>OZ014490.1:32032479-32749184 GCA_963965965.1 Trididemnum nubilum
TTCAAGCGATTACGGCAGGGCCACAACTCAGGGGGGGCCAGAAGGGGCGGCGCCCCCCAAACAAAAATGTTGCCCGCCCAAACCCCAAAGCGACAATAGGGAGAAACTATTGGTAGGCCTAAGTAGCCTATTGTAAGGCTGTTGATTAATGATTTGAACTGATGTGAAATATTGCGTTTCGCAAAGCTTTTATAATCAGTACATTGATTGTGGTGCCACTGGCACCCGGTATGCATAAGCCTAACGCATAATCGCAATCCTTGCTTGATTTAGCTGACAACGTCAAACTTGTCGGTTAAGCTACAAATTGTTAAGTAAGTAATATCTTTGAAGAATATTGCAAAATTTTATTGTGACGCAATAGCAACTATTTTACAATCAAAAAATTGACGTTAGGTGCGGTTGCGGTAGCACCATGGTAGCACGCTAGCATTAGCAATGAGTGCACGTGGTCACTTTGACCTTGGCCAAAAAGTAGTTTAGTAACTGTTGTACACTGCGTTTTGTCTTGTTTGGCAGTAATGGATAGGTTCGTCATGAGAAGTATTAAAGACCCTCACCTCGGTCCGAATCCTGCTTCTTCTGAAGCTACCGATACTCCTTTCACTTAATTATCTGCACATGCATCTGGTGCCCCTGGTTATCTTAACCTTCTTGCTCCTTCACGTCCAAACTTGAATTTATTCCCGAAAGGCAAAAATAACCGCTGCGTTTGTCCCGAATGGTTTCAAACCCATACCCGCACCAACCAATGAATTGAACTCAGCTTCAGAGGTTGCTAAAAGCTTTCTCATTTCCAAAACAAACTGCCCAGCACATGGGCGTAGCCAGGGATCCCGCCCCCTGCCTCCAATTGAAATGTCACCAATGACAAAAATGTGACAAAAAGCTTCTTGTTTCTTCAGTTTCAGTTTCTAGCATTTTTTGCTTGCAAAAGTAATCAATAAGAATAAACGACAACCAGGTCTCCTCAATTCAGTTTTAGCCAACCAATTTAAATGTATAGATCACCCAGGAAAAATGGAGAGTTTTGTTGCTAAAATTGCTAAAATTCAGAAGTCATTTCAAAGGCTTAAATTGCTTAACCTCTTTAGCCCTCTCCCCCTTACTTCAGGTCAAGTCTAAATACTTTTAAACGCTTATATTTTGACGTTAAATTTTCTATATTTTGACGTTAAAACAGCATTTTGAGTAAACTGAAATCGGGGAACATGGCCCCCTGTAGCGACGGCACTGCATCACTTCCCCGCCTACGCTACTGACCTTAGCGCAGATTTAGACGTATGAAAAGACGAAAATGAAATTTGACGACCATTACGCTTACGTATGGCCTACAGCAGCGGTTTTCAACTTGCGGGCCATAGGGGCATTTTGTGGTGGGCTAGAGCTATTTGGGTAATTGTAAATTCGGTTAAAAAACTGTCTTAATCATTAGGGCTGAGGGGCCCGTTAGAGAGTGAGCTAGCACAAAATTTGCGGTTTTTGGCGTGAATACCATATCTTTTTTTTGTGGGGATCACCTGAAAATTGATAAATCGCGATTAAGCTAGCGATTTAGATGTGGGCAATGGAAAATTATCGAATAGAAAATAGGTCACGATGATGAAAATTTGGGAAGCACTGGCCCACAGTCTTGCTTTAATGGAGCTCGTATGGTGAGCGTTTTCTCCCAATATTTATACAATAATGTAATAAAATAGGCCTATTCCTATCAATAAATTTGAACAATAAAAAAAAACACCGTACGGAACTGTCATTTTGATTTGAGGTAGGCATTACGCGCCTTGAGGGAAAATTTATTTAAAGCAAAAATTAATGTTTCTCTGACACCAATGCGTAAATTGGTAAAATGGTTCAATTCGAAAGATTGACAGGAGCCTGGTAGCAAACAAATATTAACTCAAAATTCTCTGGTCAAAAGTACACAGCAGAGATTCTCAACAGCAGGAAATTCGAATTTTCATTCCATGCAGTTGCAGTACAGCTACCTCCCCAACAGCAATCTCGACAAGATCATTCATTCTACGTTGTTCCTTACCCAGTGGCGGATTTAGGGGGAGATGCATCCCCCCACCAGCCTAAACATAACATGCATCCTGCTTATGTGTAATATTAAGCTTACATATTTGAAAAAAAGCCGTCAGTGAATACTCGGTAGGCCGTGCGACTGTGACTTGATTTTTAAAGCCAACAGGATAGGGGCGTAGGGGGGGGGCAGGAAAATGTTATTTAAAAATGCTTATTGAAAAATGTTTATTGAAAAAAAGATCGTTTATTGAAAAATGCTTAACACAGGTATCATCAAAAATATGTAAGCTTAGGAATATGGGAGGGGGGCTATTCAGTATTACAGTACTGCAGTTAATTACCAATCACTTCTCTCAAACTTCCTTCCATTAGCCCCCTTCCCCCCTATTTATATCTTTCTCTATAGAATATAGACGAAATAGATTACTCCTTGAGAGTTTTATTGAACTACGGGGATAGGATTTTATAATTTACAAGCTTGTAAATAAGAGAACTGAAATTCTAGCAATAGCTACCGGTACCTCCAACAAAGCCCATATATGTAACTATAATATAAACATGCTTTTGCAAATGCTAATTTTTATGCCGTGCTTTAAGAGCATAATATTTATTGAAATAGGCCTAAAATTAAGTTATTTTTGCCAAAAAAATACAAAATTTTCTAGCGCTGGGGGCTCTGCCCCCAGGCTCCCGTGCCTCCAGCGGCTGGGGGCTTTTCCCCCAGACCCCCAGTCTCCGGCGGTTAAAGGCTACGCTCCCACACCGCAAAATGCCACCGCCCACTGGAGGCCCGTACACAGCCACCTCATTGCAGATTTTTTGCCACGCGCCTGATCAAAAATATGCCAAGCAAATTTGCGCGACGTCAAGAAGATTAATCATAAACATCCTAAATTTTGAGATTAGGCCTGTAGAAAATCCGTGCTTATAAATTTTGTCATCCCCCCACCAAAATTTTCTGGATCCGCCACTGAATGCTGCCACAGGCTACTCTTCAAAATTCATTGGATTTTGTGATACACAAAAATTTTCACAACGCTTTGTGCTTTTAATTTAAAATTGAGTTAAAAACACGACAATGAGACTGCTTTTTAGATGATCTCAAAAAAATAAAAAATAAAAGGTCTTCACTTGGTAAGTTACAAAAATTTCTCTAGATCGTTTCACTAGGACACTAAAACGGACCAAAATTCACTACATCTATATAAAATTCACTCGGAGTGGCACCACCGGTCGTAGTTTTTGCGTGAATTTTTAGGTGATCTCCCAAAAAAGGTCTTCACGCCAGCGACGCACGGTTTTCGCGTAATTTTCTTGGTCATCTCTAAAAAAACAAAAAAAGGTCTTTCAGGTTCATTAAAATTTTTTTTTCTCTATTCAATGATTGTCAACCTAAAACTATAGGTTTTCGTGTTTCGACCAGTAACTTAGGCCACCTTCACGGCTAGCATTTAGAAGCATAAGTTATTCATCTATACAATTTACTATTGTGAATGAGTTATCGCGACGCGGTTTGACCTTGCTCAAGGGTCTCATCAAGCGAAAAGAACAACACATTTAAACATGCAATGATATAAAACTGCAACCAAAAATTTAGAAGCAAACATTAGCAGCTTTCAGGTATTTGCACATTCTACAAAAACATTCACTAGATCGTAAAATTCACTAGGTCACTAGACCGGACCAAAATTCACTAGATTTAATGTAAATTCACTAGGAGTGGCATTACTGTTCCTTACATTGGATTATTGCGGTCAGTATTTGCTACAGGAAGACTCCTAGGTTTTAATTGTTACGTCACCTGAAGGAATTACTTATCGTTTTGCTACCTTCGCATGAACTGCGAATGAAATGTTCTAAATTGTATGAAATGTGAATGGCGGGAATTGACATCATAATGAGCTTTCCGTAGAAGTGGCTTTCTCGGTAGGTTTCAAACAAAAGCTCTTTGAAGCTGGTTGCGGATACACGCCACTGCTGCTTTCTTGAGTGTTGGTAAGCTAAAGCGCGAAATCTTTTGCCGAGGAATGCAACAAGTGTTGTTTGACGTAGATTTTGGCTACGTACTTCGTACTACAGCTGCAGATTTAATTTTGTCGCCAACGCAAGACGAATTACACTATTTTTTTTTATAACAATATTATTTCATAAAAACCCGAGGCTCATTGTTGCTCAGAATCTAAAAAAATGCCTGCCTCCATCAGTAACAAAAAGATTGGAAACAAAAAAGAATAAATTTCAAATCTTGAAAGCGACTAAATTCTGTGCTAATTCGAAACGATGAAATTTTAGTAATTTTCCAGTATTTACAAGCAAAATATTGCAACGATTCTAAAATTACAGAGTGCTGCTTCAAACAGCGCAAGCAACTCATAAATATTTGGATGTTCTCAAGTCAAAAAAAAAAACTCCGTACTTTTTCGCTTTTGCAGTTTTGCGATGCTGCAAAAAAGTCTTTGCTCAAGCTGACAGAGCATTCGGAATTGGACTCCAAAATAACTTTAAAAACATGGTCGTTTAAATTGACATGAACGTTATCAGAATTCAAGGAATAATATTAAGGACAAATGAAGCAGCAAATTGGCAAAAAACTATGAGAAGCCAGCTCAACTTAAAATTTATTGGCTCTTCTAAAAAAAGTGCAACCTGGGTAAAAGTAAGCTTGCTTTGCCTCTGTGAACATGCTTGCATCGATGTTTAATTGCTAAGTTTCGTTACGCTTGAAGCACAACTTATGATAGCAAATTGACTAAAAAGCTAGGTTATATTTCTCATTCCGCAAGCTAACTGTTATCGCAACGTTTCTTAATTTCACCTAAAAGTTTGTTCTGTTTACTAGAAATAAATAACCTAAACATAGAATAATTTTTCGAATGAAAAATAGTTTCTAGAAAATGAATTTTTGTGGAAATGTAATTTCTGGAAAATAAGTTTTCGGGGAAATGTGTTTTCGACCAAACGTAAATTTTGTTTAGTAAAAATTCTGGAAAATAAGTTTTCGGGGAAATGTAATTTCGGCCAAATGTACATTCTGGCAAGTGTAAATTCTGGAAAATAAGTTTTCGGGGAAATGTACTTTCGGCCAAATGTACATTCTGGCAAGTGTAAATTCTGGAAAATAAGTTTTCGGTTAAATGTACTTTCGGCCAAATGTACATTCTGGCAAGTGTAAATTCTGGAAAATAAGTTTTCGGGGAAATGTACTTTCGACCAAATGCACATTCTGGCAAGTGTAAATTCTGGAAAATAAGTTTTCGGGGAAATGTACTTTCTGCCAAATGTACATTCTGGCAAGTGTAAATTCTGGAAAATAAGTTTTCGGGGAAATGTAATCTCGGCCAAATGTACATTCTGGCAAGTGTAAATTCTGGAAAATAAGTTTTCGGGGAAATGTAATTTCGGCCAAATGCACATTCTGGCAAGTGTAAATTCTGGAAAATAAGTTTTCGGGGAAATGTAATTTCGGCCAAATGTACATTCTGGCAAGTGTAAATTCTGGAAAATAAGTTTTCGGGGAAATGTAATTTCGGCCAAATGTACATTCTGGCAAGTGTAAATTCTGGAAAATAAGTTTTCGGGGAAATGTACTTTCGGCCAAATGTACATTCTGGCAAGTGTAAATTCTGGAAAATAAGTTTTCGGGGAAATGTACTTTCGGCCAAATGTACATTCTGGCAAATGTACATTCAGGCAAGTGTTCATTCTGGCAGATGTAATTTCAAACAAGTGTTCATTCAGGCAGATGTAATTTCAGGCAAATGTTCATTCTGGCAGATGTAATTTCAGGCAAGTGTTCATTCTGGCAAGTGTGATTTCTGACAAATGTTAATTCTGGAAAAAGAAAGTTCAGGGAAATGTTTTTCTGGCAAATGATTTTCGGGGAAATGTTTTTCTGCGAGGTGTAAGGATACCGTATTTTTCTACTATAGTTTCATTTTCATGTTTGCAAACAAGAAATACGTTACTGTTCTGATGATGCTCCCCGGACAGAGAAGCGAAACGTTAACGTAAATAAAAATACATAGAAGAACGCTGCTTTAAATAAAATGTTTCATCCCAATGAAAGCACTTCTAGCTTCATTTTTAAATAAATTGCATTACTATTTTAAATAAATCCTATTACTAGTCAAGATTAGGCAGGTATCATCAACGAATAATTTTGGGAGGCTGCAGTGCAAGCTGAGTTTGGAAGATCGGTGATATAAATGCAAAGTAAATTAATAACAGTCCTAGAGTTGACCCTTGTGCATCTCCGTATTTGACTGCCTTTATTTTAGAATCAATGCAGTTATTACTTGCGCACAGAGATCTATTTAGAAAGATCTCCATGAGCCTGTTAGCTGGTCCTCGTATACCAGTGTGTTTAAGTTTCCCTAATAAGATATCGCGTGAGACACAATCGAATGCCTTTCTTAGAACCAGAAATTTAAGCCAGTGTAAAGATTTTGCTAACATTATCATATTCATTTGAAACAATGTCCAAAACAGCCTGTGAGGTGGAGGTATGTTTTTGAAAATTGTATCGTGTTTTATGTCTTACATTATGTTTTTTCAAGACTGCCAAAAATCTATCTTAAATAAGACGTTTAAGAATTTTTGCGATGCGAGTCAAAACCGAGATTGTGTGATAGTTATTAGAACTAGTTTTATCTCTTTTTTTTTTGTGAATTGGAATGATTTTGGCGCGGATACAATTTTCGGGAAAGATGCCGTCTACAAATGCGAACTCGAAGAAGCATTGCAAGTAGGGTGCAAGGTTGGTAGCTGCTAATCGAAGGAGGTAAGCAGAAATGTTGTCACGGCCGACAGCTTTGTTTTAGTTAAGCTAATGTATTTTGTTTAGAATTTCAAATGGGCTGGTGCTGTTGAAAATATTGATTCAGAAAATAGGCATAGCCAGGATTTTTAATTGGGGGTGGGGGGCAAACCACAAATCACACACAATCACGTCATCAGAAGTTTTCAAACGAGGAACTTTTTATGGGGCAAAGATATTGTAGAATGGAAGATCAGAAACCATGGCCTGGTTGGCATTTAAGCAGAATTTTGCTAAAGGAAGTAGGCCTCAACCAATATTTAAAAAGTGCAAATTTCCAACTTGAGAGATGCGTTGAGTAAACTAATGTAACTCAAACGCATCACAGACGAGGTTCTGAGGGCCGAGCCCACAGCCGTCGGAGGCTGCGAGGTCTGGAGGCTAAGCCCCCAGCCGCTGGGCGATTTTTGTGACTTTTGAGAAAAAAAAGCTATTTTAATGCCATTGGATCAAATTTCGTACTTGCTCAGAGCCATTTCAAAGAACTAAATTTTATACATTTGAAAGTCAATTGGAAAAAATTAATTTGAATATAACTTTCAGTAAAGCCGATTTCATTTTAGCTTTTCGCAATTTCATTCAGCAAAAGCAAGACTCAATTTGAACCATAGAGCAATTCAGCCATTGCCCAGCATTTTTTGAAATCCAATCAGTGTGCACGCAACTATTTTGATTCGTAGTTTAAAATTTTAACCACAGCTAGGAGTAGAACTCAATTTCACTTGAGCCTGTTGGCAGCGGTTTATATTTCACGAACAAAAACACATTTGTGCGGGCAAAAGCAGTTCGTATTTACCCTTCAACTGTTTTGATAAGATCAGAACCTTCTGTCACTATATAGATTGCATTTTTTCTTACTGTTGGTTTTGCAAACTCCTCAGAATGCAATTCTCCTTACTGTAGATTGCATTTCTCCGTAGTGCATTTCCTAAAAAACCACAATCACAAAATTTGCGTTGGTCTTTAAAACATCCTGCTCACCGTAGATCGATGGAGGCAGTAATTGCAACTACTAAGTTCTATCAGACTTCTCGGCTTTCAAGCGCTAAGACCAAGTGATCATTCTTTTCAGAATTATTGCTTGGGATCTGCTATCATCGCCAGGCTATTGTATTAATTCCTGAAAAGCTTCGTAGGAGAGCTAGTTCGGCTACCTGTACAGTAGTAGTTCAAGCTTCTCTCGCCACGATACATTCACCAGTGCTACTGCAAATGCCTTGTAGGTGTTTGCAGAGCCCAAAATTCACCGGCGCACAGAACACTGTGGACTCGGTAACGTGTTCTTTGTGCTGAGTCAGCTGGCAAAACAATCATCTCTCAGAGCAGCTGTGGATGCTTGAAAAAGTGTCTTCAGCTCTCAATACTACTCCCACACCATCCCAGAAACTCCACACATTTCCAAAAATCCACAAAAAAAGAAAAGCTTATAAAGAATTACGCTAAAATAAAATCAACTTGAAGGAAAAAATTAAATTGTTCTTTTCTCCTTTTACTTGCAATTTAAGTCCGAAGCACGTTTAACATCTAGCATTTTGGTGTTAAATTTTGTAATTTGACCCAGGTAGAGGAAAGAAAGGTGCACTGATTTCTACAGTATTTTAGCTGTAAATAATAATCCACTCCAAGATTTTCCTTAGAGGTTTTTATTTTTAAATGAAATTAACCAGTTATAGGAGTACATGTAGAGCCAGGGGGCCTAGAACCCCTCACTTCAATAATTTGTTCAATGAGCATTTCCCCAAGCTGATTTTTTTTTTCAAAAGTATTTTGTCGCATAAAAACTTGCGAGGTGGAGGTGAATTATGATTTTAAAATGTTATAAAAGATGGTTACGCCTTCTAACCATACTACTCCCGGACTGAATTTACATTGCGCGGGGCCCCTGACACGTAGGGGATTTTCGCAACATCTTCCTGCCAAATGTAAGTGAAGACCAAAAAAAAGTCTTATCCTCTGAGCGGGGGACCCCTAACACTGCTTCAAAAGTGAATGCTTTAAAAGTTGCCTTAGAGATATTGCAGTAAGCAACATCAAGCAATGTACAATATACTGCAGCGTCATAGTGTTATTCTAAATATAATAGTTAATTTAAGTAACCCGTTGCAAAAAATAATCGTTCGAATATAGGTTTTTATCAAGCAACAGTTGACTTGAAGCAGCTGCCACCGATCACGCGCATTTCTTTCGCATTAACCATATGAAAAAATTTTCACAGGCACAAATACCCATAGCCGACAGAAGCCGCTTTAAACAGTGGTAATTGACTTTTGACGATTAGGAATAGTCGCTCAATCACTGGTTAAATTATCAAAGTAGCAATTACAATCAACACAATTCGAAAATTTTAAATTACTGTGGAATTTCGATTTTTCGATTGTCTACATACAAACAGTATTCACCGTCAACAGCTTTCCAAGCTTTTTTTGATTTTTTTCTTTGGCTTCTTTGTTTAAGGACAGAATATTTTTTCGCTGTTGTTGCAATTTAATTGGTAAACGATCAAAAATATATACGTAAGGACTTTCATTGTCTTCTGCTTTGAGTTCTTTATTACAAGTTTCTAGATGTTTTTCTGATTGAAGCATATGGCTTCCATCTTACATGTTAACCAGTTTGATGTATGAAGCGCCGTTTCTGCACCCTAATTTGTCCAATGTTTTTTTGCGTATTTAATTAAACAGTGATTTTAATTAAATATACAAAAGTTTACAGTCAAAGTCGAAATACATAATCAAAAAAAATTGCGCGCAAAGTAAACCGTTGCAAAAATAAATAGTCAAAAAAACTGCGCAAAATAAACCATTGCAAAAATAAATGGACAAAAAAACTGCGTACAAAATACACCGTTGCAAAAATAAATGGTCAAAAAAACTACGCACAAAATAAAGCGTTACAAAAATGCACTGCAGACACTTTTGTATATTTGTTAGTGGAGCATGACCGAGCTCTCTCGGCTGCTCTTTGTTGCGCTCCAAGAGCAGCCGTGACGGAGCGCTCTTGCCTGCTCTTTAATGCGCTCTCTCCTGCGCTTAATACGCACAAAAAAAGTGTTACAAAAATGCGCTGCAGGCACTTTTGTATATTTGTTAGTGGAGCATGACCGAGCGCTCTCGGCTGCTGTTTAACGCGCTCCATGAGCAGCCGAGAGCACTTCGTCACGCTCCATTAATAAATATACAAAAGTGTCAGCAGCGCATTGTCGCAACGCTTTATTTTTTGCGTATTTTTTTTGACTGTTTATTTTTGCAACGGTTTGTTTGGCGCCGTTTTTTTGACAATTTATTCTTGCAACAGTTTATATACGCAATTTTTTTGACTATTTATTTTTGCAGCGGTTTATTTCGCGCGCAATTTTTTTGACAAGCGGTTTCGACTCTGACTACATATTTGCTTAATTCGTCACCTGAAGGCGATTAGAAAAAAGTGACTTACAAGGCAAAGTGAAGATTTATGCAAACAGGTAAAAGCTTGATAACGGCTTGAATTCTTGGCGCTTATTTTGCTGTTAGCACAGTTTGCTACGTTTATTGTTGAATATTGTCCACTTACACGGAACACGAATAATACAATTCTGGGAAGATGACAGAAATCGTAGTAATCCAAATTGTTAGCTCGCAAAAAATGTGTTATTTTCGTTTTTTTTGTTTTATTAGAGACTTAGCTCAATTTAACGCAGAAAGCGCAATTATATCGTTAACTCTTAATCTTTTTAATTGTTCAAACTATAATTTTTTTTTTTACACTTAATCTTTATAATTTGTTGTACCACATTCAAACTCTTCTAGACTCTTAGCTGGTATTTAGTGTTCTGTAGTAAAAACGCGCTTGCACTGCGTCCTTTTGTGCTGCTGCAGCGAGATTTCTCTGTAGACTATTAATCCGATAAGGACTCTTTTGTTTGTTTAAGATCTCACACGAGTTGAACTAATTACTGAAACTGCGTGAATCCATCCATCCTGGAGTTGCAAACAAAACTGTAAATATTGCTTGAACATTGAATCGAATCTGCAAATGACGAATAAGCCGAACAAAAATTTTCTCGGGGATAGAAAAAGGTAACGATGTGAGCAAAGTGACGAATCAGACGATGGCGAATTAGAAGAACTGGAATGCCTGTAAAAGATAAGAATTTTGCAGGGATTGATAAAAATGTGGCGCATTAAACGAATTGGCGAAGTAAACGACGACGAATTAGACCAGTGGTTCTCAAACTGGGGTCCGCAGTCCTTTTGGGGTCCACAAAATAATTTTCTGTGACCGCGAAGCACATTCCAAAACATCAACGTGACGCTCCTAAAGAAAAAAAAACTTTGCATAAAATAAGATATTCAGGCAGCTTTTCCTTCCAAACCAAACTTAACAAAGCAATTTGCTATGAAACCTTATTGGCTACATACACATCTCTAATAACACAATAAAGACCTATGTTGTCATTTAAGCAATGGCTCTTTCAGCGTGAAGTCTGCGAGTGAAGGAGAATTTTTAATAGCAAGAAGGAGAATTTACCTTTACCCTATCGGCAGCATGGCCGCAAGTGTAAAGGCGTCGCTTTTACGCCGACTATGATTGAATGATCTGGGTTCTACTCGCACCCTGGTTACGTTTTTGCGTCCTTGAATAAGATGCTTTACGACTATCTCTGCTTGGTGACTTCAAACAAGCAGCATATTTAGTGGATAAGAATTCGAAGAAATCAACAGAAACATTGGATCACTGAAAACTTCTAATCAGGTGCGGATTCCTCCAATCACGAAGTAATTATTGCAATAAAAAGTGTGTGGATCGTTCAATAGTTAGCGTCTGACGCTATCCGTGGCAAGAGGATAAATACGCACAACAATAACAACAACAACAAAAACGATCATTTGTTTTGCAAATGATTTAAAAGAAAAAACCTGGTGGGTGATGGCAGCAAAGTTGGTTTCAGCGAAAGTTACTGTAATGCTTGATTTCAGTCAAATAACTTGTTTATTCTCCTTGAATAAGTTTGCAGAAGCTATAAATTAGTAAATAATAAATCTAAAAGTACGAGAAGCTATGGTAATTTCAAATTGCAAAACAAAAACTTTGCTCCTTTCCTCATCTCCATTTTTTTCTTGGTGAAAATGAACTTGATGTTAACAAAGGTGTTCTCGAGCTCATGATACGGCGCATTTCCATTCTTGGTGAAGAAATTCGGCAGCACTTCCCTGACTTGGAAGATTTTCAAAAGTATTGTCGTTTTGTAAACAACCATTTTGGAACGAGTGTTTCAGATCTGCCTTCACAAGATAGTAATTTACTTCAAGAGCAGTTTATTGATTTGGTGAATGATGGAAATCCGAGAAGTTTATTTAGTGAAAAGTCTTGCAGTGACTTTTGGATTGAAATGGCACAAACCTACCCTGACATTTCTAAGATGGCCTTGAAAGTACTAATTCCATTCCCAACAACATATAAGTGTGAATCTGCAGTTTCGGCATTACTTGTCACGAAGCCAAAAGCTCGAAACCGGTTAGACGCGATTCACGATATTTAGAGTTACGTTGTCCAAAGCGGAATCAAACATTGCCGAATTGAAAGCAAAGGAAGTGCATCCGTCACATCGATACAATAAAAAAAACAAACTTGTTGTTTTGTGTTTACTTACGTAAATTTTTTAAGGAGACCGTGAGCCATATAAAAAATTGATAGGGGACCATTGCGTAAATTTTTAAAAAAAGTTTGAGAACCACTGAAATAGACGAATTTTATTGTATTTCATATTATGTTTTATACAATTTGTTGGCCATTAGTCTCATATTTTTCTATAAAAAGATTAAATCTTCATTTTCTCGCTGTATAATTTTACGCAAAATCGTATGAAGAGTTGGTAAGGCCATTTACGCGCTTTGTTGCGCCTGTGAGCAACGTCACCAGCTTTTTTTTGAAGAAATGCTTCACCGGTGAGAAGCGTTTGACAACATCGTGTTTAATTTGACCAATGGCGGTCCGAAAGTGAACTATAGACCTTTGGTTCGTAAGACCAACGCATTATCATTCGGCCAAACGGTACTATCAGAGTTGCAAGCGGGCCGACTAGTTCAGGCTTGAACCCTAAAATATAATTTCGAACCCGGCCAGAACCTGAAAACTAATTTGAAGCGTAAGTCAAGCCAGAAAAAACCTTAAATGAAATCTTCATTCAGCAAAGTTGCGAAGTTATTTTGATTATATTTTTGTGCACTTAAGACAAAAAGCATATCTCAGGCCCGAATTAAGCCCAAAATTTTGTCAACTTTAGGCCAGAATCCGGCGTGAAAATGAACGCGACTTTACTTACAACTTTGGGTACTACAGAACATATACAGCAATGATCAATTTATTTTTTCCTCAAGATTTTTTTTTACCCTTTAAGCCAGAAATTAAAGTTAATATACGTTGGTGCAATTTGCCTTACTTTTTTATGCTGTAGTAGTTAAAACTATATCGGAAGATGAATTTCGCCCACTATTAAACGCAAGTAGACAAGCATCGATAAGTTTGGACTTTAGAATTAATAACCTTTAAATGATCCAAATTGCTGCTAAGTTGTAGTATGCGACGAACTAATAATGATTACGAGGTGTGACAAAAAAGAAATCGGACTGTTGTAATAAAAAATTTTAATGCAGCATATTTTGATACTTTGTAAATTGTCCCCTTTAAAGTTCTTCCCCTCCGAGTCAATGCACTTTTGCTTGCCGTCCTGCCACCCACGAAAGCACTTGGTGAAATCCTCTTCTTTGAGTCTCTTGAGCTTCTTCGTCTCTGAGACTTTTATTTTCTTCAGAGACGAAAAATGAGTCCGTTTCATCAGTTTTCAGCCTTGGAAAAAGCCAAAAGTCACTGGCGCCAAATCTGGGAAATAGGGAGGGTGGTCAAGAGGGGTTATTTGCTTTTTGGCCAAGCGCTCCTTCACACTAATTGCCTTGTGTGCGTGTGCATTTTCGTGCTGGAGAAGCCATGACTTGTCACTCCACAGTTCCAGCCTACTGACTTTGTGTTTTCGCTCAGTTTTTCAGATATCATTTGTACAGTCAACCTGCGATCACTTCGCACCAGCTAATTTACTGTAGTCATGTTTTCATCTGTCGTCGTTGTGGAAAGTTGTCCCGTCTTGGGATCATCCTCTACTTCCTCGCGGCCTTTCACCAAATGTTTGCGCCATTCGAAAATCTGCGTCATCGACGTCACATCTTTACCACAAACCTCTTTAAAAAATTTAAAACACTCAGTTTGGGTCTACTTTAGTTTCACCTAAAATTTTAAGTTGATCCGTTGTTCCATTCATTAACCACTAACAGTTTTTTAACAACCAACAGCACAGAGTGCAAACAAACGCGACAAAAAGTAACAATATTGTGGCAAAGACTACTAATACTATGTTCTAAAAACTTGTACCACAAAAATGGAATAATCTATTGCAAAAAAATTGCAACACAACGTAGCTAGGAAGTTGTATTTTACGGTGACCAAGTGGCTTGCCAATTGGCATTGTGCCAAGAGCGTGGTTAATACAATCCGTTTTTTTTTGTCACACCTCGAACAGAAACAAGCTTATCAAGACTTTTTTATGAAATATTTAAATGAAAACCTTTTTTTTTTTTTCTGAATAAAAATCAAACTTTTGTACTATATTTGCACAAATACGGGTGCCCGAGCGAGTGACGAATTAACTGCACCAACGTCCTGCCACCTCAACGTGGTGGTGCAGTCCCCTCCCCAATGGGGATGGGTCGAAATGGCAGGACAGATCTTCTGAGGGGCTCGACCGAAAGGTTGCCCCAATTGTTTCGGACTGTTTTTTCGCTGGGCCGCCCGTTGACCGGTCACAACTGGGCGGCTCCTCTTCTTCTTATTGACCGGACCCCCTTTCGGCGTCTCCTTATCCTGGCATTACTCCTTATTAGTGGCAATGTCCACCCTAACCCAGGCCCCATCAGCAACCATCCTCACCCCAGGTACCCCTGCTCCATCTGCCATCTAGATGAGGGCAGAGATTCTCTTCAATGCTCTGCTTGCCTTAAGTGGGTGCATTTTCTTTGCTCCTCCCTCACCCGTGCTGACTTTCGCACAATTTGTGCAACTGGCACTGCAGTGGGCTGGCGTTGCCCAGCGTGCCATCCCCAAAAGACAACTGGCTCCCCCTCTCAGACCAGTCTCCTTGTTACGCCGCCTGCATCCCCTCCACCCACTCCCCCAGGGTTCCCCCACTACCGCCAGGCTTTTATCAATCACGTCCACCTCGGGGCCCCCCACGTTACCCTTGCTCCATTTGCTCTCTCGAGATAGGTAAGAATTCTTTGAAGTGCTCCACCTGCTCCAAGTGGGTGCACTTCTCCTGCTCCTCTCTGACCCGGGCTGACTTTTGCAAAATCTGCGCGGCCGGCTTCCCCATGGGTTGGAATTGCCCTGCTTGTCTTAATGGGGACCTTGCCTCTCCCACCCACCGGCCAGCGTCCCCCCGCCCCTTCTCTCCAGCTCTGCCCCCACCCACACCCCCTCCACTTGCTTGCTCAGATCTCATGGATTCATCTCTGCCTCTCCCCTCACATCCTCCCCTCCTTAACACCTCCCCTCCTTCCGCCTTCACCCTTCCTGCCTCATCACCAACCCCCACAGGTTCACAGCCGGTCCACAACTTGCCACCCCACCCTCAAAGAAATCCACGCCTCTCACCCAATCTTAGAATTCTTCAATGGAATGCCGGCGGTCTTTCCTCCTCCCGCCATGCGGAACTGATCGTTTTTCTTTCTGGCAACCACTATGACCTCTTTTTCCTCCAGGAAACACATCTTTCGTCAACTAAAAAGTTCCAAATCCCTGACTATTATACCCTCCGCACAGACCGGACATTCGGTAGACAAGGCCTTGTTTCCTCCGGTACTCATAACACTGGTGGTGGTGTCCTCACTCTCATCCACTCTGACCTGGCTTCCTCGCCTGTTTCTGTCTCCTCTCTGTCTTCCCAGGACCCCTACTCAGACTACACCTGTGTTAAAGTCCTTCTCTCCAACCACTCTCCTCTTCAATTTCTTAACCTCTACACCCTCCCATCAGAAACACTCCTTCTGACTCTCGCACCAGGACCTTCTATCCTGACATCCTTCCTAACTCCCCTGACACTTTTATCCTCGGAGACTTCAATGCTCACCACCCAACATGGGACAGACTCATTCCCCCTAACCCGTTCGGAAATGACCCTTTTCGCTGGATCACTTCCTCCGGTCTGGAAATTCTGAACGACCCCGCCTATCCCACGCTCCTTCACCATTCCACTGGGAGCCGTTCTTCCCCTGATATCTCGTTAGCTCCTGCGTCTCTCGCTCCCCACTGTGAGGGGCGCACTCTCCCTGGCCTTGGCTCGGACCATCTCCCCATTGAAATTGTTCTCCCCTTCTCTCCAGTTTGTCACCCAAACACTCGTCCCCCCAAATTCAACTACAAAAAGGCCAGTTGGGATATTTACCAATCTTATATTGCTGAGCACCTTCCCTCTTTTGATTTTGATGCACTCAACATCCACCAGGCTGCCCACTCCTTTTCCCTCTTCTTAGTCGAAGCTGCCAAGGCCTTTATCCCCTTTGGCCGCCTTGGTCGTTCCCCCAAAGCCTGGTGGTCCCAGGAAGCGGAATCTGCAGTGCGGGAACGACGGAGGGCCCGCTCAGTAGCACACCGATCTGAGTCGCACCGCCTCAGATACATAGACGCTTCTCGTAGGGCGTCCTCAGTCATTTCTAGAGCCAAATCTGCAACCTGGCAAGCCACCTGTTCTAACCTGTCTCCCCATTCTGATCCTCATGCTGTCTTCAGGCTTCTCAATGCCATCTCGGGCAAAAAGAACACCTACCAAGACCCTTTTTTTCTTGATTGCACTTCCCCTGTTGACACTGCCAATCACTATGCCTCTTATCTTCGCTCACATCTATCTCAAGCGACACCTCGTTCCTCGCGCAGAGCTGAACGACAGTTCATGAATGAACTCCGGAAAGCTAGCTGTGAGGATGCTTCTTCCCTCCACAATTCATTCTGCTTCCCCTTCTCCTTGACTGAACTCTCCACTGCCATCAGCAATCTCTCCTCTTCCACTGCATCTGGCCCTGACCAGATTGCCTACCCTTTACTAAAGCACCTGCCTGAACCAGCACAGCTCCTCCTTCTTTCTCTTTTTAACAGGTCCTGGCACTCTCACACCTTCCCCTCTTGTTGGAAACCTACCACTATCATTCCCATTCATAAACCTGGAAAACCCACTTCCTCTCCGTCCTCTTTCCGCCCCATTTCCCTCACCTCCTGCATCTCCAAGCTTTTTGAGCGCTTGATTCTTTCTCGCCTAACTTTTCACCTTGAATTTAATCATCTCCTCTCCACTTGCCAGGCCGGCTTTCGTCCTGGTAGGTCACCCCTTGACCAAATTCTAACTCTGTCTCAATCAATCTGGGACGGCTTCCAAAAGAAAAAACCTCCAGACCGAACCATTTTGGCTTCTGTTGACTTCTCCAAGGCTTTTGACTCGGTCTGGCACTCTGCTCTTTTTCACAAACTCCTCTCGCTCAAACTCCCCCCTTGCTTCGTTTTTTGGGTGCGCTCCTTCCTTTCTGATCGTAGAGCTAAAGTCCAGGTTGGTGGTTCCCACAGCCGCTTCTTCCACATCAGACGTGGGGTCCCACAGGGCTCGGTACTTGGTCCAGTCCTCTTCATTCTGTTTGTTGATGACATCACTAAGGATTTACCTCGGGATGCCCATGCCTCCCTGTATGCTGACGATCTGGCCATCTGGTCCTCCTCCCCAGACCCGCTCAAAGCCTCCTCTGTTGTCCAATCCTCCCTCGCTGTCCTAGAAACATGGTCCAACTTATGGAGACTTCCACTCAATCCAAAGAAGTGTGAGTCCTCCTTTTTCTCTACAGATCCCCATCAAGCCACTTTCCAACCCCGACTGAACCTCTTGGGCTTCCCTCTTTTGTTCAATCCCACCCCTAAATTCGTTGGAGTAACCTTTGATCGGACTCTATCCTTTGGGGCCCATGTCCAATCCCTGTGTTCCAAATTCTATCCACGCCACAAAGCCCTTCGCTCAATTGCCACTGCCTCTTGGGGTCCCACAAAAGAATCTCTTTCCCTACTCTACAAAGCCTTTGTCCGTCCGGTGCTCACATATGCCTCTCCTGGATGGTTCCCATTCCTCTGCAACACTGCAACCAATCACCTGGAAGTTCTACACAGAGCTGCATGCAGGGTCATTACTGGTTGCCTCTCTTCCACCCCCTCCTCACTACTCCTTCTCGAGGCCCAACTCCCTCCTCTAAAACTGACTCTAGAGCATCAGACCCTCTACTCCTTTGAACGTGCTCTGCGCCTTCCCCCCGACTTCTCCAGCCTTTATGCCTTGGCAATTAAAAACGTTCCCTGTCGACTAAAAAAGAAACCCTCCTGGAGATCATTCTGTTCTTCAGCCACACAACCACTCCCATCCCCACGCGAGTCTCTGATCTCGTGCCCCCATTTTCCACCATGGTCCACAACCCACTTCACTGTTTTCCCCTTCATTCCCGACTGCACAGGCAGCAGTACAGCCCGACTCCAAATTGCTTCAAGCAGACTATCCTCCCTCCCCCCGTCTGATATCCACGTATGGACTGACGGATTTGTCCCCTCCCTTTTTTGGTCCTGGTGGCCCTGGAGTGTATGCAACGTGCTCCAAATGCAACACATCCCATTCCTTATCCTTTTCCTCCGGTCCAATTGCCTCCAGCTTCACAGCTGAAACCTTTGCCCTCAAGCAAGGTCTTGCTTGGTGTACTAGCCATTTGATGACCTGCAAATTTCATTCAGTTCTTTTCCTAACCGACTCTCAATCAGCCCTCTCTATCCTTTCTTCAGCCCCCTCTTATCTCCTGCCTGAGTCCCTATGGAATGTTTGGTCCCTTGCCTCCTCCCTCTCCAACAATACCACTTTGAGCTTCCAATGGGTCCCCGGACACGCAGGTCTCCCCGGAAATGAAAAAGCGGATTTACTTGCCAAAACTGGTGCCTCTCTGCCCACTGATGCGATCCCAAGCTCTCTCCCCCCAGTTATTGCCAAAGTCCGTTATTCCCAATACCGCAATTGGAGACGTCACATCTCACACTCCCATCTGAACTTCCAAGTCCCCGAAGTCTCTTCGGAGGAACTTCTTCTTTCTCGCTCCATACGCAGTGAGCTCTCTCGTCTTCGCTGCCATGGTCACAGTCTTCTTCTAACTTCATATCTTCACAGGATCAGTCGGAAGGAGAATTCTGATTGTAGTGCCTGTGGACACCCTTTACAGGACCTCAATCATCTCCTCCTCGACTGTCCTGCTTCTGAACCCCTTCGCAAATCTATCTTTGGCTCCTATCTCTCTATTCTCGATCTATGGTCCAGACCTTGGGGTGTGGCCCGACTGTTGGGTCTCCGCGGAGTTCCTCCTCGCCCCCATCCCTCGGATGGGGTCGGGTAGTACCACCACCACCACCACCACCAGTGACGAATTAATGTGACTCATCTCCGCGTGATTGCGCCCAATGAAACTGAGTTAGAGTTATTCCCCCCCCCCAAAAAAACAAAAAACAAATTCAGTGCTGTGTGGTTTTTTCGTTTGCAACATGTTGTCCTATTTAGTCTATGAGCTGAAAGTAGTAACGTGTGGTTTTGTTCCGACTCTCAGGGGGCTACTTTTTAATGATAGATTTGAGAAATGTACAGTCATACCAACATTTAGCAAAATGTGTTTTACTCAAAACCCTGCAGTATTTTTTTAATGCCATCTTGAATATGGCAAAACGGATGAATATACCAACGGAAAATTACTGCGCAGACGTGCGTTAGACCGTGACGCAACCAATCGCAACGCACCTTTGACGAGGAATTTTGGGGATTTCCCTCTTCAGCTTTTTTTATCAATTAAAAGTTTCGAGCAGGACCAGCTCATTACATGGCATTGAAGTTAGAGAACGAAGTGAACGGAGGTGTAATCGGGCAGAAAAGATTGAAAGTGAGTGCACATACTACGTTTAGCTGACACAAAATGTACTACAATGCTCTGAAAAGAAGTTGAGGTGTTACGCGTAGTTTCAGCGAGAAATTATGGTATTTAGACTAGGTGTACCATAATTAGCTCTTAACGTATAATTACTGGTGTAAGGTAAAAACACCATGAGTACTGTACCAATAGGCCTAGCTGGCTGACGAGATTAACTCTACCAGAAGACGGTAAAGGTTATTTCACTATTTATTTTAGGCATAGGTGGGCAAGTTAACGCAAAACGTTAGCTTCGTTAACCACTAGTCCGTTAACAATGTTCACACCTCTGTTAACGTTAATCGTTATTTTCAGCTTTAATTAACGAAAGTTAATAAAGTCCGTTAATTCGTTAACATTTTCGTGTAATTTACATTTCTTGCTATTCACTCGCTTCTAGAACACGTGTTGACGCTGTTGAGCAGATTGTAAGGAAATATTTATTGCTATGGTGGTCTTTTTGTGTTTTGGAAGTTACATTTTACAGTCTAATCTAATTTCAAGATAAAAATAAGTTCAAATGCACTAACGAAGCTGCGATTGGAAAATTTTTGGAAATTGCAAACAGCGATAATTGATAGACCCCTGAGGCTGCAACTTATTATTTGTTACTAAAAAGAACTCTTTTCTTCGCTTTTTTCTACAAAACTCGTGCTAATACGCAACAAGTGTTATCAGTGCAAACTGGTTTGTACCGGTATGATGAATGAATGGTGCAAGACATTAATGATAAAAACCTTAACGAAAGTTAACAGAACTTAACGGAAGTTAATTTAGTCCGCTAACAAATTTAACGGAAGTTAATTTGGTCCGTTAACATGAAAAAACTTTTTAACGGATTAACGAGTTCAAGAAAAAGTTAGCTTCGTTATTAACGGATTAACGATTAACGGACTTGTGCCCACCTATGATTTTAGGACAAGAATATTCCTACTGTCAAAGGCAGCTGGCTAATAAACAGCGAAATATCAAGTTAATCTATATTGCAGCTTGTGCATACCGGTTGGCTGAACCCTGTTACAATATTAAAGTTTTCTGAAAAAGATTCAAATAAAACTGCTGTTGCACTGCACTTGGTGCTAGTGGGCGGCAATATGGAAAAGTCTGTAGCAAAGCAATTTAACCGAAAGAAGGTCATTTAAACACCGACAGTTCTGTTAAACCAATTGTAAAGATAGGTACCGGTAGCCAAATAAAAGCAACAATTGTGAAATTAAGTGGTTATAGTTCAAATTAAATATAGTGTTTTATGTTATTTTTTCAAACACAGAATGTGATACTGGTAAGTGGTAATACTGCATAAACTATAGGGCAGGCTACTGCACACATGCTCATTAGTAGTAATATGAACTCTTAAGCTACCACAATACAGTATGTTAAGCACTTAATTCTTCAAACTTAGAGCAAAGCTAAATTTAATGAAGAAATTTTTCATTCCTTTATGTGATCAAAGCAACTGATGAATTTTAAATGTGGAATCAAGTGGAATCTTTATTTAACGATATTTCGGTACAATTTTCCAAAAGTACTGTTGGTACCTGTAGGCCTACTAAAGAGGTCCCGCAGTTCTTTAGCGAAAGTATAAAAACACATGTTTGATAACAGCCCAATCTCCAAGAGCAGGTGTGAGAACACTTGCCTTGCCAGAAAATTGCAAGGAACCACCTACCAACCAAACTGTAGCGGCGATTTGTTAATTTGCTTAGTTCAAGACTCAAACCAGGTTTCATTTATCCGCACATTTCTTGGTTAAGGATTAACGGAATTGGAATAACATTTTAATTGCACACCCTTTTGATTTGCTACAGATTACTTCCTTTTTAAAATCCGGTTCTTTGTCCAAAAACTGTTAAATTATTTCTTTGTGACGTAGACCTCATTTACATTTTAAATTGCCGTTTTTATGTGAAAATCTCTTGTGTTGAATTTATATGCAAATTTTTGTAATTCTTGCAAACTCGATGCCCATTGGCACATACCCCCTCTAGCTTAGCTGACTCTCCCTCCATATCTCTCGCCCTCTCCTTTTGGATAGGTCACCAGCACTAGACTGATTTGTCGTTTCAAGTTTTGAGTTATTCAATCAAATTGTGAAGTTATTGCGTCTACGTCCGAAAATCCATTGGTGAGTAAATGTTCAATTTTGTTTTATTTAATCTAATATAATTTAATTACAGTATTGCTTGTTGTTTATAGCACCGGGGATAACTTAAACACTTTGAAAACAGAAACGTTAAATTGTCATTCATTCTATAAGTCATATGTTTGTGTGCACTTTCTTCCGTTGTAAATTTAATATGTTTTTTCTTACACATTTTTTTTACGTTTTCAGAAACCGTTATTTGGTATTTCGTTTTGGTATCTCATTTTTTGTGGATTCATTTTCATCTAATCGGAATAAATTGTTAATCAACCAAACGTGTTATTGATTGAGGAAATAGACGCAATAATCAAATCCAATCAGTAACACAAACATTACCATGTTATCCTCCATTGTACCAACAGCACAGTTTCATTTTACAGTACATTAGTAAAGCTTCTGATGAAGCTGGGTGCCATGGATTAATAGTTGATAGATACCATTTTGTGGTCCCACTTTTACATACCGGTTCAAACCATCTGTCTGTGTTAGTTGCGTTGAGTGGCATTTTGCAATGTGACAGGTTTCTCAAAATTAGGCAAGAATTTTCTCGCTGTGCTTTGCATTCCTTTTGCAAAGCAATTTCTATCTCTATTGATTCTGTTTTTCTAGCTGAATTAAACCAGGGCTTGGATGTTGTCGCAGAAGGGCATGTGTCTGCCTCGTAACCATTGAACTACAGTAAAGGCTGCCATCTAATTTTGTATTCTAATGTCATCACTGTTTTTGCTCAATAGATTCGGTGATCAAGCTTCCAATCGCAATGATAATGAGAAAATTTATGCCATATTTCGTCAAAAGTGGTAGAAGAGAAGCTAATTTCCCAACACCCAACTTTCGAATGGAAAAGATGAAAAATGAAATAACTATTTTATTGACTAGTTATATAAGTGATTGTTGTCGTGTTTAATCTTTCGCCGTTAGTCCGTTGCCTGGCAATTTGAAGGGTACGTAAATACAAAAAACTATCAAACGCACAGGACACTACTTGAAGTATTGCACAAGAACGCAGGACAATATTATTCTGTTTAAACATGCTGCAAATATGATACAGCTTAAAGCTGGCGCCAAACTCGCAATCTTTAAGCCCTCAATTTGACGATGTGAAACACAGCGAGATGCTGCTGTTCAAGTTCAGTTCTATAGTTACATTGATGGTAATTTGCTGTATAACTTTTGCTTAAAAGAATGATTGAAAAAACAGTTTAATAACTAACATAAAGCAGTTTAGAAAATAAACTGCCAGTTAGGGAAATCCCCTGTATCTGCACGCGTTTTTACATTCGCGTCAGAATGATGTAGGCAGTATTGCAATGACGAATCTATTTTTCGAGCGCTTCGATTGGACGCGTTGTCTTAACCGTAAGGCCGTGTTTACATTCTCGCGTTGCGTTCCGTTCTGTTGCAGCGCAACACGTCAACGCTTGCGCTTGTGAGGTTTACATTCTCGCGTTGCATTACGTTCGTTGTTGTTGGTTACCAACAAAGCTAATTCAGTGAAAAAAGTTTGAATCGGTGATAATAAGCAATGGATGTTTAATTCTTGCTCGTATTGATAGTTGCTCATTGCATTGTTGAGAACTGCAGTTGAAATGCATTCGCTATTGCAAGGCCAAGCAAACTAGACAAATAAATAGTCATTTTATCTAAGGTACGCTGAGCTTCGTTGAAAAATCTGTATTGGTCAACAGTGCTGCAGCACCAGTAGATTAGTAGTAGTAGTAGCCAGAGGTGGAGTCGAAGACACAAGGCTCGAGGCCAAGGCCAAGGACACAAAAAAAAATCTGAGGCCAAGGCCAAGGACAGCCTTTCCGAGGACAGACACTCTCGAGGCCAAGGACAGGAACGCTCGAGGCCAAGGCCAAGGACACAAGCGCAAGTGCTCTCCAAAAAAAAAGGTCTTCACAAAAATTTTTCAAGCGATCTCCACAAAAAAACGTTTTCCAAAAAATTTTGCAAGCGCTCCACAAAATTTTAACAATTCAAAAAATACAGCTGTCCTCGAGCCGAGGACAGGCCAATTTTCGAGGTCTTGAGGCCAAGGCCAAGGACTTGACCTTCGACGCCAAGGTCAAGGACTTCAAAATGTGTCCTCGAGGACTCCACCTCTGGTAGTAGCCGTAAATTTCAAAATCAAATTAAATAAATTCTAAGATCAGCCAATTAGATAAAAAATCCAAATTAATTCCAACAACATAGCCTACAATAAACAATTAAGTTATTGACTAGGCTATTGAGACCCAAGACAAAATTATTCATTTTTCGGAAACTGGAAAAGACAGCAAATAATATTGCCCAAACACTTCAACAGTTTGTAAACAACTTAAGTAAAGACTGCTAGGCTTACAAATGCTGGTGCCATGAACAGTGCAAGCTGGAACAAGAGAGAGACCGATTGGTTTGGCTATACTATTAAATAGGCTAGACTAATCTGCTAATAGATTTGCTAATCTTTAATTTTTTTGCCTTCCTGATGTATTTTCTATTCTTGAAAAGAGCCTAGCTTGTCTTGTTTTGTCACTAATTCTTCTATTGATCATTGTGTAGACTATCCTTTTTTCTTTTCAATAGCCGATGAAAAGCAAACTAACATTCCACAAACACCTAATCGACTGTTCTTTTAGCAACTTTAGATTTACATTATTAGCTCACTGCTCTGCTCTCCACGAGGTCGTGTGCAAATGATATCAATTTTCTCAAATTGCTGTGTTTAAGAATGATCAACTTTTTTTTTGACCAATCACAACCAAGAACTGCTCTGACGTACTCGCGTCGCTGTGCAACAGTATGAAATCCATTTCATCAGCACGCGTGGTCGCTATACATCACAGCTAGAGATGGCGCGGATGACAAAAAATGCATCCGCATGCTGCGCTGCATTCGCAAACCTTGTCTGCATGCTGCACCGCACCGCATCCAAACACAACTAAGTTCACGCTGCACCGCGCCGCACCGCAAGTTAAACATCCTTTAAATTTTCTCTAACATCAGAAAAAAATTAGCTCTCTAGCTTACGACTCATAAAAAAATTGATTTTAGGGGTTATATTTTGGAGAGTTTTCAAAAGGGTCGCTCTCTCAAACCGTGTCAAAATATTTGTTTTTTAAACATCTGTCGATATAAAAAAAAGTAATGCCCTAGCTTAATCCGTTCAAAAAACTAATTTCTGGAGAGTCCATTTGGGGGCCCATGGGGGGTACCCTCATTATATGTCAAACTATTTGTTGCTTAAATATCTACCAATATAACCAAAAAACTATCACCCTAGCTTGAGCAATTAAAAAAATTAGTTTTTTAGGGCCCCATTTTGGGGGGTTCTGAGGAGAAGCCTCAAAAAATTTCAGGAGACAAAATTGCATTTGCAGCTCATAAATTTACACAAACATTAGATATCGATGTTGTGTGGTTTAGGTGAAGAGGAGTGCACAAAATTTAGAAAGCAAAAAGTGAAAAAAAAACAAAAAACTCAATGCCACTAAAAGTGTAGGTAGGGATGAAAGAGTATCTTGCGACATATAACCATAGGTGGGCAAGTTAATGCAAAACATTAGCTTCGTTAACCACCAGTCCGTTAACATACTTCACACCTCCATTAACGTTAATCCGTTATTTTCAGCTTTAATTAACGGAAGTTAATATACATAGTCCTTTAATTCGTTAACATTTTGCTTGTAATTTACATTTCTTTTTATTCACTCGCTTCTAGAATAAGCATTGACGCTGTTGAGCTGATTGTAAAAAAAATATTTATTGTTATGGTGGTCTTTCTATGTTTTGGAAGTTACATTTTACTGTGTAATTTAATTTCAAGATAAAAATAAGTTCAAATGCACTAACGATGCTGCGATCTGAAAATCTTAGGAAATCGTGAGCAGTGATAATTAATAGACCTATGAGGCTGCAGCTTATTATTTGCCACAAAAAAGAGCACCTTTCTTCGCTCTTTCTATAAAACTCGTGCTAATACGCAATAAGTGTTACCAGTGCAAACTGGTTTGTACCTGTATGATGAATGAAATGGTGCAAGAAATTAATGATAAAAACCTTTACGGAATAAGTTGACAGAACTTAACGCAAGTTAATTTAGTCCGTTTACAGAACTTAACGAAAGTTAATTTAGTCTGTAAAGATGAAAAAACTTTTTAACGGACTAACGAGGCAATGAAAAAGTTAGCTTCGTTATTCACGGACTTGTGCCCACCTACCGGTATGCATATAACCATGTGAAATATTTTTGCCGTACTTAAGCTGTTTTTGAATAACACCACTTTTTACAGCAAACTCTTGAAGTTGTTTTCGAGTCCTAAACCTGAAGTTACGGGACTCATTGCCTTGAAATTTGGCACACACAAATAACTTATGAATCTCAAACTGCCGTCAAAATTTCATGTAGCTAGAACAAACCATTATCGAGTTATAAGTAAAAGTCTAAAACTTTGCACTCGTTAACTTTGAAAAAAAAACATGCGACGTGAGATCAGTCGAGTCAATTATAGGCCTTCAGGTTTAATCTGTCTTGGGTGTGCTTTTTATCAGTTTTTCTGCACCGTGTTTTGGCAATCAAAAACAATCTACCAGTCTACCTGATGATTCCATGCAACTACTGTACTAATCCTGAACCAGTAGCTCAAATAATGAAATATAAGGTATCACGTGCTCTGCATGCTGTCACAAGCTACCGTACTACACTTGTATGAAACTACCCTATGTATTATACCTTTGCCGTTTGCATGTGTGTTTGATTCTGGTATAAATTTTGCTACTACGTACCATAGGCTATTCTGTCATTGGAAATTTGTGCAGCCTAGTCTTCGGACTCTACATAGGTCTACCAGATCTGAGATAGGCTACAGACATAGGACCGAAACGCTAATTCTTGATGCCATGACCTGTTGATGAATAGGCTACACCGAACTAACTCTGTCATTCTGAAATGCAAGCGCATGTGTAGTAGAAACTGTTGTCTAGCCTTGGGCTTGTACCAATACCATATAGGCCTACAGCGTACAAGGTGGGTGTGTCGCTAAGCTTTGTTTTTTGCCAGAGGTGGAGTCCTCGAGGACGTCCTTGGCCTCGAAGACGTCCTCGAGGACAGATTTTGAAGTCCTTGGCCTTGGCCTCGAGGCCTCAAGTCCTCGAAAATTGGCCTGTCCTCGGCTCGAGGACAGCACTATTTTCTGGAATGTTAAAATTTTGTGGAGTGCTTGAAAAATTTTTTGGAAAACGTTTTTTAGTGGAGATCGCTTGAAAAATTTTTGTGAAGACCTTTTTTTTTTTTTTTTGGAGATCGCCTGAAAAATTTTTGTGAAGACCTTTTTTTTTTTTTTGGAGAGCACTTGCGCTTTGTGTCCTTGGTCCTTGGCCTTGGCCTCGAGCATTCCTGTCCTTGGCCTCGAGAGTGTCTGTCCTCGGAAAGGCTGTCCTTGGCCTCGGATTTTTTTGGTGTCCTTGGCCTTGGCCTTGGCCTCGAGCCTTGTGTCCTCGACTCCACCTCTGTTTTTTGCCTCTACACTGATGATTGTTTCCCACAAACCTGTTTCTTCTACATTTGTCTGCCTTTGTTTTATCTTCTCACCTAACCAACGTCCTAAACTTTTCCTAGTCTAGCCTACCAAAAATCAAAATCTTTTTGTTGGTGTCAAAAAACACGTTCTGCCGATCAACACTAAGTTTTTTGAAGCCAAAATAACCGATTCTACGATGCTCCGCGTTCTGAAAAAATAAACTTCAACTGAAGGCACCTTTCACTGTTTTAGTAGCATGCTTTGTCTTCAATTCATAGCCTATAATAGTTACATCCAGACTAACCATTGTTGTTCATAAAGAGAAAATTACCAGCAATAATTGTAAAAAAAAATGTAAAAAATTATTGCACGCGGCGCTGCGCTGACGCTGTAACGTAATGCAGATTTTAGTTGCCACGCGGCGCGGTACACCAACAACAGCGCGCGGCCGCGTACGCTGCGCTGTTACCATCTCTAATCACAGCCTCTGCGTTAACGCTTTTGCAAGAATGTAAACCCTTTTCGTAAGTTTTATTTTCTTCATAACTGCGCGCGAAAGGCAACGCAACGCAACGCGAGAATGTAAACCTGCCTTAACTAACTTCCGGCTTGCGTCGCTCTGTCACTTGTCTGGTATTCATCCGCTTTCCACATTCAAGGTCGGTTTAAAAAAATACTGCCGGGTTTCGAGTGGAGAACTTTTTTGTGGAAGTTGGTGTGACAATATATTTTCCAAATTTAGTTTTAAAAAGTGGCCCCCCGAGAGTTGGAAAGAACTTTTTTTCTAGAGCTCGTAGAATTTTCAGCTTACTGACTAATTTGAACGACACAAGAATAGAACCCTCGAGATCCTCATTCCAGAGAAAAACGCGACCCGCAGGCGATAAAATACGTGACAACATAACAAATTCAACCGCTGTTTTCACCGTTTTACCCCTGAAATTAATATTTTCGATTGAATCAGTTCCAAAAATCAGCTCGTACAGTGATTAACGGTACTCCGCTCACGCTGCAGATAATTTTTGGTAAATGTAACAATGAGCAAACTTGACCTATTTTTGAGGTTGATAAAAACCACACTGTTACTGTTTTCCGAAATATACCAACTGTAGACTGATCGCGATGAGCTACTGCTTATTGGGTTTAGTGAAAAAATATCGCCGATATTTTTGTATCGACAATAGACTGAAACAACACTTATTCGATACCCGTTATACGATACATCTGATCAATGCTAATTCGACATCGATACAAAAGATGCGATACGAATTAAACAGATTTTTGAAGTAATGATCGAATGAAAAGAAAAGCAGCAAAATGTATTTATCGAATAAAATGTATTTCAAACAAAAATAATAATGACAGTATACAATAGAAATTAGAAACGCTCCAACGAGTGAGTAAACACGGCATAATGAGTATACACAACATTTAGAACAGCAATTTTATGCATCGTTTGTAACGTAATGTATAGTAATGGCGAAAAGATTAGCGTCATTAGACCAATGATTCCCAAAATTTTTACACGCTTACGATTTCGAGCTTTTGCACTGTGCTCGTGTATCTTAAGGGTCGACAACCTTTTCGTTTCGTGGGCCACATCCAGACACAGCAAGGTTCCATCGGGCGATCACCATTCCTCCGGACCAAAAAAAAGGTCTTCGCTCCGCCTGAATATTAGGCATTTTGCAGCTGATATAATGGCGCTGACCAAAAAAAAAATGTCATAAACGTGGGAAACATCAGAGTAAAGGTAATTAAAACGCAAAAAGCAACAAGAAGTAAATGTGGTAGACAGTTGAGCAAATTAAATCGTAATATCGCAAGTTACTCAATCCGAAAGTTTTCGAAGTTGTTCGAAGTAAGAAGTATGAAAATTTTAAAAGTTGATTGTCTTCGCAAATTTATAAGTAAGCTGAAGTAGCTCGCGTGCCACCGAAAGGACTCTCGCTTACCACTAGTGGTACGCGTACCACAGTTTGGAAACCACTGCATTAGACCTAGCTTTCATTAAAATTAATGCGTCAATGCAAAATGCAGTTAGAAGATTTGGTGTGTCATCTTAAAAATCATTTTTGCTCATAGTAAGTTGTAAACAGTGCCCTAGGGAGGAATTTTGGAGGGGGCAAAGCATGGGTCAAAGATGTACAGTAGAAGTAGTATTAATGGCAACATTTCATTGCCGGGCATAAGCCAATACATCGCGAACATAGTAACGATTTTAAAAGACACGATTTAGTATCACGAGAAAGAGCGAAAGATCAAAGAAAAAAAAGTCATATCTGTAGTCTGGGGCCAGCCACCGGAGTCAAAAGGATTTGAGTCTGGCCCCAGCGCTCCAAGAATTTTGCAATTTTTTAACAATCATTACTCAATTGATTATTCTTGTTTAGAAAACAAGTTTTTAGCATAGCAAAACAAACAAACAAACAAACTATACATAAAAACTACTATGCAGGCACAATATATTCTGATAGCTATCCCTTCCTGTGTAACTGCACATGTAAGACTGAATTAATAAGAGCTTTGAGGCTGTTTAGTGAAAATTTATTTGCAACTTGCAAAACAGTAAACGCTAAAGCATATTATTGGCATTTGCTGGAAAATACACGAACCAAAACGCTTCTGCTTTAACTTCGAAGCTTTAAGCTTTTCTTGTTATGTTTGTATCATGACTTCAATGAGAGAGATATGGCCTAATGCCCCTTAAAACGTTTTGTGTAAAAAAAAACGCTTTAGTAAAGATCTTAAGTTATGGCCCAAATAGAAGACAGATGAGGCACGGGAAAAAAAATCTAACACCTCTTTCTTAAAACGTTATTTGGGGTAAAATGGCTGGCTTTTTTGTTGGTTTAAATTAATGATCGTAATTTGGAAAACTTTCAAAGGTAACAAAAACTAATGGCATGTGCTAATTAAACTTCTGAAATCCACCTCCACATCTATTTTTCAAAACCAGATTTAGTGGCCGAGTTTTGGCTACAAGTTAGCCTTATACGTAGGCAACTGGTTGTAATTGCTGCGGCCAATTTATGACGAAAGTGTTGCCAATATCTGATGCTATAAAACTAGTTTTTTAAAACATTTATGTATCAAAAGTTACATAGCAGATTTGTAACTCAAAATTTTTATCACAACTGTGAGGTAGCCCTTACCTCACATATCTGCTTTCACATTGGGCTAGTGTTTCATCAGCATCTTGATTCACTCATAACCTATCCTGAAAGCCCACCCGAACCTTCGAATCACACACGAGGGCAATTTCTGCACTTGCGATCGAATTCAGATGCTGATGAAACGCTAGCCTAATGGGAAAGCAGATACGTGAGGTAAATGTTCCCTCACAGTTGTGATAAAAATATATGTATCAACAAATGGCCACTGATATATCCGGTGGCGTGAAAAAAAAAAGATAACACTTTTCATTTGCGAATTTTCCAAACAGCGTCCAAGCTATGTTTGCTATATTCGATTCACATCGTGACAGAGACATTTAACACTTTCGTTGAAAGTTTCAGCGTTGTAAGTTGAATGATATTAAATTTATTTCAATTAAAAAATTTGTGATCAAAAACTTTTGCGCCGATCAAGCAGTAATCAAGTGTCTGCCATGTTAGTCACACATCATAGCATGGAGCCGTGTTGCATGAGATGGAGCCACATCACGTAACAGCCGTGCCACTCAGAGCTATCTGGAAGACGGTACAGGGTGTGGGACTCACAGAAAAAGTTTACAGCGAAAAGACAACAGTTTTTAAAGGAGAAAAACTAAAGAACGCAATCTGACAAAAATATCCCATGCAAAATAATGTGTGAAGCGCGAGTTGGTCTTGGAAAAAAAATAAATTAAATTGCGAGCAATTTAACATCAAATTGGGGGCTACATCCATCATCTCGTTCCATCGACTTTTTACCAACGAAGCTGAAATTTTCAGCGAAAGTGATAAATTTCTCTGTCATTATGAATACTACAAATATGAGAACCAGAGTTTTGGTATTTTTAAAAATTCCCAAACAAAAAGTCTTGTGGTTTTTTTCTGCCCCACCCAATATATGTCAAATATCAAAACAAATCCTCAACCTTTAGCTAGCCGCAAGCCATAATTTTTTTTTTCTGGTGTGAACTTAAAATGTTATTGCTCAGCTATGTTCAGATAGTAGTGTACTGTGCTTTTCTCAGTGCTTTTCGTACCTCCAAGGCTACCACAGCATTTAAATAAAATAGGTCGAACGGTAACGCGTTCGTCTCTGGAGCGGAAGGTCTGAAATTTAAATCTCGGGCCGGTCAAATTGGACCCAGTGTTGCCAACGGCTCGCTACCGTTGCGACATTTCTTCGAATGAAACTGTGTTGCCCGGGTGCAATGACGCGAAGATGGGCCCCGCCAACTCGTTACATGCTTCGGCGCATTACAGCGAGTATAATGAAAAATTTGATTTAGTAATAAAATAATCAAAATAAATTAACAATCACTTGGGGAGTTCGTTTTATTACATTTTACCTGGCAGCAAACTATTATGTTTACAGAATCAAAAACTTGCGAAAACAGAACTTGAATTTAATTTTTGTAATTCTAGCTCTGCAGAAAAAAAATGATGAAAATTCCAAATCAACTTTTAAAGTTCAGTGTTTCAGCGACTATCCTCTCCATTCTTCTATTTTTTCAAATGAACATCAACAGTATCTTCCGGAAAGATTTTGCAAATACAACAGATGCAGCACGTTATCAAAAACAAAAAAGGAAAGGTAAATACACTATGACAAAGCCAAGTTGTTGAATTTCCAAAATATTTTGTCGACTTTTGATTTATGAGAGCGCAATCAGTTTGATTAAAACATATGGTACATTTAGGAGCAAGCTGGTAACTATACTTTTTGAGTAATTTCATCCAAAACGATACATCCAAAATACAGCGGAGCTAATCACTGTAATTGAGACGTTTTGGTTAAGTTTTTATATATAATCATTGTTTATATAAACTTTGAAATAAAATCTAATATAACTATTGTTAATTAAAATAAATTGAAAGCCGACTACTAAAGAAAAAATGGAGAATCACTGCATTGCACAATTAAATTTGAGGAGGATCATGGCATAACGGGAATAGGATGGGGATGTTAAAGTATTTCAAGCTTCAATATACGTACTTATTTTCCGCGTATATCTCTCCGGACATTAAGTAGTGATTGTTTTGTAATCAAAGGTCTAATTTTTCACGTTGAGTCTGCAATTTTTCTGGGATTGTCAGATGTGATTTTATTTTTATGTGTACATTGACAATGGTTCAAAGAAATTAATTGAAACGTCTCGATAAATATACTCTGCAGTATTTCGGGGGTATTGTTTTTGACTAAATGTAGCACATTTTTGCATATTTTTACCACGTAATATTCTGCAACATAAAAAGTTCTGTAGCACTAATGCTGTCATAGATCTTGCAAAAGCAATCCTTATTTCACTCAACATAGATCCTTATCATAGATCATCTCATCATCACATACCTATATTCTTATTTCACTCAGATCTTTTGAGTAGTAATAATTAGTGTTTTCACACGTCAACTTTTCAAACCCGGTTTTTGGTTCCGGATTCTGCTTGATACTGAGCCATGCTATAAAGGTACCAAGTTACAAAAGAATCGTGCCATTCAAAGAGATACAGTCATTTGTTTTCGAATAATTCTGGGAAAAATTTATCAATGCTGAATTAATTTATTACAAAAGTTATTGCAGTTAATAATAATTTAATTATGATGTTTTGGCGAATGTGGGGCCAAAGGTTTAATGTTTAATCGTTTACGTGCTTTCTGGCCTAAAGGCTACCAGTGCGGAAGCCAAGGAAAGAGCCACCAGAACGACGACTACTTAAAACAAGCGTTGCGGAAAAGTTGTCTTCCCGCAGTTAAATTATCATTAACTGCATAGAACAAGTAAGTTGCTGGGTTTAAATGGGCAAAATTAAGAGTGCGAGGAGACGTCTTCTCTAGCTCAAGTGATAAAAACAGTGGACCGGTAACCCGAAGGTTGCAAGTTTGAATCCTGTGGGAAGACAACTTTTTCGCATTGCTTATTTTAAGTAGTCGATGTTCTGGTGGCTCTCCCCAACGCTTCTGTGCTGGTAACCTTTAAGGCAGAAAGAACGTAAACGATTAAACCTGAAAACTCTGGACCCGCAAACTTCAAAACATAACAATTAAATTATGGTAAACACCATAGAACAAGCAAGTTGCTGGGTTTAAATAACCAAAATTAACCATGCGAGGTGACGTGTCCTCTTGCTGAAGTAGTAGAGCGGAAGAGCGATGATCCGAAGGCTGCAGGTTCGAATTCCGTGGGAAGACATCTTTTTCGCATTTCTTTCCGTTTTAAGTAGTCGCCATTCTGGTAGCTCTTTGCTAAGGCTTTCGCTCTGGTAGCCTTTAACGCAAATGGCAAGTAAACGATTAGAGTTATTTCAGCCAAAAGCCAAGTGTAACATTTTTTAATTAGGTTTGCTGCAGTTGGCAAAATGCATTTTTGCAGCCACTATACCACAGATCAGCTCAGGGGCGTCGCCAGCTTCGCGAGATCGGGGGGGCAAAATTAAAATCATGAGGCAAAGGTTTTCGCCGATTTCCGAAGGCTTTTTCTGGCCGAAATTTTAACGCTTTTTTCCTGCCAAAAGCAGGTGATCTCCAAAAAAAAAATCGGGAAGGAAAAACGAAAATCAGGGGGGCATTGCCCCCCCGCTGGCGACGCGCCTGGATCAGCTGCAGGAAGTCGGTCACTGGAGCATTTTTGATCACTTTCCGTTTGAGTTACGAGTTAGTTTAAACAAAAGTACGAATTCAAATGTAAGAGTTGACCCATACAGTATATTAGCAGTTATTTGAACCGGCCAGTTGGTCGAGCGGTACCGAGCTCATCTCTGGAGCAGAAGGTCTGAAATTTAAATCTTGGGTTGGTCAAATCAGACACAGTGTTGTTAACGGCTCGCCACCGTTGCGACATTTCTTCGAATGAAGCTGTGCTGCCCGGGCGCAACGACGCGGAAATTGGGCCCCGCTAACTCATTACACGCTTAGGCGTAATACAGCAAGTATAATGAAACATTACTTTGACTTGACTTGAAAAATCTGATTTGATGCCCAAAATTTGCAGTATTTTGGCGCTCTTTTACTCTGGCTTTGAACGACGGCATCGTTCATAACAAGGCTTAATTTTTTCCGGTGAAAATGCATGTTTCACTTTAATAAATTAATGAACCGTGGTTTTGAGCACAACATTACTGAATGAATCCTTTAAAAAAATCTAATCTGACGAAAAACTGTATAAAGAGCAGAAATGTCAACTTATATTGTAAAAAATTTTATATTGTAAAACGACGTACTTTAATCAAAAACAATACAGCCAAAATACTGTAAAACATATTTATTGAGACGTTTCGGTTAATTTCTTTAAACCATTGTCAATCTAGAACATAGAAATAAAATCACAGCTGACTCTTAAGGAAAAATCGCAAACTCAATGAATAAAATTGGATTTTGTGATTACAAGATCTGTACTATACATAATGCCCGGATAGGTACGCGGAAAACACGTATGTTTATTAAAGCGTAAAGTTTTTTTATACTATCCCCCCACTCCCCATCCTATTTCCACTAGCCCTAACCCAGCTCAAAATTAAACGGTAAGAGTGAGTAAAAATCTAGTTTTTTTTTTGATTAATGCAGCATCATTAACCAAAACTTACCGTAATCAAAGACGAATTGAAGTTTTCCGCATAACTTATTCAACTAAACTGCACTAAACAATGACGGGACTTGACAAACAAAGCAAAATATGAAATTGGACAGCAGAACAAAATTATTTTGCTGCATCTCCTTGCCTGGCTATTTGCATTTAAACATTAATTTATACTTTTACAGATATGCACTGATCACATCACACATATTATTTATGACGCAACAGAACAAAAAAAAGGAAAAAAAGGGGGAGAATAACCTCGTCCACTTCAATACCAAATGTTAAAATATTATGAAAAAAAAAGAGAAAAAGACATGCATAAATGAAATTATCAACCTTGCCCTTATCAACGCTGTATTTTTTTCAAACTTTCTTATATTGGATCAACGTCACTTCACGTTGAAAAAGAACTTAGATCATTTTTTCAAAGAAAATTGAAAAATAAAATCAAATTTGTTTTTATTCATAATACTTTCAAACTTGGAAATCTTTTTTCTAACAAAGATAAACAAGCCACACTACGTCGAAGTAACGTTGTTTACAAGTTAAATTGCTCATGCGGTGGATGCTACATTGGCCAACAAAACGGAATTTAACATCAAGATTAAAAAAACACCATCCTGGCAACAAAACTGGAACACAGACAGACGTAACCAATCATCTACTGGAAAATCCATCACACGTAATTAATTTTAATAAACCAGAAATTCTTACAACAGCAAATCATCCCAGGGAACTGTTAATAAAAGAAACTCTACTTATCCAACAGCAACTACCCTCAATCAATGTTGACGAATCATCCACACCACTGTTTGTTTTCAATAACTGATTTCATTTATGCATGTCTTTTTCTCTTTTTTTTTTCATAATATTTTAACATTTGGTATTGAAATGGACGAGATTATTCTCCCCCTTTTTTTCCTTTTTTTGTTCTGTTGCGTCATAAATAATATGTGTGATGTGATCAGTGCATATCTGTAAAAGTATAAATTAATGTTTAAATGCAAATAGCCAGGCAAGGAGATGCAGCAAAATAATTTTGTTCTGCTGTCCAATTTCATATTTTGCTTTGTTTGTCAAGTCCCGTCATTGTTTAGTGCAGTTTAGTTGAATAAGTTATGCGGAAAACTTCAATTCGTCTTTGATTACGGTAAGTTTTGGTTAATGATGCTGCATTAATCAAAAAAAAAACTAGATTTTTACTCACTCTTACCGTTTAATTTTGAGCTGGGTTAGGGCTGGTGGAAATAGGATGGGGAGTGGGGGGATAGTATAAAAAAACTTTACGCTTTAATAAACATACGTGTTTTCCGCGTACCTATCCGGGCATTATGTATAGTACAGATCTTGTAATCACAAAATCCAATTTTATTCATTGAGTTTGCGATTTTTCCTTAAGAGTCAGCTGTGATTTTATTTCTATGTTCTAGATTGACAATGGTTTAAAGAAATTAACCGAAACGTCTCAATAAATATGTTTTACAGTATTTTGGCTGTATTGTTTTTGATTAAATTATTCAAGAAGTTCATTTACCATGCTCCTATGACGTACTTTAAGTTTGCGAAATTAGTATTGCTGTCATTTTTCTGAAAAATCAGCAAGTTCAATCGAGTCAAGTCAAATCTTTCATTACACTCGCTGTATTACGCCGAAGCGAGTAATGAGTTTGCGGGGTCGATCTTTGCGTTATGGCGCCTGGGCAATTCAGCTCCTCCCGAAGAAATGTCGCAGCGGTGTCAAGCCGTTGGCAACACTACGTGTTCAATTTGATCGGCATAAGATTTAAACTTCAAACCTCCCGCTCCAGAAACGAATGCGTTACCGCTCGACCAAGTGGCTGGCTCAGATCATCACACTTTATTTTTAACATATCATAAAAATTTAACGGCTGTTAAGGTGCGTTTAGACTGGACGCGAAGCAACGTGAAGCGAAGGTTGGCAACCTTCACCAACCTTCGCGAGTGGTCGATTACGTCACTCGCGAAGGTTGCCAACCTTCGCGAGTCTTCGCGAGTGGTTGCTAATCTTCGCGACTGGTCGCTTCATAGGCTAATTTTAACAACTTACTTTTAAAATGTATTCAATGAGCAGAAAGCTTTGTGTACTTTATTATTGAAGCGCTATTATAGTAATCACAGGTTCTGTTTCGTCATAGCGCACTGGAATTACCGGTAAAACGAAGATTGAGTTTATATTATGTTATCACGCAATAACCGTGAAGAAGAGTCTAGACTAATAGCTCAGGTAACAAAACAATTTTGAGAAAAAAATTTGTAAAGTTTAAGTGAAAAACGAAGTACAGTAGATCGAATTTGGAAATGAAGAGACAAGTCATTTCTTCAAAAACGTAGTAGTACTTAGCCTATTTACTAGCTATCAATGATTTGTTTAGATTCTTCTACTGAAAACTTGCCCTAATCTGTTTTGACGATGACAGTTCTGAGTTTTAATGCAGAAACGCAAAAAGCTGGGAGCAGATGTCAAAAGTTCTCTTTAGGTCTTTACCAGTTAACAAATCCTTAAAACGCTTTCACCATCCATGTCTCATTATGGTAGTGGTAGATCTACCGGTATCTTGTAGAGTGTAGACCAATAGGCTAGTCTACAGGTACATTTAAAGCACAAACTATGTTGTTTTTTTGATGTGGTTTTTCTTTTTCAGGCAAGCATGTTATGATACCTGCAGTAAGCTTAAACAGTTGTTTGTATGTGTTATTTAGTGCGGTTTATGAAGACTCCTAATGTTAACACTATGAGTAAAACTGAAAGCTGGATTTATCATCAGTTAAGTTAGTGGATTTTTTGCTTATTGTGCAATGGATTGCAGTGTTGATTTGCTGGAGAAAGCAAAAAAACATTACAGTTTTTGCATGATTTGACACTATCAACAAAGGACAAGAATTTAGCACAGTGATACCTGATACCAGCAGTTGCTTTGAGGAAAAGTCAGCCTCTAAAACTAAGTTTGGTGTTTTATTCGCTAGCGGAGCGCTTATGGATGTTTAGTGCGAAGTTAAATGCTATTGAGAGCATTTTACTAGTTTGCATTTTCTTGCGGTATCAGTAGGCTACGTTGCGACGGTTGCGTTTACCTCAAAGGGCTTCGCTCTAAACCACCGTTTGTAAGATACAGACAAATTTATAGCTGTAAGGTCAAGTCCCCTCTTCTCAGCAAGTTTTTGGTTATGCCCCTGATAAAAAAAAACATTTAGATTTTTTCATGAGAAAATTGTTACTCAAGCATCTGAATAAAAGTGTTGTTAGTTCTCACATTTTCATGTAACTGACGCTTCCTTCCCCAGTCCAATTATTTTTATCATAAATGCTGTATCAAGTTTTTTGTTTAGTTTAGAGAATGAAACTATATTAATGAACTTGCTAGGCGGTTACTTCTCTACCAATAATAGTAACCTCAGCAAAAAAAAACAGAACTCACTTTCTACTGGTTAGATATATATTGGCTTTCTTGTTCATCTAAATACACTGACTGTAATTGCAATGACTGAACTTCAGACTTAAAATTGTTTACTTTGTCCCTTTATTCACCATGTAAAGCAGTTAAAATTTTAAAAGACAGTAAAAATGTTTTGAAATTCACAAACAACTAAATTCAGATATCACACAAAGACACAGTAAATGAATATTTAACACACTTGACACTTCTCTTTTTATCAATTAGGACTGGAGTGAAAAATCACAACCAGACTACAATATTCATGATTATAAAACTTGGGGAAGTCCAAAACCATTGCATCCAGTTCAACTTGATCACGGTCACAAACCTTCAGAAACAAGAAGACTTTTAAGAGGACATTCAGAAGAAAAAATTCCATGTTTGTAGCTATTCAAAGAAGTGACTACTAATTAGACCAATCCAAAAGTTCATAAAAATTTTTCGATTTTTTGTACCGATCTAGCTCTTTTATGCAGCTGTGTAGCTTGAAACCAATTTTAAATACAGTTTTATTCATTAAGTTGGCTTGGTCAAGAAGGCAGTGAAAAAACTTTTGCGAGTTTTCCAGTATTCAAGCAATTGTTTAATTGTGGTTACTTTTAAAACAACAAGCTAACAAACAATGGGTAAAAGCACTATTAACACATTCAAAACAAGCCTGTTGGTGGGTTATTTTATATTCTGAAAAAAACAACAACATCATGTTAGTTTAAGTTTACTTTAATACAAAAAAGCAAAAGCTGCTCATCCAAAAGAACCACTGCACTGATACAATAGCTTCTGCTATGCTGCACAGAATAAAAAGTTTTGTTTTAAAAGCTAGATGTCGTGGGGCTAGGCCTACTGCTTTGGTGTATTCACTATAATGAAGCTCTGAGATCCAGCATAGCTATGAAAAATCACTCTAGGATTTACAGCCTTAGCAGTCTAGATCCAAATTAACTTGGCTAGCCTAGGGCTATCGCGAATCTAACTTTGCCAACAACCTACTCTTTGGACTGATAAATAGGCGCTAAACCATACAAATAAACTATTTACATTATTTCCTAGCAAACTGCAATCGTAAAAATCCAATCAGTGAATTAGTTGGTTATCTTACTACAGCCTGCAAGCAAGCGCTGTTGCGCAACTGCTCGCGAAGGTTGCGAGCGGTCGCAACCTTTCGCGAGCTGTCGATGACGTCAAATTTTGGCTGCTTCGCGTTGCTTCGCGTCCAGTCTAAACGCACCTTAAGTGTGCTTCTGCCATTTGAAAACTTCAGGTAGTAAAAACCTCAACTGGAAGATGCTGCGCACTGTACAATTGTTAATTGCATTAGGCTTATAATATACGGTAGACAGACTATGTGATTTAAAAATTTTATCTAATAAATAATAATTTTAAGAAATAATGGTTTTATTTAGTAAACAAAGTGCGTATCATCGCTAAGTGGGATGATAAGGGTGTCTAAGCACGTTACTATACAAGTTAGAAAGATTAGGCATTGAAAAAATTTGAATACTGATTCCACGTGCTATTAATAGTATACCAGAAAATAACAACGCCTTTGGCAAAGGTAAAACATTCATCGATTTCAAAAAATCAGTCAAAAAAGTTTGCTTAAATTAGTTACACATTTAATAACAAAACTTCATAAACCCATTTTGGTGTAAAAAAATTGTTAAGCATGTTGCAAAATTTAAAGTAAAAATTTCCTCTTTGATATCAAGTGGAGCCGCTACCTCTAATTCGCGCCAGCTCAGTAAGAGTGCAACTTGCACTCGGCAAAGGTGTCAGTAATTTCTTAATCTACATCAGTTTCAGTTTTGAAATCTTGATATTTGAACCTTTTAAACTTTGACTTGTTGCCTTAAGACGGAACCATTTTGCTGTACTGGAGCTCATTAGTAATTGCGTGCAGTTTTGGAAACTGACTAGCAAGTACAGCGAGTTTATGGTTAGTTAGAAGTTTTTAATGAGTTTTTGGAACTTGACCTTATTTTACACGGTTGGGGATGGAGGGGAAAATACCGAAGTCTTTTGAAAAGGCCTTGGCATATGTGCTAACTCATGCTACGAGCAGTTTATGAGACCAATGATATCAACTATATACATTGTTTTAGCAAATAATATGTTGGCATATTTCACAGGTCTTCTGATCAACGCGTATTATCGATCTGGTTCCTCGTTTACTGGGAATTTATTCAACTATAGAAAGAACACTTTCTATCTCTTCGAGCCATTAATCGCGTTCAAGGATAACTGCGAGGCAGAAAACGAGAGCAGTGCTAGGATGCAGTATTTGCACGATCTTTTCCATTGCCGATTCCATCATCACACAGAAGTATCAAAACATCCTGGTTACACGGGTCATGGCTGTAGCAATCGAAACTTCTGTTTTAGGTGAGAATAGGAATGCTATTAAATCACACAGTTTTTTTAAGCACTCTTAATGCTTTAAAATAAACCTACGACAGGAGTAGATGGCAAAACGGCTTTTTTCGGATCTAACGACGCCAAGGGCTGTTTTACACAAGTGACAATTGTCGTACATCTTCATATTTTTGCAGTCGTACAAACAAAATCTGCCGTTTCGCACTGGCAATTAATTTTGTCTGACTGCAGCTATTCCTAACGGTGGAAGTTGAAGAGGCAGCAGCAGCTGCAGTTGCTTTGGTTTTTCAAAAAAAATAAACTCGCAAGAAAACTAGAAAGCGGAAACGAGGATGTTTGATTCATCCAAATGATAATTTAGCAACATATTAATGCATCTTTAATTACAAAAATTGATAAGGGCATCAAACCCACAAGGCCATGGTGTTGTTCTCAATTTAGCCTTCCCCCCAACAAATCGACCAAGAAACTAAGCAAATTTGAGGTTTGAATCAAATAAGTAAACCAGGGCAATTTTCCCAAACCATTTCCGAACGCGAATTTCGCTTAAAAGGGCATTCAGGACGTTTTTGTTTAAAAATTTTTTCTGCGAAACTATAGTGAAACAACTTTGTGAATTTTTTAGAATTTTTTCGCACCAATTTTGATTCTTTTCGGCCAAGAAATCGTAAGATATTCGCAATTATTTTTCCCCTTAGACTAAGGAGAAACGCTTTCCGAAGATTACCAAACTGAAAGGACGTAAGTCAAAATCGTTCTAAATGACAGACTACATTAGCAGCTGTGGAGGAAGTGGCTTTGTAGGTACCTACTGATTACCGCAACAAACTTATACTAAAAATGCTGACTGAAATGCTTTGCAATTGTATATTTACGTGAAAAAGTAACTGGCCTTATCTGATCTTTAGGCCTAAACCAATTCCGCAATAATCGCGCAAAACTTGCTGGCTCACTAAAAACTAGAATCTTAGTCCGATATCTTGTCAGCTACAATGCTTCAGCCTTTAACAGGTAATAATTTTTTCGGATAGGCTATCTATAGTCAGCAATAGTCACAATCCGCAATAGTCTATAGGCTACTACGCCTAAAGCACTAAATCTTGTCTTATTTCGACTACTTAGCTAGCACTTGGCGGACAAAGCAGACTAGGAAAGCATCTATAACCTTTCTGAATTCAAACAGTAGTTGTTCCACTAATTTATTTACCTACACCTGCTCAGCTCTCATCTAGTTCCAAGAAGCCTGGTACTTAGCAAGACTCGGAAATAGAACTTACAAATTGATTTATTGCGCAATCTACTTGAAACAAGATGGCCGAAATTTGGATTCTAAGGGGAAAACAAAAAATTTTTTCTCTTAGACTTTCTTAACCGGATGAGTTGCAAGAATCGCAATGGGTTCATGTTGGTAAACATATTTTTAAAGATTTTTTCGCAATTTTTCAAAATTCGTGTTGAATGCCCTTTTAAAGGAGACATTGAACGTTAATTTAATTCATTTATTGCATATCAAACAAAAAATTTTTTGTGAAATTTTCGCCACAATAATTTCAGGATTCTGCGACTGCTATGTCGAAAGATTTGTATTTCGTTTTTTTGCAATTTGCATTACCTTCATTTTAAAGATTTTTTTTCACTGACCCGTGACTGCTCAATGCTAATGTTGCTATGGTTTGGACGCTAGTTTGAAAGTTTGGGCGCAAGTTATAGGCCTATCACTGTAGCTTTTATTGAGTTCGTACGCGATGATCGAGTCTCGGAATTCTGTTTGTATAAACAACAATTAGAATAACAATTAATTCATAATAATAATGACATAAATCAAAACAGCGGTATATATACAGCGAGTGAAACAAAGAACAAGACAACATTAATTCAATTCCTTTTGTCTCGCAATATCCGTTCATTACACATTACCACCCATAGCAATGAGCGATATGTGCCAATAACCGAATACCGCAGACAATTACTCAAGGACAAATATTAAATTATGTTTACTCGGTCACCACAAGCTTCTACCATCGTCAGCAGCGTAGAATTACCAGTAGATTATAATCAATCTATACAAGCTTAACGCAAACTTTTTTTAGACAAGGTTTGACTCTTACAATGACAACAAGCATCTAGTGTAACTTAAAATTATCACTATGAAAGGTTATCCTTTTGCTGGCCTACCAGCTTATAGGCCTAAGTTTTTCTTTCTTTCTATCTGCAGCAAATCGAACATTTTTTGCTAAAATTAGCAAGTTTAAACAAACCAATAGGTGTAATTTTTTTCATTTGCAAGACAATTTTACTTCACCAAAACCACAGCAAATACTTAGAAAAAGCCAGAGACCTACACTCCGACAAAACTCGTTCAAAAACCACTGATGCAAATTTGATGTTATCGTGTAGTCACAGCTGAATGTATCCGCTATTTCAAAATCTTTACCGTTTAAGCTTTTTAACGTCAAACAATGAAAAAATGGGACAAAAACGTTGGAAGTCAATTTTTTTTATATTTTGGGTAATCAAAAATTAGGGTGTAAGGCCTCTTAAATTCCAAAGGCAATCAGCAAGACTTGCGCAAATCAAAATACTAGTAACCCGCAATCAAAATCAAGACAATTCTGGCAATTTGAATTACCAATCATTAAAATTTGAATATGACTTTCAATAAAGTCGATTTCATTTTGCTTTAGCAATAAGCTTTTCGGACAGAACTCTTCAGTTGCGACCTCTATCTAGTTTGGTATGTGGTGAGCAGGATTTTTTAAAGATCAAATGCACTAAGAAGAAATGGAATTTACAGTAAAGAGAAATGCATTTTAAGGAGATTGCGCGATCAATTGGAAGGATGAATGTGACATATCCAGTGACAGTAGGCTTTGATCTTATCAAAACAGTTGACGAGTAAATACGAACTGCTTTTGCCAGCACAAATCTGTTTTTTTTCCGTGAAATATTTGTTGTTGTTGAAATATAAACCGCTTCCAACAGGCTCAAGTGAAACTGAGAACGAGCTGTGGATAGGATTTTAAACCGCAAATCAGACTAGTTGCGTGCGCACTAACTGGATTTCAACAAATGTTGGCCAATGGCTGAATTGCTCTCTGGTTCGAAATGAGTCTTACGTTTCGCTTTGCATTTTCTATTTGGCTGGGTTCTGGTTAGTTGGGTTTGGTGGGTTCCCTGCTTCTGAGTAGGAGTGATTCCTTGCCTTTTTGCTTCTGGAAAATGCTGCTTAATGCGTTCCTGAAGCCTTTGGGATTGAGCGACCTACGTACCAACTATTACAGTGGCACACGTATTCATAAATAACCATACTTCTTTGATTTGCAGGTAGCTCATCCTTTTTGGCAGCAGGTAGAAAATCAAGCGTGGTGCTGTCAGCCTGTTTGAAGCGGTTTATTATTCACGGAAAAAAACAGATTTGTGCTGGCAAAAGCAATTCGTATTTATTCTTCAACTGTTTTGATAAGATCACAGCCTGCTGTCACTGGATAAAATTTATTTCTCCTGACCATTGATTGTGCAATCTCCTTAAAATGCATTTCCCTTAGTGTAGATCGCATTTCTATTTAGTACATATCGTCTTCAAAATATCCTGCTCACCACATACCAAACCAGACAAAGATCGCAACTGAAGAGTTCTATCCGAAAAGCTTATTGCAAAAGCAAAATGAAATCGCCTTTGTTGAACGTCAGATTCAAACTCTTCACCACGTCAAAATTGTTCATCAATCGTTAAAAAAAATTAACCTGGACAAGGAACAAAAAAATCAAGTAGACCAAACAAAATCAAAAATAGAAATGGCAAAAGAAAGGGCTGGACCAGATGAAATTCCAAAGCACATCATCACAGGGGCGTATTTAGGGGGGGCACGTTGCCATGCCTCCCCTTTGGGTCGCCAGTATAGTATAATTAGCATAAAATAGCATGTAGAATTGCGGCATGCCCCCCCCCCCCTTGTAACTTGGACAGAAAGTTTGAGCTCAAAAACGGACAAAATCTGACAGAAGATCTTTTTTTGGTCCTCACCTACTTTTCGGCCAAGAAATAGACTAAAACTGAGTGAAGACCCTTTTTTTTTTGGTCTTCACCAAATTTTGAGTAGAAAAACGGACTGATTCTGAGTTGAGAAATTTTTATTTTTGGTTTTCATTATTCTCAAATTTCCTGGCCTTCCTCTTTTCAAAAATCCTGCGTACGCCACTGCATCATCAGCACATAACCGCTAAGACATTATGCATAAACACTAAACAGGTCATGGGCCAAAAAGCCACAATTAAGGCTGCAGTCGAGACCAGGGAAAATTTCTATTGCTAATCAAAACCAAAAATTGGTAAGGGGCAAGTACCAAACATCCAAATTTATGGTGATCCGCCAAATTTAGGGCATCGAACATGAGATTACTCCCAAAAGTAATCCAACAGGTGTAAAAGATAGCAGAAATCTAGCCTTTCAACACGATTTATATCATTTAAGAGCTAGATTTTTGCTACGCTTTTCCTTTTTTTTCAAATCAACAACTTCATACCTTAAATAAAAAAAAAACAAAAAAACATTAATCAACATGCATGTTTAAATTACCGATATTAAAAATAATGTATCTGCCTTCACAATAACACAATAACTTCACAATAACTACAGGCCTACAGCATTGCATACTGTTGCAGATATTACTGAGTTTCACATTGATTTTTCAGTCGTGGTCTATAATGATAGGTGGCAACCGTGGCATGCTGAATTTGAAAAATTTATATTGTTTCGTTACTTTTCAATTTTCGGTTTTATTATGTTTGTAGATACAAAATATAAAAACGGAAAGCACATTCTCTACTAAAAGACTTTGCAAGTAACAATCCGATTAGCTGACCGTTTAGTAGATGAATTTATACTGATTTTCTTTGTGATCATAAATAAGATATCTAAATTCACTGATGTCGTTAGCAAATTTTTAATGTTTCTAATTTGCTGCAACTGTCTAACGGCTTTATCGCATACAAACAATATTAGTGGTTCTGGATGTGAGGACCAGGGGCGTATTTAGAAAAGGCATGGTGTCATAGCCACCACCTTTGGGTCGTCAGTATAGTATAATTAGCATAGAATAGTATGCAAAATTGCGGCATGCCCCCCCCCATTTGTAATTTGGGCAGAAAGTTTGAGCACAAAAACGGTCAAAATCTGACTAATAACCTTTTTTTTATCTTCACCTAATTTTGGGCAGGAAGACGGGCTGATTCTGAATGGAGAAATTTTTCTTTTGGTCTTCATTATTCTCAAATTTCCTGGCGCCCCCCTTTGAAAATTCTGCATACGCTAGGAGTGAGGACAATAGGAGTAGAATAGCCATGAAGATTTTGATCAAAGATGAGAACCGGCAAATAAATTTCTAGCCTTGAGATTATACAACTTTTTTTGATGTTTTTTCTAAACTTATTCAACACTAATCCTAGCAACAACCAAAGTTTGCAACAATTTGTTATAAGCCATCTCTGAAATAAAATCTGAAAGATTATCAAGACAGAATCGTTACGTTTGAGAATTAGACACTCTTTGTAGAATGATACGAATAGTAATAAAAAATGGTATTTCGATCAGTACAACCATTAATTGTAATTACAATGTTGGAAACAATTGTCATTTTTCCTTTTTGGTTCTGAAATTATTTGTGATAATATACTAGAAAGTAAGCCAATTGGGGACTATATAAAATTTTGGAAAATCTTATGACGAGCTATAATCAAATTAATTTAGGTTTTCTTATATAAACTTCATAAAAACTGCAGAATTTTTGAAGTTTTGAGGAAAAATTACTCTCCAATATTAGACAACGTAATCTTTCACAACGTAAGCAATAAAAAAAAATTATTCGGACGCCAAAACCTATTACAGTACTCCAAATTATTCATACTATTATTCTAAAAATTAACCAAGAATCCGAGTACCATGTTAGTCCAATTTTTCTTTTTTTCTTATAATTCAAAAGTTGGTGAAAAATTGTACAAAAAATGGTTTGAAAAAATTAACATTTACTACGCTTCGTGCGACACATTTTGAAAGTTTTTGTCGTAAGTTCGAAGTAATTGCATTTTTATTTCCCAAGTTGTATACAAACAGCGAAAAAATCGTACTTTTTTTTAGAAAAGGCTGTCGTTTGCCCACCTATCTACCACACGCGGTGAAAGCTTTACACTGCCCACTTTATTGCTAATATTTAGCCGGGAAGCTGGATGTAAATACAAACTTTCATCAAGTTTTGATTTAACCAGAGCGGTAATCGAATCCAAATCTACTGTATCAGCAGCAGACGCTTTATCCACTCGACTAATGATAAAAATGTTGTTATAAAAAATTTTATAACAGTGTTCTTATATACAGAATGCTATGCTGCACTTTTGATTAGGTTTAGCATTGTCAGATATACCATATTGAGAATGAAACCCATAGTACAAGTTTTCCAAGTGAAAACTCTTACTATATTACAATAGACTGCGAATCTTCAGCTTACCAAAAATTACATCAAAATTCAACCAATGTTGTTGACGTTTGTTACAGCTATGTTATATACATTTACACACAAAATGTAAATGAGAAAAATTAGTGGTTTGATGCTTGTTCTTTTATAAACTTTTGTACAAAAAATACCATTTTTTGTAGTGTTTAGCAAAAGGAACTACAAGAGTACCAAATATTCAATTTGCAATTAATCCAGTAACAAACTAATGTTTTAGATATTTTAACACAATAGAAATAATCTTTTAATTTAGTCCGTATTTGTCTCTGAGTTACTGAATAAAACTCCAGCTGCGATGCCGCGTCACGGCAATTAAACGCTTATTAACATTATGCAGATAAAAAACGAACCGATCGCTTCTGATAGTCCTTGACTTATGTTCAAATTAATAGAAGATCAAGGTTGCAAACATAATGACAAAAAGTTGGACTTTTTGTCAGAAAATTGAGCTTCTCGAGAAGCAAAAACGGATTTTTTATCTTTTGTAGTTCGGGAGTTATTAACGTTTGAATTTGTTGCGTCGAATCGATCCCCCCTGGGCCATTAATCAAAAAACTTTGCCTGGTCCGAACAGGGTTAACGCGTTACTTGCAACTGTTTTTCGTCTTACCGTAATTCAAAAACAAGAAACAACAAAAACTATTAAATGCAATTTTTGTTGCTAGTCCGGAAAACTTGAAAAATATTGCTACCCGGAGTTACAGCATCGGTAGCTCTGAATTAATACTCTTAGAAGGTTCAATTTCTTAAATAAAAACATGATGATTTTTGTAGCATGCTCCAGTTGTCAAGAAAATAGAAAAACTAAAGTCACAATGTGAATCAGCCTCTGGTTGTCAAAAAAAATGACTACCGATGGCATTCGAACCCACGTCCACGACAACCAGAGACATGCACTGGTTTTGAAGTCGCAGCAGTCTTTCAACGCAGGACAGGCGTTAGACCACTCTACTGCGAAAACTATGTGTTAAAAAGAGCTGGCGAGTATTGATTGCTGTACTTAGATTTGAACGGTCAATCTTCGGTTTCAATACTCTTGCTGTGTGGGTGACGAGCGCTCAGGATTGTTGATCAACATTCTACTCATCAATATCTCTTAGTTGATTCAATTTCTTTATACAAAATACTTGATAAATTTTTTTCCATACACCAATTGCTCCATTCGTCATAGAAAAGTGATACTAATTGCTCCAGGAACACAAATGTATCAAAGCGAGTAATCGATTTCCTTGACGAGCCATTATTGTAGAAAAAACAGTGACTCCGAACGATATCGTGCGCTTGCCACCACATGAAGACCATTGGCCAAATTTAACATACCCAATTCCTGTGTGGCGTTGAGCGTCATTTTTCACTGTACTTCGCCCGAAGTGAGCGGTGTAAAGCTATGCGCATTTTCAAATGCTTGTATTTTTGAAAGGAAATCAATACTTTTTTCTTTACTACTTGGTAGTGTGCATAATTTGTTTTGAATATCGGTTTCGTACCGTAGCCTATTGCGCAGTTTGAGCGGTGAGTCAATTAGAATTATGCTTTTTAAAACGTCACACTTGTGCGTGCGCTTGCGGCGCAATTATTTTTTGGGTATTGCGGAAACACTTGCGCCGCAAGAATTTAAAATACTTGCGCGTGCGCTTGCGGCGCAACTATTGTGACTTGCGCTGCCCACCTCTGCCAACGGACACCAATCCTAAAGCGCAGGAGTCCTAACCGACACAAGTCTTAAAATACACGAGTCCTAATGGATACAAGCACTAATGGACACGAGCCTCAAAATACACGAGTCCTAATGGACATCAGTCCCAAGGTACAAGAGTCCTAGTGGACCTGGGTCCTGAAGAGTCATAAAAATACAAGTCATAGCTTATACGAGTTGTAAAAAACGTAATCATTTTGGGGATACGGCGGAACATCAATTTTTTTTACCAATCCAGCTTCAACTAACGCAATATTCGTATGGTTTCTGGGGTCAGAGTTCAATATTTCCTCTGCTAAAGCATGCTATAATTTTGCAATTTTCTATTAATAGTTTTGTTGTGATTAGTAATTAGAGAGTGCATGCCACAACAACGGTAGACTCAGGTTTGATTCCTAACATTTGGACAAAATCAAAAAGTTTAAAATGGTAATCACTCTTTTCTACTGCTGAATTAAGGTCACGGTTTGGTAGTAAATGTTCAGTGCAATTACAAAAAGTTATTATTGTGGAAGTGAAACAAATGTTTAAGGCATGTTACGTAAAAAATGCTGCTAGAGACCGATTTTATTGAAGAAGCCTCAAATCTTGTTCTATACTATTCCGCCATCAGCGACAGTAGATTTAATCCATTTTCACTCCGTACCAATAGCACTTCTGCGTTTCAAAATCACGTGTATCAGAAAAGGATGACTTAGCAAAATTTCTTGGCAGAATGAAGAACGCGATGTTCGATGATCTAACATCGCGTTGCTTGTTCTACAAGAAATTGCCAATTTGCAATCTTTTTTAGATAATCGAATATATTGTGTTTCTTCATCTGCAAGAAATTTTGCTAAGCCATCCTTTTCTAATGCCATAAACGTTTGAAACTCTGGCTTGCCAATGGCATGGAGTAAAACGGATAGAATATATTTTTGTTGATGAAGAAAATAGTGGAACAAGGTTTAGGACACCACGTTATTTCCTCAAGTAGTTCTCAGTGAGTCAATTTCTTCAATAAAATTGATTTCTAGCATTATCTCGTTAATGGGTAATAAAATTGAGAAAAAGACTGTATTTCATCGGAAATCTTTACTAAGTTTTTAATTAATTCTATAAACCAAACTCTACCCAAACTCAAATTCTTCCACTAAAACTAAACCCAAACCTAACCCAAAAAGCCAAACCCTAACTCAAAACCTAATTTTAAATCTTAAAAAAGTAAATAAAAAAAAGACAGATGAAAATTCCTCATTTTCGTTTTATTTTTCACTTAGAAATTTGCGGTGAAATAGCCACTCCTTTAAATTTTATTGTTTGAATTTTAAATGTTTTTTTTTCACAAAACTTGCGTATTATTTTATTTTGATGATACGGTGCTGAAGATATAGGGATGTGGGGCGAATGCGTTTCGTTTCTTTTTTTTAATTTGGCTGAAAATATTATTTTAATCACAAAACAAAAAACGGATATTGCGCGGCAACTAAACAGCAATCTAATCGTCTTCTTGTAATGCGTTATTTTTGAACAGATCATCATTCAAAATTAAGAAATGTAACAAATACAATTTTTAGCACGAAAGTACTTGACCACCCTAAGAATAACTTATGCTCTGCATTTGAAAGCGTTGTATGGATACAATTGGGTGATTTCTGAATTAAAACAACCTCTGAAAAACAATAGCACATCACCAAACATCTACTCTGTTTGGGTGCCAGGGCTGTTGGTCTCGAGACCAATTTTTTGTGTTCTTGATCTCGGTCTTGGTCTCGACTTTTTCGCGCCGGTCTCGGACTTGGTTTCGAACCTTGGTGGTCTCGTAGGTTAAAATTGGTCTCGAGACTGGGTAATTTTTTGTACGTAAAATAAAATAGTTTCGGAAGAGGCTAACGCCGCATTTAGATTGTGTAGGGTAGATGGCTAGATTTCGAACCTGGAGATTAAAATTGTCGTGTTTACACATGAGAAAAGACGTCGCTTACATATTCCGGTCTTGATGATGAGAATGAAACCAAGTCCAGCAAGCAAAATTAAACAGTTTTTGCCATGGCGTACTATGTATATACAGTACAGACCACTTCATCGCGTAAGCGTCGACAAAAACTGGGGGCGATAAAAATTTTCGTTCATGTTTTCACCTCTGCGACAAATTGATGAAAGCAATGGAACCGTAAACGCGCGTCATCATAATATAACCAGAAAATTCATTAATATTAATTGTTCGAATGACGTGTTGAAATTTTGTTGGTTCTATAGTTTACAGCAGTAACACAAGGTGCTGAGTAGTTTTTGTTAAACGAAGGACAGCTTTAAGTTAAGTGACACAGAACATCAGAACATCAGTAAAAATTAATTGAAACTAAAATATATTGCAGAAATTCATACACTTCCGCTGACAATCTAAATTTCGAGGTTGAAAATTTAAAATCTGTAAACGAAACACTTATTGGTTAGTTACGAATATTTGGAGAGAATAATTCAAGAGTTATGATAAACCTATGAATAGAAGTGAAACCGACGTTATAGCATATTTTAGAGGATAGATGATGGATAAACGGAGTCGTAGTGTACCATTTTTGAGATTGCTAGAGCGAGTTTTTCAAAACGAGTTAAGGTTTCAAATACCAATAAATCTGACTTTCGAGTGCGAGAATTTTTCGACTTGTTTTCACTGTTCACTCTTAAGTTTTCACGATATATTTGTGTTCTATCAAATACCGTACTCTAATCGTTTATACCAACACTCTAACTTATTATCTTTTATTGTTGTTTTGCAAAATCAGAGCAAAAAAGATAATTTAAGCAGTTTTCGATTTGATCTTTAGAAGTTGTAAAAATAAAAACTTAAGGAAGGTCAATATTGAAATTTTTAAAAAAGTTAATGGCTAAATAATAATTTAGCTTTTTGGAGTCATGTATAGTTTACAATAAAATTTTAAAGCTTAGTAACAGCTGTAAAGATCAACAACAACAATTATGAGGTAAATGCAATTTTTGATGTTTCTACTGTATTAGAAATCTGAAGCTACAATCAGAACCAAATTTAGGGTAGTTGCCAGCCAGCTGCCAAGTTGCCATAAATTACAGTTGTTTGCGTTGGCATAAGATACCCTATATTATGTCAATTATATTATGCATATTAAACGCTTTATGCAGCTTTGCCACTTTCTCTTTATCTCAGTAACTGCGATTCAAAGCTTGCGTTGCTTGTATTGCATGATATGCTAGCTCAAATATTAATCAAGGATGCCATTATTACGGTATTAAATAATAATTCGTTTTTATAATTATTAAAGTAATAATGTTCGAGACAATCCGAAAACTCTAATATTTGTATACTGAGTAAGACGGTTTCTTTTGAAGCTAAGTAGCGTAAACAGTAACATAGCTGTATGGGTTTGGATTACTATGCGCCATGTTAAAACAACAGCTAAAGATATGCTATTACGTTATCGTTGCATTCTTAACCATTAACATCGCAACGATACCGAGATTGGGAAGTACATACGAATTTCGTAAAATATTCGAAGATTGGTTAGTTTTTGCTTTTGCCCCCTTGACAAATTTATCACGAAAACAAAAAAAGCTAGTCAAAAAATCATGGGTTACTAAAGGCATCTGGACATCAATTAAAAACAAACAAAGACTATATAAAATGTGGTTTCTTGAAGGAAATTCTTATGAACGCAGCTTTTATAAGAAGTATAACAATTGCCTAACTCGAGTTAAAAAAACAGCCAAAATTTTGTACTACTCTTCGGCATTTGCTAGTAGCAAGAACGACCTTAAAAAACATGGGATATAATTCGTGAATTAGTTAATCATTCAAAGGTTAAAAAAAAACTAACACCTAAAACTTTAACGATTGGCAACAAAACTATCAGTGATATTGAAGCTATTCCGCAAAAATTCAATAACTTCTTTGGAAATATTGCAGAAAAATTGGCTAAATCTCTGCCTAAAAGATCTCCAAGTTTTAAATATTTTTTCAAACACAGAAATAAATTGTCTATTTTTCTAGAAGCACCGTCAAGCAATAAAATCTTTAACATTATTCAAAACTTAAATGTCAATAAATCGCCGGGTTTCGATGATTTGTCTTCGTTTTTTTTACGAATAATTGCTGTTGTTATATCACCATATCTATCCATTTTGTTTTCATGCTGCTTCGATTTTGCCATTTTTCCTGATTGTTTTAAGATTGCTAAAGTTATACCAATTTACAAGGCAGGTTTAAAATCTAAATTGACCAATTATAGACCACTTTCCTTGCTTTTAAACTTTTCAAAAATCCTTGAAAAAATAATAGCCGTCAGGATACTTGGTTTTCTGGATAAACACAGTATATTCTATAACGTCAATTTGGATTTAGAAAAAAACATTCGACTATCCATGCTGTGACAGATATCATAACACAATGCTATGAAAAACTAGAGAATAAATTACATTGTTGTCTTATTCTATTGGACATAAAAAAAGCTTTCGATAGTACTGATTATCAAATTCTTATCGAAAAATTAAACCACTACAGAATTAGAGCAGTGGCAAATGAATTGATTAAAAGTTATTTATCTGACAGATTTCAATATGTGGAACTCAACAAAGTCAAATCGTCTAGAATTAATATAAAATATGGCGTCCCCCAGGGTTCGATCTTAGGTCCGCTCCTTTTTATCTTATACATCAATGATCTCCCTAATTCTTTAACAAATCAACCAGCTTTATTTGCCGACGACACTTGCATCCTGATTAGCAACCACAGCCTTGTAAATTTGGAAACTCAAAGCAACGATGAACTAAAAAGCGTTTCTGAATGGATGATCGCCAATAGGTTGACTCTTAATCCACATAAAACACAAGCTCTAGTATTAATCCGATCCAAGCAAAAGCTCCAACCGTTTTTGTTGTTCCTTAACAATATTTCTATTGAAATACGACAGAGAGTAAAATATCTAGGCATTCATCTTGACTCAACGCTAAATTTTACCAGTCATATTCAAATGGTTGAGCTACGAGTATCTACAGCCATTGGCATACTGTATAAATTAAAATCTATGGCTCCTGTTAAAATTTTGCTTTCTGTGTACTACGCTATAGTTTTTCCACATTTGATGTACGGAATTTTGCTCTGGGGATGCTCGTCCAAAAATAATTTGCATAAACTTCAGATGCTCCAGAACAAATGTTTGAGAATAATAGAAGGTTGGCAGATAAAACAAAAACTTGAACCTTTATTCATAAAATTTGAAATATTTAATACTGATCAACTACTAAATTTTGAAATTGCTAAATTCATGTTTTTGTATCAAAGGAAAAAGTTACCGCAATTATTTAACAATTATTTCTATTATATTAAAGTTATCACTTCTCACCAAACCAGGAAAGCGGACAAGAATGATTTGTACTTACCCCTTTACAAAACAAAACGTGCTCAAAAATCAATCAAATATATAGGAGTTAAGATTTGGAATGATATACCTTTAAAGATCAGAACTTTACCCTTCAACAAATTTAAACAAAAATATAAATTGTACTTGTTTCAAAAAATTGCAACTACTCAAAAATGAATATTTCATTGATTATAAAAAATTTTAGATGTTTTATACATTCAATTTGTCGATCTCACTAAATTTTCAATTTTTCAACGGCAAAACTAGCTACTGTTCACTCACTGGTGACCGTTGTTACAGCACGATCGTTTATAGTTGGATTCGAACCTAGGTTTTTATGTTCTGTCGTTAGCACATCCATTTACCTTATTTGCATATTACTTTTGTGTTGCGCGTCTTTCATAATTCGCTCGGTAGAAACTCTGCAAAGTTGTCTGAAAGACGGACCGTTTTGCCGTTTGCTGACCACCTTTTTGCAGCAACGTTTTTAATTTTGCACAGTAGTTAAATCAGTCTTATTTTTGAACAGTAGCGTCAAGAGGTTTTTTATTTTATGCTGTTAAATTAAGTTTTCAGTTTTAAGTGTTTTTCGCCCAGCCGGGTAATCTTCGATAAATTTCTGCTGGACTGGTCTTTTTTATTTGCCTTTTTATTACATAATACAAGTTTGTTATTGGAATGTCCTTTGTTAGCCTCTTGAACGCAAAACCAGGCAGTAAAGACCTAGGCATTCCGCCTAGGACACAGCCTTAAATCTATAACAACCGTAGACTCGAAGACTGAAAGGTCACTTCCGGTTTCCTAATTGATTAATATGAATGAATATTGTTGTATTGCGTTTTTTCTATACTGTAACTTTTCGACAAAATAAACCTCTGACTGACTGACTTTGAAGCGTTGATTCTATTGAGAGCCGCCTTAAAATTTTCGCCTCCAGTTTTGACTCGAGTGCGTACATTGATTTGACCTTTGCCCAATTCGAGCGCTTGCAGCTGTTTTCGCGACTGAAATCCCATCCAATACCCACTACACACCATGTGATCGAAGTTTTTGTGTCAATTCGTTTACACTTTGGGTTAAGTTTTAAACTTTACGTTAAGTTTTCTACAAAACTGCTTAATCAAATCAACCTCATGGAATATAAATTAAATACTTTAAAAACGATTTTAAACAATTAGGAATAAACGATTGTGCTATTTCTTGGTATCGCCAACATATAGTAGCGTTTTGCGTGTTAAGTAAACAAAGCGACGCGCAAAATTTTTCCCCTAATTTTGTTGCTGTTAGGTGACATGTGTGGCCGTCTTCTTTTAGTACGCCATTGGCACTCCTCAAAAATAATTTCAGTAAAAATCTGCTTAAAATAACGTCGTCGAGATGTTTCGATGACGTAATCACTTAGACTAAAGCAATTTGTCATCTGCCTCAATTTTATATATTCATAAAAACTTATGAGCAAATTTGAGTTCCAAAATTTTTTTGAAAAATCAATGGTGACGTCATTTTTTCGTTGTCGGTCTTGGTCTTGGAAAATTTTTTCGGTTTCAGTCTCGGTCTTGGTCTCAGACTTGTCGGTCTCGACTACAGCTCTGTTGGGTGCCGATTTGAATTCATAACAAATTAGTTAAAGCTTGGAGTTTTCTTACAGCTTATATGCGGTAATCGATACGGAACAAATAATGAAAAAAAGTTTGAAAAACACACAAATCAAGTTTAGAATGCAATGCGCCAGCAAGTCCAATGCACCATTTAATAAGCCTTTACTTATACAAAAATGTCTTAAAAGTTTACAAACAAACTAAATGATGTGAAATGTTTTGGCTTACCGTTACTGATATTATCGTATAGTCGATTGCTTCAAAAATACTTTATATGGTTTGTTGTATATTTACTATGCCGTTGCTTCTTGCACAGTAACTAAACGTTTGTTCACCTAATTTGGAAAACAGCTGAATCGCTATGAAGTTTGCATTTTGCACGCCGCACATTTTTGTTGAGAGCTTTTGAGTGTATCAAGCCGGCTGGTTGCTCTACAAAAATTGAAAATCTACAAAAATTGCTAGCTGCTGCTGAGCAGGATGGTTTGACCTTTAACGAAAAAAAATCAAAAATACGACAAGAGAAAATACAGCTACTCGGGCATGAAATTTCTCAAGCTAGTATTAAGCCTGACCCAGATCGTTTAAGACCGTTGCTAGAGATGCCACCCCCACAAACACCTAAAGAGCTGAAACGCGTATCAGGCATGTTTGCCTATTACGCAAAATGGATCGACAATTTTTCGTCCAAAGCCGGACCTCTTTTGAGAGCTGACACGTTTCCTATGAAAGGCGATAGTATGGACGCATTCGTATTATTGAAACAAGAGCTAGCAAACACTTGCCTTGGTGCCATACGCGAAGACATCCCGTTCGTTGTTGAAACCGATGCTTCTGACTATGCAATTGCTGGCATTCTATCGCAAGAAGGGAGGCCAGTGGCTTTCATGTCAAGAACGCTTAACGCTTGTGAGCGACGTTATCCCGCTATTGAGAAGGAGGCAACAGCCATCATTGAATCTGTGCGAAAGTGGGCACATTTTCTTAAAGCCCGAACTTTTACATTGGTCACTGACCAAAAGTCGCTGTCCTTTATGTTTGACAAAGGAAACCATGGCAAGATAAAGAACAACAAAATTATGATCTGGCGTTTAGAATTAAGCCAGTATGATTATGAAATTCGCCACAAACCAGGAAAAGAGAACATTGCTTCCGACGCCTTTTCTCGAACTTGCGCTACGGTTGACTCGACCGAGAAGCTGAAACTGCTACATGATTCCTTAGGCCACCCGGGTTACACAAGGATGTATCATTTTGTGAGAGCTAGGAATTTACCGTATACTGGCGAGGAAACAAAGAGTGTTTGCCAGTCCTGTACAATTTGTGCCGAGTTAAAACCAAGATTTTTCCATCCGGATACTCAAACTCTCATAAAAGCTTCAAGACCCTGGGAGAGGTTGTCAATGGATTTTAAAGGCCCAGTGAAAGGTCCACGACCGTACCTTTTTATCGTAGTGGATGAGTTTAGTCGATACCCTTTTACATTTCCTTGCAAAAATATGACGTCTCAAACTGTAACCGACTGTCTGTCTACTCTCTTTTGTTTGTTTGGTTTCCCCACCTTCATACACAGTGATAGGGGAACTTCCTTTTTAAGCCGGGATCTGAAGCAATTTCTGGCTGAACGCGGAATTTCCACCAGCCATTCCAGCCCTTATCATCCGCAGGGAAACTCACAGTGCGAGAGGGTAAATCAAACTATTTGGAAAACGGTTAAATTGCTTTTGAAATCCACGAAGGCCGCTGAAGATCAGTGGGAAAGAGTACTTCCTAAAGCTTTGCATGCAATTAGATCTCTACTTTGCACCGCGACAAATCAAACACCACACGAAAGAATGTTTTCGTTTCCTCGTAGAGCAATCTCAGGAACGGCCATGCCATCTTGGCTTTTAGACCAAAATACGACCGTATTGTTGCGGAGGTTTGTTCGCAGCAAAGAAGAACCAATTTGTGACCCTGTGCATCTGTTAGATGCTAATCCAACCTATGCCAAAGTTAGGCATGCCGATGGTCGAGAAAGTACTGTATCAACTTCCGATTTAGCACAGTTTCCTAATGTGTCCTGTAATCGTGCTCCTGATGCAACAATGAATACTTCTACTGAAACTTCATCCGATAAAGATTGTGAAGCAACCGTACCACCGGCAACTTCAAATTCTCTTGTTCCAGATGCTTCTGAAGTTACATCCGATGATAAGCTGCCGATTGCCAAAGAGGCTCAAAATGTCGAACTCAGGCGCTCCAGACGCCAGCGGAGACCACCAGAACGATGGGGCTATCATTAATCGTGTTGTCTGAACTCATGAACTCTTATCCTATTATAAACTTTGACATGAATATTAAATGAGCAATATGGACTGTTTGCCCACGTACGATATTATATGCTCAAGCTTAACGGACTAAACAAAATGTTTGTAAAATCGTACGTGGGTCCTCGCGGCGCAGCGATTTTGTTTGGTGCAGTATTATGTTACTTGACCATTTTGTTTAATAAGTTTATTTTCATCAGGGGAGAATGTTGTATATTTACTATGCCGTTGCTTCTTGCACAGTAACTAAATGTTTGTTCACCTAATTTGGAAAACAGCTGAATCGCTATGAAGTTTGCATTTTGCACGCCGCACATTTTTGTTGAGAGCTTTTGAGTGTATCAAGCCGGCTGGTTGCTCTTGAGCAGCAGATTGAAAGCGTCTAATATTACAGTACTGAGCGTTAGAACTGGATTTGTGTTTACTACAATTTGTTAATGATTCTATTTGATTTAGATGTCTTAATTTATGTTTACTAAAGCCTACAGTTAATTAGTGTATTTTTGTAAATGTTGCTTAGGTTATGACATGGTTACAAATGTTTGTTATAGTTGATTGCAAATATACTATAGGCCTATATATTTATTACACATTGATTGATTGCAAATATTTTTTACAAATATACGCATTATGGTTGATTGAAGCTACGTTATTTCAATTTGTTGATTGTTTTTCTGATAATATACACGGAAGCAGGGATTGCGCAATGAAACAACAACAATTCCAGCATTAAAATGTTAACAAATTCAACAAGTTTCTTTGAGGTTGACAGAGCCGTAGCTAGGCATCTTCAGACGTCACTGAAAAAAAGGGCAATGCTGGACACGCAATCAGATTTTGTAGCATGTACATTAGGGTGTTGCAAGCAGGGCCTCAGAGAGAAATTTTCCAGGGGGTACGAAGGTCGATACTGGGCCCCCAAATCTTATTGGGCCCCCAAACCTTATCAGGGGGGCCCACGTCGTTAAATCATTTTTTGCTTGATTGGTGTAAATCTTCATTTAAAAGTGAGGGATTAACGATATTTGCATACAGTTGAGGACCTATGAAAAATACAACTAGACTTAAAATTGGTTTAAATCCAGCTAGGGGGTCTGGGGGAGCGCTTTGAGGTCCCCCAGCAGGGTCCAGGGCAGAGCCCCGGAAGCTTTAGCATTTTTTATGTTTCTTGATGGTAAAATACAGCATTTGATCAACATCCCAGCACCAAACTTGCTTAAATTGACAAGCAGAAAACGTGATATACATGAAAGAACGTATGTGAAGTAGGGGATGATGACATTGACACAATATTATATAATATAATGACTTTAAAACTGCAAAACCAAATGTTTTACTGATAAAAGTTTTAAGAAGTCATCTGCAATCATAGACTTGACAAACCCAAATACCTATTAAAATCATACAGATACAGTGAGTTACTTATTGATAGTAGTATAGTACGGTTGAAAACAAATGCTTTTGGAACTCTGGAAATGTGGGCCCTCGTACATTGCTATACTGTAGAATTAGGGCTCTCAAGTCAGAGAAATGTAACAAAGCGTCAATTTCGGTGCAAGTGTATTGCTTTTGATACATTTTCCTTTTTTTTTTAATCAAACCGGCCACTATTGGATGCCCTAAAAGCTGTGTAGCAAAAATAGCGACCAATTACCAGTACCGAATAGGCTGACTGATATTTTTGCTGTAGACAAGTTTGATTAGGGTGTTATGGTGCAATACCAAAACTTAACGCAAAAACCTGAACTCTTCCGGGCCCCTTGAGCCCGGGCCCGGGTACAGTGTTCCTCCTGAACCCCCCTCTTGCAGGCCCTGGTTACAGGCATCCCGTAAAAATTAAAAACTTGTTTGTTTAAGCTGAACTATTTTTTGGTATTGCAGTTTGATCAGTAGATCATGAATACCAAGTTTGAAAAATTTTCGTTAATGTTTATTTTCCCCGCCTGGCCGATTTTGAGGCCCACTTTTCCAACAATTTGCCTTTTTTGCCACCAGATGGCGATATGGATAAGTTGTGTTGGTGGACATGTTTTCAAAAGATACCCTCATAAATGTTAGTCTCCATCTTTAAAAAAAAACATTAAATGAAATTAAGTCATCCTATCCAGAGATATTGCTATTTGATTACACTTTTAATAAGTGTTGAAAATTAAAGTTGATTATATCAAATATTATGCCTTTTGATGTTAAATTTCGGTATATAATTCATTTCAAAACAGTAGAAATTCATTTTAATGCAATATTTGGTGGGTACCAAATACTGATTTATATGTATTTTAGTAAAAATTTGTAGGTATTGCTTAGTTTTAAAAGATTCAAATCGTTTACATTTTGGTTGGGTGGGGTTATTACAGCCTCTTGAAGAAAATTATCAGTGCTGGGCACCGCAAGTTTTTTTTCAAGTCCGCAGTCCGCAAATCCGCAACCGAATTTCAATTATCTTAATCCGCAACTGCAAGTCCGCAATTGGACGTTTAAAAGCTTAGTCCACAACCGCAAGTCCGCAACGACTTTTCGAGATTCTTGAATCCGCAACCGCAAGTCCGCAACTTCGTAATTTTTGAAGTCCGCAACCGCAAGTTCGCAACTTCGTAATTCTTGAAGTCCGCAACCACAAGCCCGCAACTTCGTAATATTTGAAGTCCACACCGCAAGTCCGCAACTTTTTATGAATCGAGTGAAAAAGTTTTGCAATCAACCACGTCCCGAAGTGAACTGCTCAGAGTTCTTCTTCTTTCTTCTTCTTTCTTCATTGCCCGCTTTTCCGTGAGGGTTGCGGGGGCAGTAGCTCAAGATTGAGCCGCCACACCTCACGATCTTCCATCACCTCCATCATTTCGCTTGGGCGAAGTCCCAAGCGATTCCATCCAAGATCCTCAATGTAATCGGTCCATCTAGTTCTAGGTCGTCCGACTGGTCTTCTCCCATTTGCTTTGGCAAGTAAAGCTTGTTTGGGGAGTCTTTCCTGAGGCATTCTGCTTACATGGCCAAACCATCTAAGCTGTGATCTTTCAATTCGAAGAAGTAACGGCTCGATGTTAAGAGATTTTCGAATTTCAGAGCTACGCACCTTGTTAAACAGTGTAACTCCTTCGATTCTTCGTAAAAACCTCGTTTCGGACGCTTGCACTTGTGATCGCATTCTTTCGGTCATTACCCAAGATTCATGACCATAAGTGAGAATGGGGACAAAAACTGCTTTGAAAATTGAGAGTTTTGCCTTTTTCGACAATTCTCGTTTCATGACAACCGAGTAGTGCAAAGCTCGCATTACTGCACTAGCCTTGCCTATTCGGGTATCGAGTTCTTCGTCTTGCCTTCCGTCACTCGTAAATGCAACCCCAAGATACTTGAACTTCTCTACCTGCTTCAGTGTCGCTCCATTCACTTGTAATACGCACTGATCAGGGTTTCTTGAAAGATGAAGTACTCAGTTTTGGCCGTGCTTATTTTCATTCCGGCGGTGTTGCATGCATCTGCAAAGCTATTTAATGCGCGCTGGAGACCAGATTCTGTGGAAGAAAGCAGAACCAAATCATCAGCGAATAGCAGACGACTAATTTTGCAATTTCCAATCGTGGCACACTCATCAGCTTGGCTGCATTTGTCGATCCAATTCATGTAAACAATGAAAAGGAGAGGTGACAAAACGCACCCTTGCCGGAGTCCAACGCCCACATGGAACGGCTTTGATTGCTTGCCATTTACCCGAACCCAAACCTCCGGTCTGCAGTAGAATGACTTAATAGCGCGTAACAATTGACCATCAACGCCATACTCCTGCAAAACGTTCCAAAGTTTATCCCGAGGAACTCGGTCATATGCTTTTTCAAGATCGACAAAGCATGCAAAGAGATCTTTGCCATACTCCCAAGATTTCTCGAAGATTTGCTTCAGAGTGAAGATTTGGTCCGTGGTGCTGCGACCCGGACGAAAACCGCACTGACCATCTTCCAGTTTTGATTCCACTATTTCTCGGCATTTCCTTTCAAGGCATTTGGCATATACTTTCCCTGGCAAACTAAGGAGAGATATCCCTCTGTAGTTTGTACATTGCTTGCGATCTCCTTTCTTGAATATCGGAATAATCACACCTGTTTGCCAATCTCTGGGAGTTTTGCCAAGCTTCCACGCAACTTGACACACTCGCGTTAACCAGAGAATTCCTTCTCCAGTCAGCGCTTTCAACATCTCGGGTCTGATTTCATCTTCACCAGCAGCTTTTCCAGATTTTATCCCTTTAATTCCCGTTGCCACTTCTGCTGCAGTGAAAACTTCGTCCTCCCCTAGATGTGTCACTTCGTGTGTGTCACGAGTCGATGCCTTTACAGGATTCAAAAGATCTTCAAAGTATTCTCTCCATCGTGAAAGGATTTCATTCTCATCCGTTAGAATGTTACCGTCAGAATCCTTGATGGAGTACGTGATACTCGATCTTTTGCCACGTAAACGGCGGATGGTCTGCCAAAATACTTTGTTTGCCGAAAAATAGTTGGAATCCAACCGACGACCAAACTCTTCCCATGACTTCTCCTTGGATTTCTTTACTGCCGAAGTTGCCGCTTTTCGCGCCTCAGTGTACCGGGATTGCAAATCAGATGACGATCTGTCCTGCAGCCAGGCCTTGAACGCATCTTTCTTTGCTCGAATAGCTTCTTTAACCTCTTGGTTCCACCAAGGCGTTCTTTTCTCACTATCGCCCGCCATTCTAAGCCGTTTTCGCCCACAACTTTCAGCAGCTGATGAAATGATTGCTGATCTGAACAGCAGCCATTCCTTCTCGATGTCCTCGGATACATCAGGAAGTTGTCTGAACTTAGATGATATACTGGATGCAAACTGTTTTCTTACTTCTTTGTCCTCCAAAGCCTCCCATTTGATCCGGTAAGTCACAGACGACCGGTTGGATCTCTTGTTTGGCCAAGGTTTCGAAAGTCGTAAGGAACATACTACCAGATGGTGATCAGTTGACAATTCAGCACCTCGCTTCACTCGAACGTCCAGCACATCAGAAAACAAATCTGACGAAACTATGCAAAAATCTATCAAAGATTTTTGATCCATACTAGGTCGATACCATGTATACTTGTGAACCTCTCTGTGCTGGAAAAAGGTATTCATGATGCGGAGTCCGTTGCTACAACAGAGCTGCAATAAATACCTTCCGTTCTCATTCAGTCCAGTGACTCCATGTTTTCCGATCACACCCTTCCACGTATCTGTGTCTGTTCCAACATGTGCGTTAAAATCCCCCATAAGGACTGTAGATTCAGTAGCTGATACTCGTAGAAGAGCATCATTTACTTCATCCACAAAAGTCTGATATTCACTCGTGGCATTGGGGGCATATACCTGCAACAGGCACAATGACCGATCCAATACCTTAAGCTTCAACATACAGACCCGTGATCCCAAAGGAATCCAATCTGACACACAGTCTGACAAACGGGGGCTTGTGAGAATCCCCACACCCGCTTGTGCAGACATACTAGGATCAGCACCAGAATAGAAGAGTTTCCATCCGCCATCCAGATCCACAGTTCCAGAGCCACGTCGTTTGGTTGAAGAAACTCCGATAATATCGAGATGATACCGCTTTGCTTCCTCAACCAATTCTAGCTCTTTTCCTGTGAGGGTGAGGATATTCCAATTGCCCAACAGCAGTTGGTGATGGTTGACCGGTGAGTGTGCGACATTATCTCGAGTACGAATACTCTGCGCTGCCTCCATTCGCCTCTCCAAACGTGTAGCGGGCACATTGGTGGAGCTGCCACTAGGGCTGGCTGGTGGAGATTGTCGCTTATTTTTCGAACGAGCCCCTCTGCCTAAGACTCGAACGCCATAGGGGTTTCGCTGAATGACGACCTGGAAGTCCCTAGGCGCTCCCCTGCCGGACGAGGTTCCACTTGTGAAGGTGGCCCCATTAACGTCGTTCACGTAATTTTCATTATTTGTGCTCATCATGATTTGTTATGCAGTTTAATCTAACTGCGGAGAGGTTTTATATCGGAGTTGTCCTTCTCCTAGGTTATATGCTTACCACAGCTGATGGGCATAACCAACCCAGGTTTTAAGTTTTCCAACTATTTTGATTTGAACTATACTTCGTCTCGCTTCTACCATTAGACCTATCTGGCATGGGTAACCCTTTCAGGAGAATTGAATCTCCAGCCAGTACAGCTCTGCAGGTCATTGAGGCACATAGACTTTTCCACCTCGTTACGGTGATAGTTCATGGAAAAGCTATGCATTGTAGGTCTAATTGCCGAGCTATGTTATTCTATGCCTACTGTGCCATAATAAGCCAATTATATGTCATACTATGCCTACTAAGCTACGGCGCCCACTTTGGCCTACTATGCCTGTTGTGCCATACTAAGCCTACTGTATGCCATACTATGCCTACCAGGGTGCCATGTTATGCCTAGTATGTCATACTAAAGCTGCAGCACCTACTGTGGCACACTATGCTTACTAATACTATGCCTATTTTCCATAACAAGCCTGCTGTATGTCATAATCTGCCTACTAAGGTGTAATGCTATCCCTACTATAATATACTACGCTGCAGTGCCTACTGTGGGATACTGTGCAATAATAAGCCAACTATGCCTACTGTGCCATAGTAAGCTACAGTGCCTACTGTGACATGCTATGCTTACTAGGGTGCCATAACAAGCCTACTTCATGTTACACTATGCCTACAATGCCATACTAAGCCTACTATGACATAGTGCTCTTACTAACCTATGGTGCCAAAAGCCCACTTCAGTATATTGTTGCTGTAGCTCATATTTATCCTCCAGTCACCAGACAGCATCAGACGCTAACTTATTGGACGATCCGCACATTTTTTTTTTATTGCAGTGACTACTTCGTGATTGGAGAAATCCGCATCTGCTTAAGGGGTTTCCGATGATCCAACGTTCCTGTAGATTTCTTCAAATTCTTGCCCCCCGAATTTGCTGCTTGTTCAAAGCCACCAACCAGAGATAATTATCGTAAAACGTCTTATCCAAGGACGCAACGGCGTGACCAGGGTGCGGGTTGAACCCAGATCATTCAATCAAGGTCGTCGTAAACAATTCGCCTTTACCCATTTGGCCAAGCTACCAACTATACTACACTCGAATGCTATAGGCCTGTTATGTCTACAATGTCATACTACACCTACTATAACATACTAAGCTGTAGCGCCTTCTGTGGGATACTATGCCTACTGTGCCATAATAAGCCAACTATATGTCATATTCTGATGTTGTACTATGCCTACTAAGCTACAGTGCCCACTATGGCTACAGTGCCATAATCAGCATACTATGTCTATTGTGCCATAATTAGCCTACAATATAGCATAACTATACCCATTGTACCATAATAAGCCTACGATATCTACAATGTCATACTAGCCTGTAGCACCTACTATGGTTTTTAATAATATGCGTACTGTTCCATAACAAGCCTCCTATATGCCATACTCTGCCTCCTAAGGTGTCCTTCTATCCCAACGAAGTATACTAACTTCCAGTGCCTACTGTGCCATATTAAGCCAACTATGCCACAGAGCCTACTGTGACATACTATGCCTACTAGGGTGCCATAATAAGCCTACTTCATGTCATACTATGCCTAAAATGCCATACTAAGCCTCTTATGACATACTACGCCTACTGTAGTATACTATGCCTAATGTGCCATAAGGCTACTACTGTACATGCCATGCTATACTATGTCTACAATGCCATACTACGTCTACTATGACATACTAACCTCCAGTGCCTACTGTGCCATATAAAGCCAAGTATGCCACAGTGCCTACTGTGACATACTATGCCTACTAGAGTGCCATAACAAGCCTACAATATGTCATACTATGCCTAAAATGCCATGCTAAGCCTTCTATGACATACTACGCCTACTGTGGTATACTATGCCTAATGTGCCATAAGGCTACTACTGTACATGCCATGCTATACTCGCATGCTATACTATGTCTACAATGCCATACTACGTCTACTATGACATACTACGCTGCAGTGCCTACTGTGCCATAATAAACCAACCAAATGCCATTCTATGCCTACAAAGCTACAGTGCGCACTGAGGTATACTATGCTTACTGTGCCATAATCAGCATACTATGTCTATTGTGCCATAATTAGCCTACAATATAGCATAACTATACCTATTGTACCATAATAAGCCTACGATATCTACAATGTCATACTAGCCTGTAGCGCCTACTATGGTTTTTAATAATATGCGTACTGTTCCATAACAAGCCCCCTATATGCCATACTCTGCCTCCTAAGGTGTCCTGCTATACCAACTATGATATACTAACCTCCAGTGCCATATAAAGCCAACTATGCCACAGAGCCTACTGTGACATGCTATGCCTACTAGGATGTCATAATAAGCCTACTTCATGTCGTACTATGCCTAAAAACTGCTCAGAGTTGATTGGCAAAAATAAGTCAAAAGTTGCGACTTGTGGGAAGTATAGCAAACAGAGGTGGAGTCCTCGAGGACGTCTTTGGCCTCGAGAACACATTTTGAAGTCCTTGGCCTTGGCCTCGAAGCCTCATGTCCTCGAAAATTGCCCTGTCCTCGGCTCGAGGAGAGCACTATATCTTGAACCGTTAAAATTTTGTTAAAAAACCGCGAGAAACCTCGCGGAAAATTTGCGAAGATCTTTTATTGTTTTCCTCACGTGGAGAACGCCTGAAAAAAAATTTTTAAGACCTTTTTCGCCAGAAAAAAAACTTTTTAAGACCTTTTTCGCCAGAAAAAAAACTTTTTAAGATCTTTTTTTTGATATCGTCTGTAAGAATTTTTTGAAGACCTTTTTTTTTTCGGAGAACACTTGCGTCTATGTCCTTTGTCCTTGGCCTTGGCCTCAAAATTTTTTTGCGTCCTTGGCCTTGGCCTCGAGCCTTGTGTTCTCGACTCCATTTCTGATAGCAAACGTATGGTGAATACATTCCACGCAATAGAAGGAATTACTCACAATCGTTGATTGTAGTAAATGCACCGCAGCATGACTTGTTATTGAGCTTCTTTTTCGGATGGCAAACTTAAGAATTGAATAGCCTAGACCCTCTTACTTTCAGGTCCAACTCAAAACAGATTTAAACGCTTGTAATTCTGGTTAAAGCTTTTAAGTGACTCGACTAAGAGTTTTTAGCCCCCAGCCCTTCTGGTTGCGCTTATGCTTATACAGTAGGTGCCTAAACTGCGTGGAAGCATAATGCCCAACCCTCCGGCGAACCCTCAAAAATGCTACAATGAAGCTAGGGATATGGAGATTAAAAGCCATTGGATTACTGTGAGAAGCCATCAAATAGCAAAGTACAATCCGCATTTCCGCTTGCAACCATATATTCTCAGAAAACAATTTTTTTCGAGGTAGGAAAAGGCAAAGGCAGTAGAAGACAAAAAAGCATTCATATCACTAATCGTATTACTAAATTTCTAGTCCCTAGTTTCAATAAATACTCTAGGAATGAGATAAGCACACGCTACCAGCAGTGCCGTCACCAGACCAAACGAAGTGAGAGGGCCCTAGCCGAAAATGAATTGAACTTTTGCACATAAAAACTGATATTTTAAAGCTACATATTTGTATTCATCTTTGAAAAAAGATACATATAAGCCCGGCAGCGTTTATTAGCTCGTTTCGCGTGCGGCTGGTATAATCGCTTGAAAAATATGTCTGCAGAAGTGAATGCGACCAGAAGCGCAACCAGGGTTTTGTTAAGTAAGAGAGAGGGGGCTTGAACCAAAAGTAAATGCTTTTTGCACAAAAATCGTCTAATTTAGATCCCGTGCTGAACAAACCGTTGCTACTCAAGTGTGTTACAGAGGCGGCTCAGCTGCTGGGTGATTTTTGCAATTCTGCGGCAAAAATAGCGAGTTTAACGCCATTTCAATCACATTTCGCACGTTTTAAAACCATATCAATAGTTACAGTAAATTGCTAAAATTCAGAAGTCATTGAACGATTTAAATTGTCTAGCCTCTTGAGCCCCCATATACATTAGGTCAAGTCCAAAACACGTTTAAACGCTTATTCTTTTTTTGGTTATATTTTCTAAATGACTTGGTTAAAGGGGGTTGATGACTCTTTAGCCTCTTCCCCCTAATTGCGCGCCTGACTGCGAACTAAAATAAATCTTGAGTGTCCTCTAAAAAAAAAACAGCTGGTCTTTTAAAAAAATGTTTTCATGTATTGTTTCGGGTCATAATCACTAACAAAATATCGGTAACGCTTCTTGTAGGCATACATCCCTTTTCCGCGACACATCCGTAAAGGAAAGACGGTTTATTGGGTCACATTTATGTAAAGCAGTTGGTGGCCAGCAATTTTGCAAACTATCGAGAAAACTTCAAACGAGAATCATGTTTGAAAATTATTATTCCTTTTTCCATTATTGCCTGTTGTCTTGTCTTTACGCCATGCTCAAAAAAGCATTCTGAATGAACCAAAATGGGGGGGGGAGCACAAGCAGTCGTTCGTGGGGGACGGCGCCCCTGGCCTCATCGTAGCGACGGCACTGGCTACCACTACAAAGAATGATACCCCAGTGGCTAATTTTGTGAACTCGCGGTAAAAAACAACAAAGCCATACTTTGACCAGGGCTGCAAATTTGAACTTAAACCCAAAAATGTCGGTTGTTTTGCCGAACCCGAGAAAACAGTGTTGACTCCAATTTGAATCAGGTTAGACCCGCTTGTAATAGCCTGTCTCGCCGCGCGCCGTATCCTTTATATTTCTGCAGTCATACCACACTTTAGTTATAAATATAACAATGTTATTCCTCACAGAACATCAAAAATTTGATTCATCCAAAGGAGCACGGCAAAACAAGAAGTCAATTATCAGCTAGCCAAATCAATATCAATTAACCAAAATTTACCAGACCAAAACTTACGCTATTGATTATACTAACACTATGCTAGACTTTACTAAACTATATTACTAAAAAACTGCTGCGAGGACTCACTATAGAAATAGAAACATCAGCAACAACTTACTACACAACTAACTTGATACACTAAACTACGAAAATTTGAGACACTACATCACTCGTACTGTCGAAGACTAACTGATTTGAGCACTAGCTGCAGATCTAAAGATGATGAGATTAAAGGTCTAAAGACAATACAGTTAAAATTACCACAATGACAGTTCTAGAAGATTCTTAAAACAAGCGCAAAAGACGGTTCTAAAATGTTCTAAAAAATCAACCAACTATTTGCATAAAAGATGAGTACGCGGCATGGATTCGTTTCTCACGTTACCAAACAGCATGTCAACAAGAAGAAAGCGATTAAGTCGAAAAGCAGACCTAGTATTTATGTCAGCCTGAACTCGAATAACTTGATATTTTTGCCGAACTTGAATTCGAAAAAATTAAATTGATTTCTCATGTTTGACTGGGTAAAGACATGAATAGTTTACGAAAATATTAAAAAACTTCAATATTTGCATAAAACTTGCGGAATTGCGGACTAAAATTAAAAATAGTCCGCAACCGCAAGTCCGCAATTTAAAGTGCCAAAGTCCGCAAGTCCGCATGTCCGCAACTTTTTCGTTAGTCCGCAATTGCTGATTTGCGGACTTGCGGACTAACTTGCGGACTTGCCCAGCTCTGAAAATCACTACCAACTATTTCAAAAGTTCTTTCAATAGGCAATTTACGTAGTTTTTGAAATGCGGTACAGAATCAATGGTGGTTCATGAACTATGCGTTTTACTAGACTAAACTAAAATGAATGAATGATGCAATTGCACACTATGGGTTTATTAGTTTATTAATGGGCAGCGGTGCAAGCAAATTTACTACCATTAGGTAAAGTCCACCTACACATTGCGTAGGCCTCATTTAGGCCCATTGCAGCTGTAGCTGCTATGTAATTGTTTTGTTTGGTTACTGGTCGAACTCAGAAAGCCTTCCAGCTTCCTTTAAGTACGTGGCCAGTTTGCTAATGTTGCATTTCGTTACCACATTGTGAACAGTGGTTTTGGTGATTCCAAAATATTTAACACGAATATCTTGGTAAAGCTTGCAATTGTCTACGTGATGATTTGGTGTTTCATCCTCTAGGCTACATTTTGGACACAAAGAAGACTCAGCACGACCTGTAGTTTTCTTTTGCCGTTGTAGATTGCAGTGTCCAGTTAAAACTTGCACTACAGTATTTAATTGAGGCCTCTTAAGGTCAAGGAGACGTATTGTTAGTCGAGAAGACGTCCAACCTACAGACTCCTTCATCCTAAAGCAGTCTTTCCATTAATTCAACATAAATTTCCATCTTCTGTGGACCAGTCCTTAACGGTGCTAACACAACTGGCATACGGGACTGTAATAAAAGGTTCAGGACCATGTATTTTTGATTTAGATCCTGATTTGGCTAGATAGTCTGCCGCTTCGTTACCATGTACCCCTGCATGACCACGACATACTGACGTGGTTTTGTTTACCTAACTGATTTAGGTTTCTAATGTAGTTGAGCACTGTAATTGATGTTACAGTGTACTTTATGAGTGCTTTGATAGCTGCTTGGCTATCAACCAGCACAACAATATTTTGATTGTGCATTTTTTCCCAAAGCAGGTTCTTTGCCATTTCTGAAACAGCTAAGACTTCTGCCTGGAACACAGCACTGTAAATTTCAAGGTGAAAAAATGCTTGTTTTGGGGAGTTGTTTGGATATTCTGCATAGAAACTCGCACCTACTCTCCCATCTAGTTTTGAACCATCAGTGTAAACCTTGACAGTGTTCTGATTTGGAACGCTTTCAAATCTGATGGCATTCTTTTTATCCACAATTTGACAATCGAAATTTCTTTCGAATACCTTTGTTTTCTTTCTTCGGTCAGCTGGCATTTGCAGCAGCGGTAAGAATCTTCTTGCCTCATTGCAAACATCAACATGGCTTTTCGTTTTTCCAAAGGAACCAATTGGGTTGACGTGCCAGAGCTCTCTAACAGAGATTCTGTATGACCCTCGCACTGCCTCAGCCAATAAGAATTCCTCAATGAGTGATATGTTGAGCAATATTTCCAGAGCACCAGTAGGGGTGCCAGGAAAAGCTGATGAAATCATCAAGCAAGCAAGTCTCTGCACCTTTGTGTGTTTCCTCACTAGATACTTTTTGTTGAGACCGCCTGCCCAGGACACACATGCATACGACATGATTGGCGTATCATTGCTGTGTATATCCATTTTATCATAGACGGTTTTCTTCGCCACGTTTTATCTACAATTTGTCTACATTGCATCAACGCTGTTGTTGCTTTGCGGGTAATACGGGTAATATGTGGTTTCCAGGTTAGCTTGCTGTCCAAAGTAACACCCAACAGCCTTGCTTCCTTGGAAAGTTCAAGTTTTTTACCATTCATTGACAAGGAACCCAAATCTGGATTCCGTTTGTGAGTGAACAGTATGATTTCAGTTTTCTTGCTGCTAAACTGTAGCTCTTGATCCAAAGCCCAGTTTGTAGCAATATTTATTGCTTTCTGAGCCATACCTTTGATCCAAAGCATATCAGCACCAGTGACCAGCACTGCTAGATCATCGGCATAGGCTTGAACATAAAAGCCCCTGCTGCGTAACTCTAGCAACAGGTTGTTTAAGACACAGTTCCACAGAAAAGGGGACAAGATACCACCTTGTGGGTTCCTCTTCACTACTTCCCTTTTAACTTTATCACCATATAATTCTACTTGGACTGTGCGATGTCTTAGTAAATTCTCTATCCATGAGGTGAGAACCTTGGACATGCCCAGCCCTTGCAGAGCCGCAACAAAGCTACGAAAGGTGACTTTGTCGAAGGCACCGACAATATTCAGAAAAATTCCCAAAGCCTGCTTTTTTCTAACAAGGCAATGCTCTACACGGCGCACAAATTCATGCAAGGCAGTTTCCGTAGAAACTCCTGCACAAAATTCATACTGCGATGCAGAAAGCTTTGCCTGCACGTTATTATCTTCATTAATATGATACAGAATTAGTCTTTCCAACCATTTCAGTTGGAAAGAAGTTAAAGTGATCATACGGAAGGATTTAGCTTCAAAATAGCTTTCCTTACCGGGTTTGGGGAGAAATATACCTGTGCCTTCTTTTCATGCCAATGGCACATAGCTGTGTCTCAGGCATGCTTGAAAAATGACGTGGTAATATTCTTTCAGTTGATTCCAACCTTTCTGTAACAGCACAGGATAGAGCCCGTCTGGCCCTGGTGCTTTGAATGGTTGAAATTCGTTAATAGCTGCTTCCATATGCTCAAATGAACATATGTTTGCAATCATTTCAGTGTCTTCAGGTCTCATGAATGGATTGTCCACTAAGTCGGGCCTGGTTGCACAATTTTCTGTCTCCTGGCTACCCGGTGATAAGATATTCAGCAGATAGTTCAAAGTTTCTAGTGGAGACTTTGTGAATTCTCCGTTGCGTTTAATTACGTTGCTAATACGCACCGTTTCATTCCTTCGAATAATCTTAACCAATCTAGCCGTTGGTCTTTGACTATTCATGGTCTTTACAAAGCAATGCCATGAGTCGCGCTTTGCTCTTCTGACAGCTTTTTTGAAAGAGACTAGGCCGAGCTTTTGAGCCTCCCAATCTTCTTCTTGTTTTGTTTTGATGGCTTTTCTCCAAGCTCGGCGAGCCTCTTTCCGAAGGCTTGCTAGCTCAGAATTCCACCAAATGTTATCTTTCGTACAAAGCGGCTTTTGCATACGGCAAGCAGCTTCATGTGAGTTAGTAATAACTGAATGAACCTTGTTTGCTAGCACATCAATGTCTTCTTTTGAGGAAAGAACTGGTACTGGTCGTAAAAGTCGTTCATTTAATTTTTGTTCGAGTTCGTTTACATACTTGTTCCAGCACGTACGACGAACACTACGAAACATTTTAGCTTGTCTTTGGATTCTACTTTCAAACTGGAACCTAATATACATGTGGTCCGAGAATGATGGCACGTCGCTAACATGCCAGCTTACTACTCGGTCCCATGCACACCGGTTTACTAAGGTCAAGTCCAGAACCTCTTCACGAGTTTTAGTTCTGAATGTTGGTTTATTACCCACATTACAGAAATTCAAGTCTGCGCTAACACAATACGCTAGCAGATCCTCTCACCGAGGGTTTATACAGGAGGATCCCCATATAGTGTGATGTGTATTTGCATCGGTTCCTACAATTGTAGGGATTTGTTCATTTTCTGCTAAGACTAACAGATCCCTCAATAAATTGGGCGGAGCTGCTTCTTCGGATGCCATGTATGCCGATACGAAAACAAAACTGTCACCACTTTGGCACACATTGTTTACTCTAACTGCCACAATATCCTCATTTGAAAACATCGGGATTAGAGAACAACACAGGTCAGGAGTAGCATAAATGCACGCCCGAGGACGATTACCCTTTTCAATACCTTGAAAGAGGTTCCAGCCTCGTAGCTTACTTCTGATTTTAGAGGCATACGTCCATGGTTCTTGAGCTAACACTAACCCGGAACGTACGTTTTTTGTAACTTCACACATGTTATAGCTTGCTGCTTTACATCTGTGTAGGTTGATTTGCCAACACTCTAAATTATGTAAGGATAACTTAGGTGTCGTAATGGCTTTATTTGATTTCCCCCCCGCTTCACCTCAGACTTGCAAGCAACTTCTGAGAAATTACTTGGATTCTGAGGTTCCACAGGGGAAGTTGGGGTGGTGTTCGGTTTCACAATCGACCATACCATTTTTGCTGTACCCTCAGCTTCTGAGACCGATTCCTTTAGTAAAGGAACCTTCTCAACTTGAGGGCTCAGATTTGATGTTTTTTCGGCATCTGGGCTAGAAGACGCACATAGCCGAGTGTTAACTTGGTTGGCATTGTCACTCAAGAACTCAATGATTCTTGGTTGTGACCGTGCCACTTCTTCTGAATTTAGGGGTATGATCCGTGTTACTTTTCTTGATGTAATAATATTAGACATAATCATAGGGTTGGTTTTCTTTAAGCTGGGAAAAGTTCCAAAGACCAGATTATCCAAACTAGCAGGAGGCCACTAACTGCCATTTCTGCCGATAACAACACACCAACACCGCAATTGAGTGACTTGTCCCTGGAGCACTGGCCTCGGCGGAGCCCCCCCCAATACAGCTGTAGACCCCTACCCAGGTGCCATCTGGAACTACAGGTGCACGGGGATTTTCACAAGCTGATGGACACGAAGTCCTATGTTGGCTAGACTAGGACCAGCATCCTCTCTATCTTGTGGCCACGACACGACAGCGCGTTTTATCCGCTGTACCCTATACTCGCATTGACAATCCGTCTCAATATTGGTCCATCACCACCGGTATCCATTTTAGCTAGCAACCTCCTGTTGGCCTTTAAGTCAGGGGTCGGAATATTAGAAGGCAGGACTTCGCAGTATTAGGCCTTCGCTTGCGCTATTGTCTGGTTGCTAATTGCTGCACTCCTTAACCTCGCCCAAATTCATCGGCCGGTTGCCATTGCTTGAATTCGCCATTGTTTCCGCGGTTACCACCCGACATCACAAGGAGGTTTGAGGTTGGACTATGTCGGGTGGTTTATTAGTTTACATGCAATATGAATGTCATAAAAATACTGACTACAAACTGCAGCTTGCTCAGGTTGAATTCCAAATAAACCAGAACAAACGCTTCCTTACAGCCCGATTATGCTTTAGAGCATGCGCTAGAGGGGAGCCGCGTATCTTGCTTGTATGCAAAAATTAAAATTCTCACAAAATCAAGAGATAAAAGGCATTGTTGGTGCTTATTTCAGAGATTCAGTGAACCCATATTACTCACAATTTTAGATTCTGCAAACTGATAGTGCGTTCAATTTTCATGTGATTGTTGATACGAGAGATCCATGGAATCAAATCCAGATTGAAGAAGTACAAAATGACGATTTTGTGAGAACGGTTCATTAATAAATGAAACATGGAGTACAGTATGGCACTGCGCATTTGTTTTCAATCTTTTACGTAGTGACTTCATTTGCATAGCAAAGTTTAAAACAGGGTTGTTGCACTGTTTTGTCCCTTTTTAATTTTCTGATCTACTCTTTTTTCTGATCTACTCTTTTTTTTTATTGTCTTTTGAGAGCAAAATGCATTTTATTTTTAAATAAGTTTTGATACTTTTTAAGAATTATTGACTGATTTGGGGAATGTACTCCATTGTTCAAATTTGAAGTTGCTAATTTTGTGTATTGTTTTTCATACAACAAAACTAAAAATTCATTACACAATTGCTTTTGCAAAACTATTCATTGATCCAGTCAAGCTATGAGGCAGTTGGCTAACTGCAGCAATTAACGCATTCTTTGTTTCTGCACAAAATCAATAACAGTGGTGTATTTAGTACCAGGGAGTCAAGATTTGGAATTGCATTCCTGCAGATGTTATTCTTAAACGAAAAGTTCAAATTTTGAAGCAAAAACTTTTTCATGCAGTTTACTTGTTTCTCTTCATGTTATCGGCAATTCTCTGTGTACATGTTGAGATCGAGTACACGCTCACGACGTGCCGTAGACTTTAAAGTCTTTAAACTGTTGCAATTCTAAGACAATTAAAAACTTCCATCATACTAGCATGAATTTCCTCTCTGATAATAAGAGTGATTGCTTGACTTATTGACCACAAGGTTCTTAGCTGCTTTCCTGTTGTCTTCTTAATTAACAAATGCGGATTAATTTCTACTTTGTGCTGTAACCAAAGGACGAAGTAAATTTATCGAGCCTTGCATGCTCTTTAAGACCAGACATACCTGGTATTTAACTTGAGAGTTTGTTATCTTAATTCCGTAAGATGAAAACTTTCGTTGGCATCAAGTAACTCCAAATGCTGATAGAAAGTTATTAAAAACTTTTGGTACAGGATTTTGTAAGCTGGTGATGCTAAAAATAACTTAAATAAAAATTTGTGCGTGGATATGCCATGGCAAAGGATACTATCTACAGCCTGCGAGTGAGCAGTGACTCCACAGTAAGAGGGATCAAACTGGTTACTGATTTTCTTCATCTGCTACACAAGGAAAAAAATCTACAAACTCGTGTATTCGTTGTGGAAGACAATCTTTAAAAAATCCGTAACCAAAGAAAACGACCTTTCCAATTTATTTAATGTGGTACTTCTGCACTGTTGCTGAATAATTTTTGCCCTTCAAAATATAGGAAGAATATATTGCTTTGCCAGTCAAATCAGTTGAATTGAAAATCCAAAAAGTTAGCTCAAATTGATGGATGTTCGAAATAGAGTAACTCATAGTGACCAATTCTTAAACATTATAGCAATATGGTTAATTATAATCAATTTTAGATCAGAACCGTGCAATACCTAAAAGAGCCGAATAGTGACTAAATGCATAAAAACAAACATCAAAATATAATTTGGCAACTTTGCAGGGGGCAGTATGCACAAATTCAACATTGAAATGCTTAATATCGTTACATTCAACTTTAATTTTCACCACTTGGTCACAGCAACGCTTGTTGAAAGTGTAATAAAATAGCAATACCTCTAAATAAGATGACTCAACTTCATTCAATTTCTTTTTAAAGATGTGGGCTAACATGTGGTATCTAACATAACAGTTTGTTATTAGTACTGTACTTCGAGCATTCATATTGCATGTAACTAATAAACCCATGTGCAATTGCATCATTCATTAATCTTAGTTTAGTCTAGTAAAACGCATAGTTCATGAACCACCATTGATTCTGTACCGCATTTCAAAAACTACATAAATTGCCTATTGAAAGAACTTTTGAAATAGTTGGTAGTAATTTTCTTCAAGAGGCTGTAATAACCCCACCCAACCAAAATGTAAACGATTTGAATCTTTTAAAACTAAGCAATACCTACAAATTTTTACTAAAATACATATAAATCAGTATTTGGTACTCACCAAATATTGCATTAAAATGAATTTCTACAGTTTTGAAATGAATTATATACCGAAATTTAACATCAAAAGGCATAATATTTGATATAATCAACTTTAATTTTCAACACTTATTAAAAGTGTAATCAAATAGCAATATCTCTGGATAGGATGACTTAATTTCATTTAATGTTTTTTTTAAAGATGGAGACTAACATTTATGAGGGTATCTTTTGAAAACATGTCCACCAACACAACTTATCCATATCGCCATCTGGTGGCAAAAAAGGCAAATTGTTGGAAAAGTGGGCCTCAAAATCGGCCAGACGGGGAAAATAAACATTAACGAAAATTTTTCAAACTTGGTATTCATGATCTACTGATCAAACTGCAATACCAAAAAATAGTTCAGCAAAATCGGTAAAGGTTGGGGTGCCTGGAACACCCTAATGTTCATGACGAATAATTATTCAGCAAAACCTAAATTTTTTCCAGTAAAAATTGGCATAAAATTATGTTTGTGGTATCACCTATCAAGTACAAATCAAATCAGAGTTGTAAACGGGCCGACTAGTTTAGGCCCGGACCCGGCCCGAACCTGGCCCGAACCCAAAAATATCAGCCCGAACCCGGCCTGAACCCGAAAACTATTCTGAAGCCCAAATTATGCGCAAAAAAACGAAAGTTAAGTTAGGTCTGAAAAATTTAGCAATGTTGCCAAGTTATTTTTATATTGTTTTTGTGCACCTAAGACAAAAAGCACGTCTCAGGCTCAAATTAAGCTCGAAATTTTCTCAACTTTAGGCCCGAACCCGGCCCGAACCCGATCCGAAAAGTCTGGCCCGACTTACAACTCTGAATCAAATAGCTCAGGTCTAAGGGTCTTTTTATGGGTTAAAGAAAACTGAGGACAATTTAAGTTCCTAATAAACATTTTTATATGTTTTGAAGTTTTGGGTTGAAAATAGCCAATTTAACTAAAATTTTTGACTATTCTAGATATCTGAAGTAGATCGTTATAATACCCGTAGGTCGAAGTTTGGAACCCAGCGTTTAAACCCCAATTAGAGTGCCTCTCTTAAATTAAAATTCGGAAAATAGCTCTTTAAGCATTCTTTAAAAATTAAAACTCCAAATTGGACTGTTTTGGTCAAGAAAAACTTCCAGGATAGAAGGTATGGGTCTGTTAAAATCATTAAAAAATAATCTACCCTTCCTTCAACTAATGACTGAAGACCCAATTTTAAATCTTTGTTTGTGCATTTGCGTCTGATTAATCATTGGATTTCGCAATCTTGTGACTTAAATCGAAAAGATTATTTGTCATTGTCTAATCGGTGTTTAAGTTAAATTAATGAGTAATTATTATCCTTTGTTAAAAAACAAACTGGTAATTGGCTTATCTTCGAAGGCGCATCTTCAAGGACCTTCAACGCTAATTAGACTGTATTTAGAATCGTTGTGTTCTTTTTCCGCATTATTTGTGTAGACTAGAAGCTGACAGTCTTTGTTTGTTAATTTTTGGCCTTTGATGCTAGACAATAGGCGATCCCACGTGTTTTTTACTACTTGGAACTATTTAAACCTGCTTTGGGCCTGAAAACTCAGTAGTGCCAAAATGAGTGAAGTGAACAGTATCAGTTTTTGGTGAGACGTGTCAAATGCTGCTTAACTTGGGTAATTGCGTTTTGTGACCCTTACCCTTCCTATTCGTTCTTGTTTATGGATTTGACTACTGACTGTGAGGGGACAGTCTTATAGATTGGAAGAAAGGCCCTGAATTGGCCCTTGCATCGTATGTTCAGACTACTTCGTTATTTTATTTTATTTTTTCTGTATTTTTCTTTAATTTAATATAATAATAAATTGCATTAAAAATCAAGGAAATCAAGTGCTCAGTTGTGAGAAGGAATAAGGGATTGGGAGAGTTTGGCATATCTCTCCTACACGTTATTGAAGTTGGCTATAATACTACGCATCGTTGCCCTGCAGAAAACACAATACGGTTCGGATTGGCAAATCTTGGCAGATATTCAACTTTAAGAAATAAGCTTTAGCGAGAAACGATTTGGCAAACTGACACATATCACAAGACCGGGTTAGAAAGACTTTATCGTTTGTAACAGGATCTCTTTTGTTGTTTTTCCAGGCAAGTTACTTCAAAAATCTATGGGAGAAACTTCCAAACAAAATTATATTTTTCAATAAATATCTACAGTAATAAAGCTACAGCTGCTCTTTTACAAAGCGTTCAAGTTGCTCGTCTGCTCCCAGTTTGCGAAAATATTCGCATGTATAGCTGCCCCAAATCAAACTAGGAACAATTCCAGCGCAATTAAATTTATTGATATTATTGAGTGAAAGTTTTCTCATAGAAAGCACAACGTTTTCTAGACAGGGCCGAGCACTGTCTGAAGCACTGAACTCCCCTGACTACGGCCCTGAAGACTGGTACTAACCTGAAACCGAGATTTTTAGAATAGTCCTGCCGCAGCTTATTTCAGCAAACGTTTTAATCGACATACAAAGACATAAACACAATTGAAAAAATATAAAGAAGGAAAGAATTGAAGATAAAAAAAATAAAAATAAAAATAGCTGAATTTTGGAAATAAAAAGCATATAACTACACTCTTTTTTCATAAGAACCAGTAAATTTTGAGTTGAGGCTGTTTATTCATTGTTTGCCCAATTTCAATTTCATTTGTTCGAAAAGATTCAGAGTAACTTGTGTCAATTTTAGCGACTCTGTTTGCATTGCTGTCTATTTCGCAATGCTCTTCAGCAAAAAACCTTTTTAAAACCTTTTTGCTGCTTTTTACGCAAAATTGCAAAAGCAAAAAGACAAACTTGTTTCAATTTCTCCTCGCAACAGCACTTTTTATAACTTTGCAAATAGCTGCAATTTTGCTTGCCAATACTAAAAAATCATTAAAATCAGTACAGAGCAGAGGTGGAGTCGAGGACACAAGGCTCGAGGCCAAGGCCAAGGTCAATGACACAAAAAAAATCCGAGGCCAAGGACAGCCTTTCCGAGGACAGACACTCTCGAGGCCAAGGACAGGAATGCTCGAGGCCAAGGCCAAGGACCAAGGACACAAGCGAAGTCTTCACAAAAATTTTTCAGGCGATCTCCAAAAAAAAAAAAAAAAAAAAGGTCTTCACAAAAATTTTTCAAGCAATCTCCACAAAAAAACGTTTTCCAAAAAATTTTTCAACCGCTCCACTAAAATTTAACAATTCAAAAAATAGTGCTGTCTTCGAGCCGAGAACAGGCCAATTTTCGAGGACTTGAGGCCAAGGACTTGACCTTCGAGGCCAAGGCCAAGGACTTCAAAATGTGTCCTCGAGGACTCCACCTCTGGTACAGAGTAATTAGTTGTTTTTTGGTTAATGAAGTTGATTGTTTTTCGCTTGTTATTCTTAATAATTTTGTTGTTGCTGAGGCTGGTATTGTTTTTAATTTTCTGTTAAATTTGAACAAAAATGAGCTTCGTGCTCTTATAAAATTGTTTTTATAAAAAAAAGTTTGTAATAGCACAAATTTGATTCTCTTGAATTCATTAACGCTTATTTTAAACTTACAGTGCTGTCCCACTGGCAATTTTTTTTAAAACAAAGTTCGACAAATCAACCAAAATGCGACACGAAATTAAGGCGAAAGCTGTAATAATTGATTATGGTATCAATCATGTATTATTTAACTACTGTGATATTTCAATGACGTTTTTTTTATCCGGGTTTGAATGCTGCTGGTATAGGAATTTGCTTTCAAGAATACGAAAACCAAGATTTTTTTGGTAATCACTAATTAACTTTTACGAAGATTTTTGAAGCCAAACTTTTGTTTCGAAAACTAAATAAAAAATATCCGAATACGAAATTTTGTTAGCTGTTACATTTTTTAAACAAAATGACCATCACGAAGAAAATACAGTATTACAATTTTATGAAAAAAAATTATTTTAAACTTTCAAAAAATTTTTGTTAAAACCTATTGCGAATAAAAATTTGAAACCCGAATGACTTCCGAACCACGAATATTCGTGTTTTTCCGAAGATTTTCTATATATGTGGCCCCAACTCACTTGCTGATCAAAACAAGCTGAGAAACAAATTTCTGGGTTCTCGTCTGCATTTTTTTAAAGAGATATAGCTCGAAATCGATTTTATTGAAGAAAATCATTTCAAACGCCTGGCAATATTTACAAGTGTTTGGAAAAAATGCTTATTTTACTCCCATTTGGATCACATTTCACAGACTTTTAGAGTCATTTGAAAAAACTAAATTGCTAATATTGGGAAGCCATTTGAAGAAAATTAAATTGCCTGAGCCCAAGAGCTCAAAGGTTTTTTAGATATTTTAACAAAAATGCAGTAACTCAATACTCAAATTATTTTTGTGCAATTTTTATAAGACGCGCTGTTTTGCAGCGCAAACAACGAAGCTCAAAAACTACCATAGAGCTCAAGTTATTTCAATAGCGTTTTGCAGAGTTTTTTAGGTTTTTATGACATAACAAATTGAAATAGACATCACATCCCTCTGAACGTTATTATTGGATATGAAATTTAGCTAGCTTTTTCTGTTATTTTAAATTGGTGATCTTGAGTTCGGCGATTTTTTCTTGCTGGGCTGAAAATAGCAGAGGTGGAGTCCTCGAGGACGTCCTTGGCCTCGAAGACGTCCTCGAGGACACATTTTGAAATTCTTGGCCTCGAGGCCTCAAGTCCTCAAAAATTGGCCTGTTCTTGGCTTGAGGACAGCACTATTTTTTGAATTGTTAAAATTTTGTGGAGCGGTTGAAAAATTTTTTGGAAAACGTTTTTTCGTGGAGATCGCTTGAAAAATTTTTGTGAAGACCTTTTTTTTTTTGGAGATCGCCTGAAAAATTTTTGTGAAGACCTTTTTTTTTTTTGATAGCACTTGCGCTTGTGTCCTTGGCCTTGGCCTTGAGCATTCCTGTCCTTGGCCTCGAGAGTGTCTGTCCTCGGGAAGGTTGGCCTTGGCCTCGGATTTTTTTTGTGTCCATAGCCTTGGCCTCGAGCCTTGTGTCCTCGACTCCGCCTCTGGAAAATAGTATGAAATCTATCCAAATTTTGATTGGTTTTGCGCCTTTTTCCTATGCTGTACTGCGGCTGAAAAGAAGAAAGAATGAGAAAATGGCTTACCCTTAATTATGCTATCGTATATGTCTCTTCTCTTTGTTCTAGAAGCATTTTCCTAGCTAACTTTTATTTTTGAAGTATTTTGCGCGTAAATTTTGGCGAAGTAGGATTGTGATTTAAAGTTTATAAAAAGATTAAATAATATCCTGGGGTTGCAACTTCTAGTATAAAATCGCTGAATTTTTCACGGGTAATACATTAAAATCGATTGGTAAAAATTTGAAGAGGAAGTGCCTGCCTGGATCACTTGAAGCCACGTATTATGGTCTTCGGAAAAACACGAATATTCGTGTTTTAGAAGACATGTGGGTTTCGAATTTTGTTTGGAATAGATTTTAACGAATATTTTTTGAAAATTCGAAATAATTTTTCTTCATAAAATTATAACTTTATTTTCTTTGTGATCGACATTTTGTTGAAAAGATATGTAACGACAAAAAAATTTTCGTATTCGGATATTCATTATTTAATCTCTACATCAAAGTTATAGCTTCAAAAATTCCGAACAAAATTCATTGCTTCCGTGTTCGTAAAAACCGTTTGCTTTACTTTTGAGTTCAAACACGAATAAAAAACGTCATTAAATAATGTAACAATCATTAAGTAATTGACTCCTTTTGACAAAAAAACAAAAAATAAATTGTCACCTCTTCCTCTTTGTGCACGTCTTACGTTTTAGTTAAAATGGTTCAACTTAAACTTGTTTGTTTTAAATTTTTCGTCAAGTTATTTATTTTAAGTTAAATCAAAAATTTATGTATAAACAACTAGAGCGATATTTCAAAACAGAGCTGTACCCCTTACAAAATATTTTTTTGGAAAACTTTTGTCCAGTATGTGAAAATCTGTGCGGATATGGACGTATAAAAATGCGGACAAAAAAGAAGATACTTTTTCATGGAGAAGAAAAAACGTACAAAAGCGGACAAAAATGGATACTGTGGAAATCCACCTTTAGTTAGTCAGAATTATGCCGATTTACCATCTTCGTTTTCCGGATTCGTGTCCATTAGAACTGACGTCCAGTAGGACTTATGCCTTTACGACTTGTCTTTTTAGGACTCGCATTTTTAGGACTCGTGTACGGCATCCGTCGTGGCAGCAGGAAGCTTACTAACAGTAGCGATTGAACAAGTTTGAAAAGACTAGCCAAAGAAGCAATTTTTGAAAGTTGCACACCAATAACCAAAACAGTGGTCGAATTAAGTTAATTTTGGGCCAAACATGCTCACAGTTCGGGGAGTGACTTTGAAACACCTCAACACTGGAAAACTTCCTTTTACCGCAACAATTTCAAATTTTTTGCGTTGATCGAGCGGTAACGCGTTTGCCTCTGGAGCGGGAGGTCTGAGGTTCAAATCTCGGGCCGATAAAATCAGAAAAAGTGTTGCAAACGGTTCGCCACCGCTGTGACACTTCTTTGAAAGGAGCTGTGTTGCCGTGGCGCAAGGACGCGGAGATAGGCCCCGCCAACTCCTTACACGCTTTGACGTGGTTCAACGAGAGTAACGAAAGATTTAGTTTAGCGGTTCTTTATGAATAAGTTTGACTCAAACAAGTCAAGTTGATTTAAACTTTAAAGTGAAAGTCTTGTTTCTGAAGAGATTTATCACAAAAAAAAACTGAGAGGGGGACATTTTTGCCACCTGCCTTGTGAAAAAATGGCTAAGAAGCTGCTTGCTACAAACCAGAAACTATCTTAATTACATTTTTCTGCTTACTTAGACAGAAAAGCCGTATGCTTTGCTTGCACCCATTTTGCGAGCATGACAGCGAAGAAAATGAATGTCAAAAGTGTGGACCTGTCAATATCACGCTGGCTACGCAATATTGTCTCAATGCTGAAATCGTTGTGATAAAGACTATCAGATTGTGCTCGTTGAAAAGTTTAAAAAATATTTTGGAAGACACCACTCTGGACGTTAAGGTTAGTTACTATCAGGGCTGTAGTCGAGACCCATTAGTCCGACAGCAAACTCGGTTTAGCTTCGAGACCAAGACAGGCAAAGTTCGAGATCAAGATCAAGATCAACACCGGAAAAATGACGTCATCATCGCTTTTTTTTCTTTAAAAAAAATGGGGCAATCAAATTTGCTCAAAACTGGTTTAGTCAAAATGCTTACGTCATCAAAACATCTCGGCGACGTCTTTTGATGCAGATTTTCACTAAATTATTTTTGAAGAGTGCTCATGGTCTACTACAAGAATACGGCCGCGCATGTCACCTAAGAGCGAGAAAATTTAACGGGAAACTTTTGTGCGTCGCTGTGTTTACTTAAACGAGGACTAAAGGCAAAATCAATAGGGGTATCTAAAGTTAGGCGAATCGTATCAGCCTAGATTAGCGTTAACTCCATTCTTTTTGACCCATCTGCTGCACAGATATTCTACTTCAAACACGACGTCGGTGACTCCAATGTTATAAATTTTAATAATTTTTGTTGGCAACCCTGTTGTTGATAAGCATTAGCGTCTTAGCGACGCCTTCCCAGTTCTATCCTAAAGCAACGATTAGGCTACTGCATTGAGTCCTTTCGCTACGCACTAATCAGTTTGATCTTATCAGCTCAACAGATCTGAGCAGGTAAAAAGAGTTGACAGTTCGGTAGCCTAGGGATTTCCGCAAAAATCAAGCTTGCAGATACATTTCACTCTAAATCCTAGCCTAGCCTAGCAATAAGGTTTTTATTACTAAGCTGCACAGTACAAACTCACACTTGATAATAAGACTACCAGTACTTGAGTAGGCTTACTGTGTTTGCTTACGGTATTTTTTCCTAGAATTTTGCGTTTTTGCGACCCTAAAATATACGTTTCCATCTAAGTTGAAAACAATGGTCTACTAGCCTACTCTAATAACTCTACTAGCCTTTTTTTTACTTGTTCTTGGACGTTTGTTACCAAGGCTATCGAACAATCAACTCTTTTTACCTGCTCTGATCTATTCTGCTGATAAGATCAAACTGATCAGTTCTCAGCGAAACGACCCAAAGCAGTAGCCTAATCGTCGCTTTAGGATAGAACTGGGAAGGCGTCGCTAAGACGCTAATGCTTATCAACAACAGGGTTGCCAACAAAAATTATTAAAATTTATAACATTGGAGTCACCGACGTCGTGTTTGAAGTAGAATATCTGTGCAGCAGATGGGTAAAAAAGAATGGAGTTAACGCTAATCTAGGCTGATACGATTCGCCTAACTTTAGATACCCCTATTGATTTTGCCTTTAGTCCTTGTTTAACACGCAAAACGCTACTGTATGTCGGCGATACCAAGCAATAGCACAAGAATTGCACAGCTTTATAAAATTAATCGTTCACTCTTAAATGTTGAAAATCGTTTTTAAAGTATTTAATTTATATTCCATAAAATTGATTTAGCAGTTTTGTAGAAAACTTAACCTAAAGTGTAAATGCAGAAATGCTAACTTTCCAACATTCACGCAGGGGCGTATTTAGAGGGGGCATTGGGCCGTGGCCCCCCTTTGGGTGTCAGAATAGTATAATTAGCATAGAGTAGAATGCAAAATTGCGGCATGGTTCTCACTTTTGTAACTTGGGCAGAGGGTTTGAGCACAGAAACGGTAGGCGAAGACCTTTTTTTGGCCTTCACCTGATTTCAGGCCAAAAACCGGAGTAAATTTGAGTGAAGAACTTTTTTTTTGGTCTTCACCTAATCTTGGGCAGGAAAACGGACTTGGTTTTGGGCTGGAAATTTTTCATTCTGGTCTTCATTATTCTCAAATTTTCTGAATTTTCTGCCCCCCTCCCACTTTCCAAAATTCTGCGTACGCTACTGCATTCATGCAATGTTTTTCTAGAGCAGGAATTAAAGTTTAAACTTGATCACTAAAAAGCAGTTCTTGGATCTCTTAGTTTGATTGTGATCTTCGCCGCTTTCTTTGCCTTTGTTTAAATTATTCAACTACGTCTCGTCAAACTTAAGTTTTTTGGCATTATTGAAACAAACGTTGGAAATTATGCAATTGATTAATTTGATTGCCTGTGAATGGCTTTCACATAAAAATAAAAGGGGCAAATCGTTAAATTTTAGAACATTTTTCGCACCGTCACTTGCATGGAGTTCGGTTTTATGAATCATGATACCACACAACTTCAGCATTGCAAAAAATTTGCAAACGTACTGTGTCAAACCAGAATCCGGTAGCGTTAACCCTCCATGAGACAAAGCCAAAAGTTTTTCAAAGCATTCAAATGCAGAGTGACTTTCAGCTTCTGGATTAAAAATTAAGCATCTTCTGTGATCTAAGCAGGTAGAGTCTTTTGACCACTTTTTTAGCAATGCAGCCAGCAGCAACAACGGCTACTTCAGTTGAGCTTTGAACTAAACCGCAGTTTTCAAATTTGGAAACTGATGAAGGGATAAGTTCAACTTCAGAATATAGATAGAAGGTACTGGCTCTAAATCCCATCTTAATGTAGTTCGTTTCCCGACTTTCAGAGATTTTTCTTACAAATGTTTTGAACCAATACCACCAAGTTGCATTGGAGTCCCAGTTTTTGCGACTTACAAAAGTAATACAGTTTTTATTTAATTCTTGATCTTTTAAAGGAAAATCAAACACTAAAAATTTTTCAGGAATAAAATCGGCTTTATGTTTGCGTTTATTTTACCCGTTTTACAATCGACAATAACACAAGTATTCACCATATTGGCGTTAATTGCAGCAGTGGGCAAAGACAAAATTGGAAGAGAAAGCGCAACCTCCGCAATTTTGGAATTTGCTTTGCGGTTTAATTTTTTTGTTTTGAAACATTGCAGAAGTTGCGTTGCGGCAAAAGTCTTTAAAATTTGTTGCGCTTCAATTGCGCTGCGCTTTCAAAATTTTTTCGGTTAGTAGCGCAATTCCATACATTGAACTTAACTTAATTTGTTCCGTTTCCATCATAATATTGATAAATGTTGGCCTTCTTTAGAAAAGTGTTTACTCTTTTTCTGCTTAAAATTGAAAAAATGCGGTATTTGCATTTTGTTGTGAAATTTCAATTGCGGAAGTTAGGTTGCGCTTTAACTTGAGACGAAAATGCCATTCTGCAGTTGCGGAATTGCGTTTTGCTTCAGCTGAATCAAAAAGTTCATTGCGGAAGTTGCGCTGCGCTTCAAAAATTAAAAAAATTAAATTGCCAATTATGCGCTGCGCTTTTACTGGTTGAAAAGATCGTTGCGTTTTGTTGCGCTGCGCTTTTGATGTAATATTATTTGTGCTCACCTCTAGGTAAATGATTAACAAAACTTTTACGAAGTAATTTGTTATATATCTTTGAAACAATGCTTGTTATATTTACCTACAACATTAACCTCAATATCACAGTAATGAAAAGTCTGGGGATCTACAGTCTGGTATGATTAAGATAGTTGTAATTGAAGCTTTACCGCGTTTTTAGCTTTTGAGAACCACTGTTTCCCGAATTATTTCTGAACAAACTACTATTACCATTACATAAGTTAAACTAAATTCGTTTGTTGCTGCCACTTTGTTTCTGATGATAGCAATACATCTAAAATTTGCTTTTTTACTGTAATTATTGGCAAAAATAAAACTTTTACTATAGGAACCCAACAATTAAATTTTCAGACTATGGTATATACTACCAGAGGTGGTCAGTAACGAAGTAGTTCTACTTAAGTAGACTACTTAAGTAGTATTTTCGGTAACGAGCGACTTACTTAAGTATTTTTCATTTCGGATACTTCTACTTTTACTTCAAGTAAAATCCTCTCGAAGTAACGCTACTTGAGTAGTAATAACTTTTATGTAAAGTAGAAGTAAACACCCAGCCATTATTCCACCTCACAACGTGTACAATAACGAAGTAAACATTATTCCACCTCACAACGTGTACAATAAGTACGTATCGAGTTTGTTTTGCTGTACAGTACTACGAAACTTATTGAATAGTTACGCCGATTCATTTACAGGTCATCTAGGGTAGTGTGTTTTTGCGTTGCATCAAATACCAGGTGTTGACTCAGTCTCACTAAAAAAAAAAAACATACCGAACCCTGATTAGCATGGTACAGTAGACAAACTAGACATGCGCATTACTCCTGGTTCATACGAAAAAGATTAGCGGTTAACGGCGTTGGTTTGCTGCGGCCCGTCTGGGGTTCAATTCCCTAGCCGGTTAACGAACAGTGTTGCTAACGACTCGCCATCGCTGCGACATTTCTTCTCAAGCTGTGTTGTCCAGGCGCGGAGATGAGCCCAGAGTCCCTACTAAATCGTATTCGTAACACGCTTCGGTGTAATTTCAAGAGAATAATAAAACTTTCATTTTTTTGATATGCTATTGTAAGTATGGCTTTGCTTGAACACTGATCGTAAGCGTCACAACAGCAAACCTTCGAAGAATAAACAAACACGTGAAATTCGAAATTACTTTCTACTTTCATTACTTAAGTAGAATTAATTTTACTTAAGTGGAAATGCTTCGCCATACTTCTACTTTTACTTGAAAGGCATTTTTGAGTAAGTAACAATACTTCTACTTAAGTAGATTTTTCGACTACTTTGTCCACCTCTGTATACTACATTGCTTAAAATAATTCTCTTTTTTTATCTGGGTACTTCAATATGTTTTTACCAGATACTTTACATAATCATGCTACATTGCTACAGTTATAGATCTGCTTTAAAGCAAACTTATTCCTCTTAGCTGTGCGTTTTTGTACAGTGCTTCTCGATTTAGGTCGCGGAAACAAAGCTACTAATTAAGAATGATTATCTAAGTCGCTCTCTGAACCAGTGGTTCTCAACCTTTTTGCGACCGTGTACCACTTGGACACCTCGAATTGTCAATGCGTACTACTTCTTGCCGAACATCTTATTGATTGCTCGCGAGCAGTGACATCAAACTCTTCAAATTTGAAGTTACTAGCCAAATCCAAACTTTGAACTCTTAAGGTGCATTTAGACAGGACGCGAAGCAACGCAAAGCAACCAAAATTTGTCATCATCGACAGCTCGCGAAAGGTTGCAACCGGTCGCAACCTTCGCGAGCAGTTGCGCGACATCGCTTGCTTGCAGGCTGTAGTAAGATAACCTACTAAATCACTGATCGGAATTTTACGATCGCAGTTTGCTAGAAAATCATGTAAATAGTATATTTGTATGGTTTAGTGCTTGATCTCAGAGCTTCATTATAATGAATTCACCAAAGCAGTAGGCCTAGCCCCACGGCATCTAGCTTTTAAAACAAAACTTTTTATTCTGTGCAGCATAGCAGAAGCTATTGTATCAGTCCAGTGGTTCTTTTGGCAGAGCAGCTTTTGCTTTTTTGCCTTAAACAATGCTTAAACTAACATGGTGTTGTTTTTTTTTTTTTTTTTTTCAGAATATAAAATAACCCACCAACAGGCTTGTTTTGAATGTGTTGATAGTGCTTTTACCCATTGTTTGTTAGCTTGTAGTTTTAAAAGTAACCACAATTGAACAATTGCTTGAATACTGGAAAATTTGCGAAAGTTTTTTAGCTGTGTACTTGGCCAAGCCAACTTGATGAATAATACTCTATTTAGAATTGGTTTCAAGCTACATACAAGAGCTAAATCGATACAAAAAATCAAAAAATTTCTATGAACTTTTGGATTGGCCTAATTAGTAGTCACTTCTTTGAATAGCTACAAACATGGAATTTTTTCTTCTGAATGTCCCCTTAAAAGTCTTCTTGTTTCTGAAGGTTTGTGACAGTGATGAAGGTGAATTAGAAAGAATGGTTTTGGACTCCCCGAAGTTTTATAATCATGAATATTGTAGTCTGGTAGTGATTTTTCACTCCAGTCCTAAGTGATGAAAATAAAAGTGTCAAGTGTGTTAAATATTCATTTACTGTGTCTTTGTGTAATATCTGAATTTAGTTGTTTGTGAATTTCAAAACATTTTTAGCAGTTTAGTATCTCTTAAAATTTTAACTGCTTTACATGGCAAATAAAGTGACGAAGTAAACAATTTTAAGTCTGAAGTTCAATCATTACAATTACAGTCAGTGTAGTCAGATAAAACTAGAAAGCTAATATATACGTATATCTAACCACTAGAAAGTGAGTTCTATTTTTTGCTGAGGTTACTGTTATTGGTAGAGAAGTAGCTGCCAAGCAAGTCCATTAATATTGTTCCATTCTCATTAGTCACCACTAAACAAAAAAGTTGATACAGCATTTATAATAAAAATAATGGACTGGGGAAAGAAGCGTCAGTTACATGAAAATGTGAGAACTAACAACACTTTTATTCAGATGCTTGAGTAACAATTTTCACATAAAAAAATCTGAACGTTTTTTTTTTATCAGAGGCATAACCAAAAACTTGCTAAGAAGAGGGGCTTGACCTTACAGCGATAAATTTATCTGTATCTTACAAACGGTGGTTTGGAGCGAAGCCCTTTAAGGTAAACGCGATCGTTGCAACGTACTGGTACCGCAAGAAAATGCAAACTAATAAAATGAAGCACGTAGTAGCAAAATTTGATAAATGAAATTTTTCAAAAAATGAGTTGTTTATAGATTTCAGGTTATTTGCTAAAACTAATTTCCCTGAGAAAAAAAAATTTTAATTTTCTATCAATTTTTGTTAATAAACAGCTAAATATGTTGCACTTGACAACAAAGTCAAATGGAAATTTAAAACATTAAACGCGATTTACTCAAAACAGCAAAATGCGACTTATCAACATTTGGCAAAACATGCTTCAAATGCTCTCAAAAGCATTTAACTTCGCCGCACTAAACATTGATACGCGCTCCGCTAGCGAATAAAAAATCAAACATAGTTTTAGAGGCTGACTTTTCCTCAAAGCAACTGCTGGTACCACTGCGCTAAATTCTTGTCTTTTGATGATAATGTCAAATCATGCAAAAACTGCAATATTTTTTTGCTTTCTTCAGCAAATCAACACATCAATCCATTGCACAATAAGCAAAAATCCACTAACATAACTGATGAGAATTCCAGCTTTCAGATTCACTCATAGCGTTAACATTGGGAGTCTTCATAAACAGCACTAAATAGCAAACACAAACAACTGTTTAAGCTTACTACAGGTATCATAACATGACTGCCTGAAAAAGAAAAATCACATCAAAAAAACAACATAGTTTACGTTTTACATGTACCTGTAGACTAGCCTATTGATCTACAAGATAGGTCTACCAGTACCATAATGAGACATGAATGGTGAAAGCGTTCAAGGATTTGTTAACTGAGTAAACACCTAAAGAGAACTTTTGACATCTGCTTCCAGCTTTTTGCGTTTCTGCATTAAAACTCAGAACTGTCATTGTCAAAACAGATCATGGCAAGTTTTCAGTGGAAGGATCTAAACAAAGCATTGATAGCTAATAAATAGGCTAAATACTACTACGTTTTTGAAGATATGACTTGTCTTTTCACTTCCAAACTCAATCTACCGTACTTCATTTTTCCCTTATACTTTACTAACTTTTTTCTCAAGATTGTTTCGTTACCTAAGCTACTAGTCTTGACTCTTCTTCGCGGTTATTGCGTGACAACATAATACAAACTCAATCTTCGTTTTAATTCCAGCGCGCTATGACAAAACAGAACCTGTGATTACTATAATAGCGCTTCAATAATAAAGCACAACGCTTTCTGCTCATTGAATACATTTTAAAAGTAAGTTATTAAAATAGCCTATGTGACCTGTAGCGAAGACATTAGCAACCACTCTTGAAGGTTGGCAACCTTCGCGAGTGACGTAAGCAGCCACTCGCAAAGGTTGGCGAAGGTCGCCAACCTTCACTTCGCGTTGCTTCACGTAGACCCGGCGCCAGGGGGGGGACATACCGAGACCATGCCCCCCCCAACTGGCTGCTTGTGCCCGCCCAAGCGAGGACTGTGCCCTGAAGAAATTAACCGGCTTGGGGCTTCTGAAGCGCAAAGCCCAAATTAGTGTTTTTTGTGGACTGACATCGGATTTTGTGACGTTTTTGGGATGAAGACCTTTTTTTTGAAGATCACCTGTTTTCGGCCGGAAAAACCGAAATCCCTTGAAATTTTTGCTCCTCACCTTGCTCATTTGATCCAGAGTGGGATAAATTTCTCGTGCCCCCATGCCCCTCTCGAATTCACACAAAATAAACTTCTCGTGCCCCCCCAAAATTTATTTTTGCCCCCCCAGTCACGCTATCCTGGCGCCGGGCCTGGTTTCACGTTGCTTCGCGTCCAGTCTAAACGCACCTTTAGTTCTGCAATTACTTTATAGCGATGCGGTACGTCGAAGTTTCGTTCAACATAAACATCAAATAGTGGGAAAAACAATCCTGAACTTTGCTATTATTGTATGGGCTAGCATATTTGTTGCCAATAGATAGCAACTTCATTAGATCTGCATTCTGCATCCTTCAGCTAGATTTAGCAAGTTGTCCGTGTTTTTCTGCTTTGCGTTTCCGCCCAGTCGCTAGAATTAGGTCTAACCTTGGTTCGCTTTATCAACGTGGTTTGTTCTACATGGCATTTGAGCCGGCTCCTGGGCTTCATAGTAGCTTTAAGGGCCAGTCAACACTGTGCGTAAAATCGTCAGCTTACGAGCGTAACCTTACTTTGTTTTAAAGGAAAATTCCGTAAGCCCAGGCGTACCACCTTACAGGTGTAGCACCTTACAAGAGTAAAATTGCCAGCGAAAAAAATTTGCTAAAAGAGCAAATTTTTTTCGCCGGTACGCTCGTAAGCTCGTAAGCTCACGATTTGCGTGAAATTTCAAAAACTGGTTTGCCAGGTCTCGAGGTAGGCTAAAATTAGGTTCATAAGTTTTATTGAAAAAAAGTTGTATTTCAAAAGTGAAAGTATGCATGTTGGTTTGAAATAGCCTAATTTAACATGAAAATGGTCAATTTGCGGCTCTATGAGGAAAAACTTGCAAAAAAGAAGCTTAGGTCAATAGGCCCAAAAGTGAATTACGATGAATTATGAATTGTTTGTTGTTATGTAACATAAGGTTCGCCTATTTTAAGTAAAGAAATTTGAAAATTAAAACTGATATGTGGTGTGGCAATGCAGATCACAGTCCTGACCAGAGGGACTTGATTAGGCCAAAACCAGTAGGCCTATCGATAGGCCTACCAGTATGGTACCGTAGGTCTCCGATACCGATATCGATAACTGATACATTAACTTATGAAATATGAAATTTTGTCACTATTTTTCAATTAACTTGACACTAAAAGCTTCACTAATTCCCCTCCAAAGAAAGACTACATTGCAAACACAAGTCACACTCCAGCATTATTCAATGAAAAAGCAAACCAAAAATATTACGATTTGCCAATCAATAGTCAAGAGCGGCCGTGCTTGCTCTCAAAAATGAACAGTTCAAGGTAAACGTGCTAAGCTGATATTTTATCGGTAGTAGATAGCCGATACAATATACATCGACTTGACCCTGATATCAGCCGATATATATCGGTCGAGCTCTACTCTAAACTGTTAGAGCCTACAGTATTAGTTTGCCTACAGTAATAAAAGCAGATTTAAAATGCAATAATCTAAGCGTACCCTGGTACTAGCCTACTGATATGATGGGCTGCGCAGTTGCAGCTATATAGGCATGTAAAATTATTCTATTTCAAGATGCAGACACTTATTATTCAGCAACTATCAGGTTTTAGACTTTTAAAAATAGTTGAGTTGAATTGCAGACACTGTCAAGCCAATAGGTTTGTTCTACTGTCATGCCAATAAGATAGTGAAATCAAAAGTTTTTATATTCCGCAATTACTTCTCAGAATTGTAAATTAAGACTCTATTTGCGAGTTTTTATTGTAAACAAAATATAGTAACTGTGAGTACTTGAAATTTAACAAATTTATCAATGATATGGTACTTTTGGTCCAGACTCAAAGAGACTTATTGATGAAATTATGAAGAAATGTTGATCTTTAATGCTCAAAGATTTCAAGGATGATGACCAATCTAACAGTGGCATTGTCAGGTTTTCAAGGTTAGTTATGTGTATTCCTAGATTGACAATCTTTACCAGCTATTTGAGCTTTTATTTTTAAAAAAAAGCTTTAGGGGTTTTTATAGTGAAAATAAAAAAACAGACTTGGAAGTTTTATCTAAATCACTTGCTTTTATTTAAAATAATCATTTAAAATTAGCAGTTAGCCGAAGAAAATTTGTCACTTTTAAAGTTTTTTTTAATGTGATAGTGTGACAATACAGTATTCACATCAATGCAACTTAACTACACAATTTCAAGTTTCTTGTAACATATGAGTAGCATTGCTTGTTTTTTTTAGGTGCAGCTGAGATTTTAAAGTGTCATATTTTTCATACCATAAGATGCACCAATGATACTTAAAGTTTTTGAGATATCCAACTTGTGCCTTATACTCTGATGCATTTAATCTATACTTCTGGTTATGCTCTTACGGCCAGTTGATCAAGTGGTAATGCTTTTCAATGATCAAGTGGTAATGCTTTTGGAGTTTAATAAATTTAATGTAATGTAGTGCATCTTATAGTTTGGTGCACTTTGTGCCTAAATACAAAAGCAGTAAAAGCGATTTGGTGCGCTTTATGCTAGAAGATAATAATTATAGAAACCATTTATCGATACTACAACGGTGCGCCAATCAACAGTTGCATGTTCCAGTTTGCAGCGCCTTATGGTCTAAAGAATGCTGTAGTGATATCTTTACTAGAATTAATTTTGATAGAATTAAGTATTCTTTTTTTAGTGTTAAAAAAAGTAGTTTTTTTTTGCTTTAATTTTGCTTACTTGATTTGATAGCTTTGTTCTGTAATTTAGTACCGATACTTTTATAAAATTTAATGAGACCGGTTTGATGCGAGAAGATTTGACGCAGCAGCAATGTTGTTAGGGTTTTGCGTCAAACATCTTTCGAGTCTGGTTCGGACTAAGATTAAAGTTGGCCAAGTTAATCGTCTTGTGTCAACTGGTTGCCTCTAAAAATTTTCGACTCTTCTCTGAGTGTAGTGTTTTATGCATAATTGGTACGTTTTTTGATATGTCTACTGCTAATGATGGTTTTGGACACTTTGCAGAAATTTGAACTTTTTTTGGTGGGAGTAATTATTATTTGTTTTACTCTAGGTTCTACAATGAGTAGAAGATAATTGGAAAATTGTTGGAAGTGCATGATTGAAAGATTGAAAACCAGAAGTAAAGCCATCAAGTTCCATTAATACTTGTTGTGTATTTCTATATTGCTTCATGGTCATCCCACCCTACTTGAAATTGATCATGGGTTGGGTTAAGTTCTGTTGACTAACAATATGACATTTTCTCCTTTAGTGGTAAGAGTGAAAAGCAGAAGTAAAGCCTTCAAATTTCATTAATGTTTGTTCTGTATTTCTTCAACATGCCTCATGGTCAACACACCGTAATGAAGATTGATCATGGTTTGGGTTAAGCGCTGTTGGCTGAACTTGTGTCATTTTCTTTTTTCCCACCATGAAATCAATCAAGCCATAGATGACTATTAATGCTTCATGGAGTTGCTGTTTGACTTTTCCAGAATCCAGACATTACTCATTTTCAAGTTTTGTAGTCGAAATGTTGATGATGTATAATAAAATATCTGCTTTCTGAGACTGATTGGACATTGACATCATTTCTAATCCTCTGGTTATTTTTTCCTACAAGTTTTGATTAAACCTATGAGACAGGTTTTGCTTTAAGTAAAACTCTTGAGATGAACTTTCCTACAAGTTTTGATTAAACCTCTGGAGTAACTTTTGCTATGCACTTATTTATACATCAATAGTAATATGTACTGGTCCAATCTGCACTGATATCTACGTGAAGCGGCAAGCAGATGAAGATTTGCTCACTCCCTCCGAAGCATTACAATCGTAAGAAATGCCCGATATGTTACTTTCAAAAACATTAACTGCTTTGCGCTTAGAATTTTGTACTTTTCTTTGCAACAAATTTAGTTTATTGAGTTTTTGAAAATATTGAATACAGTTGTATCACAAAAGTTGCAATATCTGTCTTATTGAGAGAATATAAAAGTTCCTCCTCTGAGTACTATAAACTTATTGAATGCTCTAGTCGCACAATCAATTTTCTGCAATTTCAGTGGTAATAATATTCCTGCAGTGTAGGGTAATTGAAATTTTTTAGCTACCATAGTTTGCCCTATTTTCGTTTTATGTTTTGTGAAAGTGCAATTAGCTGGGCATCTGTGAGATTTCTCTTAATCTTCGGCTAATGCTAGGGTAAGCATTTCTCCAAATAAGTTTAGGTTTAGCGGGTGAGGGATTGAATCCAAAACTTTTATTATCAAATTCTTGTGCGTTATTGTGATACAAAACTACCAGAGTGGTAGTAAAAAAAAAGTGGCCAGTAGAAGCGTTTGTGTGAAAAAAGAAAAGATGAATACTGCAACAAGCATGCCAATAAAAGTTTTAGTTATGAAATCAGGAGTTATAATACAATTGAATCTGATTGATTACGAGGAGTTAACGCAAACTGCTAGGGGGGAGGAGTCAACACAATAATAAGCTTAATAAATGCGTGTTGTTTTTGTACAACGGATTGAATGCGGAAAAGATTGTAGTTGAATGTGATATTGCATCACTTAATTACGCATTATTCGCGCAGTCAAACCGTTTGATAATTCGAGAGGTTAACCTATACCTGCATGCTACGCATCATGCACCGTCAATTGTGTTTCCAGGGGTGGACTGGATAAAGTTTATATAAAAGTTGATATGGGAAAAAGGCGAAAGACGCTCAAAATTTGGCTTAAACGGACACAGGACAGAGGTGTAGTTGAAGGCGTGAGGCTCGATGCCAAGGACACAAAAAATATCCGAGGCCAAAGACAGACCTTTTCTAGATCAAGGACACTTTTTTTTGAGACACATTTTGAAGTCCTTGGCCTCAAAGCTTCAAGTTCTCGAAAGTTGCTCGAGGACTCCACCTCTGTAAATGGAATGTAACAGTAGAACGGAAAAGCAGTTGAAAGCTGAAAACAAATTGCACCCTGCAAAACATTGCGATCAGATCTTTCCACCGAGTCACCCTCCGCTAAGAGGAGTTCAAAAGATGAAGAACCGGACCTTTGAAACCAGCTTATAGTGCCCATCAGTGCAGCCAGGCGCCACGGGGGCATTCTGGGACAATGCCCCCCCAAGTGAGGACTGTGCCCTGAAGAAATTAACACGCTCGGGGCTACTGGAGTGCAAATCGAGGCCTAAGACTCCAAAACTGGTGCTTATCGTCCTAGAATTCGCGAGCAAGAACTGTTTTTTCGTAGTTTTTGTGGATTCACACCGGATTTTATGAAACGTTGGGGATGAAGACCTTTTTTTTTGGTCCTTACTTTAGAATTTGTGGAAAATCGCAAGATGACTACGAAAAAATGTGGATATTTTTGAACTGAAGACCTTTCTTTTTTTTTGGTCTTCACTTTAGGATTCGTGGAAAATCGCAAGAATTTTGAGATGAAAACCATAGTTTGTGGAAATGTTTGAACTGAAGACCTTTTTTTTTTGGTCTTCACCTTTTTCGTTTGATCCACACTCTCGAATTCACACTAATAAACTTCTCGTGCCCCCAAAAATTCATTTCTGCCCCCCAGTCACGCTATCCTGGCGCCGGGATGGCATCAGTGGCCAATAATTTAATTTTTGTAATTTTGTCGTATTCACCAAGTTGCTTTGGCAAAGGAACCTTTTGGTCTTCGAGTTAAGCTGCCACGTCTTGTCTACCACACACTGTGGAGTCTTCACATTGTCCCTTTTTATTGCTAAACGCTAAGCAAGGAATCGACCAGATCTAGCAAATCAGTAACAGACGCTAGATCACTGATTGATGCTAATATTTTTTTCTTCATCCAAGAAAACCTTCGCTACCTAATAATCACCACAACACTCTTGATTGGCCATACGTTATGTTTTTTTGTGAGGAAGGTTGAAAAAAATTCATCTTTAAATTATCAAAAAGACAATACTGCTTCTCGTGATGCATAATTTGACCCAAATTTAACCGAAAAACAAAGAATTGTAATAAATCTGTGATTTCCGTTCTCCAATTCAGCACAATATTATGGCCACCCACAGAAAATGGTGTTAAGCCGTTACGCTCGTAAGCGCTGTATTGTATTGTGTAGACACCTTCGATGTACGATCGTAAAAACTTTTGTAATTTTGTACGCACAGTGTAAATTGGCCCTAAAGAGTGTTTTCAAGCAATCAGCACATTGTGAAAGAACTTCGCTATAGCGATCAACTGAGATGAAACCATATTTAACGTGCGCCGATTACGCTTTCGCTTGCGCATGATGCAGAGTTGATTAAGAAATTTAACGAAAGATAATTACATTTTTTAAACAATTTGCTTCTTGCAAAAGTCATAGGTTTGTTTGTGACACATAATTTTGCGCTGCTTTAAGTGCATGAAGATCGCAATAATACAAAACAATAAGGATCGCAAGCTTTTGAAAAATTGGTTTGTTTAGAAACAAAACCCTATAAATAAAATACCAGAAAGCTGTGAATCCAGGCTTTTTTATAAAAATAATGAAAATGACTAGTGTACCACCTAAAAAGCCGTCGCGTACCACGGGTTGAGAACCACTGCTCTAAACGAGTCGACGCGCAAAAGTTGCCCAACTAATTTTCTCGCTGTTAGGTGACATGTGCTGTCGCGTTCTTTTAGTAGGCCATAGAGTGCTTTCAACTAAACTTAAAGCCTCTTACTCGAAGATCGCAGCATGACCACCTTTATTTTCTTCAGGAATTACGTGTCAATGAAACCGACTAAGAATTGAAATAAAATTATAAAAACAAAAAGGAAATCATAAAAAGCTCGCATTGTACTGTACTTGAAAAACCGTAAATACGTAGCTACAGAAACGCAGTCAGGATTTTCGATAAGGTATAGGTGGGAAAATTTTCAGGCGTGCAGCTGCAATTACGCTAAGAGGAGGTTTTAACTAAACAATAAATTTTTTACCCGAAAAATATACTATATCTTGTCATTGTGCAGAGTAAACTGTAGTACAATAATCGCATCACAGCCGGAGGTTCGCTTCCAGTTGCCAGACAATTTTGGTGAATTTTAGTAAAAAAATAGCAATTTATACGCCATTTGAATGATATTTCGCACGTTTTTAGAATTACTTGAAAGAACTTAGATGCTAAGATTCTGAAGCCGTTTAAAAAAATTAAATTGCTCAGCCCCTTTCCTTTACCTACACAGATAAAGTCCAAGACTCGTTTAAACGTTTGTATCCATGAATTAAATTTTCTAAGTGATGTCGCTAAATGGAGGAAAGCTGAAACCTTTTTGCCTTCTTGTTTTGGTCACTGGCCATTTTACGTTTAGATTATACACCATTATTATTATTATTATTAATGGGCAGCGGTACAAGCGAATCTACTACCGTTAAGTAAAATCCACCTACACATTGTGTAGGCCTCATTTGGGCCCATTGCAGCTGTAGCTGCTATGTAATTGTTTTGTTTGGTTACTGGTCGAACTCAGAAAGCCTTCCAGCTTCCTTTAAGTACGTGGCCAGTTTGCTAATGTTGCATTTCGTTACCACATCGTGAACAGTGGTTTTGGTGATTCCAAAATATTTAACACGAATATCTTGCTAAAGCTTGCAATTGCCTACATGATGATTTGGTGTTTCATCCTCTAGGCTACATTTTGGACACAAAGAAGACTCAGCACGACCTGTAGTTTTCTTCTGCCGTTGTAGATTGCAGTGCCCAGTTAAAACTTGCACTACTCTGTTTAATTGAGGCCTCTTAAGGTGAAGGAGACGCATTGTTAGTCGAGAGGACGTCCAACCTACAGACTCCTTCATCCCAAAGCAGTCTTTCCGTTTATTCCACATAGATTTCCATCTATCTGTGGACCAGTCCTTAACCGTGCTAACACAACTGGCATACGGGACTGTAATAAAAGGTTCAGGACCATATATTTTTGATTTAGATCCTGATTTGGCTAGATAGTCTGCCGCTTCGTTACCATGTACCCCTGCATGACCAGGAATCCAGGCAATACTGACGTGGTTTTGTTTACCTAACTGATTTAGGTTTCTAATGCAGTTGAGCACTGTAATTGATGTTACAGTGCACTTTATGAGTGCTTTGATAGCTGCTTGGCTATCAACCAGCACAACAATATTTTGATTGTGCATTTTTTCCCAAAGCAGGTTCTTTGCCATTTCTGAAATAGCTAAGACTTCTGCCTGGAACACAGCACTGTAAATTTCAAGGTGAAAAAATGCTTGTTTTGGGGAGTTGTTTGGATATTCTGCATAGAAACTCGCACCTACTCTCCCATCTAGTTTTGAACCATCAGTGTAAACCTTGACAGTGTTCTGATTTGGAACGCTTTCAAATCTGATAGCATTCTTTTTATCCACAATTTGACATTCGAAATTTCTTTCGAATACCTTTGTTTTCTTTCTTCGGTCAGCTGGCATTTGCAGCAGCGGTAAGAATCTTCTTGCCTCATTGCAAACATCAACATGGCTTTTCGTTTTTCCAAAGGAACCAATTGGGTTGACGTGCCAGAGCCCACTAACAGAGACTCTGTATGACCCTCGCACTGCCTCAGCCAATAGAAATTCCTCAATGGGAGTTATGTTGAGCAATATTTCCAGAGCACCAGTAGGGGTGCCAGGAAAAGCTGATGAAATCATCAAGCAAGCAAGTCTCTGCACCTTTGTGAGTTTCCTCACTAGATACTTTTTGTTGAGACCGCCTGCCCAGGACACACATGCATACGACATGATTGGACGTATCATAGCTGTGTATATCCATTTCATCATAGATGGAGTTATTCCCCACGTTTTATCTACAATTTGTCTACATTGCATCAATGCTGTAGTTGTTTTGCGGGTAATACGGGTAATATGTGGTTTCCAGGTTAGCTTGCTGTCCAAAGTAACACCCAACAGCCTTGCTTCCTTGGAAAGTTCAAGTTTTTTACCATTCATTGACAAGGAACCCAAATCTGGATTCCGTTTGTGAGTGAACAGTATGATTTCAGTTTTCTTGCTGCTAAACTGTAGCTCTTGATCCAAAGCCCAGTTTGTAGCAATATTTATTGCTTTCTGAGCCATACCTCTGATCCAAAGCATATCAGCACCAGTGACCAACACTGCTAGATCATCGGCATAGGCTTGAACATAAAAGCCCCTGCTGCGTAACTCTAGCAACAGGTTGTTTAAGACACAGTTCCACAGAAAAGGGGACAAGATACCACCTTGTGGGTTCCTCTTCACTACTTCCCTTTTAACTTTATCACCATATAATTCTACTTGGATTGTGCGATGTCTTAGTAAATTCTCTATCCATGAGGTGAGAACCTTGGACATGCCCAGCCCTCGCAGAGCCGCAACAAAGCTACGGAAAGTGACATTGTCAAAGGCGCCGACAATATCCAGGAAAATACCCAAAGCCTGCTTTTTTCTAACAAGGCAATGCTCTACACGGCGCACAAATTCATGCAAGGCAGTTTCCGTAGAAACTCCTGCACGAAATCCATACTGCGATGCAGAAAGCTTTTCTGCACGTTATTGTCTTCATTAATATGATACAAAATTAGTCTTTCCAACCATTTCAGTTGGAAAGAAGTTAAAGTGATCATACGGAAGGATTTAGCTTCAAAATAGCTTTCCTTACCGGGTTTGGGGAGAAATATACCTGTGCCTTCTTTTCATGCCAATGGCACATAGCTGTGCCTCAGGCATGCTTGAAAAATGACGTGGTAATATTCTTTCAGTTGATTCCAACCTTTCTGTAACAGCACAGGATAGAGCCCGTCTGGCCCTGGTGCTTTGAATGGTTGAAATTCGTTAATAGCTGCTTCCATACGATCAAATGAACATATGTTTGCAATCATTTCGAATAATCATTTCGAATATTCCTTCAAATAATCTTAACCAGCCGAGCCGTTGGTGTTTGACTATTCATACTCTCTACAAAGCAATGCCATGAATCGCGTTTTGCTCTTCTGACAGCTTTTTTGAAGAAGGATAGGGCGAGCTTTTGAGCCTCCCAATCTTCTTGTTTTGTTTAAATGGCTTTTCTCCAAGCTCGGCGTGCCTCTTTTCGAAGGCTTGCTAGCTCAGAATTCCACCAAATGTTATCTTTCGTACGAAGCGACTTTCGCATACGGCAAGCAGCTTCATATGAGTTAGTAATAACTGAATGAACCTTGTTTGCCAGCACATCAATGTCTTCTTTTGAGGAAAGAACTGGTACTGGTCGTAAAATTTGTTCATTTAACTTTTGTTCGAGTTCGTTTACATACTTGTTCCAGCACGTACGACGAACACTACGAAACACTTTCGCTTGTTTTCGGATTCTGCTTTTAACCTGGAACCTAATATACATGTGATCCGAGAATGATGGCACGTCGCTAACACGCCAGCTTACTACTCGGTCCCATGCACACCGGTTTACTAAGGTCAAGTCCAGAACCTCTTCGCGAGTTTTAGTTCTGAATGTTGGTTTATTACCCACATTACAGAAATTCAGGTCTGCACTAACACAATACGCTAGCAGATCCTCTCCTCGAGGGTTTATATTGGAGGATCCCCATATAGTGTGATGTGCATTTGCATCGGTTCCTACAATTGTAGGGATTTGTTCATTTTCTGCTAAGACTAACAGATCCCTCAATAAATTGGGCGGAGCTGCTTCTTCGGATGCCATGTATGCCGATACGAAAACAAAACTGTCACCGCTTTGGCACACATTGTTAACTCTAACTGCCACAATATCCTCATTTGAAAACATCGGGATTAGAGAACAACACAGGTCAGGAGTAGCATAAATGCACGCCCGAGGACGATTACCCTTTTCAATTCCTTGAAAGAGGTTCCAGCCTCGGAGCTTACTTCTGATTTTAGAGGCATACGTCCATGGTTCTTGAGCTAACACTAACCCGGAACGTACGTTTTTTGTAACTTCACACATGTTGTAGCTTGCTGCTTTACATCTGTGTAGGTTGATTTGCCAACACTCTAAATTATGTAAGGATAACTTAGGTGTCGTAATGGCTTTATTTGATTTCCCCCCCGCTTCACCTCAGACTTGCAAGCAACTTCTGAGAAATTACTTGGATTCTGAGGTTCCACAGGGGAAGTTGGGGTGGTGTTCGGTTTCACAATCGACCATACCATGTTTGCTGTACCCTCAGCTTCTGAGACCGATTCCTTTAGTAAAGGAACCTTCTCAACTTGAGGGCTCAGATTTGATGTTTTTTCGGCATCTGGGCTAGAAGACGCACATAGCCGAGTGTTAACTTGGTTGGCATTGTCACTCAAGAACTCAATGATTCTTGGTTGTGACCGTGCCACTTCTTCTGAATTTAGGGGTATGATCCGTGTTACTTTTCTTGATGTAATAATATTAGACATAATCATAGGGTTGGTTTTCTTTAAGCTGGGAAAAGTTCCAAAGACCAGATTATCCAAACTAGCAGGAGGCCACTAACTGCCATTTCTGCCGATAACGACACACCAACACCGCAATTGACAGACTTATCCCTGGAGCACTGGCCTCGGCGGAGCCCCCCCCAATGCAGCTGTAGACCCCTACCCAGGTGCCATCTGGAACTACAGGTGCACGGGGATTTTCACAAGCTGATGGACACGAAGTCCTATGTTGGCTAGACTAGGACCAGCATCCTCTCTATCTTGTGGCCACGACACGACAGCGCGTTTTATCCGCTGTACCCTATACTCGCATTGACAATCCGTCTCAATATTGGTCCATCACCACCGGTTTCCATTTTAGCTAGCAACCTCCTGTTGGCCTTTAAGTCAGGGGTCGGAATATTAGAAGGCAGGACTTCGCAGTATCAGGCCTTCGCTTGCGCTATTGTCTGGTTGCTAATTCCTGCACTCCTTAACCTCGCCCAAATTCATCGGCCGGTTGCCATTGCCTCAATTTGCCAGTGTTTCCACTGTTTCCACCCGACACCACGAGGAGGTTTGAGGTTGGACTCTGTCAGGCATTACACACCATGAACAAACAGCATTTACCAATTTTACTGCAGTTAGGTTTGCTGTCGAGAAAGAGAAAAAAATATGTTGGTTATTGTTACTGTTATCGACAATCGATAATAAATGAATAATGAATACTCTCTTTTTAATAAGAATCAGTAAATTTTGGGTTGTGACTGGCTGTTTTAATTCTTTGCCGATTTTGAGCTTTATTTGTATTCATTTTGTTCTTAAATTTGAGGGCATCGAAATAATTTAGCGATCATGTTTGTAAACTGTTTAATTCCCTATGCTTTGTCTGCTTGAGTAAAGGCTATGGAGCGCCGTTTGTGTACCCTAATTTGTGCAATGTTTTTTTTTTGCATATTTAATTAAATAGTCATTTTAATTAAATTTACAAAAATAAATATACAAAAAAACACGTGCAAAAATCAATATGCAAAAATTTTTGAACATTTACTACACCATATTTTGCGCAACGTTTTTTTGCATGTTTGATTAAATAGTCATTTTAATCAAATATGCAAAAATACATGCCACAGAATAAACCGTTGCAAAAATAAATAGACAAAAAAACTGCTACACAAAATTTTTTTGCGCAAAAATTTCTGACACAAAAATTGTTGTTGCAAAAATAAATTCACAAATATTTTTGTGGATTTATTTTTGCGACATCATTTTTTGCATCAAAATTTTTTGCATTACAATGGTTTGTGTCACATTAAATATTTGTGTATTTATTTTTGATAGCAAAGAAACAACACACGCCGAAATAAATGTGCAAAATTTTGTGACGCAAAAAATGTTGAAGCAAAATTTCTTGTCGCAAAAAAACGTGTGCAAAAACAAATCGTCAAAAATATTTGACTACTTAGTTCGTATCCATAATGATCAAGGATTAAAATTATGCGGGCGGGAAGGTACCAGCAAGGTATACTACTGGAATTTCAGGAAGAAAGCTTCAAGCAGTACGGCAGCTATAGTAAGGTACTAGCCTGCTTATGAGGCCTCTTGTTGGGCTAGGAAATGATGGTTCATTCACCCGTACCTTCCCACTCGCATAATTTTAACCCTTGATCATTATGGACATGAATTAAATAGTCAAATATTTTTGACGATTTATTTTTGCACACGTTTTTTTTTTGCGACAAGAAATTTTGCATGAACATTTTTTGCGTCACAAAATTTTGCACATTTATTTCGGCGTGTGTTGTTTCTTTGCTATCAAAAATAAATACACAAATATTTAATGTGACACAAACAATTGTAATGCAAAAAATTTTGATGCAAAAAATGATGTCGCAAAAATAAATCCACAAAAATATTTGTGAATTTATTTTTGCAACAACAATTTTTGTGTCAGAAATTTTTGCGCAAAAAAATTTTGTGTAACAGTTTTTTGTCTATTTATTTTTGCAACGGTTTATTCTGTGGCATGTATTTTTGCATATTTGATTAAAATGACTATTTAATCTAATATACAAAAAACGTTGCGCAAATTATGGTGTAGTAAATGTTCAAAAATTTTTGCATATTGATTTTTGCACGTGTTTTTTTGTATATTTATTTTTGTACATTTAATTAAAATGACTATTTAATTAAATATGCAAAAAAACATTGCACAAATTAGGGTACACAAACGGCGCTCCATAAAAGGCTTTTTTTGCTGCTTTTGTTGCATCGTAAAATTGCAACCGCGAAAAGGCGAGCTTTTTTCAACTGTCTTGAACAACTGCCAAAAATTTATCAGTTACTTGCACAGCGCTCTGTAATGACAAAGTAGTAGCAATTTTGCTTGCAAGCACAAGAAAATCACTGAAATTTTATTGCTTTGAATTAGTACAAAATTTATTTTGGTTTGAATCAATACTAAGTACGATTTAAATCGTTAGAAGATTGAGAAAACACGAGTTTGCTCATCGTAAAACCAGGTTTGGCATCTTTATTTTCCGAGCGGTTTTCACTCCTAGTTTTGCGACGCGAATTATAATGCAAACGCTTTGACGCAACAACTTCAATCACATGATGTGTATTGTGAGGGATTAAGGAACTACTAGTTACTAAAACAGCTGCACCGCTCGAATTGGGCAAAAAATCTTTAATTTTGCTTAGACTTTACGTCTGACGTTGTGTCTTAACGTCTTAACGTTTGACATTGTGTCTGCATGTCTTAACGTCTGACGTTGTGTCGCTGCATCCTTTTCCTGACTCTACGTGTTATTATTGTGTTACCATGCATTTGCTATTGTTGTGGTGGTCAAAAATAAAAAAAGAATGAATGAATGAATGAATTCGGTTTCATTCCTCATCATCAAAACCGCTATGTGTAAATGACTTCTTTTCTCATGTGCAAATGCGACAATTTTATTTTCTAGGTGCAAAATCTAGTTGTCTACCCTGTAATCTAAACACGGCATTAGTCTCTTACAAAACTATTTCATTTTACTTACAAAAATTACCCGGTCTCGAGATCAATTTTAAGCTGCGAGACCGAGACCATGATGGTTCGAGACCAAGACCGAAATCAGCGCGAAAGAGCCAAAACCAAGACCGATACCAAGAACACAAAAAATCGGTCTCAAGACCTACAGCCCAGTATTGTAATTACATCTTTTCTGATCCATTTTTTTCCACAAAATACTCTACGCATAAACGAACCTTTTGGCCTTTGAGTCAAGCAGTTTAATGCCCAGTTACCATCTAGTGTCAACCACACATACAATGCAGGCTCATAACCGTAGCCGAAAAATTTATAATGATAATAGTAATTCACTATACTAAATTTATCTCAGTGCAGAGATTGGCAGGTATAAATTAAACTTTTGTACCGAATTACAGCACCGAATTACTTTATCGATACTAATACCGGCGATATATTTGTTTTTGAGTACCAGCTCCTACTTTAAATTATTTTAGTTTTGCTAAATTGGTACTTTTTGTCGGTACTTTTGTTTTGTTCAATTTTTTCAAAACTTGAAATATTATTTGGCCCATAACCAATTTTCTAATTCGCCAACTTTAGCAAATTTGCGTGCAGTGGCTTGATTTTGCTGGCCATCTCATAGCTTAACATTTAAAATTTCATTAAAGTTGGAAAAGTGCCGAGTACCGCTAAAGTAATTCGATACTTTTTGAAATGAGTACAGAGTACTGATACCGACTTAATTTCGAAATACCGATACCCACCTCTTCCTCAGTGTAATTCAATTTTTCAGATTCAGAGAAACTCTCCCGGATGTGAAGTTGCTAATTAACGTACATTTGGCCAAAATTACAATAAAGCAAATAGGGCCATTGTCATTCTTATTAAAGTAATATTTTTTAAATTAGACAGACGACGGCTTTATTCGGTGCCAAAATCGATTTCTTTTTACATGTTATTGTTTTAATTTTGGCCGATTGTATGTTAATTAAATCTTACTTTATGAAGAGTAACCTCTCTAAATTACTGCATCTGTAAATTAGAAATTAGACAATGCTATTGTTTTATTTATAAACCCGCCTGAATATACAACATGTCTATTGCCTAGCCCTAAACTGCCCAGCATTATCGTTATCGTTTTGGGAGTGACTATTTTACCAGAACTTTAAAGTTGAAAAGAATAAAATAAGAATGAGTGATATTCGTCTACGCGTTTTTCGTTTGTAAACGTTTTAAGGGTTAAGATTAGGTTTTGAGTTTTAGCGTTTGAGTAGGATTTAGAGTTAGTTTTGGGGTAAGGAATTGAGTTTGGGTCAGATTTGGGTCAGAATTAATAAAAAAGTATATAGAAATTTCTGGTGAGAAATAGTCTTTTCCTATCCTTTTTCGATTGCGTATTAGCCAGGAGGCGATGGATGCTACAACTCATTGCTTGGTAGTCAAAATTTTTTCCCTCATTTCTTGTTTTAATCTTTTTTCCTTTTTAAGTTTATGTTAACTACAACATTGCACGTTTAAGTTTTTGTGTGTAAATGAGTTGCACATGAAACAAGTTTTGGGGTATTTTCTGCGTAAACCAAGCGTTTGTGTAGAAGACCAGTTTTGTTTCACGTTGCAAGATATCAAATGATTGTAGTCTCATATTCTTGAAGGACCTTTTTGCTGTAATTGTGAGTGAGCAATGCCTTCCATTAATTGGCTGCGTGACTTGAGAAGGAAAGATGGGCCGCGACTCGATGATCTTTCGCTCCCTCGCGGTCTATCTATGTGCTGTGTTTGTCATGCAAATAAATAAATTAATAGCATGGCCTTTCTGCTAAATTGCAAATTTCAAAAATTGCAATAACTTTTTATCGCTCTTGTGATATATACAAACAAAACTATTCACTTACTGCAACTGCGATATCGCTTCACTGTGACTTTGTGTTATCAAGTCTTTAAACCCAACGTTTTAAGAAGTGCAGTAATTCATGTAATTACTTTCAGGTGCTACATTTGGCTCGCGATCCTCGAGGAATCGTTCGTTCAAGGGACGAAGTAGGCCGAGATGACGCTCTACATACCAAACATGAAACACGATCTATTGAAAGTACCTGTCGAAGAGTGGCAAGCGGTGTCAAATACGTATTGAATGCTACTGGTCCACAGGAGCTTGACAACAAATACAAAGTGGTTAGGTATGCTATGCTCAGTGGCGTAAGCAGGATTTTCCAAAGGGAAAAGTTCGGCCATAATTGAGGTAAAGACCAAAAAAAAGGTCTTCGCTGTTGAGAAGACTTGTTTTCAGCGGGAATTGATGAAGTTTTCGCCGCATTCAAAGTGAGAAACAATAAGTAAGTCGTATATTGCATCTCACAATGCCCCCCAAATAATAGGCATAGCCTAGATTTTTGATGGGGTTGGGCCCAAACAACAAATCACATGCAATGACGTCATCAGAAAATTTCGAAAGAGGAACTTTTTGTGGGACAATGATATCTTGGAATGGAAGACCAAAAGCCGCGGTCTGGTTTACGAAAGTTAAAAAGTGAAAAATGTCTAAATTGGGAGGCGTCTTGAGCAAAGTAGTGTAACTCAAACGTATCACAAGCGGGGGGCTGGCGGCGGAGCCCCCAGCCGCCAGAAGAGTTGGGGGTCTGGGGGCGAAGCTCCCAGAAGCTGGGCAATTTTTTGAAAACAGAAGCTATTTTAATGCCAGTAGATCACGTGTTCAGAACCAATTGAAAGAAATAGATTTTTAACATTTAAAAGTTGATTGTTGAAATTAATTTTTCAATCGGCCTTTTACTTACAATTTAAGTCCAAAACATGTTTAAAATTTTGCATTTTGGGGTTAAATTTTTTAAGTGACTTGGCCCAGGTATACAGAAGTAAAGATACATTGCCTCCTGCAATATTTTAGCAGTAAATAATAAAATAATACACTCAAACATATTCCTTAGAGATTTTTGTTTTGATGTGAAAATAACCAGTTGTAGGAGTACATGTACGGCCACGGGGCCCAGGCCCCCTCAATTCAAATTGAATAATTTGTTCAATGAGCATTTCCCCTTTAGCTAATTTTTTTCTAAAGCATATTGTCGCGTAAAAACCGGCTAGGTGGAGGGAAATTGTTATTGAAAAAAGGTACAATATAAGGTTATGCTTATTAACCATCTGAGAGCGGGGGCCCCTTGCACTGTGCCATATGGTAAATGCGGCCCCTGGTCATTGCATTACGTTCATAAAAATGTTAGATGAGGGCTTAAGATAAAAACTTTTAGGACAAAAACCTTTTTATTTCACCCGGGTTACACATACATTGGTTGGCAAAAATAGAATCGAAGGGGCCCCGGCCCTCTGGTTGTCAATATTATTCTTAATTGCTGTTGTTTGCTTGTACGATGTAAGCGAAAAATGCTAAAAGAAACTGAAACTAAAGAAACAATACGCTTTTTTGACACATTTTTATCATAAATGCCATTTCATTTGGGAGGGCGAGCCCCCTGCCCCCCTGGCTACGCCTATGCCCCTAATACGCTTCTGGTCATGCTTTATGCTAGGCTATCTTTTTAGACAGATTTTTACAGTCACTTATGCTTAGTATAAATTAGAGGGTGAGTATTGTTGATTCTTCGATGTTCTAACGAATATTGCCACCGCCGCTACCTAGTGGCAGGAGGATGAAAACGTAGCAATCAAATCAACTAAAAAGGCATTGCTGCTGGATAGCAGGAAGTCGATCACACAGCTTGTTCATATTTGTTGTGTCTCAGATATGAAGATATTTGCATGCAGCCACTTGAATACGCGGTTAAGGTTTATCGGTTTGCCGGATTGCAAATGAGCGAGAGCATGAAGAATTGGATAACCAAAAGCACAAAAGTAAGCTTTAGTTTTAACTTTGCTGCACCTACAGCCAAACTCAATGATTTGTTATTATTACCTCTGGTTTATTTAAATTTTCGCTAAAATTGCAAAAGCAACTTATTTTTAATTTACAGATTTTGTAGAGTATTTTTAATTTAAAATTTTTTTAATTTAAAGATTTGATCTAATTTGTAATTCAACATAACACAGTACACGTCAAAAATTAAAAATTTAAATTTTTAAATTTTAAGTTTTGACGTATACTGTGTTAATCGCTCTGGCCTACGCTGTCGAGCACTTTTTTGAATCGGTTGAATTCACACTCCGCTCATCATAATTTGTAATACTACAGGAAAACCAAGTTTTGTGTCATTATATTGTGGTTTGTCGTCCATTATACCCATCATTCTGAGGTGAAGGTCTGTAGTGACCGAGTGAATATAACAAGCCTGCACAACTCGCTGCCGTTCAAGGGCCAAAACGACACAACCCTACTTGTCGCGTGCGGTATGCTTTAGTTAGAACCTAAACCACAAATTACGTATAAATGAGCAGAAATTCAGGTGCGGACCAAAACAAAAAAGTCTTCATGTCAGCGATTTTGCGCTTAATTAGGTAGTTTCAAAAAAGTCATCATGTCAGTGTTTTTGCACTTTGTGTGTTGATCTCCAAAAAAGGTCTTCTCAGCCAGGACCGTCGAGTTGCCATTAGTTTCGAGTCTTACGTGGACAATTTGCACGATGGGGTTCACAAATTTCCGCGGTTTTGGTCCGCTCATTTTCAGGTGGCATTATGTTTGAAATTACACGAAACCATTTCAAGGGCCGCAAAAAAGGCTGCACGGGCTGTATGTTGTGCAGGCTTAGAATATAATTTGATACATTTTGTCTTAGCGTAATTGTCTGCGGTATCTGGTTATTGGCATAAGCTGCTTATAGGTGGTATTGCGTAATGAGCGGATGTCGCGAGACAAAAAGAATTTAATAAATGCGTCTTTGTTCTCGCTTTGCTTTGCTCACTCGCTGTATTTTTAACTGCTGCTTTGCTTTATGTCGTCATTATTTAATTGATTATATATTGTCCATTCGACTTACCTTGCACTTCATTTATTCTGCCTGATGATAAATGCGTTTTTAGACTCATAGCGTACGAACTCACATCAATAGAAAAACTGCTTTTAACATCATTGAAAAAATTGCATCGCTTTTTGTGAAACTTTGACGATGTCACAATTTATGTACACGATGACATCAACTAAAAACCAATTTCAAAAGTATATAAATATAGTGATAATGAGTAATGTCAATCGTCGGTAGCCGCTCGACCTTTGCAGCTTTCTCTTACAGTTCAAGTGACTGGCTTTGAGGTTATTTTTGTGCTGTTTTTTGCATTATTGTTTTATTTTTTTGTTTATTTGCATTTATTTTTAATTTGGTTTGTTTAAATGAATTTTTATTGAGTTGCGAAAACATAAATCTTGAAATCTTTAGGGTGGCTGTCGACTCAATGACAGACAGATCTACCTTTCTCGTTAACATTTCGATACTGTTTTTCTTTCTTTTTTTTCTTTTTGGTTTGCATTCAGACTTTTCATCTTTAAACCATAGACCCTTTATTAAGTAGACTAGATACAGACGCACGGAAAAAAAGCATTGAAGATTGAAGAAGAAGAGCATTGAAGCAAAAAAGATCGCTCTTGTTGCGAAGGTTTTTAGTGGTCACGCGCATCCGACGGATTTGATTGGACATATTCGTAGAATAAGTGAACAGCGAAGAAAAAAGTCACGCTGATTGGACAAATCGACATATTTCAGAACAAATGAACCGTGAAGAACAAAAGACAAAATTGTCACTTTCCATTCTACTAATAAGGAGTCTATGGTTGAACTCAACACCCGACTGTTATTTACTGGCATTTAATCATTAGGTGTTATTTATTTATTTATTACCTAAGTGCTGTTTTTATTTGATAGAGATTCTATTTTCAAGTTGTCTTGAATAAAACATCTCTATTGATTCCGATTACGGGTGAAACAGTCTGTAGGGTTTTAAATTTTAAATTTTTATATGTGACATGTACTGTAGTGTTTCATCACTTAGATATTTCATGGCCTCAAAATAAGTCTATGTTCGAAAACTACGCTCTACTCGTAGCTTACTGTCAGATAGTATCCAATGTTTTAGCAACTTCAGGGGAAGAAAGACAAACAAGTAATGCACAAAAATTCGCAAGTTGTCAGTGCTTTCGTAAACTGATTTCATGCCAATTTTGTTGATTTTTCTAAAAATAGTGTGTGCCAGTTGGAAGTATAGCAACCCAAGATTTTTGCTCTGGAATAAGCTGCTTTAAAAGCTTTAAATTGCAGCTATATCGAAATCAAGCATCTGTACTTTTTCAAGCTTTGCCAAAAGAATCAACATTTTAATTTCACCCATTAACATAAAGAATACACAGCCTATGATGTGTTTGCAATGTCTCAGTGTCGAAATGTCGCCGTGTTATAAATCTGCGCTGTTAAATGTATCGTGATTAAATGTCCGTTGTTAACAGTCGTGTTTCAATGTATAGTAATAAAAAGTTGCCTAGCAGTTTTTATTTCTGCATTGGTATAGCTTTATATTTGGCGATTAACAAACACGAATGATTGATAACAATAAATTATGTTTGGTATAGAAACCCATACCTGCATGCGAAACTTGGTGATTATCACTGCTTGAGGTTAAAAATCAACCCATTTATGTAGAAAAAACAGTATAGTTTGATATCCAAAGTGTAAGTTGACAAATTTTATTTGGTTCGTATAATTGAAGTTGAGGGAGATTCAATTTTATAAACATTACCCCATTTGTGTAAATAGTTTTAGTAAACCCTAAGTGTAAATATTTATTTGCAACGTTTTTTACAGCTCAAAGACAATGATGAAGAAGAAACAATCAAAGATGACAAAAAAATCGAACAAGAAAGTCGCAGAATACAGAAAAGAAACCTATTTTCTACTAAAAGCTTACATTCCAACACCAACTGGTGGAAGTGGCTCTCGTCTTTAAGCATTGAGAGAGTGCTAGAAACTCAAAATGTATGCAGAGACATGATGGAAGTAATAGGATATACAGAAATACAAACGAATAAAGACATAGATTCAGCTTCATTGATTACAAGTTTTTGTCCGAATCAAAATATCGCGTTCTGCTAGTCGGCTTAATATTGTTCCGCTTGCCATTAGCAAACAATACTCAACGTCACATTAGATCTAATTACTTCTTCAAAATGTTACTGTTTTCATCAGGGGTGCCGAAACCCGGGGGGGATGGGAGGATACATCCTGGGGGGATGGGACTGCATTCCCCCAATAATTTGACTATGGTCTACATCTGCATACCCCCAATAATTTGACTCTGGTCTGCATCTGAACGCTGGATGATATTTGGAGCAGTTTTTTGGTCTTCATTTAAATTCGGGGAAAAAAGTCTTCCATTTTTGGTAAAGACCTTTTTTTTGGTCTTCATTTACTTTGCTGACCTGAAAAAATCGTGGTCGAAGTTCATCCCCCCAATGTTGAAAATAGGGCAAAATTGGGGTAAAATTGCAAATTATCCCCCCTCAACGCTCAACAAAAATCGGCACCCCTGGTTTTTATACAGTGCAAAGTTTAAAGGGCGACTAAGTCGACAAATTTTTCTCAACTTCAGTAGCTAAAGCAAAATGGAAGATAGCGTTTCATCGGAAATTTTTATCTATCTTCTTATTACTTCTGACCAAAATCTAACCCAAGTTCAAATCTTTACTCTCAACCTCTCAAAAAAAATCCCGAATATATTTTTATTCATCTAGTTATATGCAGTATATTAATTTGAACCTGGTTGTGATTGTTGTGCTTGTACTACATGGACTAGCTCGTTTTTTACACGGGGGGAGAGGACGAAAATATCTCCTCTCGCAATTTTTTTGTGATAAACCCCTTCGGAAAAAACACATTTGTTTTAAACTGACTTTAAGTCAAAGTTAACCTTGACTTGAAGTCAAGTTTAATTTCAAATAACTTTTAAAAATTTGAAGTTGCTAAGATACGGGAAACTTTTCCAGTTTTGAGGTTTGCCGAAGTCATTTGCAAAATCTGCATGAGTATTTTTGGGCCAATATTTAACTTAAATGATGCCACAAGATGTTTTGTGTTTATGATTCAGTATATGATCAAAAAACAAATTTACTGTATGTATAAAATTTGAACTGCCTATTACGTCATGAAAAATGACTTAATTTTTTGAATATATGGCTGTGGCTATGATAACGTCAATTAGTCAACACCAATTTTTCTACAAAATTTTGGAAAATGCCAACCCGCATGCCAAATTTGGGATTTCCATGTCTTTTGGTTTGGGAGTTTGTCCTTCTTTACCCCGTTTAAAAAGCGTCGGTAAAATAGGGTTATTCTGTTCATTGCGTAAAGCATATATAAAACGAAAACATTCGTCCTTCAAAACTATGGCAATTACAGCTAAACCTTTTCAAAGCAGTCAATATTGTTCTAATTAGGCAGTTGTTCGTTTCATTCTAACTAAACTGCGTTTTGCTTACAATTATGCACACTTTATTCACATGACGTTACAGTTGAAAACAAAAGTTGTTCTGCATAAAGTATTTATCCTGATAAGAACCGCTCTTTATTGTTTATCTCTGATGAGAACCACTTATTGCTTTATCTCTGACGCAAGATTTTCGTGGACATTTTGAAACTGTTAAAGAATGAGACAAGAAAATCGAGCTGATTGCAAATGCAATTCCGCACTGTAATAGCGATAGCCTACTATTAATTCCACACTTAACGCGTTAAAAGAGACTGCACACCAAATCAACGAGTTTTTTAAAGTAAATACCGTATCAGATCAATAAAGCGTTGACTTCATTCTTTATTAACCTAATCGTTTTCAGAGAAATTTCATCCAAATGGTCTTAATATGGCTATTTTTTTCCGAAAAGTTGCAAAAATCCCAAAGTTGCAGCTGGGGGCTTTCCCAAAACCCCATTTTATGATATGCTCGAGTTACAAAAAAACAGTTTGCTCAGCACGCCGCCCAAATAAGATATTTTTCGGAGAAAAAAATTTGAACGTTCAGTTCAAGCCCCCATCTCTCTCCCCCTTTTGCAGAGTCCTGGTAATTGAGCTCCTGATAGTGAAAATGCTTAATTTTGTGATGCGACGAAAATAACTTAAACATGACTTTACAGTATATACATGCTTGATCCAGGAAAAAGTTTGAGTTGTGAAGTTTTAAGTTGGGATCATACTGCTACTGTGGCGCCCCTCCTTCCCACCTATTCTTTGAGGAGTCACAATTGTCTTCCAGCTTGCAGACACAGAAATAATTTTTTATTCTCCGTTTGCTGTTTATTTCCAAAGGTAAATTAGGATTTGTACTTTAGTCGGTAAAGGCTTGATTTATAGCAATAGTTTCATTCGGTAAAGATTTAATTAATAGCTCTAGTTTTATTGGGTAAGGATTTTTCAGCAAAGATTTACCTATTTTGGCTAAAATTGACTGAATGATGGGTTAAGATTTATGCATTATAAACGTTGTCGGTAAAGATTTATTCATTGATTGATAAATTGGTAAAGAAGCTTGTTTTGAAGATTTCTATCACTGATGATATTAGTCCTTTTGGCCTTGCTAGCCTTACTGATGAGCCCTGAGATTGGGCGAAACAGCTGTTTAAGGAATGCTATTGGAAATTATTTTGTATTGAACTACTAAAATTATCTCTTATAATATTGTGATTACTTTATTTTTTGGGGAAAAAAATAGTGTCATGATCTGATTAATTTGCGATTCTTTGCCTTTCTCTGCTCATGTTCATACCTGTAGTCCTAGCTATACTGACGAGGAATAAAAGACAAATGTCGATTCCGAAACAGTATGTCTTAGGCTGTTAATCAAAGGTTTGATTGTGCCTATAAGACTCTGTATACTGTCTACAGCTTATTATCAATTCACAATTGTTTTTCCAAACTGTCATTTAGTAGGATGCATTTAGAAAGGTTGCTGCTCGTGCCACCTTGGCAACCAAAAAAAGGGATTGATTATTTATGATTGCGTAATATAAAAAACACCAGAGTTGCCAAAGAAAAGATTACTACAATAAACGGAGTAAACCGCATTCCCACATTACCCATGTAAGTATACCAGAACATTAAAAATGTCTGTTACTTAAATCAGTTTTAAGCCACCAACTAGTTTCCATTAAGACAAACGGTTAAGCATGTCAGTCGTTCGCATGCTGCTATTTTGCAAACTGTCAGCGATTCACCACACTCTACTTTTTTGCATGAAGCTTTGCAATGAGCTGATGAAAAAAATCAACAACTTTCATCATAGGTCTTGTCAATTACAGCACAAAAGCTTGTATTTTGGATGTTATCACTTTATAAAAAATTTTATAACAACTACAGCATTAATATCTTTTGTGACGAAATGGTGTTGATTTTATTCATGATTATTTGTACATTGCAAAATCTCATGCAAAAAAGTTAATTGATGTAATCGCCCGATGAGCACGTGCACGTATTTTCACTTTGGTTTTGTTGTTTTCCATGAACTACCATCATCAGTCAAACGAGGTGAAAAAGCTTGCACGACCCCACGAACTGTAAGGCTGTGCTGGCTGGATATTTAGTTCTGACGGAAAATCTTTTTACATGAGGTTTCGCAATGGTTTTGATGAAAACTTTTAACACGATTTCGTCATAGATATTGGCAATTGCATCACAAAAGCTTGTAAAGCAAGCCTTCATAACAACCGCATTGTCTTTTATGACAAAATTGTGTGCATTTTTCATGAACACCATAGCAAAGCCTCATTTAAAAGAGCATAGGACTATGCCACAAACGGTAACGAATTTTTTATTGCAGGGAAAACAGCCAACAGGATAAAATGGCTACTTAATGCGTACAAAATTCTTGAAGCTATTTCCTTGTGAGAGGCTGCGAAAGATCACAAATGCCATTCTGAAAAGACTAGCGACGTCGTCGAGTCTGCAGCCTCTCATAATTAAACTAACACAACAAAATTAATTTCTAGTCAACAATATTTGAGATAACATTGATTCGTACAATTTTTGCCAAAAAAACAAAAAACACAAAACCAAAAATAATGTCTCGCAGAAGGCTGACGGTGCTATAAATTTTAACAAAGGCAATTTTTTTTTCTTAGTTATTGAAAAATTGAGTTAAATGAACGTGAGATGTGAAACAAGATTATTTTTTTTCAAAGGTTTCAAGTAATGCGATTTTGATTTTTTTGGCGAAAGCGCTCAATTCTTTATTGGCATAATTCAGTAATCGAGTTGGGAGTTGTTCCACGATTTGGTTCCACGTATTCTAATTAATCTTTGAGTAAGTTTTTTATTGACGTTGGGTAAATAATAACTTCCTTTTTTAGGAATTTCTCGTTGCGTAGTTAAAAAAGTTTGATGCAGGTGTAAAATAGTTTCGAAAAGGTATAGGCAGCATTTTATTTTTGAATTTACATATAAATTTCACTGTTTCAAGATTGTATATATCCTCAATTTTTATTATATTCAATTTGCTATACATGGAAGAAAGTTTTACTTTTTGATCATAGATTTTGGACAGGATACGAATAAGTTGATTTTGATGAACTTGAGCTTTATTGATGTAAGTTGCTAGTGCGTTTCCCCAGCTTGTAATGGCATGTTGCAGATGGGGGTATGCAATACTGTAATAAACTTGCTTTAAAAGTTTCGGAGTTAAATAGTGTTGCAGTCTATACGTAATTCCTCTAGCTATGCTTAGCTTTTTGGAGACATGTTGCAAATACTCAGCCCAGTTTAAATTTTTGTCGAGAATTATCCCTAAATACTTGGTTGAAGTTTCTGGAAACAATTTTTTACCATCTCTGACTAAAACAAAATCATGCTGTTGAGGTTTGCTTTTGTTTGAGTACAACATGCGAAATGTGCTTTGTCAAAGTTCAAAGAAAGTTTATTTCTAGCTACCCATGATTTCACATTTTTAATTCTTTTTCAGTTTTTGCTTTAAGTGTACAGTACGTATGTTTCGATTTTTCGTGGCATATTAGTACTGCGTCATCTGCGTACAAAGCCATTTTTGAGTCAGTGCAAGTTGGTCATTCGTATACACAAGGAATAAAAAAGGGCCTAGAATATTTTCTTGTGGGACACCACATGATATTGGAATCATAGTTGAGCAATGATTGGCGTTAGCAGAGATATACAGCATTTGATTACTTAAGTAAGATCTTAAAAGTTGAAGGGGTTGGCCTCTCGCTCTATAATGCTCTAATATATCTAACGAAATTTTATGATTGACTGAATCAAAAGCTTTATTTGCAAATACGCCTATTAAAAGAAAAATTTGCAAATAAGCCTCATTTAAAAGGCAGAGGATTACCTATATGCCTGTGTACTTTAAACCCAAAGCGATAAAAATTTGCAGTAAAACCCAGATTCCTTAAATCCATTATAGCTGTAGTAAATGCATATCCAGGTGAGGGAAAACTCTGGTTTAGAAAGCAATTGCTTTAATTCGTCTTCTAGCACCATATATCTTCTTGCGCCAGAGAGATCATCAAGCTTGTCCAGCGAAATACGATGATTTGCACAATCAAAACCCTCGGATTAGCAAAATATAAAAGGATTTTGCTTCTTCTGGACCCGTAATTGCTATGCACCTACCGTCCCGGTCCCTTCAAACTGGCAGAAGTCAGTCAAAATGACGCGGTGGCGGTGAGCAGTTTAACTTTCTTTTATGCTAGCATGCTAGGGTTGCCCGGGACAGTCCCAGAATTGATGTCTGGCGTCCCTGGTACTGGACCGGGCCACGTCTGTCCCGGAATTTACTGACAACCAAGCAGGGTGTCGAACCGAACCTGAACCCGAACCGTAAACCCGAATGAACCGTTTCATTTTGGTGAACCCGAACCGAACCTGAACCAGCAAAATTTTACTTCAGTGAACCTGAACCAAACCTGAACCCTCAAAATTGTGCTCAAGTGAACCCAAACCGACCTGAACCTTAACAAAAGCAAGAATATATTTTTCCACATCCGGACGCCGCTGACGCTGGTACACCCACAATAAAAGCAGTGGTGATCATCAACAGGATCAGCAATTTTTCCTTTTTTTTCTGGACGAAACGAGTAACGAAAGTTAAATTTAAGTCAATGAACCCGAACCGAACCTGAACCAGTAATATTTTACTTGAGTGAACCTGAACCAAACCTGAACCTCGAAAATGGTGCTCAAGTGAACCCGAACCAAACCTGAACCGCTAAAATATTTTGAGCAGGAGCTGAACCTGAACCCGAACCGTTATTTGAAACGGTTCGACACCCTGCAACTAAGGCGTTCTAACATATAAGGCCATGTAAGCATGTCGGCTTCGTTCAAAACTGGAAACGAATGTACAGTAATTCACGCGAATATTTTTGTAAATAAAAGCAGTTTACACCATTCTGTATGCGTCAATCAAATAAAAATGAGTTGAAAGTAATGTTGTTGACAAAACGTTTCGTCAACTGTGACGTCCTGATGCAGTGGCGTCCCTAGGGAGGGAGGGGGCGGCCCGCCCCGGATGTCACCATTTTGGGGTGAGAGCTTTTTATCATGTGAAACCACAACTCCAGTAATTTGTAATGAAGACTCTTTGTTTCAATTCGATGGGTCTCCATCCACATACGCTGCGACAACCCTCTGAATTTTCGGCGGAGACCTTTTTTTGGTCTTCGCTTACTTTGGGACCGAAAACCCACTAAATTTTTGGCGAAGACCTTTTTTTGTTTGGTCTTCACTAACAAAAGGGTGTGTCGCGTTATAAAATGTGACATCATGAAGGGTGCGTCACACATACAAGGAGACACCACGTACTCCAACCCCGGTGTCACTATTCTTAGCAACGCCTCTGTCCTGATGACATAACAATCAAATAAGTTAAACAATCGTAAAATGGAGCATAAATCACCAGTTCCCTTAATTTGAGACGATCTTTTGACTTTGTTTATCGATTGAAAAACACGCAGGTACATTTTAAAACGGTTTTGTAGCTGTAAGCGTAAAAGGCAAGTAAAGAAAGCAGTTTAAAAGTAAAAGTGAAGATATGACTAAATTGATTAGTTTGTGTAAAGTTAGTTAATAGGCCTGTTTAGTTTATAGGCCTATATTGCACTGTTAGTGCGAGGATTTTTTATGAGCAGGTTTTCATTATTCAGTCAGTTTCAGGCTTACGTGGCCTTCTAATAGGACTCCTTGTAGGATGGTTCAAAGATTCACTATTTTACACGTTTCTTTGATTATGATAAAATTATTTAGAGGCAGGGAGTTGGTTAATAACGCTGATTTTTGATCATCATTCTAGGGCGCGCAGCACGCACTGTTGCTTTTGATGTCATTCGTCTGTCGTAAAGCTTCTGTTGCATCAGTTTTCAAATTCTAAGCATTAAGGTGTCCCGGAAAGGTTAAACGCAAAGTTGGCAACCCTATAGCATGCTCGTTTCAACACAGAGTGGCAGAGAGGTCTGACGCCTGCTCTGCGTTGAAGGACTGCCGCAACTTCAAAACCAGTGTACGTCTCTGGTTGTTGCGGGCATGAGTTCGAATCCAATCCGCAGTCATTTTTCCTGACAACCGGACGCTGATCCAGATTGTGACTTTATGTCTTTTAATTTCGCTCACTATAATCTTTTTTACTGTCTCCAACTTAGTATTCTAAATTTCTATACATGTTATGAGGAGGTTTTGAGAAATAAACTGGTTTTCATAATACAAATTTGCAGTTTGTGTAGAAGCATTTCAGCTTAAAAACGTTTGTGCAGTGATCTTGCTATGACTTTGACAACCCGATCTCTTGTCAAGTCGTCAAAAGTCTGCTACTAAAACGATAGAGTCTGGTTCGATTACCCGTCGAATTAAACAGAAGACTAAATTGGTATTCACAGCTTTCCAACTAGACGTTCAGCATTAAAAGGGACAGTGTGAAGTCTTCATACGATGTGTAGCAAAAAGATAGAAGCTTTACTTGAAGACCAAAAGGTCCCCTCGCTGTTTCCTGGACATGGCATTTTGGTCTAGGTAATTACAAGTACAATTTATTAGAGACAAACTTAATGGATATACACATGTAGTTTCCAAACCAAGCTTGAAAAAAGCATTGACTTTTGCAGTTTTTAATATATCAAAATAGTTTTCACATTCTATGGATTTGCTAATTCAGTTTGCCAAAATTAATGTTTAGCTATAAAATATTTTGCTGCTTTTCCTCTATTTTAAACTAGAGGGGTCATATTTTCCTCTTCTTGGTTTTTTCGTGATAAATCTCTTCAAAATAAAAAAATTTGTTTTAAATCAACGTCACTTTGAGTCAAAATTTATCACAAATAACTCCTGAAAATTTGAAGTTGCTACGGTAACGAACGTTGCCAATTTTGAGGTTTGTCGAAGCCACTTTCCAAAATTTGAGCATTGTTTGGCCAATATTTAACTAAATGACGTTATAAAATATTTTTGTGACGTAACTACTTTGACTTGGACATTTTGTGATTTAGTAGCCTATCTAAAGAAAAGCCTATGTACCAAGCTTAAACCAAATGTAATGTCATCGCAAAATTGACGTCATTTTTCGAAAATACGGGCATGACGTCACGACGATGATGTCATCAACTCAAGACCAATTTTTTTTTAATTTTGGTGAACACTAGCCCGCATGCTAAATTTGGTGTTCTCATGACTTTTGATTTAAGAGTTAGATAGGGAACATCCCTCCTTCCCTGTGTAAAAGGGTTGGTCAAATAGCCCGTGTAAAATAGGGTTATATGTATATGTTACTGGATAATCAATACAAGTAAGCGAATTATGATTTAAAAAATAACGCAGTATTTCAATGATTTTATGGCCTACTTATCTGCACGGGGTAATACAATTGAAGAAGCAGAGTTGGAAATCTGGACGGGCTTTTCCGATCGAGTTCGAGCCTTGAGGTTGACGAAATTGCTAGCTTAAATCAGGCCTACTACGTGCCGCATGTTTTAAATGCTATTAAAATATATAACCAAAATAACTTAGCAAGACTTCATTCAAACATCAATAGGAACATTAGAAGAGTTGGTAATAATTGTTATTGTAGCACCGTTCAGTTTCTTTTAATTAATATGTAAGTTTTGAACCTTGTTTTGTCATTTGTTAAAGTTACACTTAAATTCATGACTCTTTATCTACCTCGATTTATCTCGTGATTAAAAATGTGCAAGCTGCTAATTTGCAAATTTGCGAACGTTGAAACTTGTCAAATCCTTGCATATTTGTATCTAAATGACGTATGAAATCTTTGATTTTAAAATCTTTTCGAAATTGCTTTGTTTAACCTAATAGTGCATGCAAATTTAGTGTTTACAAGCTGGAACTTTGCGATGTCGAAAAGCAGTTTTAGTTAAGTGTTTTCGGAGAACAGAGGCTAGTTTTTGTTTCTGTAATTGAAAGAGCCAGCAAGCAAGATTTACAATTTCGAACACAAGTTATCGCTGCATTTTCAGCATGCTCTAGAAGACAGATTTGTTGTTCTGTTGAACTGTTGCTCGAGTGCCAATCGGCACACTATAGGATATCGGCTTTCTGACTCAACTCCACTCCAATATTTCTTTTATACTCTCCGTGAGTACTGCAGAGTTATTTTGATTTACGCAACGTTTCAGCTCGGAAATCATTTATTGGATACCATAATAAACAAATTATCTACTACGTCTGCGTCGTAAAACTCATTGGTAAGTGAAATGTGTGCTAATTCCTGTTTAGGTTGCTTCAATTTGCAGCTAAGTTTAAATTATGTTGATGAGATAACTGAGTTATTATTCAAAGGTTTTTATTTTGTTTTGGTTACAGCGTTATAAATTTTTTTTGTTACACTATACAACTTTAAGCTTTACGTTTTTCAGGACCTATTTACTGTTTTTCTAAAGTATTTAACGTTTGTTTTTTCCTAAAACCGTCGATAAATAAAGGATTGTTTTGCAATCAAGTCATGTGTTACGATGCGTAGCAGACGCAGAATAAATCGAATCTGTAACAATTATTGCAGAAAAGCAGTTTTATTTAGACAAGAGTATTTAACCGCTTACGCTTTGTAGACTCCCCGGGTTTTTCGATCCTTGTAAGGAATTCAAATCATTTTTCGGGTTTGGACTTATGTTCTCGGGCCGGATTCGGGACTGAACTTGTTCCATTTACACCTCTTGAAAAGATATTTCGCTTACAATGGAGTTTCAAGTGGTTGTTACCGCTGTGGTTTATTGACTGCAGATGGCTGTTCTCCTATTTTGATAAAATGTTCATTCACATTGTTGCAAATATTCTGAGCCAGATTTCATCAAAAATTGATTGTCTGCTGTATCATTAAACCATTGACATAATCATTACTCAGTGACCTATTTCCATTCGCCTTTTGTCTTCAGAGGGTGAGAGCAAAAGTTTTAAATTTGACTGAATAAAAACACATTTCTTCAATAAAACCGATCTCAAGCAGTATCTCTTTGTGCAAAGTTACGAGACCGGGATTTAAGGCCCTGTCTCCGCCAGGAACTTCCATGAGAAATTCCGATATTTTTTCCGTAGTTTTCTCGGTGGAGACATTATACCTTCTATTCCGGCAGAAAATGCAAAAGATTTACCTCAAAACTTTGCGACAAATTTCCCGGTGTATTTTTGAAATGTGCGTTGGAAAATTTAAGAATTTCCGCTGGCATTTTTATGTCTCCACTGAGAATATTCCGAATCACAACATTTTTCGTGAAAATTACAGAAAATTATGCTGGAAGAAATATCAAAACTTTTTGATATTTCTTCTAGCATATTTTTCCATAATTGTCTTTCACTACATTGTGAAAAAATAGTTCTTGTGCATGCTACTCATAGATCAAACTTGCAGAAAGAAATGGATGTTTATAACGTAACTATTGTTTATCTCACCATGGAAAAAAATAACTTGACAATTTCTTAGGTTGTGATTGGTGTTTGGTGCCCGAGTTGAGAAACTTTTGGCGCATAAAAAATGCAAGATTTGGAAAAACTGTCGTGTAAAGTAGAGGCGTACCCTTGTCTTTAAGACAAGAATTTGCCTTTATACAAAGAGATGAGTCCAAAAAAATAAAAATAAAATGCTTGGGGACGGTTGATGATTGGGCAAAACCTGATTAGGCCTATTTGCAAAATAGTGTTTATTAGCTTTTAACCAAGTTTGCTAAACTATAGTCTTTATTTTGCTGGTCTTACAGTCTGCTTTGCTGCAGTTGTTTTTGAGACTTTTGTCAAAAAAACTAGTCTTAGTTTGTCTTTGCGAGTATATTAGCACATTTTCACAAACAATGTATGCTCAACCGAGAATTTTTTATATTTTCCGCTTTGCAGAAACTTCGAAACAAAAATTATTGAAATTTTTGTTGGAATATTTTGAGATTTTTCTATGAGATTTCTACGAGAAATTCTATGAGATTTTTCATTAATTTTTGCTGCGAAATTTTCGCATATTGGAAGATTTAAAAAAATCTCGGTGGAAACAAGGCCTTACAGAACATTTCACAAGCACTCCGCATAACATTAGTCGTTTCTACACACGTACTTTTCAAGATCGGTATTTGGTATTTTCTTCTACTCAGTCATCCCAAATTATGAAAGAACCCTAAACTGTTAAGGAATTTATCTGTTAGCATTGGTACTTTAAATGACGTACCCATTCTTTGATTGGCAGCATGGCTCGTTTGTAATTTGGCACAACCCTAAAGAGCCTCGGGGGGGGGGGGGGGGGCGAAAGTGCCCGCGACCTCTACAATTGCATGCAGCTTTTAAACGACTAGTCCTATTGACTTCATGTTCTATTACTTTGTCCAAAAGTTTTTTTTCTAGCTACCAATATAATTTTCAAATTGCTTGAAGGTCAAAAACTGCACTTATTTAATGATATTCTGAAAGTTATCAGAAAATTTTTGATACTGGAACATATTATTTGCGTAGTGTGTTTACAAATCTTTTTAATACTAGACATATTTAGACAGAGGAGTCGTGGCAAGCGTTGTGTCAACAAACAAAATTCTACAAGTAACTGCACCTTCGAAAAGTAAATAAAAACTCCTAACCAAGTTTGACTCCTAACCAAGTTTGAATCTTTTTTCACAGAGCCATATATAACAAAAGTATAAACAAAAACTGTAAGAAAATTTAAATCTTTTTTGCGTACGTACGCATAAAACCGTACTTTTCAAGCAAATTTTGGTAAAACCTGGTTCGCATTTTTTTTAAATGTCCGTAGTGAATCGGAAGGAACTTCATCTCAATTTGATTTGTCCAGCAGCTTGTCTCTGTATCGTTCCCAGGGAGAAGTAAGAAAACGGTGTGAACATTGTAAGGAAGAAATCAGTGGACCCGGAGCTAAGCAAGCTAAAGACAAGCTGTCGAAAATTCTTAGCCAATGCCAAAGCTGTGGCAAAGCCGTATGTCATCCTCATTCAATGCGTTACTGCTTAGATTGCCGATAATAACACTATAGAGAGTATACCGGCTTAGCTGAGCTTGCCGTTTGGTCACTGCATGTTTTTTTTTTTTTTTAAGCATAACCTTTATAAGCATACCAAGGCCGGAGTTTAGAAAATGAATCCCCAACCATTCCTACATAATGCTAAGAAGCTGCAAATGAAATAACCAGCCGTTGCGTAACAAAAATAAAAAAATCATATATATACGCAATACAAAAATCTATCGGTCTATCAATTCATAGAGCCAAGGCTGTTATTAGTACTTTGCAAAGATATGGTGCGACAAACTTTGCGATTTTCTCAGGAGTTTTAAAATTTTAGCGTGCCAACATAAGCTTTTGTTAAGCGTAACTTGAGCTTCAAATTTGAAAATCGCTAAACATACCTGAGCATGATCTCCCAATATTTATATGCTTATAAAACACATGTATCTTATTTCCTGCTACTACATACAGTGCTGTGCTTTTGCATAAGATGCTTTTTGCCCTGCGGTGATGAGACCGACACCACTAATTTGTGTATAAAGAGTTTTGTTTCTTTTATTGCAGTATCCAGAAAAATAAAATTCTGAAACTGCGTAAGTGCATATTATTGTCTGTCTACTGTCTACCACCCAAACCCAGATTACCGCTACACCGTAGTCTACGTTCTTCGTGTTTTAGTATTGGTTGCGCTATGCCCAGGGCCACCGACAGGGGGGGGTACAATGACCCCGGAGCCCATGGACTTTAGGGGGCCGGCCCATGGGCTTCAGGAAGGCCGTTGGCTTCAACGAGCCCAGCAGAGGGCCCATGAGCTCGAAAGGGGCCCATCAAAATGACACTGAGAAATCAGCATGTGAGGCCTACAAACATTTTTCTTTGGAGATCACCAAATTTCGACCGGAAATACCGTTAAAATTTCGGTAAAAACTTTTTTTTTGAGATCACATCATAATTCGGACAAAACTGTGGCATTTTTTCCGTCTGTTTTGGATTTCACAAAACCTGAAATCCGTAATATTTGTGCTGGCTCCGGCCCTGGCTGTGCCACCACAATAAAACCAGCGGAATATCACGAGAAATGCAGAATGCTAGTCATTTAAAATTTTTACAAACAAAAAAAGCTACAATAAGTAAAATTTCGTTTGCATATAGATGCTGCACAATGAAAACCTTTACTTTATAATAAACCCGAACCAATTAATCGCTGATTCACATGCTCATTTTTTTTCGCTTATTTTTGAAATGCTTTGATGATAGAGCTCTGCTTTATATTGTTATACAGCTTGCATAGTACCGGTACGCACTTTGCTTGATGCTTTGAATGCAGTTTTTTGTGTTCTGTGTGCTGGATGTTTTCGCAAATTTACAACCACTCATTTTTTTTATTGCACATACATCGCATTTACCTGTCTAAAAAACGGTGAGTAAATTTTATTAATAATCTTCTGAATACAAAAATCTTGATAATCTACGTACTAAGAAACTGCTTTGTTCATATTTATTTGCCAATTTGCTTTCGCCATGCACGAGACACCAACATGATCATGTAATCTTCGAGTTGCTGCCATTTGTCTATATTACATCTAGAAGAAACTCCCCCTATTTTTCAAATGCTGAGTGCCAAACAAGGCAGCGCTGTGAATACTATTTTCTAAAATTTTTGTTATAACTTGACAAGGGAATAAACCGGTGTTTACAGACTGCGAGACGAACACTCCAGCCACTACACGCCCCACGCTCCGTTCGGTAAACACGTTTTCAACCACCATGCTGTGCAGGTAAAATTATGCAATTTTTTTTAGATAATCAAGTAAGCAAACTGGGATTGATTGTACAGTAAAGGAGTATTCATAGCTACACAAATCAAGGCGCTGCAGCAGATGTCAGTTTGCCACTATCATTCTAAGTTAATGAATTCATCTCTGGTACTTGACCACAGAAATAAAAATTAACAATATGCCAATCCGCTTGAAGTTTTTTTTTTATAATTTTTAGTTTTATGTGCTTTTAGTAACAATTGAGGTTTTCTACAGGATTTCGATTCAACTAAAAAATAATGCAAATAGTGCTAAACTTATAGCGACATGATTATTACAAAACAGTATCATTATTATTTAGAAAATCAAAACAGGAAAATTTATTAGCTAATAGGAAAAAGCATTTTAATTTGAAGTACCGGTAGCGTTTTGCCAGCTTGGGATTGGCTGATTGAATTCCTCTAAACTATCAAATTTTGCCATAAACCTGTTCATACATTACCAGAAGTAATTTATTTTAATATGAGTGTATCAACAACCACTCATCAACTACCACACACAACACAACACACACTAAAATGTTTTGTTTATATTTCTGATTGGGGAAAAAATTACAATACCACAAAAAACACAACATCACATTTAAGCAATATTTGATTTGAACTCAGGACAAAAACTTCGCATCAAAATAAACAAATTCCAAACACTGCTACCTTCAGCCCGTCGTTTACACAATGCAAGTTGACGAAGTTCGTATACACAAAAGATTAAATTGAGTCGCCAAATACAGCAAGAAGGTAATCGGATTAGTCGGCTTTCTGCGCGCATCAAAGAGCAATAAGGCAGTAAAAGAATATTCTGATGAGTTTTGTTTGAAGGCATAAACCGAGAAACTAAAAACCAAAGCTTGATCACAAAAGAAACAAAATAACAGCTGTTGAAATTTCGCCCCAACAACAATTTTAACTACGATTCTAGCTTTAGCAGAAGCTAAGCAATAAGTGTTCAAAAACGGAGGGCAGTTTCGACCCCCCCCCCCCCCCCCCCAGGCCTACAACTACTTTTAGAGCCCAGGCATTATAGGATAAATTGTTTGGCATGACTCGTCAACAAACAGGCATCTAAACACAGAACCAGCAGGACTGAAAAGTAAACATTGTTTTTACATCTTCGATTTCGAATATGTTAATAAAGTATCTCACCTAACATTTTAACGTGACCCTTTTTCAAGCCCGTTTTTTTGGTTACAGTGCCTGTTTTTTGCAGATTTGTTTACCAAAAAGTGCCGATAGAATGAGATCATCTCTCACCAAAAGCACATTGCTAGCATCTAAAACTTTTTGATTGGTTTTTTGTGATTTATTTCGTATTTTTTGTATTTCGTGATTTAGAACTTTTTGGCAAGGCTCGTCAATAAACATTACACACTGGAACAAAGAACCAGGCCAAAAAAGTGAACACGCAAAAATCCTAATGTGTAAGTGAAAAAGACCTTAACTGAAGAAAGCCAGTGTATTATTGAGGGAATTGAATTTATTGCAATTTAAAAACAATTAAAAAAATGAGGAAATTTTTGCTTGTGACTGGTGACATAGATTTGTCAATTTTTACATCATAAAACAAAATCTAAGCATTGAGCAACAGCCTCATTCTTACCTCATTCTAATTTTAAATTAGCGCGTTTAAGGCGAGAATGCAAACTTGAGCAGAAACTTGTACCTAAAACCTGTTCTTTTAACACTTGAACTTAAATTCGAAAAATATTGGTTAGGTTTAAGTTCAAAAAAATAATAATAATAAGCAAAATAAGCAAAAAAACGAAGTGATTTGGTGCACGAAACGTGCACAAATAAATAAAAGATTTCCGTTACGTCCGTCGTTTGGAAATTTTTATTTTGATTATTAAACCATGGACTCTTTAATTAGTAGACCAGAAGCAGACGCGAGATGCGCGGAGAAAAAGAAAAGAGCAATTGAAGAAAAAAAGTTTGCTCTTGTGTTCTTGTTTTCTCGTATTCGATTGATTTGATTGGACATATTCGCAGCGCGAATAAACAGTGAAAAAAAGTCACACTTCTTTCTTTATTGCCCGTTTTTCCGTCAGGGTTGCGGGGCAGCAATTCGTGTTACGGATTCGATTTGTCTACCGTCTGCCTCGAGAAATCGTAACACGCTGTTCTTGTTTGAAATTTCGTCCTTTATTTATTGGCGTATAGGTAAGCGGAAGCGAAAACGGGAAGCGGTTTCTAAGAAAAATAAACGTTTAAACGCTCAAAAAACACACGAAGTTTTTTACGGAACAAATTAAAGCTTAAATTTGAACCAAAAACAAAAAAATTGGAATTAATGCTGCAACGAAAACAAATTATGACCTTTAGCACACAACTCGTTTATCTCATAAACCTATTTAAATTTAGCATCTATTTTTACAATTAACAAACAATTTAACAAAATAATACATGGTATTTACTGATGAATTTTTCAATGCAGACGGAGAATTCCAAATGCGATCAAATCAAATGTTGAATATTTAAACTGAAGCCTTGCCGATGCCAAACTCGCTGCAGCTAATGCTCACAAAAAAGGGGGAATGTTGGAAAATAATATTTGTTTGGATTGAGTCAGCGAACTATCTGAATAGAAACCAAGCCAATTGGCACTCGAAATAAATCTAATGGAAGATCAATTGTCTTCAATATGAGCTCAAATTTCAAACTGTAGTTCTTTGCTGACTCAATCTTTAAATTTGGTAACAAAAAATTATATCTGCTTACTGCAGACGCTCAACTGAATAGTGATTTTGACATCGCAAGGTTCCAGCTTGCAAATTCTAAAATTTACATTGAATTAGGTCAACGCGAAAATCAGTAACTTACATCATATAAAAAAAAAAAAAACATCTTCACGGCAACCGGATTTAACAGATTTCAACATTTGCAACAATTCAATGGATTAAATACTTGCCTTGAGGAACGAGTCGTGGCTTTCAAATGCAAATTTACAAAAATAATGAAACCGAGTTTGAAACTCACACAAAGTAAATAAATAAATAAGAAAAACAAAACGGTGCTGCAGATCGAGATTAAGCCGTACCACTTCACGGTCTTCCATCACATTCATCATTTCGCTTGTGTGAAGTCCCGAGCGATTCCATCCACGATCCTTTATGTAATTGGTCCATCTAGTTCTAGGTCCTCCAACTGATCTTCTCCCATTTGCTTTGGCAAGTAGAGCTTGTTTTGGGAGTCTTTCCTGAGACATTCTGCTTATATGGCCAAACCATCTAAGCTGAGATCTTTCATTTCGGAGAAGTAACGGCTCGATGTTAAAGAGATTTCTGAATCTCAGAGCTACACACCTTGTTAAACAGTGTAACTAACAAAGAGTCTGTGATTAAACATAGGTTGGAGTAAATTTTTTTGGTTTTATTACGAAGTGTTTTCGCGGGCGGAATGTGCGCAAACCTTTTCCTGCTAAAAAATAGAGTGACATCTCATCCAAAAGTTTTACGCTAGAAGAGAAACGAAAATTCATTTATTCATTTTATTCTTGACCACCACATGAACAGCGAATGCATAGTAACACAATAATAACACTTAGAGTCAGGAAGAAGAATAGCGACACAACGTCATACGTAAATACATGCAGAGAATAATGAGGACAAAAAAGCGGTTTTTGTGTGCATGGTTGCTACACCAATAACACAAGTTGAAGTATGCACAATGTAGGCCTAACCAATAACACTCTTCAACGTACACATGCAGGCACACAAGATAGAAGTAAAACTAATGGCTGGAGTAGTTGTTCAAGTAATTGGTCAAGAGGAGAGAGGGGGCAGTGACCATTGCGAGGCCAGGCACGGTTATGTAGGTGGTCGATGGGGGGCGCAACCGGCCCAAAAACTAACTTAGAATATTAGAAATAGCTTATCCCCACATTTCCCCCAAAAATTAGAAATAGTTCATCTCCACATTTTTCATTTGCATTTTTAAGAGTTACGATTATTGTTGAAACTCAAACTTAAAAAAAACGATATATTTTCGCCGAATTAGAATAAAGTTCAAACTCGGATAATTCAAAATGAGAAACTCAAAATTGAACGAAGTAATACGAAATAAGCGAAACTTGAACTCAAACTTGCACTTGCATAAAAATTTATAGAGTTTACATTCATGTTACTAATTTGATAGAAATATTGTGACTAATCATCTTTTGGGATTACACACTAAAAAATTCCAAATTTATGATAAAGAAGTGGGCTAAAATATAATACTTCATGATGGCTTAAAAACACAAACTTATTAGTTTTGATTATAGCTTTGGTGTGTTTTTTGATATTTTCTGTTCCTAATTTCTGTGAGCTGATCCGCAATTGATTGTATCATCAGTGCTAACAATGAAGCAATATTACAGCGTCTAGCAGAACGTGATATTTTGGTTTGGACAAAAACTTGTTATCAATGAAGCAGGGTCTATGTCTTTTGTTGTTTGAATTTCATTATATCCCATTATTTTCATCATATCTTTGCATAGACCTTGAGTTTTATTCATTCGCTCAATGCTTAAAGTTGTGAGCCACTTCCACCAGTTTGAGCTAGAACGTAATTGTCTTGTGGCAAACGTCTGATCTAGGTCCTGTTCACTGTGATCTTCTTGCTGGATTTTTGTGTTATTAACTCTTACTTCATCTTGATCATCGTCTTTCAGCTGCGAATAAATGTTACAAATGTATGCGCAGGCACTATTGATCTGATTTTGCAGTGTGATATTTCACTACGATGTTTGTTCTAACTCTTCGCTATGGACTACTTTTTGAAGCCCTGATATCAACCAGCACAGACTAGAACTGATTTTACGCCTGCAGACTGTAAGCAATGACAATAACTTATTTCGCACGTGGGTAAGCTTAGCTAAACGTAAGTACTTTACGTTAAGTTATTTGCTATAGTTTTTTATCATAATTAAGTTTTTGTCAGCACTTCTTTGCTCTAAGAGATTAAATAAATGATAATTGTAACAAATTATAATTTTTATAATTTATACATAACTTGAAAAAGAACTTGGAGAGATGCCTACGTAATTAAATTTGAGATTGCATAAACTGCGCATATCACGACAGCTGTGGTTTAAGTTTAGTTTTGCGACAAACATTTTGCATTTATGTTATAAAGGCTTTCCTGTTATCTGTTCACTGAGCTGATATCAGAAAGACAGAAAATAGTTAGATAAACTCATTCAAAACTGAGTGGCAGAAATCAAAAAAAAAACACGTTTATAACCGACAGACAACAATATTGAACATGACCAGGGACATGCGGTCAGGGAGGCAGGTGAGGCCGTGCCTCACCTGTAAAATTGTGCAAAGGAAAACGAAAATAAAGCATATAATTAAAATAAAATGGTTTCACACAAATCAAAATATTTATTAAACACTTTATTAATTTTTGTTATATATACTTTTTTGTGTATTCACTGCTTTTATGTTATGTCTTTCGCATTAAAACGCCCAAACTATTCGGTGTAATATTGCTATCACTACGACGTGCCATTGAGCATCGCTTTAAATATGCGAAGTGAGGCATTGTCAATTAAGCATCACTTCAGCTAAGCAAATTTTAATGAACAAACTAAAAGTATGCCTTTTTTTCTCAGACAAATCGCGGACAACGCATTATAGTGCAGTCGCCAGTAGAGTTCACGAGCACCCAAAAAATGTATTTTTTTTACCTATATTTTTGAAATCCTGAATAAGTGTTCTTTCAAAATCGCCAATGTTTCCACCCAATTTGCGGTTGTTTTGGCGGAAATCGAGGATTCCCCGGCGAAACGGTGTTGAATTTTTTTGCTGAGGTAGGGTTGATTTTGATTCTAAAAATCGTATTTCTGTATAAAGTAGACAGTCGATTTTAGGTTCAAACGAAAGAGGAAGGTAATTGCAAACTTTTCATGAAATAATTTTTGGATTGTTTTATTATGACGTCACGGTATGATTGATTGATTCCAAATTTTTACAAAAAATTTTGGTTTAGGGTGCATATTGTTAGTTATTACAGCCAAAGTTGACGGAATAATGTCATGAAAGTTGCAACATCAATAAACCAGCTTCTCACCGACAAAATGAAACCAAAATGACATCTTTATGATGTCATTAGAGAAAACTACTTACTAAAATGCAAAACCGACTAGATGCTCTTTTCAAACAAATTGCACGTGACAGCGAATATTTTGATCGCGGCACTGCGGTTTTCGTCGCAAAATATCAAAGAAAACCAATTTCACCGTCGTAAACGCACAAAATGACGTTTGTATTAAAACTTTTTTTACAGTGTGAGTGCATGAAGATAAACTCTGTTCAAAATTTAAGAACAAAATAAGAACAATTTTATGCGCAGTGCAAGAAAAACTTTTAAGAAGTTTTTAAAAATTTTATTGCTATTTTGTGGCAAAGAATGACATTGCACTAGAAAAATGTTCAAGCACATTGTTTCGAAAAGTCATAAAGTTGATAGAGTAAGAATAAAACGATATATAAGTGGTGTTTCTAACGTTTTCTTATTAAAGGGTATCAAATTTTTACGGAAAACAATACTGTCACCCGCAAAAGAGCGCGGAAAAGCTCATTCAGATGTTTTAATTTTCTGTGTTGTCCTGATCGGGCGCTTTGTTCGCAAAAGTGTCATTAAAAATAACTGAAGAAATTTTACCATAGGTGGGCACAAGTCCGTTAATCGTTAATCCGTTAATAACGAAGCTTACTTTTTCATTAACTCGTCAATCCGTTAAAAAGTTTTTGCATGTTAACGGACTAAATTAACTTCCGTTAAGCTCTGTTAACGGACTAAAGTAACTTCCGTTAAGTTCTGTTGACTTCCGTTAAGGTTTTTATTGTTAATATCTTGCAATTTCGTTGTGCATTTGAAGTTGTTTTTATCTTGAAATTAGATTAGACTGTAAAATGTAACTTTCAAAACAGAAAAAGACCGCCATAGCAATAAATATTTCCTTACAATCAGCTCAACAGTGTCAATACGTGTTTTAGAAGCGAATGAATAAAACGAAATGTAAATTACACGCAAAATATTAACGGATTAACGGACTTTATTAACTTCCGTTAATTAAAGCTGAAAATAACGGATTAGCGTTAACGGAGGTGTGAAGTTTGTTAACGGACTAATGGTTAACGAAGCTAACGTTTTGCATTAACTTGCCCACTTATGAATTTTACTAAAGATATTTGATTATTTTTGTACAATAGTGCACAATTTTCACATCAAATTGCCCCGCATATAATCAAAAAAAAATTATGATCTTCAGTATCTAAGAATATTAAAACTTAAAAAGTAAAATTTTACAAAGGAAATATCAACAACGTTAGGTAATTATTTTATCATTGCGAGTTTGCTTTGATCAAGAGACAACGAAGAACCTTGCTATCTTGAAGTCCAACTGCTATCTGCCTACATGCCTATCACAAGTAGTGGAAGCTCCACATTTCGTCTTTTCTGATCGTCAAGCAGCAGAGCTGTGAATTTGAATCTATGTATAGATTAGCTCGACTGGGGATCGAACCAGAGTCTACACAGCTTTTTTGTGAGCATAATTTGTATCATCCACCAAGTGTAGAGTCTTTAAACAAACATTTTTAGAAACATCGGGAATTATTTGAAATCATTGCACGCATACATAGCCGTGTTACGGTATGCGTGACATTTGACTATAAGTGACGTAACTACTAGAATTAAATTGAAGCCTCTCCTTAGCCAAGTCACTTAGAAAATTAACCCAGATACGCTTTTTAACGTGCTTTGAAAAGCAAGAAAAGCTGAAGGGGATAAGTAATAAAATGTTTGGTAAAGCATCTTTGTAAGAAATCAACAGAGTTTTGCTTTCCTTCTCTGTATTACGATTGTTAAGTTGTCCAAGAGAAAGCATGACCTATACATGAGACAAATTTTAACCAGAGAAGGATAATTTGTGTAGTTTATTCTCCAGTAAAGTTAAGAGCAAATGAGGCTGAAAATTCGTAAAAATTTGAGAACAACCAGCGTCAACCCAAAATTTACGGTTCTTATGAAAAAAGTATATTGGGAAAACTTGTGGCTCTCTTGGCTTCACAATGCGTCCTACCATAATTTTGTTAAACAAATGCACAGGCGTAGCCAGGATTTTTGATCGGGGGAGCTCCAAATCACAAATCACATGCAATGACGTCACCAGAAACTTCGAAAGAGGAATTTTTTGTGGGGACAAAGATATCGTAGAATGAAAGATCAGAAGCCGTGGTCTGGTGTTAGCACGTAACTAGGAATTCGTTCAAGGAGAGGTCTTAAACTTAAAATTCAAAGTTAAAATACAAAAATGCCTAAATTTGGAGACGTGTTTGAGTAAAAAAGTGTACTGTAATTCAAACGTATCACAGACGGGGGTCTAGGGGCGGATCCCTCAGCCGCCGGAGGCTATGGGGGTCTAGAGGCAAAGCCCCCAGCCGCTGGGCGATTTTTTGTACTTGTTTGGTAAAAAAGCTATTTTAATACCATTGGATCATATTTCGCACGTATTCATAGTCATTTGAAAATACTAGATTTTTAACATTCGAAAGCCAATTGAAAAAATTAAGCCGTTCAGTCCTTCTTGTGCTTGCAATTTAAGTTCAAAACACGTTTAAAATCTTGCATTTTGGGATTGAATTATGTGAGTGATTTGGCCCAGGTTGGGGAAGTAAAGTGCATTGCCTCGTGCAATATTTTAGCGGTAAACAACAATCCAGTCGAATATTTTCCTTGGAGGTTATTGTTTTGTCATGAAAGCAACCAGTTATTGGAATGCATATACGACCAGGGGGCCCAGGCCCTTTCAATTCAAAATTTTGTTCCAGGAGCATTCCGCTTATTGTAGCTAATTTTTTTCAGAAGAATTTTGTCGCATAAAAACTGGTGAGGTGGTGAATTGTTATTGAAAAATGTGCAATAGATAGTTACGCCTACAAACCATGTTATTGCCCGGGCCGGATTTATACTGAGCTGGGCCCCTGGCATTTTGAGATTTTTGCAATATTTTTCTGCCAAATACAGGTGAAGATCAAATAAAAATCTTATCTGAGCGCGGGGCCCATGGCACTATGAGCCATATGTTAAATCCGTCCCTGATTATTGCATTACGTTCATAAAAAGGTTGGACGAGGGCTTCAGTTAGCCACTTTTAGGATAAAAACCGGTAATTTTACTCTGGTTATACGTTTAAATTGGTTGGCAAACATTATATTGAAGGGGCTTGGGCCCCCAGAAACAATATTATTGTTGGGGGACCATTAAAATTTGGGGCCATTTAAATATTACTGTAGGGGGCTTGTTTAAAATGATTGGCAAACATTAAATTGTGGTGGCCCAGGCCCCCTGGATCAATGTTATTGTTAAGGGTCCATTTAAATTGGGGTCCATTTGATTATTATTGTAGGGGGCCCATTTAAATTGGTTAGCAAAAATTAAATTGAGGTTCCCGGGCCCCTTGGATCAATGTTGTTAATTACTACTGTACGCGTGTACTGTTGTACGCGAAGATGCTAAAAGAAACTGAAACTAAAGAAACAATAGTATTTTTTGTGAAATTTTCTCATTGGTAGCATGTCAATTGGGGGGGGGGGGCCTGGGCCTCCCCCCTGACTACGGCTATGAACGAATGTGTACAAATCTTTTGAAGGCATGAGACTAATAATAGTATTAGTATCGCTTAACTGTTTTTTACTACTCTATCACATTCCTAAAAGAATTTTCGGCACCTCAAACCATACTGCAGGTTCCTTCCTAATGACCCTGGCACAGTACGTAAGTGCGTATAGTGCAAGACCACCTGCCTGAAGTTGTCCAAACTCAAGTTCTCAATGACGTATACACCCGTTTGATAAATTTGATGGTAATTTACTGACCCAATGTAAAATAAAGTAATTATGCGGATGATCCCAGGAGTTTGCAAGGTATAGCTATGGGCTACTCTCACAGAGCAGCAGGTAGAAAGAGAACTGGCGAGTGCAATCGTGACGCTTTTTAGTGCGAGGAATCTTAATTAAATAAAGTCTTGTATGGCTCTTCACTTAATTTTGGCACAAAGTAGTGGTGTTTGGTTAGAATGAGTTTAAATAATGAGTCGGTTGATCATGTTGACACGCCATAGGAACCAAAACCACGGAAGGGATTAGGGAGCGGAGCTCTCAGCAGCTACTGAAATCCAATCAGACTTATTAAGGGGACTAAAGAGGTGGCCTTTTCGATAGACAAATTTTGCAGATCGTTCCAAAATAATTTTATTCGAAAGATGTTTAAAAACGTCTGACACATTAAGTATACTATATTATAAACCATTAACAATTGCAAAAAGACCTGCTGCTGCTGAACGGTTTTTGCTAAAGTAACAGTTTTATTATATTTCGTAGACGCCCTAGACACCATAAGCCATTTTAGCAATTCTACGGCATTTGGTAAAATCAGTCATTTTTAAATCGCTCTCACTTTTTGAGAATGATGTAGATCACAGTCAAAGTCATTTCTATACACGACAACTTGGTTTGAGTTTTAGTTTTATGATGTCTTTAATGACATTTTCTTAAATCTACATCTACTGTACTGTATTAAAAAAGTGAGTAAACCTATTTTAAAAACAGTGCGCGTCAAAATAAAATTTAAAATCTTATAAACAAACTGCTTTTTCCTAATCGCAATCGTCAGGGGTGTTTTGATCAAATAAAAAATTGGCTAAATAGCAGGGGCTAGCATCACTGGCGTAACTGACGAGAGGGGGGCACGAGGCAGGGAGGCATTTTTCTCCAGATGTGGGTACCTTTATAAATTATGGCAACAAATTTATGGGGAAAAACAAACGACAAAAGCGGAAAGTCTTCACCTAAAACTCGACGGAAAAAAAAGCAACCGATTTTCGGACAAGACCTTTTCAGACTTTAACTAAATTTGACGGAAAAAAGCACGTATACTGCAAGCACATTACCGTACACCTTACAGCGGCAATAAAAATTTAAAACTTAACAGACTGCTTTACTCGTTGAAGTAGTCAACGCTAGTAGTGCCTTTTCTTCAAAAAAATTTTTTTTACATTTTGAATGAGATGATCTCAACAACAAGTAAAACAATCTATACTGATAAACATTGCATTTTTAGAGTATGGTGAATACGGTGTTTGTGAATAATTGCTACCCCTTAAAATGGAGTTAGTGATGTTTTAGCTGTAAAAATTGGTTAATATCTCCAAATGCGCAGCCATCAGTTTTCTCTGCAATGCCCCCCAAAAAATGTTTAGCTTCTCTGCCCATCAACTTACGATTTTGTTACGGATTATGGGTGGTGACAGCGTCGCCGCAATTTCTTACAAGTAATTGCTGTATGAACCACAATCAAAACATCTATTGTAACACACAATTCTTTAGTTATTTTTAATGACACTTTTGCGAACAAAGCGCCCGATCAGGACAACACAGAAAATTAAAACATCTGAATGAGCTTTTCCGCGCTCTTTTGCGGGTGACAGTATTGTTTTCCGTAAAAATTTGATACCCTTTAATAAGAAAACGTTAGAAACACCACTTATATATCGTTTTATTCTTACTCTATCAACTTTATGACTTTTCGAAACAATGTGCTTGAACATTTTTCTAGTGCAATGTCATTCTTTGCCACAAAATAGCAATAAAATTTTTAAAAACTTCTTAAAAGTTTTTCTTGCACTGCGCATAAAATTGTTCTTATTTTGTTCTTAAATTTTGAACAGAGTTTATCTTCATGCACTCACACTGTAAAAAAAGTTTTAATACAAACGTCATTTTGTGCGTTTACGACGGTGAAATTGGTTTTCTTTGATATTTTGCGACGAAAACCGCAGTGCCGCGATCAAAATATTCGCTGTCACGTGCAATTTGTTTGAAAAGAGCATCTAGTCGGTTTTGCATTTTAGTAAGTAGTTTTCTCTAATGACATCATAAAGATGTCATTTTGGTTTCATTTTGTCGGTGAGAAGCTGGTTTATTGATGTTGCAACTTTCATGACATTATTCCGTCAACTTTGGCTGTAATAACTAACAATATGCACCCTAAACCAAAATTTTTTGTAAAAATTTGGAATCAATCAATCATACCGTGACGTCATAATAAAACAATCCAAAAATTATTTCATGAAAAGTTTGCAATTACCTTCCTCTTTCGTTTGAACCTAAAATCGACTGTCTACTTTATACAGAAATACGATTTTTAGAATCAAAATCAACCCTACCTCAGCAAAAAAATTCAACACCGTTTCGCCGGGGAATCCTCGATTTCCGCCAAAACAACCGCAAATTGGGTGGAAACATTGGCGATTTTGAAAGAACACTTATTCAGGATTTCAAAAATATAGGTGAAAAAAATACATTTTTTGGGTGCTCGTGAACTCTACTGGCGACTGCACTATTATGCTTTTAAATCTGATTTTACGGCGCGCATCATCTGTGACTTCATAGAATGAGAAAAAATCTAAGCATTTTTTGTAGTCTTTTATGGGGCGCCGTTTGTCTAAAACATTTTTTCATTTTATAAGGACAAATTTTACTACGATTTGACATATCTACAGTAATATGACATATTGCAACAATATGTAACATATCTACTGCAATATGACATATTGCAACAATATGTAACATATCTACTACAACATGATATATAGCAACAATATGTAACATATCTACTACAATATCACATATTGCAACAATATATAGTGTATTGCAGCAATATGTGACATGCCTACTACGATATGACATATTGCAGCAATATGTGACATATCTACCGCACGTCGGAACAGTTGGCGCCTTTAGGGTGCTTTTGTTTCCTGATTTATTTCGCTACCACAACGACGTCAAGTGCTTTTAATCACTTGAGCGCGAATACACTTTCGCGCCATTTCTGCTGGCAATTAGGATCTTTTCACAGCATTTAAACTACTGGAATCATTGCTGACTGAAATCAAGCACTGCTACTTATAGTTGGTGCATGTCTGACAGTCTGAGGCCTTGGGAACATACCGGAAGTTACCACTAATAAGGATTTCACCCGAGTAGGGAATTTTTATCAGGCGTTCGGTAGGAATTTTAGGGTGCTAGTACCAGGACTGAATTTGATTTAAATCACTGTCGTAATTACGATTACGTATTTACTCTATTTATTTCATCTATCGCGCGCTACACTTAATTGTTCAGCGTTTAGCAAGCTCAACAGCAGATACTATTTTTGACTAGGCCACAGTCCAGACTGACAGAGATACTTACCTCTCGTACCGGCACTATCGCAGCTCCTACCTACCATATCTGCATACCCTAGACTGGCTAGAGTATGTATTGTTGGCCATTATTTATGCTGATTCTTTTTTCTTCTTTTTTTTGTGTGTGTTTGTTGTTGACTATGGACCTTGCTTCATGCTGTTTAAGTGTTTATGCTTGCCGTTGTGTCTGAAATAAGCAAGTAATAATAATAATCTACCAGCAGAAATGGCGCGAAAATGTCTTTACGCTTAATTGATTCAACGCACATGACGTCACTATGGTAGCGAAATAAATCAGCAAACAAAAAGCATCCCAAAGGCGCCAATTGTTCCTACGTGTGGTAGATATGTCACATATTGCTACAATTTGTCATATCTTAGTAAATATGTCACATACTGCTGCAATATGTCATATCGCAGTAGATATGTCACATGTTGCTGCAATATGCGACATATCGCTGCAACATGTCACATATCGTCGCAATATGTCACATATCGTTGCAATATGTCACATATTGCAGCAATATGTTACATATTGCTGCAATATGTCATATCGCAGTAGATATGTCAAATCGGGGCAAAATTTGTCCTTATAAAAAAAAAATGTTTTAAACAAACGGCGCCCCATAGTCTTTCGTTCATTGCCAAATTGAACAAGTTATTTTTTTAGCGAAATAAAAACAATTTAATACGAGAAAATGAACTAAAATGGAAGAAAATTTAATTTCAAAGCTGAGAGACTTTCTAAACTAAGTTTTTACTCTAAACTTGAAGTTATAGCTAAAAGAAAACCGATTTAAAAGATTTGCTCGAGACATCATTACGAAAGAACCCCTCAATTCAGAAAGAGTAGAACCGTACTCAAGAAAAGAGTGGTTGCGCTATAAAAATCTTCATTTTTGCTTTCATGTTTTTAGCAAATAATAATGTTGGGATACCGAAAAGTTTGACGTCCTTCGGTCGACTTCTGGGAAATCATAATGACTTCCACTGGCAGTTAGGTGGCCAGATCAACCACCAACCCTGCAGCCGCAAAGCAGCTCGAGTTATAAGATGCACAGAGCTGCTGAGGGCTGCCGATGAGAGGTAAAAGCTTGAAACAGCGCTATCCAGCTCTGTGCATAATGATGTTGGGAACTGAAACCGGGTTTTTGTGACTTAGAGAATTTGCCAAGAGGGCTAAGCAAGCGCGAAAACTTCAATAATGTCCACATTCAAAGCCAAATAATAGGCTAGGCTACCTTTATAGATTTCGAAACTTCAAGAATTGATTTAGCTTTAAGTGAACGGCAAAAATTAAACGAATAATTAATTATCGAAAAATTTGGTTTTCGTTTAATGGCTATGAAAGCAATTATTTGCTTGTCATTTATTGTCTTAAATAATTTTTTTTGCAAACATGTGTGTGAAAAAAATTGTGCATCACCAACCAAAAGCCTCATCGCACGTCACTGAACATGACAGGTATTGTTTAGATCGATAAGTGCTCGATGATTTCTCAAAGCTTTAAACGAGTCAACCATTCATAGACCATAAAATGTAAAATCTATAAAAACAATAGACCAAGACCTCCTACAGCCGGTTCTGTATTGGAACTTGTCAGAATCAGGAAGGTATCATATTCAAAACGCATTATTTTATTCAAATAAAAATTGTTAGAAGTTTTTTAAGTATTACTGTTAGCGCAGTTTCGAACTCTGTTTTTTAAATTTTTGACAGATTATCCAACATTGCGTTTTTTCCTCAACGTTTTGTGCTTCTGCTCCAATGACGTAATACTATTATACGCCGATGCTTGACCGTGGCCACCGAAACAACATGGCCTCACGCATGGTTTGTGACGTCATTACCCGTAGTCCGATTGATTGTCCTACTTTTCTGTGCTGTTTGTTATGTTTTCTGACTGAAGTGCGAAATAGCGAGGATTTGCATTGGTTTGTTGCACGCAATTAGAATCGTTGCTGTAATATAGCAGCAATCTAGCAAAGTGTTTTTACTCAGTTTATAATCAGTTCTTAAATTATAAAGGGAACGCGTCTCCCCATCGAGAGTTAGCGTTCCCCCATCGAGATTTAGGTGTACCCCAACGAGATTTGAGCGCATGATGATCAGACGAAAAAGAGCCAGCCAGCATGAATAAATCTAACAAATTCTGGCCGAATATAGTCTCAAATTGCGGTGAAACTGATTTCGAGGGAAAAACACTTCAATTTTTGCAAAGACTTTTTTTTTGTTCTTCAGGTAATTTCGGTGACGGAATTACGTAATCTTCACTAAAGTACTGCAAAAAGCGTCCCCCTATGCAAAAGTTTACTATCTAAGTACTGCTTATAATATTAAGTTAAACAAATTCTGTATGCTGTTAACGTTTGCAGTATTTGGCAATATGGTTTAGTGGTTGGTATGTTAAGAAATTATCACATTATTGCCAGTAGCAAAACTTGATTAGTACTAGTGTAAAAGTTATTTGCAGTGTACACTAAGCCATTTCATTGTAATATGAACCCTTAGTTACGACTAAAAATACAATATAATAATTGGCAGCGTACAATATTTTTAAAAGTATTTAGAAGCACACTGAAATGATTAGCAGAACCGCCGAAAATTGTGAAACCATGATTGTGTAAAAGTTTCCAATTAATTAGATCACGTTCATTATTGTGTTGCGTGAAATCGCTTGCACTAAATACGTCTACCTTCTTTGTCTGCATCAGCATGCACGCAAAATATTGAAAGTATGAGCTAAGACAAGAATAGTTAGCAAATGTTGTTGAACTGAGTTTTTTGCCAATGTAATACTGGGTTTGTTTTCAGGTCACTCCTACTGTTGTCACTAAACAAAATTTTAGTTTATGCAGTAAAAATCTGTTAACCTACACTCACTGTGAATATACCTTTTATAGCGGTGCTTTACAGATGTAGTGCATAAGTTAATTGTGGGCTAGTTTCCAGCTTCTAATGGGGTAATTTTCTTCACTGCTAGTGGAAAGCTGACCAAGGAAGCTCTTGGTGCTTTGATATACCTCACATGCTCTTCAAGAAATGTCTGAAGATTGTATTTACAAACTCTGAGCAAAATATGTTCTCGTTGGCAAATTCAAAACCAACTAATTTAGACTTTGAAATAAAATTTCGTGAGACCTTGCCAAATTCTCAAAAGTTTAGGGGACCTACACAAAGTGGTCGCTCACAAGGCAGTCAACGATAAATTATCAGGTTTGTCAAAAATCAGCTCCATATTTTTATGCAATCACAAACACGAAAAAATTGTTTATACTGGTACAAAGTTATAGATTATGCAGTTGCAAATGAGCTATTGCGACGGGTTTCGACCTTGCTCAAGCGTCTCATCAGGCAAAAAAAAAGCAACTATGAAAGTCTCCAAAAAGTCAGGTAAGCACAGCAACGGAAAAAATTTTTTTACAAGCGCATAAGTAATTACATCAAAACCTGCAGTACAACTCCAAATACGGGCAAGTTTGCCAGAGTAAAGGGTTGGGCTTTTTTTTTGACAAACCTGATAATTTATCGTTGACTGCCTAGTGAGCGACCACTTTGTGTAGGTCCCCTAAACTTTTGATGGCAAGTTCTCACGAAATTTTATTTGATCTTGTCTTTATAAGTCGCCCGGTTGTGTGGTCACATGCAATACTGCATTTGTGCTTTTTAGCCCAACCCTTTACTCTGGCAAACTTGCCCGTATTTGGAGTTGTACTGCAGGTTTTGATGTAATTACTTATGCGCTTGTAAAAAAATTTTTCCATTGCTGTGCTTACCTGACTTTTTGGAGACTTTCATAGTTTTTTTTGCCTGATGAGACCCTTGAGCAAGGTCGAAACCCGTCGCAATAGCTCATTTGCAACTGTACAATCTATAAATTTGTACCAGTATAAACAATTTTTTCGTGTTTGTGATTGCATTAAAATATGGAGCTGATTTTTGACAAACCTGATAATTTATAATTTAGACTTAGATGGTACAGATAGCTTGCTGGTGGAAAATATGATGTGTCTTTGCGTCAAGTTCATGAATGCGAAAAAAAGATTCGATGTCGACATCAATTTGTCCGATTATTCGATCAAATGGGAGCAATAATGAAGAAAAATAATGAAAAAACGTCTTCATTCAACTTTCTTTCATTCCAATTGCTGTTAAGGATATAATTTCTGCTAACGACACCATTCCTATGATTGCTTATATTGGCAGTAATTGTTATTATGACACCTGTAAACTTCGCCGAGCCGCCATCCACTGATGGGGATGAAACCAGATTCAATCGTTCTTTGATCAAAGGCATAAGTAGAGAAAATCCTCTATATCCTAATGCTGACATTACGCACATAAGTCTCATTAGCTATAGCGTGATCCAAAAGATTAATTGCTAGGAGAAATTTCTCCGGTAAACTTCACAAAGTGTTCTTTCCGTGAATTCATTTTAGACGAACTGGATGATAAGGTGATGTGGTGTTGCTCGATTTTTCTACTCTTCTGTTCATCCAATCATGAGTCATTCAGTTAATTAGAATAGAGCGTACTTGTGGTAACATACCACTAAACAATTATCGCTTTATAAAAAACGATGCATTAGGGACCGCAAAGTTGGCAAAAAGAAGGAAATTGACAACTCTTCAATAACTTATTTACTGTACGCGAGTAATAACTAGCAATCGTTTGGTGTTCATTATTGCGCAGTGCAGTATTAAAATGGTTTTTCTCTCATATGCGTGATAGCTGCCATCAACTTCTGCCAATGCGTTGCGTTGACTATTCTAGTAGGTATACTAAAAATGGCACGAGTGTAGTAAGTGTAGTATTTTACAAAATAATGTATAAAATGTTTTTGTTTTTTCCAGCAAAAATTACTGGAAATGATAGTGCAATTTTGTTTTTGATGTTGTGATCAGCATATACTATCAGCTAAGTAATTTTAAAAAGAAAATAGAGCCCACTGAGATCATTTTCAACATAAGGTTTAAGTTAAAATAATAACTCTGCAATGAAGGTTTGTGCAGGGATTTGTGCTGTTAAATGCTTGGTTTAGTGTTGCAATGTCTAATTTTGCAAATCAGAAATATTAAATTACAGTATTTCTACTGTAACCTGTATTGGGTATAAAAGCCGTGTTTTTTGTTACACAATAATTCTTTGAATTGTGGTATTTGTACTCTTATCTGTAGTACGAGTTGAAGTATATGATTAACTTATACAAATGCACAAATCGTTACGTGTTTTACTGAGCTAAGACCAAAAACAGAATGAATGTTTGTTTATTTCAATTATTTGATATTACAAGGATATGGTGTATCATAATATGCTCCCATACTTTTTTGACAGGTATTGTGTTCATAACATTCTTAATTACTTGATTTTTAGCGTTGACTAATGCAGTTTTTCACAGCAGCTGCCTAACGCTAGCAAGCAAAAAGCTTCGCCAAAAGGACTACTCGCTATGACATCATTGCTTTTTCAAAACAACACCGAAGGCCTTGTTGTTTCGGTTACCACGGCTTGACCCGATTTTTTTTTACTTTGCTGTTACAGTACAGGTGTAAAGTACAACTGTATTTGAAAGGCTGACTACTGTTTTTGAAAGCCAATTTTGTCACGTCAAAACGATTGGTAAGTGTCTTTTTTATACTGTGCTAGGCGTAGGCTTAGTATTATATCCTGAACTTGCTTATTTTAACTGCAGAAAATAGTATTATGTCCTGGATTTATTGTCCGCCAGATTGTCAATTATTCTACCAGTTTGCTTGCCATCCTTCTGCTCGCCATCCCTTTCAGTTTGACTGCACTCGTCTGGTTATTTGATCGCACTCAATTGAAGATTTCCGTTACGTCGTTAGATTTGCTTCGTCGTTAAAAGTTCCTACCCTTACGTTTTCCAAAAAATGGGCTTTAGTTTAAACTCCTTTGAAATTGGACAACATTATTTGCTGAATAAAATTTTAATTTTCATAATTACGAAGTACAAGGTGGTGCAGAAAAACCTACCATATTTTTAAACCTACTATGGCGATGCTGTTTCAGTTTTCCACATAGTTGGATGGAATTTATGTCGTGATTAAGTTGCCATTTGGCCTAGAATCAAACATTAAAAAATTAGTAATTATTTTTGTTAAAAATTTTTCAAGAATTTTAAAGTCACAATTTGGCCGAAAAAATTTGGGAATGTCCCTATTTTGTTGAGGGGGAATCTGTAGCACCAAACTGGAGCTGCGTTGAGTCTGCAACTTTAAACTTTTAACCCACAGCAGAGAGAAATTGTTTCGTTTTTATCAGAAGCAGTTTTTTTGTTTAGTCGAAAACGAAATTCAAAATTTCTAATTTACGGCTTCTTGTTTATGGGCGACAAAATTTTTTACAGTATGTATACAGTTTTTCTGCGCAGACTAAATCGTGACTTAAAATTCTTTAAAAAATTAAAAATCTTAGCCACTATTTTTTCTAATCTTTTATTCTAGACTAGATGCAATTCAATTCAACTATGTGGAGAACTGAAGCAGCATTGTGATAGTAAGACTTTTAACAATGGTAGGTTTTTCTGCACCAGCACCATGTACTGTATATTTAATGTAACTGAAACCAATCGCAGTGTAATATCTTTGTTGTCTCTAGTTGTTAAGTTTGCGAGTCTTCAATCAATATTTGACCCTTACAATTACCTAATTCTACCTCATTTCTTTGGGAGCTGTAAGTGTCTGTGTAAACCATAGCGGTGCCCAAAGTGCGACCCGCGTAACGATTTTTTGCGGCCCGCGAGTGGTCTCGGGAATTTGAGTTATTTTGGGGTAAATTTGAGAGAAACCTTTAGTTAGACTCACCTAAAACTTCGGCAAATATTATGTCAAAAACTATTTTGTTTTTGTTTTTATTTAATTCATGCCAATATCCGGCCTGAACTACATCAATTTCGGGCGAAGACCTTTTTTATTACTTTTGGTCATTACCTAAAATTTCGCCAATATTCGTTGGCTGCGGCCCGTATCCCCGTAAATAGAGGCCATTGCGGCCCGCTCTGTGAAAAGTTTGAGCACCTCTGGTGTAGACATATGGTTTTTAAATTAATTTGAAGTCTTATATATTGGTTGGATCTAAGCCAAACTGCGACAATTAAGCTACTATTTTTTGATAGAGAGTGCCAACAAAGACTAAGCAATCTAATAAATCCTTTTTCACTGACATACCAGATCATAATAACAACGACCACTCTGTGAAATGGCTACGCTTTTGAGCTCGGGATCAAGACTTTAGATACTGCACTGAAGTTTTTTTCACTTTTTGCCTTTTTTTTTCACTACTGCTCTTTTTTTTTTTCTTGCCTTTTTTTTCACTACTTTTTTTTCACAACTGCACTGAAGTTTTTTTTTCACTTGTATATGGACATGAATAAACATGATTCTGATGCCTCAAACAATTTCAGTATGCGGATGATATCATTCGTTAGCGGAAAATTTAAAATAATTGTTTTGTTGTTTTTGAAGAATTTTCGGGCAATATTACAAAAAAATAACACAAAATGAGTAAACAAGGTCAAATCTTAAAACTGAGCAAGGTATGTCAAATGAAGTGGAACCTTGTATACAATAATGATCTAAAATGTTGAAATTTGAAACTTACTTTTGTGTATTTGATAATCCAGTTCTTCATATTTTCTGTCATATGCAATCCAGCAAACCTGTAAATCTTTTCTGCGTATTCAAGTGGTTGTATACAAATATCTTCATATCTATGACATAACAAACGCGAACAAGCTCTTTTGTTAAGGTTGCCTAATGCATATGTACAAGCATGAATTTTAGATACTGTCAATTGGGATTTGACTATCTCCTCCCCCTCCTATTCCGTACGCCCCTTTCCTCAACATTATTCAACTCAACCTATCATGCGAAACAAGTTTATGCGCAGTACGCGCTCTTCTTTCATACCACTTAACTACCGGTACACTAAAATTCTGAGGATACTTGAATAACCATTAATATTTGATAAAAAGAGTTTGAATTCAACTGATTAACAAAACCGATATTATAATACAGTTCACGTAACAGACTGCTGTAGGGTTTCAGATTTTTTATTTATGATAGGCTACGCACAGTTTTATGATAATGAACAATTATTTGAGTAAGTACTGAGTACGTTTCAGGGTAAAGCATATTTGCTGTGTTTCTAGATTTAGCGTGCCAGGCTGACATGTTTTTTAAACTCAGATTTTAAAATGCTGTATAATGAAATAGACAAATAAAATCTTTCGTTATAATCGCTGCACTACGTCGAAGTGTGTAACGGGTTTGTAAAGCCCATCTCCGCGTCATTGTGCCCCGGCAACACAGCTCCTTTCGAAGAAATGTCGCAGCGGTGGCGAGCCGTTGGCAACACTGGGTCCGATTTGACCGTTCCGAGATTTGAACCCCAGACCTCCCGCTCCAGAGACGAGCGCGTTACCGACCGAAAAATATACTACAATTTAAGAAAAACCTAATTAATTTCTTCTTCTTTCTTCATTGCCCGCTTTTCCGTCCGGGTTGCGGGGGCAGCAGCTCGAGATTAAGCCACCACACTTCACGATCTTCCATCACATCCATCATTTTGCTTGGGTGAAGTCCCAAGCAATTCCATCCACGATCCTTAATCTAATTGGTCCATCTAGTTCTAGGTCCTCCAACTGGTCTTCTCCCATTTGCTTTGGCAAGTAAAGCTTGTTTTGGGAGTCTTTCCTGAGACATTCTGCTTATATGGCCAAACCATCTATGCTGAGATCTTTCAATTCGAAGAAGTAACGGCCCAAAGTTAAGAGATTTCTGAATCTCAGAGCTACGCACCTTGTTAAACAGTGTAACTCCTTTGATTCTTCGTAAAAACCTCATTTCGGACGCTTGCACTTGTGATCACACTCTTTCGGTCTTTACCCAAGACTCATAACCACAAGTGAGAATGGGGACAAAAACTGTTTTGAAAATTGAGAGCTTTGCTCTTTTTGACAATTCTCGTTTCATGACAACCGAATAGCGTAAAGCTCGCATTACTGCACTAAACTTGACTATTAGGGTATCCAGTTCTTTGTTTTGCCTTCCGTCACTCGTAAATGCCACCCCAAGATACTTGAAGTTCTTTACCTGCTTCAATGTGGCTCCCTTCACGTGCAACATACACTGATCAGGGTTTCTTAAAAGATCAAGTACCTCAGTTTTGGCCGTGCTTATTTTCTTCCCGGTAGTTTCGCATGCATCTGCAAATCTATTTGAAGCGCGCTGGAGGCCAGATTCTGTGGAAGAAAGCAGAACCAAATCATCAGCGAATAGCAGACGGCTGATTTTGCAATTTCCAATCGTGGCACACTCATCAGCTTGGCTGCATTTGCCGATCCAATTCATGTAAACACTGAAAAAGAGAGGTGACAAAACGCACCCTTACCAGAGTTCAACGCTCACACGGAACGGCTTTGATTGCTTGCCATTTACCCGAACACAAAACTCCGGTCGGCAGTAAAATGACTAAATGGCGCGTAACAACTGACCATCAATGCAATACTCCAGCAAAACCTTCCAAACTTTAACCCGAGATACTCGGTTATAAGCTTTTTCAAGATCGGTAAAGCATGCAAAGAGATCGTTGCCATACTCCCAAGATTTCTCGAAGATTTGCTTCAGAGTGAAGATTTGGTCCAAGGTGCTGCGACCCGAACAAAAACCGCACTGGCCATCTTCCAGTTTTGATTTTACTATTTCTCGGCATTTCCTTTTAAGGCATTTGGCGTATACTTTTCTTGGCAAACTGAGGAGTGATATCTCTCAGTAGTTCGTACATTGCTTGTGATCTCTTTTCTTGAATATTGGAATAATCACACGTGTTTGCCAATCTCTGGGAGTTTTTCCAAACTACCACGCAACTTGACACACTCTCGTTAACCAAAGAATTTCTTCTCCAGTCAGCGCTTTCAAAATCTCGGGTCTGATTTCATCTTCACCAGCAGCTTTTCCAGAATTCATCCCTTTAATTCCCGTTGCCACTTCTGCTGCGCTGAAAACTTCCTCTTCCCCTAAATGTGTCACTTCGTGTGTATCACGGGTCGATGCCTTTACAGGATTCAAAAGATCTTCAAAGTATTCCCTCCATCGTGAAAGGATTTCTTTCTCATCCGTTACAATGTTAGCTGCAGAATCCCTGATGGAGTACGTGACACTCGATCGTTTGCCACGTAAACGGCGGATGGTCTGCCAAAATACTTTGTTTGCCGAAAAATAGTTGGAATCCTACCGACAACCAAACTCTTCCAATGACTTCTCCTTGGATTTTTTTGTTGAAGTTACGTTAAGACGCGACTGAGACGCGTCTTAACGTAACTTAATTGAAGACACTGAGACGCGAAAAGAAGTTACCGCTTTTCGCGTCTCAGTGTACCGGGATTGCAAATCAGATGACGATCTGTCTCGTAGCAAGGATCTTTTTTTTTTGGTCTTTCTTTGCTTGAATAGCATGCTTAATTTCTTAGTTCCTCCAAGGTGTTCTTTTCTCACTATCGCCCGCCACTCTAAGCCGTTTTCGTCCACAACTTTCAGTAGCTGATGAAATGATTGCTGATCTGAACAGTAGTCATTCCTTCTCGATGTCCTCGGATGCATCCGGAAGTTGTCTGAACTTAGATGATATACTGGATGCAAACTGTTTCCTTATTTCTTTGTCCTCCAAAGCCTCCCGTTTGAACCTGTGAGTCACAAACGAACTGTTTGATTTCCTGTTTCGCCAAGGTTTTGAATGTCGCTAGGAACATACTACCAGATGGTGATCAGTTGACAATTCAGCACCTTGCTTCATTCAAACGTCCAGCATATCAGAAAACAAATCTGATGAAACTATACAAAAATCTATCAAACGTTTTTTGATCCATACTAGGTTGATACCATATTAACTTGTGAATCACTGCATGCTAGGAAAAGGTACTCATGATGCGGAGTCCGTTGCTACAACATAGCTACGATACCTTTCGTTCTCATTCAGTCCAGTGATTCCATGTTTTCCGATCACACCCTTCCGCTTACCGGTACCTATTTCAACATGTGCGTTAAAAACCCCCATAAGCAATGTAAATTCAGTAGGTGATACTCGTAGAAGAGCATCATTTACTTCATCCACGAAAGCCGGACGTTCATTCGTAGCATTGGGGGCACATACATACAATAAGCACATTGACCGATCCAATACCTTAAGCTTCAACATACAGATCCGTGATCCCAAAGGAATCCAACCTGACACACAGTCTAACAACCGGAGACTTTTGAGAATCCCCACACCCGCTTGAGCAGACATACTAGGATCAGCACCAGAACAGAAGAGTTTCTATTCGTCATCCAGATCCACAGTTACAGAACCATGTCTCTTGGTTGAAGAAGCTTCGACAATATCGATATGATACCGCTTTGCTTCCTCAATCAATTCTAGCTCTTTTCCTGTGAAGATATTCCAATTGTCTAACAGCAGTTGATGATGGCTGACCGGTGAGTGTGCGACATTACCTCGAGTACGAAAACTCTGCACTGCCTCCATGCGCCTCTCCAAACGTGTAGCAAGCTCATTGGTGAACGTAATAAATTTTCATGTAATAAATTTCCATGTAATAATTGCAGTAATCTGTGGGACAGAAAACCCCTATCTCATAGATGACTGCAATTTGAATTATTCTGCTCTGAATTTTCCATTTAACTTTTTTCAATAGCACCGTCAAATCTCCCATAATTGAATTAAATTTCCGGGTATAAGCTGCGGAGGGGCCCTTAATTTAGAAACATCTCAAAGTTGTATAGAGCCAATTAGTACACAGATACCAACTATTAGATTACAGGTTACAATATAATGGAATTTTGTTGCTTCCTTCGGCTTGTTTTACACTTGGCGTAAAATCCTGTGTGTACGAGATTATTTTTAATTTGTGTAAGATACAAATTCAATACACCATGCACACCGCCTTTCCAGCGTACAAACTGCCAATTGGTTAAAATAAACTAAGAATATGCTAGTACGGCAGGATTTTATGCGCAGTGTTGGCCGAGCCTTAGTCTATTTTACACGAGATATTTGACCAACGTATTTTACAGGAGGGGAGGGCAAAAATGCCTCCCTATCTAACTACTATACTAAATATTATGAACCACCAAATTTGGCATGCGTGTTGGTGTTCACCGAAATTGTTTGGAAAAATTGGTTTTGAGTTGATGACGTCATAAATGTGACGTCACATCCACATTTTTGAAAATTGACGTCGCTTTTGCGTTGATTTTACAGGCGGTTTAAATTTTGTACATAGGTTTATTTTTTGATACCGAATCATAAAATGCTTACGTAACAAAACGTCTTATGGCGTCATTCAAGTAAGTATTGGCCAAAAATTGCTTAGATTTTGGAAAGTGACTACGACAAATCGAAACACTTTCCGTGACCTTAGCAACTTAAATTTTTCAAGGATTACTTGAATGAATTTTGACTCAAAAGTTAAGTTGATTCAAAAAAAAAAAATTTTTTTTAGGGATTTATCACAAAAATCGAGAGGGAGCAAAAATGCCCCACTCGTGTAAAACAGGGTTAAACAAAGAATTTATCTTGAAAACATTTTATACAGTCTAAAAGGAGTGATCAGCAGGCGCGTCGATTTCCGGGGGGGTCCAGACCCCCCAAAGATATGCATTGGGGAGGGTCAAAAAGTAAAGGACCCCCAATAAAAATGAACATGTTTGCTATTTATCATGAATACTAACAAAATGAAATTTCTGTCTTGACAGATTTTTCTTGCTCAAAATCTGGAAAACTGCATATCATAGCGCTAGGTCAAGAATTTATAATAATAATTACAATACGAGCATGTTTATCAACTAGCCAAAATATATTGCGTAATTTTTATTTGTGTGCGTCGCAAACTCGAAACTCATAATTGTGACATTGTGTCTGTCAGTGAAGTCTAGATGAAGAAAGTTCTCACTGTTACAGCAGGCACTGAGGAGCGAAGGTAGACTGAGACTCGCGGCGTCAGAGCATAGTTACTCAAAATTTAAATGGTGCCGTCCGGACGGGGACTTAATGGACGGTGCCATCATAGGCGAGCCCGGATTTTGGATTGGAGGGAGGGGGTAAATCACATACGTCTTCAGACATTTTGGAAATCAGAAACTTTTTACGGGACGGTGATATCGTAAAATGGAAGATGAGAAGCTGTTGCTTGCTTTGGCTCGCAACCAGGATTTTGCTGAGGGGGAAGGACTTGAACGAAATGTTGAAAAGTAAAAATGTCTAAATTGGGAGACATGGTGAGCAAACCAGTGTAACTCAAACGCATCATAGACGGGGGTCTGGGGGCGAAGCCCCCAGCTGCTGGACAAGTTTTTGTAGTTTTTTAAAAAACATAGCTATTTTAATGGCATTGGATCAAATCTTGCGAGTTTTTGGAGTAATTTGAAAGAACCAGATTTTTAACATTTAAAAAAACAATTGAAAAATTAAATTGTTTAATTCTCTGTTTACTTACAATTTAAGTCCAAAACAAGTTTAAAATCTTGCATTTTGGGGCTAAATTTTGTTTGTGATTTGGCCCAGTTAAGGAGAAGTAAGGTACATTTCCTTCTGCAATAAAGATTTGCGTATGAGATTTTTGTTTTGTCATTAAAATAACCAGTTGTGGGAGTATATGTAACGACTTAGGGGCTCAGGCCCCCTTAACTAAAGTCAATAATTTGTTCAATGAGCATTTTCACTGGCTAATTTTCTTTTTTTTCAAAAGCATTTTGTCGCGTAAAACCTAGCGAGGTGAATGTGAATTGGTTTTGAAAGTTACTTGGTACAATAAATGGCTATTCGTAAAGCCTAATCATGTTTTTTGCCCTGGCCGGATTTACGTTGCACGGGGCTCATGGCACTTTGGGGATTTTTGCTGCAATTTCCAGTCAAGTATAGGTGAAGACCAAAAAAACTCATAAGTCCACCATCTAAGTGCGGCGCCTCCTGGCACTCGTTGCGCCATTTGGTAAATCCGGTCGAGGTTATTGCATTACGTTCATGAAAAGGTTGGTGAGTGCCTGAGGTTGCAATTTTTAAGACAAAACTCTTGATTTCTCACGAGCTATACACTTAGATTGGTTGGCAAAATTTTGAGTTGAGCAGGCTGAGCCCTCTGGTCATCCATATTGATGTTATTGTTAATTACTATTGAACGCGTTCACAGTTGTACGGAGGAATACTAAAAGAAAGTGAAACTGAAGAACCACTAGGCTTTGCTTTAATATTTTTATCATTGAGAGCATTTTAATTGAGAGTTGCCCCCTTGGCTACGCTATGGGTGTCATTTCATAAAGTAGTATGGACGACTTGGAGGAACGATTTTCAAAGTCGTGACGTTGGAATTAGGGCCCAAAAACCGCCCCAAAAGTTTGGCGTAAACGAGGTCACATTTAAAAAATATTTCACACTGTATATATCTCAAGATACCTTTTTATCCCCACCAACCCACTTTTGGCCGCGATGAGTTTTTTTTTCTTTTTCTTTCAAAATACCGTGCGCTCATTTCCTTAAACGGCGTAGCACCGAAAAAAAATACTGCATCAAATGTGCTATTGCGCCACACAAACATTGCAAACAAAATCTACTATGTACAAACAAAGCAAACACAATTCGCGAGATTTTGCCAAAAGAGTTCTGGTTATCAAGTTGGACCTCCAAAGATTTCGATAAATCGACGCGCCTGGTCAGCATTGCCAAATGTTACTCATGTTGCTTGCCCCGATCATAGTGTCACGCAGTTTGTCTAAAAAGAACTCTGATAAGGTCACTATCTGCAATTATGGGAAATTCTACCAAAAATGAAACAATCGTAACATGCAGTACCTAACCACTTTATATTTTTTGTCCAATTCCTTAACACCAGTTGCGTTCAATACGTATTTAACACCGACTGCAACTCTTTGACAGGTACTTTCAATGGATCGTGTTTCAAGACTGGAATTAAGTGCGTCGGGCTTTTTTGTTTTGTCCCGGGAGCGTATCATGCCTCGCGGATCGCGTGCTAAATGCAGCACCTGAAAATAAAATCGTCAATACAGCACTTTAGCTAAACTTTGGCATCAAGACCTGGTCTACACTGCGTAAACTCATGAGCTTGTTAATGTATTTTTGGTTTATTTTAAACTTGAAAAGTGGTATGCCCAACTAACCCCCTCAACAGTGTAAAAGCTGCCATTTGCTGACAATAAACTAAGGATACGCTCGAATCCTCACGATTTTACGCGCAGTGTAGACCGAGCCTAAAGCTGTTAGTTGGCTCAAAATTGCAGTGAAACGTAGTCAAGTGTATTTATTTTTGCATACTGACTTCATTATAATTCACCACACTGGGTGGTGGTGCTACCCAGCTCTTTCCAAGTAATGGGGCGCAGCGAAATTTAACATTACTCCAACAATCTGACCACACCTCACAGTTTAGAGCCAGAGATTAAAGATTGAGAAAGAAGAGCCAAAATAGGTTTTCTGAGAGGCTCAGAGACTGGTAAAAATACTATGCGCCCATCACTGACGCAGACAAAATTTTTTTCTATTTGATTGATCCCTCCATAGGCAAAAGGAAAGTATACCAAGCCTTGACCGTAGCTGCAAAAGCGAAAAAGTTCACTGCTTCGTCAAAAACAGGTAAAACTTGAAAACTAACACAAAAATGTACAATATTGCGTTTCTTAAGAAGAAAATGCTTGATTTTGGGAACAGTGGGGAAGAAAACACAAAAAGAATTGCAACAGCAAACAGAAAAGCTTCAACTTTGGCCAAGAAATCAGCAAATTCACAACCTGGAAATCCAGCATGATCTCTCATCCACCAAAAGTTAACCGCAGTCAGGTTAAAAATAGAGGATGCAAAAACTCTCCAGAGAGACTTCGGCAATAGAAACAAGGGGGCCGAGGAGAGCAAAAAAAGAACATACTGGAAGTTACAGAGGAAAGATGCTGATTGATAGTGCTGACAGATTTTCAAAATTTTGTTCCAATCAAGTCCTTGTTCCAGAGACCGGGATTCTGCCGTACAGCTGAATAACATCGATCCGGCAAAAAACGAAAAGGATATTTGCATCTACAGCACTTGCCATACATACTAGCATCTTTTGAGTGGAAAGAAGACAAGGCATAGCCGTGACAGTTGATATGTAATTGCCAGAGGGATGAGGGAGAGCAATTGATTCTGGGTGGGTTCACGGAGGAAGGAAGTAAACACCAAAACAATCGGTTATTATGAAGAAAGATCCTGTGATGTTGAATCATGTCCAGAGACACGTTTATGCGAGGGGTGAAAGGGATAATAGTCGATTAGTCGTAAAGATTCATAATGACCTTGACGAGATTTTTTGTTCACCCAGGCTAGACAACCATTTCGAGGCATAGCAAAAGTATTGATAGTAGCTGAATGCATTAAAAGGAAAAGAGCATTCTAAGTTCGTCGAAAGTCCACAAAATATTTTCAAGAGACTTGCGAAGGCGTAGTGTTAAAGAAACGGACTCAAATTCGTAAGGGCGACAGTTTGGTTTCCTGTCGTTGCAAATTCCGCAAGTGTGTGTGATGTAGGCTATATCTGTTGAAAAAATTGCCTTTGTGTTGTTTCGAAATTTACGTTCGTTCTATTTTTTTTTTTAAATAAGCGCACTTGCAGATGGAGCAGCGGTAGGGAATTGGACTCAAACTCGCAAGGGTAACGGTTTGATTCTTTGCCGTTGCAAACTCCACCAGTGAGAATCATACCTGTGTTCAAAAATTGTCTTAAAAAAAGTTTTAAGAACGTCGCAGTAAAAGCAATTAGAGAATCACGGCTATACCTCTGCTAAGCAGCATGTTAAAAAACGACTCTATTAGCTTGTAGAGGGGCATTGAGTTGCAATTTTAACTCATTTATTGCCACACAAAACAAATTGTATTTCTTAAATTTTTGAGGCTGATTTCAAAATCTTTCGACTTCTATACATCGAAACGTATCAGAATTTCGTTTTTCCGCTATTTGTAGCAATCCTGCCAATTTTAAAATAATTTTCAATTCAACCATTAGGTGTCGCTCATGCAGACGCAACGATAATGTTAGGAAAGCATAATTATTATAGTTAAAAGAACGCATAAATTATCCCAAATCTAACCCTAATTTAAACGTTCAAAGAATAATGAGAAACGCGCGAATGAATATTCTTTAATTTCGTTTTACTCTCTGCAACTTAAAGTTTTTAGCGAAATAGGTTAATTTCTGGTGAAATGGGCTAATCAAAACCAATCTGCAATAAGGCCAGCCAAAGCCTTACTCCTAGGCCTGCTAGTCTACCATTAGTTAAGGAGCCTACCAGTGGATTTTTAAAAGCTGTAAAGTCCAATTTGGACCACTGCATTTTCATACCGGATTTAATTTACTATAATAATTACAAAAAACAACTAGATAGGCCTATACGAAACAAGCCAAAATTATGAATGTTATGCGATCGGCCAAGGCCTATTTTTTAAGCATCTTTGTAAGTGCACCAAATCCAATATCCTTGTGTTAAAAGAAAAAACTCTAACCAATAAGAATGGTTTTATTTTTGAAAACACACCTTTTTCGCCAAATCCACAGCAGAAGCCTGGCAAAAACACGTTTTAACCCAGGGACCTACCAGATAACTATTTCGGTTTGAAACCAGGTATGCAAATTTGATGCTGCTATATTGCCACAGCCGAGTTTTTGTCCGGTAAAGTCAAAATTTTCCCCGTTAAAGCTATTTAACGTCAAACAATGAAAAAACCGGACAAACACGTTGATAATTAATTGTTTTTGATATTTTTATTCAGTATTAAAATTCAAATATTAGGGCGCAGTGCTCCTTTAAGCGCTCTAATTTATTCAAGGCAAACAGGTGGTCTAGTGGATTAGGTGTCTTCCATTAAAACAATAATATCAAAATAATCCCCGGTCTCGTCAAAACAAAACAACAAAAAGTGGTTTTCGCTGCTGCTTCCGGCTTGACGTCTGCATTAGCCTTTCAATTACCGGGTTTTTGTGCGACGCAATTTTACGCAAGAGTAAAGAGGAAAAATAATACTTTGAAATTCCTAACTTCTAAACCGGAGATCGTGGGAGCACCGATTCGGGTATGTGGGTTAGTAGTCATCATGTTTTATTTTTTTTAAGTTAGTTTTGAACTGATGGCGCCGAGGCAGGTTTGGTACAAAAATGACGTCATTTCATTTTAATGACGCTGAAAGATTTTCAAAATTTGCTCATAAGCATTGTTTTTATAAAGCATGCTGTCAAATCGAATTCGTCACAAAACGTTTAATATGTAAATTCACCTAGATATTGACCACGCAAAAATGCTCCAAGTTTGTAAAATGGTTTTGGAAAAACTGAAAATTGAAAAACTTCCTCTTACAACAACGTTAAATTTCTTGAGCTATTTGAGAACAAATTTGGCTCAAAGCAAAAATGGCTTTATAGTTGTTAGAAATCATCAAAATGTCGGTACTCATTTAGAAAAACAGTAATACAATAATAATAATCATTCATGGTACTGGATAAATTTCCGCTTGACAAGAAGGTGATTTTTGACTTGGTAACCATAAGGTTTTTTGCAACCAACTCTGCTGCCTTTTTGAACGATTACTAATTAACTTCTACTTCGTGCTGTTACTAAGCGATGAAATAGATTTGTCTTGATTTCAACAAAAAAGTTCTTTTCAAATACGATTTATTATAAGAAGTAAAAAAGGTGCATTCCGCCGCTCTGCTGTTTGTGTAAATTAAGGCTGAAAGAGAAAGACCCCTCCAAGGTGTGTGGAAAGAAAGGATGGTAGAAACCTAGCTATGCAATAACGAGCAATCCAATACAAGGCCACCTTCTAAGCAACTAACCATGGAACAAGGCAATTTTGAGCCCATTGGGCAAACCAAGACAATTTTTCTTAACTTTCAGTTTTAATTAGCACTAGAATTCTTCTACCGTTTGAGATAGAGAGTCAAGCACGTGGCATTACTTGACTTACTTGAAGCAAGGTTCTCGATGTAGTATTTTTATTCATGTTGACGTTTCGCTCCCCAGTACGGAAAGCATCGTCAGAACAGCAACGTGTTTCTATTGAATAAAAATACTACATTGGAGAAAGTTGTTTTAAATATAGTTCATTAGGATAAACGCACTCCAAGTTTCATTTATTGACTTGTTGTTTCTGTTGTTGTGCATATTTAACCTCCTGTCATCAGACAGCGTCACACGCTAGCTATTGAATGATCCTTATACTAAAACTATTGGACTATTTACACTCCAAAAGCTGCAAGGTCCCTTCTTATATCCTGCCTCAACTAAGCAATTTGATGAGCAAAGATGTAACAATTTAATTACTGTTACAAACCTTTATATCCAAAGTGTTGTCTTCTAAAATATTCTTTAAAATTTTTAATGAGCACAGTCTGATAGTCTTTATCACAACGATATCAGCATTGAGGCAGTGCTGCGTAGCCAAAGTGATATTGACAGGTCCACATTCACGACACAGGCGCTGGTCGCTGTCTTTCTCGCAAAATGGGTACGAGCAAAGCATACGGCTCTTTACCCTGCGTAAGCAAGTAAACTGAATTGAGATAGGAAGTCAAAAAGTAAATTAACTACTCCATGAGTTACACGACATGTCAGTTATGATAACCCACTAATACCAACAGCATAATGGTAACTGAAGTATATTTTGAGGGTAAATTATTATGACATGTGGTGTAACTTACTTACACAGGCATGTGGTAATATTTAATGTAATTCAGTAACTCACTTATTGGGTGATTCATTATTTAATTTTTTGACTTCGCGTTAAGAAAATTATCCCTTACCAAACAGGGTTGAAGGTTGAGGGGGCCATTCAATCTTGAAAAAGTAATCAAGATAGTTTTTGTATTCTGGAAAATCTGCTGTAAATCCTCTATTTAGCTGCGGAATATAAAGCAGTGACGCAACCAGAGTAGGATTAAAAGGCTGATCAAAACCCTTCTTAGCATGCCACTAGGAAATTGTAATTGTAAGCTTAATTACATTTTATTCACCAAGTTAACTTGGCCAAGAGACAGCGAAAATACCGTTTGGTCATCGAGTCAAGCTGCTACCTGCCCATTATCAACCACGCCCGGCGGAGGCTTCACACATTCCTCTCAACTGGTGAACGTCAAGTAGGGAAGCTGTGAATATCAATTTTTAGCGCCTTTGGTTCGACTTGAACAAAAATCGAACCTCAAATATTCCGTTTTAGTGGCACATGCTCTTTCCACTCAATCACTAATCGGTCAAATATAACCAAAATATGCTAGCTTTATTTGAAACGTGTTTTGAAATCAACCGGTCAGTAAAAGAGGTGGGAATCCAAATATTTGAACCATTCAATTGGCTGAGGCTGAGCAGCAACAACAAATGATCCTGTTTTGAATTTGTGGCAGTAATTTCTTGCGTTGACCACTCTCCCGCAGTAGCTCATTTTATTGCGAATTATTAGCATCTAACCTGGACCGTAGCCGAACGTATTTATTCAGTCGGGCTTCAGCAAAATTCAATCAGCGCTCAACAAATGTGTATTTGCTTTTTAGAGCTTTCCAGGCTGCATTCAAGTCTCTTTAGGCGTACCTGAATTACGTCTGGTTCTCTTCTGGCTACGGTCATGAATCGAGCATGCTAGTATATTTTTGGTTTTCTACTCGGTAATATTGCTTACTGTAGTAGTAGTAGCCAGTAGCGTAGCCAGGGGGGGGGGCGGGGGGCTCGAGCCCCCCCTATTGGCTTGTGAAGTATGCAAAATCGCATGTTTTGTGTGCTTTTGAGGCCGATTTTCTGTGAAAAATGGAAAATAGCCCCCCCATACGAAAAGAGCCCCCCCTCAAACGTCTAAATTTGCGAAATTGGAAGAAAAATCACTCTGAATTTTGGCGAAGACCTTTTCTTTTTTTTTTGAGATCACCTAATTTTTGGAGGAAAAAACCTTTGAACTTCCGAGCTTTCCGAGACATTCGTCTCAATTTTTGGACAAACCGTCTGAAACTGATTCAAGATCAATGAAAATTCGAGTCAAGGTCGTTTACACACTTCTCACTCTTTCAAAATAGCCCCCCCCTTTTTCAAATCCTGGCTACGCGCCTGGTAGTAGCAGTAGCACTAGCATCAGTAGTACCAGTAGTAATATCAGCAGCTGGAGTAATAGTAGCGTTTAATTCAAAAACAGCGTAGTTTATAATTACAGTTAATGTACAGAGAACGACAGTCATAATTTATAGGCAATAGGGAGGAAGTGAGGTGACCAAAACTAGTTTGAATTTAGAAAATCTTGGAAAACGACATAAGTTACAGCTTTTGCTAAACTAGCGAAATACAGCCATAAAAAAAAAAACATAGAACACAAACAACAGGCGGTATTTACAAACATGGTCTCGGAGAAAATTTTTTTCATGGGTTAGGAAAACTAATACCGGGCCCCTTTGTCGAGACCTCAACCAAAAATTAGGGGAAGATTTGAAGTTTAAAAACTCTTCGCCAAGATTCGGCCTACCCTCCAAACTAGGTGTATTACCAGAGATGGGCAAGATCACCACCTTTTGGTGATCTTGAAGATCAAGATCAGATCATCACAAAAATGTGATTTGAAGATCAAAGATCAGATCACCCAATCACTGTGATCTTGAAGATCAAAATCAAGATCGTGTTCATCAAGATCAAGATCATTTTACTTTTAGGACTCAAAGAGAGGGAGCGGTGATGATGGGGGGGGGGGAAGGTAAGCTATGAATGTTAAATGCTGTATCAGTATTGACTATCAATGGGCAATGGCAGTGCTGATTTCACTAATAACGTATGACATTTGACACTGACAAACTTTTTGTAGCTATTTTAGTAGTTTAAATAGTCACAAAAACCCTTTTAGATTACTTTTGCTAGTTTTGTATGACAGCAACAAAATTGAAGAACAAAATCAAATTAAAAGTATCAAATCTTCATTAGACCTTACTCGCTTAAATATCCTTTATGTGTGCCGCGAGCTTGCGAGGCTCATCTCTGCTTCAAAACGCTACAAGCACACAACTTAACATCACTGCAGTGGCGGGCCATTGGCGATTAGTATTAGATTTGATTGACATGGGAATCGAACCCGGTCTCCCGCACAAGATTTGCCATTGAAGCCGGACGCGTCTGCCACTCGGACATTCCGCCGGTCAAGAACAAAATCCTTTTTCATGACATTGGCATTGTAGATCATAAGCAGTAAACTTAAAGAATTTTTTTAGACTCCATACGCTCCTTCCATTAAACTCCTCTCCAATTTACTCCAGTTTTGACTCCAGTTTCTACTCCAGTTTTGACTCCATTTCGTGTCAGAGCCATGAAATAGCTTCAAAATATCACATAACCTGGCCTCGGCGATGCTTACTTTACGCGACATTTAAAAATGTAAGTTATCTTGATTTTCAAGATCAAGATCACACAAAAAATGTGATCTTGAAGATCAAGATCAGATCATTGGAATAATGTGATCTTGAAGATCAAGATCGTGCCCATCTCTACGTATTACTACTAATTGAGTGCTGATGCTACTACTTGGGTGCTCGTGAACTTATAAATTCCCCCAAATGCGGTTTAAATGCGCCCCCTGAACCATTGCCTCGTAAACACTGTTGACAAATTTATATCAAAAAAAGGTGCTGTTGCATGGCGCCATCCCATAGCATAATCTACAATTTAAAAGAAGAATTCTACTAAACAAAGTTAGGTTTGATTGGTTTCATATTCTTACCTGACACCGAAATTAGATTTTCGACCATTGTTTTTAAGCATTTTCAATATTTCTGAGGGATCATGAAATCGGCATTGGAAATGGTCGTGCAAATACTGCATCCTAGCACTGGTTTCGCTTTCTGCCTCGCAGTTATCCTCAAACGCTCTGAGCGGTTCGAAAAGATAAAATGCGTTCTTTCTTTGATTGAATAAATTCCCAGTAAACGAGGAGCCAGAACGAAAATACGCGTTGATTAAAAGACCTGCGGAACGCTCCAATTTATTATATTTGCTAAATCAAATTGTTGGTTTCGATAATCTAATATGTACAAAGCAACGATTAATAGCCTGACTGGGAAAACTTTTGTAAAGAAAGCTTGCCGGATTTTCTCCCATCGCATCGCTGATCAGGTTTCCAGAAACAATTCAGGCATACCCTTCAGCAGAAGAGTTATGAAGTACTTCAAGCAACAACCTTCAAAAAATAATGACAACCACCGCACCTTCTAGAATCTTTCACTTTCTCTGAATTAACCTACGCACTTAAAATAGATAAAATTGAAAGATGCCCCTGACCTGATGTTATCCGCAATGAGTTTTTACTATACTCTGGAGAAAGCTACAAACCTGGTTTCGGAAGTTTATCAACACTTCCTTCTTAACAATTACGGTTCCATCCACAAAATGTGGCGTTGAGCCAAGGTAATGTTCAGCATCCTCAAAATGTAGCGTTGAGCCAAGGTAATGGTCAGCATCCTCAAACCAAGATCAAGCCAATAAAGGACGATTTTAATCAAAAGTTCTTTAAATTATTTTCTACTACTGGAAAAAATCCTGAAAAATTTTACAACTTTGCTTTGTACTCACTTACCTTTTCGTTTTTGTTTCTGATAACGAGGTGAATTCGTATTTCCAAAATTTTTCCGAAAGGTATTGTAGATATTTGTTTCAAAAAATAAAAAAATGAAGAGGAAAGTCGCGAAAACACCAAACTTTAAACTTTGATAGCGCATTTCATGATCAACATTTTATCATTACCGCAAGTCTAATGTACGTACTGATTTTGCGAAATCGCGCTAAGATTTTCCCAATTTTTCTTGTTAAGTTAATCTTTATTATTATTTTGCTAAAAATATAACACGTTAGACTTTTCTTTTTAAGCTCTCTATTTTTGGGAATAAAAACCTTGAAAAGTTTTACTTGTGATAATAAAGATAATCCTGTAATTATGATGATTTTGACGTTTTTGGGCCACAGTTTTATCTAATACATCAAAATGATTCAATGCTAGTCCAAGAATATTACGTTTCCTGACTGTGAGCCAAGTGTAAAGAGTATATAAGAAATAGTTACCCATAAACAGGGTGCCTTCCCCCAAAAAAACAGGAATTCAAGAAAATATTCTTGCAGGAAGACGCTATCCACTGGACGTCAAGTCAAATCTTTCATTATAATCGCTGTAATACGCCGAAGCGTGTAACGAGTTTGTGGGTCCCATCTCTGCGTCATTGCGCCCGGGCAACACAGCTTCTTTCGAGGAAAAATTGAAGTAGGAGCGAGCCGTTGGCAACACTGTATCCAATTTAACCGACCTAAGATTTGAACCTCAGACCTCGCGTTCCAGAGGCGAACGCGTTACTGCTCAACCAAACCGGCCAGTTGGTAGAGCGGCAACGTGTTCGTCTCTGGAGCGGGAGGTCTAAGCATCAAATCTCGGACCGGTCAAATCGGACACAGTGTGGCCAACGGCTCGCTCCTACTGCAATTTTTCCTCGAAAGAAGCTGTGTTGCCCGGGCGCAATGACGCAGAGATGGGACCCACAAACTCGTTACACGCTTCGGCGTATTACAGCGATTATAATGAAAGATTTGACTTGACGTCCAGTAGATAGCGTCTTCCTGCAAGAATATTTTCTTGAATTCCTGTTTTTTTGGGGGAAGGCACCCTGTTTATGGGTAACTATTTCTTATATACTCTTTATACTTGGCTTACAGTAAAGAAATGTAATATTCTTGGACTAGCATTGAATCATTTTGATGTGTTAGATAAAACTGTGGCCCAAAAATGTCAAAATAACGCTATAACGAACCAATTCAAAAGCGCGATGTTTTTCCTATCTTTTTTCTTATTAACGTACTCTCGGTATAACAAATTTGAATATAACAGACTTTTTGTTATAACAAACTATTCTTTCGGTCCCCCTGGAGAATTTTCTCTTGTTATAACGAACTTCTGCCTATTTCGGCTCATATCGCAAAATGCATTTGGCCATTGTTTCGCATAATTTATTTCGCCGAACAGTCAAGCCGTCATAGTTGACCTAGTTCCGCTGTCGTGAGTATACCACCGTCAGTCCGTCATACTGTAGTACAGTAGTCTGCAGCTGTCTGTGGCTTTTTTTGAGACTTGTTCGGTGATATTGTACATCATGCTTTTTATTTAGTTGCATGCCAGTTACCTATGGCTTCAAAAACAAAAGCTGTCTCTTTGGAAACGAAAGTAGCTATCATCCTCTGTTTCTTTGGAAACGACTTTGTGCAGTGTGTTTTGTTTTACAGTAGCCTATTGTGTAGCTAACTTGAATGTGCTTCTTATGCTACAAAATTCACAGCCTTTTCACACATGTAGCCTACTAGCTGTAGCCTATGTGCACTCTAGCGGATGTTTGCTTTGCAACAAGGTGCAAGCAGAATGCAGATAGTGTATCATTACACTTGATATGTTTTAGTTAATACAGTATTGTAGCAGTGTTCTGATCATAATCGCAATACTTAATTGTAGGGAGGACCGATGCCGTCGCTACGGGAGGGCCGTGCCCCCCCTAACGATTGCTTGTGCCTCCTCCGTTTCGGTTTACTCAGAATACTTTTTTGAAGCATCACGTAACGACTACACAACAGATAATAATGGAACAAAGAATAATAACGCTCAAAGATAATTCTCGTTTGAAGTTTTCTCGATTCTTTGCAAAATTGTTGGCCACCAACTGCTGTACATAAATGTGACGCAATAATCCGTCTTATTAACACGCCTTTGCGGATGCGCCGCGGAATAGGGATGTAAGCCTATAGAATCGTTACCGGTTCTCAGGGCCGCCGAGTGAAGGGGGCAGGGGGGACAATGAATTCGGAACCCATGGACTTCAGGGGGCCCATCAGATATTATCATAACATTGGAGCAACGATTTAACTCAAACAGGGTTTTCTGCAAACAGATAGGTCTTCATTTGGGGGCGGAGGACTGTGCATATGATTATTATTAAACTTATTGGAAATAGACCAAAAACAGTAATCAGCAAGCCATTTTGCTCTGAAAAAAAATTTTTTTTTTTTCCGGAAAACACTTCAAAATCCGGAAAGAATAATGTCAGCACCATTAATTCAAAACATCAAAAATAAACCAATTTATTGAAATTTTTCGTCCCTTGCTGTAATAGACGCTATGTTGAATTAGATATAACCGGGCCCAATATTTAAGCGGTCCCAGTGTCCACATTTGGATCTCGGTGCTCTTGCCGGTACTCATTAGTGATTATGACCTGAAACAATACGTAAAAACATTTTTTAAAAGGCCAGCTGTTTTTTTTTTTTTAGAGCACATTGAAGATTTTTTTTTTGGTCGCAGTCAGTCACGCAACCAGGGGAAGAGCCTAAGGGAGCTTCGGAGGCATCAGCCCCCTTTAGCCAAGTCATTTAGAAAATATAAACCAAAGAAACAAGCGTCTAAACGTGTTTTGGACTTGATCTTAAGTGTAAGGGGGGTTCAAGAGGCTAAGCAATCTAATTCTTTCTGTGACTTCTGAATTTTAGCAATTAGCTGTAATTATTCATAAGGCTAAAACATTTGCGAAATGCCATTTAAATGGTGTTAAAATTGCTATTTTTTGCCGTAAAATCGTAAAAATCACCCAGAGGCAGGAGGCTCTGCCCCCGCACCCCCGCCCCCTCCGTGGTACGCTTAAGTTGCATCGGTTTGTTTGTCACGGAGCCCAAATTAAGACTATTTTGGAGTAAAAAATTTACTTTTTGTTCAAGCCTCCTCCCTCTAAGAAAATCCTGGTTTCAGCTTCTGGTCGCCTTTACTCCTGCACACAGATTTTTCAAGTGATTATACGGGCAGCATACGAAACGAGCTAATAAACGCTGCAGCGCTTATACGTCTCTTTTTCCAAACATAGCTAAAATTTTTTTTAGATGGCGCATGATGTGTAGGTGTAAAATAACAGTTTTGGCAGAATTTAGTAATCCTTAGCTGTCTGTCGGATCTCAAAAACCTTTTCACGCGTCTTTAAGCAATTCAAACTTGTATTGATATCCAGAAACAATCAGTTACGAAGACGTAGATGTATGCTAAAACGGTTTTCTGTAAAGAACAAAAACATTCAGGATGTCGAACAGTTTAAAGACACGCAAATTACACTAATTTAGCTGCGACGTACGTCAAATCAAAAAACTTCAAATTTAAACAGTAACCAACATAACGTTCAAATGCACAAATCATTCAATTAAAACACATTGTCAACTAAATTTATATCAACATAGTTTATCGTGAATATACTGTAAACTATATCAGCAACGGTCCATGCCAAACTTTAGATAATCGTCAATTTAGAACAAATCAATTTATCAGTTTATGATCGGTCTGCAGCCAAGAATTTCGAGACGTTACAGACAAAAGGTCGCGGGTATAACACTGCAAACAAACGCCGAAAATTAACAACTTAACACATTATCGGTTATTCAATTTACTCGAGATTAATTAATTAATTCAACGTCAAAGCTACTTCGGGCATTCAAAGAACAGTAACTCAAAGAAAGACATTTAAATATGCTTAATTTTAGCCATCAAAATATTAACTAACTTCCAGTGAGCACTAAATTACCAAAAATTAAAACAGTAAACTTTAAACACAAAATACGAAGCACAATACTTACCGGTCAAGTTTGATTACAAATTTTTCCATAAACGACCTTGCAAATTTAGGATATTCCATAGCAAATTTCAAATTCAGTTTACAATCATAAAATAAAGCAGCCGGCCCAAAAACTCCTTTCGGTATCACATTGTTTACTAAAAAACTAGAAAGTGATTTTACAAGGTTTATCTGAGTCAAAACGAGAGAAAAAGGCGTCTATGGGACAAGAGCTACCAAACTGATAAAAAAAAACTCGCGTTAGAGAACAGTTGTAGTTTGAATGATGGATGATGCTGTTTTCGAGAAAAAGCGAAAACTGATATCTTAAATGAGTTTCCATACGCATCATAGAACGCTCGACTGTACTAATTAAGCGAAACACAAAACGGCAGAAAACAAACACAGTTTGGGAGGCCTGAAAATTCTACAGTTTTTATGTGCAAAAGTTCAGTTTATTTTAGTGCCCCTTCGTTTTCGGCTAGTGCCCCCTCACTTCGTTTGCTCTGGCGACGGCACTGGGGGGACGCGTGCCTCCATCGGGAGTTAGCGTCCCTCCAACGAGATTTAGCGTCCCCCCATCGAGATTTAGCGTCCCCCCATTGAGATTTGAGCGCTGGATGATGAAACGATCAAGAGCCAGCCAGCACGAATAAATCCTACAAATTCCGGCCGAACATAGTCCCAAATTGCGGTGAAGACCTTTTTTTTGGTTTTCACCTGATTTCGGGGAAAAAACACTTCATTTTCGGCGAAGACCTTTTTCCTTTTTTTTTTGGTCTTCATTCAATTGCGGGGATGGAATTACATAATTTCCACTGAAGTTTGGTCAAGGCTGCAAAAGCGTCCCTCCGTAAAATTTTACAATTTACAGTAAGTACTGCATAGGCGTAGCCAGGATTTTTGATTGGGGGGGGCAAACCACAAATCACATGCAATGACGTCATCAAAAATTTTTGAATGAGGAACTTTTGGTGGGGCAAAGATATAGAAGAATGAAAGATCAGAAGTCGTGGCCTGCTTCGGAACTGAACCAGGATTTCGCTAGAGGAGAGGGCTCAAAGCAAACGTTAATAAGCGAAAATGTCTGAAGTGGGAGACTTGTTGAGTAAACGAACGTAACTCAAGCATGTCACAGATGGGGTCTGGAGGCGGAGCCCCCAGCCGCCGAAGGCTATGGGGGTCAGAGGGAGAAGCTCCCAGCCGCTGGGCAAGTTTTTGTAATTTTTTGAAAAAAAAGCTATTTTTACGCCACTGGATCACATTTCGCACGGGTTTAGAGCAGTGATGGAAATCAAAATTTTAAGAACAGGTTTTCTTTTGTATCGTACTTACTAACAACAGGTTCTCTTACTTCCTTTTAAAACTAATTATCTCATCATCTCTACTAAATTGAAAAAAAAAAACAGTTGATAATATTAATATACGATACAATAACACGATAATAAATAACGTCGAGAAAACAAAATAACTATCTGCCTTATTTGCAAGTTTTTTGAAGCGAACCTACTGACTTCCAGGCTAGTTCACTGTCTATAAAGTATTTAGTGTCTTAAATGCTTTGTTCTGCGTACCACACTTCTGTAGAAATTCGGGCTTTGTTTTTACGTCACAATGCTGCAAATTACTGACCATGTAATTTTCAACCAGCTTTGTATTTTATGTTTTATTCCGTAATAACCGATGGGCCTTACAATTCTGCAATTGAGGCGTAAACTGGAATATTTTTGGCGGACAGGCGATTGAGAAACAAAGGTCTAATGTCTGTAGAAAAAACAAGAACGGGTTCGCTGATTATCCTGACATTCCAAGAACGGGTTCGCGCGAACCCGTGCGAACCCCCTGAATCCCATCACTGGTTTAGAGCCATTTGAAAGAACTAGATTTTTAACATTTTAAAGGCAAATGAAGAATTTGAATTGTTCAAACTTCCTTTTACTTGCAATTTAAGTCCAAAACACGTTTAAAATCTAGCATTTTGTTGTTGTATCTTTTAAGTGATTTGGCCTAGGTAGAGGGAAGTAAATTACATTGTCTCCTGCAGTATTTTAGAGTTAAATAATAATCCACTCGAATATTTTCCTTAGAAATTTTTGTTTTGTCATGAAAATAACCAGTTACAGAAGTATATGCACGAATACGGCCTGGGGGCCCAGACCCCCTCAATTTAAATTTAATAATTTAATCAATAAGCATTTCCTCCAGCTATTTTTTTTTTCAAAGGTATCTTTTTGTATGAAAGCTGGCGAAGGTAGAGGTGAATTGTTATTGAAAAATATTACAATAGATGGTTACGCCTACTAACCATGTATTTGTTACGCCAACCAACCTACCAACCTGGGCCGGATTTACATTGCGCGGGGCCAAAAATATGCCATGAGGTAAATCCGCTCCTGGTTTTTACATTACGTTCAAGTCGTTCATAAAAAGGTTACATATGGGCATGAGGTAGCAACGTTTAGAACAAAACCCTTAACTTCACCGGGTCATAAATTTAAATTGGTTGGCAAAGATTCAATTGAGGGGATCCGGGCCCCTGGTCGTCAATATTATTGTGAATTACTGTTTTACGCGTATACTGCTTCTCTACGCGAAAATGCTAAAAGAAACTGAAACTGAAGAAACAATAAGATTTTTTGTCACATTTTTATAATTGATGGTATTTCAATTGAAGTGGAGCGGGCCCTTCGGGCCCTCTTGGCTACGCCTATGGGAGGAGTTGAATTGTTATTGAAAAATGGTACAAAAATGGTTACACCAACTAACCAAGTTATTGACCGGGCCGAATTTACATTGCGTGGGGCCCCTGGCACTTTGGAGATTTTTGCAAAATCTTCTTGCCAAATATAGGTGAAGACCAGAAAAAAAAAGTCTTACTATCTGAGAGCGGGGCCTCTGGCACTGTGCCATATGGTAAATTCGCCCCTGGTTATTGCATTACGTTCATAAAAAGGTTACATGTGGGCCTGAGATAGCAACTTTTTAGACAAAAATTCTTAGCTTCACCCAGGTTATACATATAAATTAGTAGGCAGAAATTGAATTGAGGGGGCCCGGGCCCCCCTGGTCGTCAAGATCATTGTTAATTACTGTTGTACGCGTGTGTGTTGTACGCGAAAAATGGTAAAAGAAACGGAAACTGAAGAAACATTAGGCTTTTTTGCACATTTTTATCGTTGGTGGCATTTCAGTTGGGGGGTACCGGTCCCCCTGGGCCTCCATTGTGGTTACGCCTATAGTTCTGATAACTATGTTTCATGAACCTCGTCCAATATTTACCCATTGCTACATTTTGCGACGTTCTAGGTAAAGAGACTGCCACCTTAGTTATGGATTTTGGCATACCTTCGATATAACAAACTTTTGATATCAGAGGTGGAGTCCTCGAGGACACATTTCGAAGTCCTTGGCCTTGGCCTCGAAGGTCAAGTCCTTGGCCTTGGCTTCGAAGCCTCAAGTCCCCGAAAACTACTTGTCCTCGGCTCGAGGACAGCATTATTTTTTGAATTGTTAAAATTTTGCAAATCATCTGAAAAAAATTTTTGAAGACCTTAATTCTTGGAGATCACCTGAAAAAATTTGTGAAGACCTTTTTTTAGAGTTCGCCTAAAAATTTTGTTTGAAGACCTTTTTTTGAGAACACTTGCGCTTGTGTCTTTGGTTCTTGGCCGTGGCCTCGAGCATTTTCTTCCTTGGCCTCAAGAGGGTCTGTCCTCGGAAGGGCTGTTCTTGGCCTTAGCATCGGATTTTTTTGTATCCTTGGCCTTGGCCTCGAGCCTTGTGTCCTTGACTTCACCTCTGCTTGATATAACAACTTTTTCTGCGGGTCCCGGAAGTTCGTTATATCGAAAGTTGACTGTAGTCGGTATTCCAGAAAATTGCCCCGACAAAAACCATTATGAAATATACGCCATATATAGTACCAGCAAGTAAATTGCTAACGGTGATAAAATTGAGGAAATTACTGTATAGGTCGACTACATTTGCTATAATGTAGACCAGTGTTTCTCAACCATTTTCTTCTGTGACCCTGATTCGTTTAAAAACACTGTCTTCAAGAACAGCTGCGACCCAACTAAGTAATTACAAAATCACCAAAAAGCAACACATAAAGGAAAACTTTTATTACGCAACATTAAATCGCCATTTTGTTTATACAAGTTTTTGAAAAGGTGGCTCAACGTTACTCAACGTTAAATGCTTTGGATGCTCTTCATCCACACGGTTTGTGTATTTATCTTCATAAATGCCCGAGCAGAAAATCCGTCTCACATAAATATGAGCTTGGAAAAAAAATTATAATTTTTAAGGCTTCTTATACAATATTGGACAGTAGCGTAGCCAAAGATGCTTTAGTAATCTCCATTAGCCAGACGACCAAATTGCAGAATAAAGAAAACACTACGTTTTTAGCACTTTTGAAACTGTCTTTTGCACTAGATAAGACTGATCAAAATGATTTATAGCATATTTTGAAACGTTTACTTAGGGGAGAGGAGGCGAATTCGTCAAAAATCAAACTTTAAAAAATGGCCAAAAATTGGTATTCAAATTTGATCGCACATTGAAAAATGCTTAACATAGGTTTCACCCAAAAAAAATTTTAGCTTAGGAATAAACGGAGAGGGGCTATTCCGTGTTAATTATACTACCAATCACTTCTTTCAAAGTTCCGTTCATTAGCCCCCCTGGTTTAGTTATATATTCTCCATAAAATATAGACGAAAATTTCTATGCTTATGCCACGTTTTAGTAACATTAATGTTATTCAAATTAGTCCTAAAATTAAGTTAATTTTGCCTAACAGACACAAAAATTCCGAGCGGCGCTGGGGGCTCCGCCTTCAGACCCGCGTAACAGTCCTTTTCTTTTCCATTCAGTTGCGTAGCCAGGGAGCGGGGGCTATAGTTCTTCCCATTGGCCTGAAAAGTATGCAAAATAACACGTTTTTAGTACTTTTGAGGCCGATTTTTGCTCCAAAAATGAAAACAGCCCCCCCAACGGGATTAGGGAGCAGAAGCTGTGAAGGACTTGCTCTTATTTGGACCAAAAAAGTTGAGTTTTTTTTCTGGAGCGCACCAAAAGTTGGTCAGGAAAAGTGAGGACCTTTTTTTTTTGGAGATCACCTAATTTCGGCCGGAAAAACCGTCTCAATTTTGGTGAAAACCTTTTTTTTTTGGAGATCACCTAATTTTGACAGAAAAACCGCCTCAATCTGATTCAAGACTGATGAAAATTTGGGTTAAGTTCGTTTACTGTTGTTTTCACCTCTCAAAAAAGCCTCCCTCCCACTCGTTGCGAAATCCTGGCTATGCGCCTGTTTCCGTTGCAAATTTTTGGCTACAGTATATACGCCTGACATTGGATACTCGTTTGCAACTTGACACCAAAACTTGGGCTCTGAAACTTCCGTGCAGACACGTTCTTCTTCTCAAGTACAACAAATTATTAATTCTCGAAAACAAACGAGATCACAAAAATTAGAATATCAATAACCAAAGTACTGATGGCTCATATTCTGAGTAAATGAGGGCTCATATACCAAAGTACTGAGGGCTCACATACCGACCGGTCAACCGGTTTTTGATTGGCCCGGTCGACCAGTTTTTCACAGAAGGTTTTTGTTTTCTGTTCAATGTATCTAATTAAAAATTTTCAAAAAGGGGAGGGCATGGGTGAGATGCTAAGTTTGTGACTCCGAATGGAGGTCTCAGACAAAAAAACGTAAAAAAATTTTTGCGATTTTTACAAAAATAACTCAATTTTAAGACCTTTTTAGGTTAAATTTTGGTTTGAAAGACCTGCTTTGAGAAGCGCAAAACGTGCACAAAATAAGCGCAAAAAGAACTGGAGGGCACAAGCTAAATTATCAGACGTTCTTGTTAATGATATCATGCGTATTAAAAAAAAAGAAGTTAAATTTTTTTAGCTATTGGTGACAGATTATTTGCAATTTACCGAGCAGCAAACACTAAACTATTACGACATTGGCTGGAAAATATTCGAAATATAATGTGCCCCAGCAGTTTGTAGAAATGATGCTATTTCAGAACAAGTCTTTCTTGCCCTGTGTAGAGTATGGTAAATTTAAGTGGAAAAAGTCTTTTCAAAGCGGCAAGATTTTAGCATGTACTAAAAATCTGTTATCTGCGCTACTTCTACTCTCAAGCTGATTAAAATGATCCTAAAATGCCAGGTAGCGTAAGCCTCTTCCACATGCATGCTTTATTAGAATCTGATTACGCGATTTCAACGTATAATTTGCACTTTTTTGCTTTGTGCCGTGGCCCAAAGGGCCAGGGCATGGCACAATGGTCCTCGCCCCTAAATACGTCCCCGGATGTGCATGTCTTAATGATCACAGCATATTATTCAAAGCTTGAAATCATTCAACTAATATTTTCTAACGATTTGGTTTGTCAATACAGCTTTTTTTTGCAAAGTTTTGTTTATAATATACTATATATGTAAATTTCCGTTGGTGCTTCGTTGTCTTTTAGTTGCAAGATAGGAGAATTTGACTGGTGTTTCAATCGGCTTGACCAGCCGGTCGAAGAATCTCGACCAGACCGGTAACCCGACCGGCCGATCGACCCGACCGATTTCCATCTCTGGACTCTTCTTCAGCAGCCTGAAAACTGACAGTTTTGTCTTTGTTTTCTTCGCAATTCATTTGTTCTAAAATATGTTTAGCCACATCGCGCGAGTATAACGGAATTTGTCCAGCCACAATAAACTCAAATGTAAAATTACAACATATAGCAATCAAATTTAACGCCAGATGAAGTGTATTCAAAAAACGGAGTAACCGGAGTAAAAAAATTACTTCAGCTTTGTAAGTAAAAATCCGCGGTTAAGACATTTAACGTGTGTTTGTGGTTATTTGAAATGCCAAAAATTTACGTAAAAGAGGCCTAATTACGTCAAATTAAAAGGTAAAAATAAGAAAATGCTTGGTTTTAACAACTTCTTGCTGTAAATTTTAAAACTACAGCTTTTGGTAAATTTTTTACGATCATATTGCAAGTAATATTACATTTTTTTGCAGAGTAAGCTACTCCAAAAACCGAATAACTTCTCCAATATGACCGGTATTAACTACTGTTCCGTCACATCTGATAGCGTTTTGTGAGATGAATCTATTTTCTGTTCATGGAGTGTGTTAATCATTGATGTTGCAGTATCTTTACTTGATCCAGTTTTGGTGGTAAAATGACAAACATATTCAGAACCCGGTTCGCTCATCACACTTCAACAACAAAGCAATCTATTATCTAGGCTTACTTGGTAACTTTGCCCTGATCTATTAGCAACTGACAATATTATACAATTCTTATTGATGGAAACTTCTAAAATCGGATCGTAAATAACGTTATAAACAAAAGCACAAACGTTAGGTGTTGAAACACAATCACTTGTGTCTCCAACAATGACGACGTCATAAAGGTAGGCGTAAATTGGCCGCATTTAATGTTAAAGAATTCAACAAGCTACGGGTAAAAAGTGGAAATTTTCAAGTGCATTGTAGCAACCTAAGATGTCAATATTTTTTCTTCAATTTTTTATGCAAGATTATATCATACCACTACATATTTTTTTCACTATTACGAAAGATTTTTGTAAACTTAATTTTTTCACTCCACCCTAGTCGGCAATTGGCAGCTTGACTCGAAGGAAAGGTCTCTTCGCTAGCTGTCTCTGGGTCAAGGCAGCTTAGTGAAGAAAACGTAATTACAACTTTACGAACTGGTGGATACATATAATCTTTGTCCGCAAAAATCATAATCTTCAATCTTAAAAGTTGACCCTATATTCCGGCGACTTCACTAAGACGTCATAAAGGTAGGCGTAAACCAACTCGGGTCACTGTAACCTCGAAATCATTAATTGACCATATATTCACCAACATAACAACTCGAACAATCTCATCAGGTATCTACCAAAGCGATATAACAGACCACTTTCCTATATTTTGTGTTATCCATACCAACGCACCAAAACACAAAAAAGTTGACCAACGTGGGTTTTACCGAGATTACAAAGTTTTTAGTCTACCACCATTTCAAGAAGATCTAAAAACTATTTTACAAAATGAATCCGCATTAGTGCCTTTAACTAGCGAAAACAATGTTAATAGCGTATTGGAACAATTCATTTCATCATTCAAGTGTGTGGTTGACAAACACGCTCCCATAAAAAGAGCATCACGCAAAAAAGATAAATTATTTAAAAAGCCTTGGTTAACGAAAGGGCTTCTAATCTCTATTAAAAATAAACAAAAAATGTACAAAAACAATTTTTTGAATGGAAATGATGCTCAAAAACTGCTTTTCAAAACTTACTCCAACAAATTAACCAAAGTCAAACGCCTTTCTAAAAAAATGTACTTTTATAAACAATTCGACGACAACCAAAATAATAGTCGTAAAATGTGGAAAACCATCAATTCACTTCTCCACAATAAAACAGCTGACATAAATTCTCCTCCCAAGAATATAAAAATAAATGACAAAATCTGTGACAATCAATTGACAATGGCTGAACACTTCAACAATTTTTTTTGTACCATTGGCAAACGTCTGGCCGAAAACATAGAAAACAACAGCAGCCAAAGTGTAACTCGATACTTAACTAACAGAGTTTCCTCTTCAATATTTCTTGAACCAGTTGATGAAAGAGAACTAATTAGCATAATTAATTTATTACCTTTGAAAAAATCGGTCGGGCATGATAACATTCCAGTCATTTTTATTAAATTAGTAGACAGAATTATAGCACCTTTTCTGGTTAAAGTAATTAATGCATCATTTGATTTTGGGATGTTTCCAAACATTCTTAAAATTGCTAAAGTAATTCCTATTTACAAGTCTGGAGACAAACAACTTATCAACAACTATCGCCCTATATCATTGTTATCCCCCTTTTCTAAAATATACGAAAAATTACTTTTTAATCGTTTTTACAAATTTCTAGATAAAAAATCGATTTTAATCCCAACACAATACGGATTTCGCCCTCACCACTCAACACAACATGCAATTTTAGACATTATTACAACTGCCTACCATAATATTAACAATAAAAATTTCACTGGGCTGGTAATACTTGATTTAACTAAAGCTTTCGATACGGTTTGTCACGAAAGACTGTTAATTAAACTCCATCACTATGGTTTTAGAGGAAAAGTTAATAAGCTGATTGGTTCCTATTTCTCGAATCGAAAACAATATGTTTGTCTAGGTGATATTTACTCCTCACAACAGCATATCGGGTTAGGAGTGCCTCAAGGTTCCACACTAGGACCACTTTTTTTTCTACTTTATATAAACGATCTTCCTAATGCCACTAATAGTCTCCCTAGATTATTTGCAGATGACACATGTTTAATTCTTAGTCACTCATCAGTAGCCAAGTAAGAAAAAAACATAAATCAAGACCTAGCCAATGTATCCAGATGGGCTATAACCAATCAATTAACAATAAATCCGACCAAATCCCACTTGCTTATTGTTTCGCCATACCTAAACAAATCATCACCGAATGCCTTCATCACACTTGACTCATCTATTCTAAAAGAAGAGAAAAGCATAAAATACTTGGGTATAAATGTCGATAATCAGCTCCTTTTTGGAGATCATATCAAACAACTACGAACAATTGTTTCTCGTGCCGTTGGCATTATGACGAAGATAAGACACTTTATTCCTTTACGAATACTAAAACAAATTTACTTCGCCTTCATTCATGCACATCTTACTTATGGCATTATAGTGTGGGGAGCCACATTTCCTTCTTACCTAACTCCACTAAAATCTCTGCAAAATAGAGCAATTAAATTACTTTCTGGAGTATCATCTAGGTTACAGAGCGCGCAACCCCTATATAAAGAAAATAATATACTTAGTTTAAACAACTTATTAAGTCAAGAAACAGCTAAATTTATGTATAAATTCATTCACAAGCAACTTCCTGTACAATTCGATAACTATTTTGATTATGTCCATGCAATTCATAAAAGAAGTACGAGAATTTCACAAATGAAAAATCAACTCTACATTCCTAGATTCCGTACTAACAGATTACAAAGATCCATTAAGTTTAGAGGAGTTAAAGTATGGAACGATATACCTAACGAAATTAAAGATAACAAATGTAATTTTTCAGCTTTCAAAAGAATCAACAAAAAATACCTAATCTCACAAGTGACTTGATTTCTGCAAATAAAAGTATTGTTTTTTTTGTTTTTTTTTCCAATTTTTCACTAGACAGCATGCAATCTGATAAGTAATTTTTGTAAAAAATTCATCCCGTTTATTTATACATAATTTTGAACTTAAAGCACGAGCTAATAGTTATTAAGCCATAACTATTGACCAACAAAACTTAGGTGGCTGCTTGACTCGAACACCGGCAGGTCACTTCGCAGCCCTCCTAGTCCACACGTATAAAAATATTAACCGATCCTCTCGTGAATTATTGTTTTAATTTTGTGACAAAATAAACTATGATTGATTGATTGATTGATTGAAGACACACCAGAACCGCAAAGTAAAAATCGACTCTCACTAATGCAAAGATGTATCAGATTAGATTTTTCATTTACGCACAACAGTATAATACAAAACCAAATAATGCCAACGCCGACGTACATTCAGTAATATCATTTAACCTTTTTGCATGAGACTTTGCAACGGTGTTCATGAAAAAAATCAACACCATTTGGTCATAAAAGATATCAAGGTTGTTATGAAAACTTTTATACGGTAATACTATTCGTGATACAAGCTTCTGTCATGTAATAGCCAATATTTATGACGAAATGGTATTGAAAACTTTCATCAACACCATTGAAAACGTCATGTAAAAAGGTTGACTGCCTGTGCATAGACGTTTAAGAGACCACCATGTCGATTTGACTTTTGAAGAAAATATAGTTGAAAATTCAGAAGTTACATAACAGATTTGGAACATTAACGTTTTCACAGCCGTGAGGTAACACTAGTTATGAGGGAAATGCAGATTTGTGTAAGAAGTGCTACCTCACAGTTGTGAAAAAATGTATTTGAAAGTAGGTTAAAAACAAGCAAAAATTTATATCAAAAATTATATCATATAGGCAAACGTACAGATATCGTACTGGGATTTTTTCGGATCTAAAACGCTTTCATTACCATTAGGAAATATTGCGGCTAAAATTTAACATTATAATATCTGTTGTCTTTCTTTAGTCTTCTTTGTCATCTTCTTCGAAAAATAGAGCCTTTTTTCCTCCAGGTCACGAACCCAACTTAGATCAACAGAAGCTTAGATAAACCGGGGGGGGTCATTATGCAACACATTGAAAGGATTACGAAGTCGTTAGCTCTTTAAAACAAACAAAACTTACAATGTCGTAATTCTTACGAAACGTTGCATAATACAGCCCCAGCTTTGTAGTCCCTCACCAAAACATAAGAACCAAGGCCTGCGCAAGTCTAAAAAAACACAATACTGATTCCGTACACGTCATAAAACCATTCATTACAGCATTTAAAACAACAATAAATTTAAAATCAAAATTCGGAGGAACCGCTCCAAAAATGGTCAACCAAACAACAAAAAAAACATGAAGATACGCAATTAGTATCCCGAGATTTACTCTTCCGGAGTCGAAATTTCTAGTAATTTAAAACAAAGTTTCATAACTTAGAAGCCAGCTATTATTGCTTTTTTATGGTACTCTCTCCGAAGAAAAAAAGCCAAAAAATTTTGATCCATTTTCCATTGAATACTATATAACATAACAGAAACACTTGCAACCAAAAAAAATTAAAGTTAGTCACCATTAGTACCGCATAGCCGAAACATCAAAGTTCTTAACGAGTGCCAGACGGAAATCATAATGCATCAAAATTATAATGCATCAAAATCTAAATTTTAATCTACATCTGTTCAAAAAAGTTGCCGCGAGTATGAAAATCACATCAAAACGTAAATTGGAATGATTCCAAAATGGCATTTCAAATACTTCTTTTTAACGCACTGAGAATGAACTTCCTCAATTTATCTGGGAGAGAAAAGAAAAGAAACGGGTTCAATGCGCTGTTGATGGGAAGCAGCAGCACAGCACTGACTTCATAAACTAGATCAGAAAATTCCACTCCAAGTCTTACGTAAGCCAAGATACAAATCGGAATCCAGCAGCAAAAGTCTGTTGCTATAATGCGAGCGATGCGTTTCTGCATATTAGCAGATTGATTTTCAGGTCTGCTGCTTCGCAATTTTGCGGAAGATGAAGTAGCGTATTTGTACATAATGAAATAACAAACTACTATGAAAACAAAGCTTAAAAGGTTGAGAGTGAGAATTGAAAGTGTGTTTATCCAAGAACTTTCACCGTAAGCAGCATAAAATCTTGGCAAACAGATACTAGTTTCACTATAATATCCGAACAAATTGATTGATTCATTTGCTTTCAAGCTATCTTGAACAGAGTGCTTTAGTAGGAAAAAATCATTACCTCTGAATTTCACGGTATTATTAGATAAAGCTAAATACCTGCTAACAAATTCTTTAAAGTTGCTTATATACCAAACTTCGTTTTGGTAAGAACTTGAATACGAAAAGCTATGAAGAAAGTATTGAGATGCTGGGTTTAATATGGGAATAACGCTAACAATAAGCGAAGGCAACCAAGCTAAGACTATGGAAATTTTCCAAGGGCGCAAGGAAGCAGTCAGCGATTCAAATGCTTGAGTTATAGTTTTTAGTCGAAATGCTGATAAAACTACCATGAGAAAGCAAGAAGTTTCACTTGAAATAACCGATAGACTTCCAATGATAGAGCACTTTAAGCTTGATCTCCATTCGTGATCTACAGCACCATATGTCCCAAAAAATATCGCATCGTGAACAGCGATTGTGAGTAAATACACTCCCATTATAAAATCGGCAATAGAAATATTCAGTATTATGAAACGTTGAAGTTTTGCCCCTTCTTGGCACTGCTTTTTTTTAAGAAACCTAGTGGATGTGATAATGACATAAGTGTTTCCAATTATAACCACAAATCCTACCACCCAGAAACCAAATTTGATAGCTGAACTAGCTATCATATCGGTCGTAGACGAAAAAATACTCCGAAAATTTGATCCAATAGCGCTATTGTTTTCATCTGAACCATCATCACAATCTTTTTCTGCATCACACACGTGTTGAACATCGATGCTAACTTTACCTGAAGCATTGCATTTGAAACGTTTCGGGCAAAACTCTTCATCAAATCCTCGTGGACAAGTACTTTTGTTGATATATTTCCAAGCTAAGTCTAGCACTCCATCACAGTAGCGATCGCCCATCAAAAAGAAGAAACGACAGGAATCATAGCAAAATCTCGGCGGACTTGGACATTCGCATTCGTCACTGAAATCTTTGCACTCTGGTCTACCATCACATTTAGTTGCAACAATTAAGGTGGTGAATTTTGATGCGCAATTTAGCAATGAGTTGTCAGTGGTAGAAATAAAAGTGGAAGAAGTATTGTAGTAGCACATTTCATTGTTGAAGTAATTTTCACATAAACATTCATCAGACATATCATAACAATCACTAACACCATCACATACTTGTTTAAAAGAAATATGTAAACGTTTATCAAAGCACTGAAAACAATTGGTGTTGTTATTGAAGCAAAAATCTAAATTGTTGTCGCAATGTACCACGTCGTCATATAAATTGCTTTGTGGCAAATGCATCTGCTACATTTAAAACCTGGCTGGTTTGTGATCTCATCGCTTCTGTCAGCACAATCTGGAAACCCATCACAAAACTGAGAACGAAAAATAAGGCTATTATCAGAACATTGAAAAACTCCTTTGCAGAGTTTCTCATCATCACAATAGGAAGTACAAATTACATGTGACTCAAAGCATTTACCATCAACACAGAATGAAAAGGTGGAATTGTAGCAGGTAGAATTGTCGCATTGAGGAAACCCAATATCAATGCATTCAGATACGATGTTTAATCTAAAAATATCAATTTTGCCAAAGCTTGTCAAAAGTATTCTTTCATCAGGACATCGATTAAATCCGTCAACAAGTTCATGTTTTCTCAAGCAACCGTCTACTGAAGGACATGTTTTGCGAGTGACACAATCGCACGTAAACTCATTTTTCTTGCAAGGGCAACCAATTTCGTCAGAGGCATCTGTGCAGTCGGCCACTCCATCACATTCATCTACACCGTAAAATACAGCAATTTAATTTACAGTAGATTACTACAGTATTAAAGCTTTAAAATTGAAACCTTTAAAACTATTTAATCCGTCAACTTAAAAAAAAACAAAAAACGTATAGCGCCATCATTTGGTATTATAAGATTTCTAATCTTTTGCACAGAATCAAGAAAACTGAATCACAATTTTTGAAATGGCTGTCAATCGTTTTGGTTTCAATTCAGCTCTATAACTGTTTAAAAATAGCAAAATTTATAGTAAGTAACATTTTTGTGCGCTTTCAAACCCAGGTTATCAAAATAAAACAGCACAAATCAAATCTACTTTGCATAACCTGCAATGCTCAAAACTTTGCAATATACGTTGTTGTCGCGTATTCGCGTCAAACCGCAACGTTTCAAAACTTTGCAAGATTTGCTGTAGCATACTCAATTTATCTGCACTACCAATTTTTAATCAAACCAATTCCCGAAAATTGGAGCGTTTTTTCCCAAAAAATTCGGTTTTCTGAAATGGACAGTTAGATACTTTTATTTAAGTCAAGAAAAAAATAATAAATTGCTGCTGCAGATATTATATCGTTTTTAAAAAAGTTGGTTGAAGTTACAAAAGTTGAGAATAGCGTTAATCAAAATATTTGTTTTTTTCGAGCGTTTTTGTTCCACTCCTTGTATTCCTAAGAAGAATCGTTAAAATGGAGAGCTCAGAAAAAGAAAGGTTATAATTATTTGTAGGAAAAAGAAAAAATAATAGTAACAAGCCGTAATTGATTGGAAAGAAGGACCAATGAGATAGCGGCATTAGTGTGAAATCTTCAAACCATACTCGTACACTAGGAACTCTTTTCGTTGACAAAGGGCGGGTTGGAAGTTTTAATAAAAGTGTCTTCAAGGAAGAGCGGCCTTAATCAAAAATTGAGAATCTACTGTCATTCTTATTGTTGAGAAAAAGCAGGATTTGTAAAAGATGAATTCCAATGGCTGAACAAAAGCAAGAGACTGAATAGTAGAATGAGCGGAAGATTTGTACTGACGAGTTACAAGTATGCGTTTTTAGAGAGAACACAAAAACGGAAATTAATTTGTGAACCGGTTGTTTTATTTTGTCCTACAGTGTTTGAGAGTTATGTCCCATACACCGACTGTCCGAAGTTGTAAGCAAGCAGAGCTTTTCGGGTCGGGTTCGGGCTCAAGATTGACAAAATGTCGGGCTTAATGTACGTAATTTCCTCGTCTTTTCGCCTTTTAGATGCTATAAAAAGTAACACTGATGAATGACGACTTTGTTTGAGCCTCAATGCGAGCTCATAAGAGATCATCAATAAGCAGTTTTATTTAAACCGCATACTAGCAATAATGTACACACGTTTTAGACTTAAATTACCTTTCATGCTTTTTTGGCCTGGTTTTGGCTTCAAATTCTTTTTTGGGTTCAGACCTGGGCCCGCATTACAGAATACTTTCGTTAAGCTTAGCGAGCTCGCTAAGATCATTTTCGCTTGCTAAGAGGTGCTAACAAACAAAAAACTTGCTTAGACATTATGCTATTTTCGACCGATCTTGCTTAAACGTTAAAAAATCCCTGCTCGAATTGCTTCGATGTTAGGTAAGTTGCATTGGTATGTAATAAATACATCTATTGTGACGTCAAATGAACTGCTATTACAAGATAATGCGCTGAAGCATTTTATGTAACGTCATGGAAAAAGATACTAGGCCATTTATTAATATTCTAAGCTTGCAAAACCTTTGATTTCTGATGAAAAATTAAGGAGCAATAGCATTTTAATTGTATTTTTGGATTAGCATACAAAGAACAACTTTTTCTAAGCTTGCGAAACCCTTAATTACTAATGATAAATTAAGGAGTGAAAGCAATTGAATTGTATTTTTGGATTAATGTAAAAAGAACAACTTTTTTCATATTTCAATTTTTTAAGTCACGGTAAGCGCCCTAATGATTGTTAATGGGTAATCCTATATTTTAACGCTAACACTAAGTTTTAACGTTTTCCAAAAGTGAATAAATCCTACTATTGAAGTCTTTGTCAACTGTCGTTACTCAACATTTCTTTATCAGTCTATACAGCAAAATAGTTTTCTATGCAGTTCGCTTTGCAGTGTACAATGGCAAACATGGCGACCATTTTAATTAATTTTCAGCAAAACTTCGCGTAAGTTAAAGTTTTCAGCAATTCGCAGCCAAGTTTTTCAATGAAAAAGATTTCTAGCACGTAAAAAGATTGCTACAAAATATTAATTTTCATTAAGTGACGTTTTTTTACTCGAGCTGCGTTCCAAAATCGCAGTTTGTGCAGTCCTGTCTCACTATGCTGCAGTCATGGTATGATTAATAGGGACTCCCCCTTAACTCCTCCAAATGTGAGTCCCTTTGCTTAGCACGGATTTACATCAAGCCACTTTTCAATCTCTGCTCACGCTTCTGAGCATCTATCTCTTTCCTTCAACACCAGTCCCAAATTTCATGGTGTCACCTGCAACTGAACTCTTTGCTTTGGGACACTTGCCCTATTCCTGACCTCCAAGTTCTACCCGAAACATAAAGTCTTGTGCTTCATTGTTATTGCCTTGAGCTCTATTGCTACAATGGACAAAAAGTTAGTTTGAGCAGATGGAGTAGAGAGAGTTGTGCTAGTAGCAATCATTATATCAGCAACTTGGCATAACAAAAAATTTAAGACCTTTTCTGGTAAAATTTTTCTGTTTATATCAGAATTAGTCTCCTGCGGTATTTTGGGGAATATTTGCATCTTTCGCTAGTTTTCACAACGATTGTATCAAAACTATTATTCAAAATACACTATATTTCTGCTGTTTTTATTCAAGCAATATTTTATATACTTTAATCGTACTTTAGATATACATCACATATACTTTTAGTACAACGGACTTAAACATCATCATTCTTTAACATTTTGACGGCATCTTTCACTTTGAAGGTGGTAAGATTCGGAGCGATATTTTTATGTCATAAAAAGGCTTCCCTCAACAAAAAATTTATCAAAGTTTATAAGCAACATGCAACTATTTTAGAATAATATTAGCTACAACACCCAATAATAGACTAATGTAGTCAAAGTGTGACTAATAATTGGAATAGAAATCATACCAATACTTTGCAATACACTAGATTATATTTAGTTTTTGAATATCGGTATTCTAATCTACTGCAAGGAAGCAGTCTCGCCGGAACGACAGGATTGCGTTTTCCTTTTTATCTGAATACTGGTACAGTTTGTGCGTGTTTAAATTGATTGAATTTGTGATCAAACTTTAGCTTTCGCGAGCAAGCTTTTTATCAGCTGATCAGTAAAACAACAGTGACATAATAAAAACGTAATACAGTACTTCCTCGATTATCCGTACCTCGTTTATCCGGCATTCGATTATCCGTCCATTGGGTCAGATAATAATTTATGATATAACTAACACTTTTCCAGTAAATGTGGGGCAATAGATAGCCCTACTGTAATTTTAACGATCATGCAAATTTACATTGCTTTCAATAAAAAAGTACTGAGATCCCTCAATGCGGTACATTATTTGATGTTGAACCTCGTTTAAGTTTTGGTGCATTCGAATCTGCTTCTTGCTGCGTTGTTTTGGTTTAAATAAAGAAATTCAATTATGCGGTTTTTTTACTTATCCGTTCAGGTTTTGAAGAAATGCTGTCCCGACTAGACCGGATAATCGAGGAAGTACTGTATTGCTTTTAAACAACGATGTAAGAGTGTAACAATATTTTCACAACATTTACCATTTTATTAAAAAAAAGGTTTGTTTTTTTGTCAAATAAAAAAAACTTATGTATGAATATAAGTAGGCCTATGTTTATAAAAGTTATAAGCGCTTGTTTGGGGCTAGGAAGATAAGTTTCTACAAAACTTATGACATCATTCATGTTTAACAATCCATTGCATAAGCTAAACAAAGAGCGCGCACAATTTTCTTCAATTTTTACACGTATCGGCTTTTTCAAGAATAGAAGTTTATTCAAATTATGGTACGTTGATTATGCATTTTTATATTTTTCGGCATTTACACTTTTAATTTCAAATTTACTGAATAAAAAAATGCTTTCTATTGTACAGAAGTTTACTTACGAATATCAAAATAGCAAGTTCGAGTGCCACCATAGTGATCATCCCACTTGCAGTTAAAGTTTTGCATTCCGAAGCAAGAGCATCTTGTAGTTGTAGTAAACTCGCACTCTTTACAGCTTGCTTCGTCGTTAGAGTTGATCCCAGGACAATCTAACACACTCTCGCAGAAATTCATATGATCAGTGCATTCGCTCCATTCGTTCCTTAATAGAAATAAAATGTAATGAGTTTCTGCTAGTATAACATATTACGAGGGTTATTCAATAAATAAGGTGAATTTTTCAGTATAAGGACTTACAGTATGATTCAGATAGAAGCTTAATTCTTTTTTTTTTTATCCACATTCATATGGATAAAATTTCTTTTGCAGATTAAAATAAAAGACTTAAGAGTTTTAAAAATAAACAAAAATGTGAGATAAAGAAGCACGCTCCAGGATTGAACAGCGGTTAGTTATCAAGTGATTAGTTGCAGGAGGGTGCAAAGCTGTGGAAAGTCACAGGAGAATGTCAACTGTGTATAAAACCACATGTTTCTTAAAGAACAAACATACAGAACAAACGCAGGGGACAAGCATAAAAAACAAACGCAAAAAAGGCATACAGAACAAACGTTGGGATTATCAGTCGAAAAGAGTCATCTTGCATCATGACAATGCAAGGCCTCACAAAGCAGCCCAAACGGTGCAGACCATCAACAACCTAAGCTGGGAACTGCTCCCTCATCCCCCTTACAGCCCAGACTTGCCCCTTCAGACTTTTACCTGAATGGCCCCTTAAAAGAGTTCACGAGAGGCACAAAGTTTGAAAGAGACGATGAAGTCAAAAGTGTTGTGAGCGACTGGTTAAGACATCAATCTAAAGATTTTTATGCTGAGAGAATAAGGAAGCTTGTGCACAGATGGGAAAAATGTGTGAAATTGATGAAAGAATATGTTGAGAATAAATTAAGCTTCTATCTGAATTAGAAGTCCTTATACTGAAAAACTCACCTTATTTATTGAATGATCCTCGTAGATGTTACTTAGGATTGACTTCAATGTCTTCAAGAAAGCCTACCTTAACTTAAAGTACTGTAACTTACAAGCAAAAAATCAGTGACTATTTTTGAGTAATTGCTGGAGTTGGTGGTGTTCACTGTTCATTGACATTTTGTGTTTGTATGTGTAGGGATGTTTTGTGTAGATTTAGATTGAAAAATGCATTGATGTCAGGACAGTAGTTAACTGGCTATGACTTATAAGATCAACCCCGTTTTTAACATTCCTGGCTTGCTGTTCACGCCGGTTTCTAGCATTCGCTGTTTGTAGCAAGACCTGCAAGAGTGCAAGGGCAATTCTCCAAACACCGCCATACGAAAGACTACGCCTAATGTAGCGTATAGTCATCAGTATAGGCGGTAATTGACATCGGTAAGCCTAGTATGCTTACCTTAACATGTTGAATTTAATATCAACAGTCGTCAATTTTTGCTAAAAACAATAGGCTTAGCTTACCAGTATAGTTTCAAAAGTAACCATTTTTTTATTGCAAAATTTGTCTAAATTAAACTAATGTAAAATTTTTTGGGCAAATTTTTATTTACGGTATATTTGGGAAATTCCGCACTGTTTTCTCCAATTTTGAATCTTAAATGGAGCTCTGACTATAGGCTACTGGTAGTTCAGTATTTGCGCTTAAAAATGCATAACTGATAAAACAGTGTTTTTAGATCTGATATTGATAGGCTACTGGTAGCTTTATTAATCAGTTATCATGTTTAATTGCAATTTATGCCGTGACAAGTTTGCTGATTTCTAATTGTGTTGTGTTTCAAAGTTCTTCAGTTTTTTTTTTTTTTCTGTACTCTGAACATCTGTAATATGTAGCTGGTAGCACTCCTTCTATTAGGCTGCTAACAGTGAACATTAGAGTGGCTCAAAAAATACACTTTTGTTTCAAAACCAAGAAGGTGCCCCTAGAATTGTTCAAATATAAAACCAAACATACTACATAGAGCCAAGATCATAATAAGCGATAAAGCACTTCACTCGAATCAGCGTGAAACATGCAATAACTGACTTTTTTATTAATATCTCTGAAGTTTGTTTTTTTTTTATCAGACTTTTATAATAAAAACTGTGAACTTTTAGTAGAGGCGTAATTGGCAAAAAAAAATTAAATTTTCCCAGGCCTAGGCCTCAACAGTAACTTAGTCGCAGTTATATGCCATTACTTTTCGTAGATTGGAGCACTTGCGGCAATGTCGGCTCTCATGATTTGAAACTCAGCAAACTGGTAATACCTACTCGACTCATAAAAAGTTTTAAAGTGTCGTGCTTGTTGCTTCCTTTGTCGCAATAATCAGTATAATAATGAGTTGCTTTCTCGAATTGTTTTTGCCACGTTTGCTCTAGTTATTATCGTGTTCATTTATTATCAAGCTTGGAGCGACAAATTTGAGAAACTGAAATTTTTTTGAGAGTGTAGAAATTATTCGAGTCTTGTTGTTTTACCACTTGATCTTGTTCGAGATTATATTATTCGTAATTGGCAGTTTATTAGTCTAGCTATAGTGTTATTGTTGTAGCTTGGTTTAGCGAATGCCGAGATAAGAATAGAGTTTGGGATGTTAGCATATTCGTGGCTTTTGAAGTGCAAGTTTTAAATTGGTTGGCGTAAGTTTGTCTTAATACTTTCGATTATTGCTTTTGATTATTTTTACTAAATTTCTTTTAATTGATTATTTTGATATATTTTATATTTGCGCTAATTATGCTTTTTTTTCTTTGAATAAGATTGTACTGTTACCGTAGTAACTAAATGTTTGGGAATTCGAAAAACCTCAGCAGCGACGAACTCGCGTTTTTAAAGATCCCGCCGTCCTTACAGTACTTCGCTTTTTGCCATGTGGGGCATTAGTGTAAGTGAGTTTGTGACACCCTCCCAGTTTACAGATAAATTTGTGATACTGAATGAAAAAAAAATTTGACTTGGTTTGACTAAACTGTTTAGTTCTTACCACAGCTTTTTAAAATTATGTTGCTACAAAAGTTCATATTACCCTAAGATGCAGAAATTGAAAATTGACAATTAAGTTGGTTCAAGTCCAGTTCTAGCTTTTCAGCGGTTCAGGATGACTGCTGAAGACAATAAATTTCTCACAACTTGTGCATATAAATTGTATAATCACTGAAAACTTTTTAAAAATGTAGTTTCTTGACTCGTGACAATAACTTGACAAAAAGAGGTAACAAGTTGACGATAAGCTTGAGACAACTTATCTTGAGTAAAGTTACGAGGAAATATGTTCGTAAAACGTTGCGAAGGTATCCAGAATTGAAAAAGCCAAATTTTACTACTTGTCGCAAAATTTAGACTAGATTTTAAAACTTACGCAACAGCGCTATGACACTGCTTTTCAAAATTATAGAAACTTTTTTAGTCTGGTCACGAAAGTCATTACGAAATAATCCAAAAAAATTTGGTTCGCTTTTATTGGTTCTTTGCTTCTTTAAAAAAAACAACTCAAAACAATTTTTTATCATATTGCCAATCGCAATCAATTTTTCTTAAAAATTTTAATTTTGATATATTTTTTGTTTTTTTCACAAAATATGTTTTATAAAAAATGCAAAAAAGCAATTTTGGTCGTCATGAATGCAAAGCAACGGCGATTCTGAACATTTTGAGAGGTAAAGCATGAGTTATGCGCTGCCAGATTAGAAAGTTTGTTTGTTTTTCTGGTTTGGCACCCCCAAAAATTCAAAGTGGATTCGCGCAGCCAATTCTCAACCAATCGAGCTGAATTTTTTTGAGTGGAGTTTTTCATGAATTTAAACAATTCTCTTGATTTTGAAACAAAAGTGTACTTTTGAACCATCCTAGTGAACATGAAACTACATGGTTATACCATTTTTAGGTGGTGTCTTCATCATTTTGCAACCTAAAGTGCACAAACTCAACGAAGACCTATGGGTTTTTTTGTTAATAAATTTCGTCTGTGCAAATGGTTTGTTTTTTCTTTGAAAGAAAAATTTTTACAGTTTTTTCTGTCTTTCGCCTAACTTATTATTAGTGCTATGTTTGCCAATTTGGGCTGCTGCTCCTCCAATATACCTTTGAAACCAAATTTATACTGTAATTGCTGCTGAAGGCTTGCACCATCCCCACCAGTAATCGATATAGCAGTTTTCCGCCAATTTTTTGACCTACTTTTTCATAAAGTGCAATTCGTTTCAGCCTTCTGTATTGGTTTGTATGGTGTGCTATTGCTATTGGCTGATGGGTAAATGTACTTGCTGCGATTTGCGACTGCTGGCTTAATGCTGGTCACTAGGTGAATTGCAATGCTGTTCAATATCGTCGGACGTTTCAAACGTCATTTGTAATAGTGAAAAGATGAGAATGTAGCGCTATGTTTGCTTTTATATACCTTGAGTTTCTATCCCTGTCTTTTGCTGCTATGCAAATACGCTGTATCATGTTGGAATATATTTTTCCAATAGCCGACCAACATCCGACTAATTAGAAAGTGATTCGATAGCTGCAAAAGGTGAGACAAAACGCAAGGTGGTATACAAGCAAAATGTATAGCGTTGTTAAATGTTCTCGTGATTTAACTATTAAATGGCGATTAGAATGCCGTACTATATTTTCCAGCATTGGAAAAATGCACACATTCCACCTATTTGTGACTATAACATTAAGCCAGTAGTCGCAAATAGCACATCTTATGCAGCCGACAAATAGCTTTCCAAAAGCCGAAAATGTAAGCCAAACGTTCGCTGAAACGTAGCCTATTTATGACTAAAATTAGCCAATAAATGGCTATCCGAAAGACGGAAAGTTTAGATAGTTAGAAAAATAAAGCTCCTTTTGTGGTTTGAATGAAGCCAATTTAGTCGCCTTATCGGCTCGTAATTAGCTAATTTTTGTATCTTATGAAGCCGTCAAATGGCTCGCCTCAAGCCGGACAAATTATCCAAAGTTTGGCTTAAATATAGTTAGTTTTTGGCTTTTACTTAGCCAATTTCTGCATTGTATAAAGCCGTCAAATGGCTCTCCTCAAGCCGGACAAATTATCCAAAATTTGGCTTAAATATAGTTAGTTTTTGGCCTAAACTGAGCCAATTTTTTTTCCTGTGTTATTGCATTTACATTGCATTTACTTTGCATTTTTATTGCATTTGCGTTGCATTTGCGTAGCATTTGCGTTGCATTTGCGTTGCATTTGCATTGCATTTACATTGCTTTCGCATTGCATTCACATTGCAATCACATTACGTTTACATTGCGTTTACATTGCGTTTACATTACGTTTACATTGCGTTTACATTGCGTTTACATTACGTTTACATTGCGTTTACGTTGCATTCAACATTGCATTCACACTCCATTCACATTACATTCACATTACATTCAAATTGCATTCACATTACATTCACATTGCATTCACATTACATTCACATTGCATTTCACCTTACATTCACATTACATTCAAATTACATTCACATTGCATTCACATTGCATTCACATTGCATTCACGTTGCATTTTACATTGCATTCACATTACATTCACATTACATTCACATTACATTCACATCACATTCACATTACATTCACATCACATTCACATCACATTCACATCACGCATTCACATCACATTCATATTGTATAGTTTTTTGGCTTGGTCAATACAGTTCTATGTTGGAATTTATATAATAATATTGAATCAAAATCAAATCTTCTGTTATATTTGTAATATTGTACCGAGTTTAGAGGGCGCATCTTCGCGTCATTGCGCCCAAGCAACGCAGCTCCTTTTAAAGAAATATTACAGAGGTGGCGAGCCGTTGGCAACAATGTTTCCAATCTGATCAGTCTGAATTTGAACCCCCGGAGACGAACACGTTGTTTTGTTTGGAAAGATTCTTAGTTTGTAGTTTCTTGTAATAAAAATAATAATAAATTGAGTACAGGTCGCGCACAGTATTTTTTGCAGTTATGTACACTAGTACAATTATAACTACAAAAGTTTTGGTAAACGGTTGGAAGTACTGCAGTCTGTTTTGTCCTAAGAATTTCTCAGGTGCTACTATAATCTGCAAAAGAAAGAATGAAATTCTTTCTTTTTGCAGATTAAACAGTAGTACAGCGTGGCACACAAAAAAAAGGTCATTTTTTGTTTAAGTTGGATAACATTTGAAATAATGTAGTTAATGTAGCTGAAGTTTTGAAACCTTATGTAACTAAAGTTTTGTGTCAATCTAAAAAAAAATTTTTAAGTTATTCGATTTTAGCCTTGCAGGTGATGACCGCTTCTTTTTGTGTCACTCTGCAGCACCTGAGGAGTCATTTTAGAACAAAACATACTGTTATGCTTTCAACCGTTTACTGTAATTTTTATCGTTATATCTGTGCAAATGTACATACGCAAAAAATATTGTACGCAACAACCTCGATTCGATTTTTTTTATTTTAAGAATAGTCTGAGAAGCTTTCCTTACAAAGCATGCAAAAAGATTCAATTAGCGATATTCTTTTCCTACGAAAAATCTACCGTTAAACTTTTTTATTGGATAAAGAGAACCACTAAAGCAAAATTAAGTCGAATATTTTCAGCGCACATTAACGATTAACAAATAAATACATTGACCGTTGAAGTTGTTTCGCGAGAAATACTGATGCAGTGCCGGAAAATGATTTCAAATGAAATGTTCCATTTTTGAGTATACTGGCCCATCTATTCTCATTGCAACGACAAACAAAAAAGAAAGAAAAAAAATAATAAAAAAAAGAAAATGTCGAAACATGATCAGGACAATTGGAACGTGGTAAATCCTAAAATTGGACGTAGCTGTTTAAACAAAAGACCTCAAAGTTTTAATTTTTTAGCAAATGGTTGACAAAAAAATAAAAGAAAAAAAAAAGAAAGCAAAAGAAAACTCGATTATAAAGTTCATGCTGTAATAGAGATATCAAACTTATTGGGTGCTTGCTCGAGTTATTTTGATTTTTCTTTCTTGGTTTAGTTGCAACAGCTCCACACAACATTTCCGATATTGCAATAGTTGCTTCAGTATTAGGAGTTTGAGAGAACTTCCAATTTAGAGAACTACTTTTTCTGTATAAAATGTTCAATACGTTTTCTCACAAAACTGACTTTCTAATGCTTAATTTTTTTTTTTATTTATAGACAATTTTTCCGTGCAGAAAAGTTCACATTTGAATCGTTTGCTTGGTGAGCAAAATAGTCAAATACTTCAGGATTATCAATTAAACAACACTCTTCGTTTGATCCATTCCAAAAATTTTAAAACAGCTTTTGAGGGTCCAGGCAATTGCGTAGTTTAGCTATAAATCGCAATTACCGGTATGTTAATTGTTGAACCTCGTCAGAACAATGTCCAAACGGTTACGGCCCTGAACTCATTCCACATTTCATGGAAAGATTATCGTATTGCTTGTATACTCAAAACGTAGCAACGACTTAAACTTAACCCTGTTTAACACGGGCTATTTGACCAAAGCATTTTACAAGACAACGAGGAGGAGAAATGCCTTAAACCGAGAATCACGTGCCTATTGTGTAGATTTGATTTGGACCATTAAAACAAAATAATTTTGGAAATTCAAAGCAAGTTTATCCTTGAAGTGTCGGTGGGCAAATTTTCCTGATTCAATCTTGACTAAATCGTTTATTTTGTGGATTAGGCCTTGTTACGGTGTCCAAAATTGTGTTGTCTCGTGATACCCATCGAGGTACCTCTTGAAAAATTTTTTCTAAATGGTTTTTTAATGCTGATTAATGATTGAAATGTCTTCGGTTGCAACCAGGTGCCGTTTTTTAGATATACCGCTTTTACTCGAACGCGGATGAATATTTTAAAATGATACGCTTGAATAATTTTTTTTACTATTGGTGTTGCTGTGAAATAATTCACAAATTTCAACTAAGATATTCTTTATCTTTCTTTGAATGTAAAAATTCAAAATATGATAAATTTAAACTAAATAATTAATCATGGTCGCAATAATTGACATCAATGATCTCAAAATCTAAGAACTAACTAAAAGCAACTGAGGCTCAACATTGGCAAGAAATTAAGAACAGCCAGCCTCAACTCAAAATTTAATGGTTCTTATAAAAAAGATGTACTTACGGTATTACAAAAGCAGAATACAATTAAGGTATTGTTACCTGTGGTTAATTTATCATACATTTTATGAAGGGTTAAAGTCCTGCTTGATTTGGCTTCACAGTTATCAGCTCATGACTGCCGTATCTGCAGTAGACCAGTGCCAGCATCAACAAAAAAATTATTACAGTATTTTTACGTTTTAAACTCACATGAAGTAAATTTAGTATCGAAATTACAATTAATTGCGGTAAAAGCGCTACAGACGGTTTTGTACCATAATCACTATATTTTATGAAGTAAATTTAGGATAATCGCAGCCAGCGACTCGCGAAGCATTTGTGCGTTACGCTATGCCTGGGCGACTCGTAAATTGCATACAATTTGCTGTTTACACGAGCGCGACTTCGCCCTGGGACTCTCGAGACGCTGAAATCGACCTCGTGTAAGTGATCACGGGCGAGAGCGATTGTTGCATCGAGTCGCGCAAATTATAATCGGCATCGCAAATCGCAGGTGTTACTTGCACGGCGGCGATTCTTCCAAAACGCGATCGCGGCAAGCGAGTCTTGTCTCGTGTAAGTAACCGCTCTGCGAGAGAGATTTTCACGCATAAAAAATCTTTGAATCGCGTTGCAAAAAAGTCGCCCGTGTAAATGCAGCTTACGAAACAGTTTGTATTGCTTTTACCGTAATTAATTGTGATTTCCATACTAATTTTACTTCATATTAGTTTGAAACGCAGAAGGAATAATTTTTTTGTGAATGCTGGTTCTGGTCCACCGCAGATACGGCAATCAAAAGCTAAAAACTGTGAAGCCAATCAAGCAGGACTTCAACCCTTTATAAAATGTTTTACATATTAACAGTACAGAAAACTGTACCTTAATTGTATTCTGCTTTTATAGTACCGTAAGAACACTTGTTGTATAAAAACCAGTAAAATTTTAAGTTGAGGCAAGCTGTTCCTAATTTTTTGCCAATATTTAGCCATAGTTGCTCATAATTTGTTCTTAAATTTTGAGAGCATTGATGTCAATTATGGCGACCATGTTTGTTAGTTCCTAATGCTCTGTATGCTTGAGTAAACGCTTTTTTTGGTGTTTTTGCGGCATCGTAAAATAGCGGAAAGCAAAAAAGCGAGCATAATTTTCATTTGAACGAGAGCCAAAAAGTTTTTTTGTTACCTGTACCTCCGCAGAGCTTACTAGCTCTCTATAGTCTCAGAATTGTTGCGATTTTGCTTGTAAATGCCAGAAAATAACTCAAGCTTTATTGTTTTAAATCAGTACCGGTACAGAATTTAGTTTCGTTTGTGATTTGAATTTTTGTTCTTTTTCGGGTGTTCTGAATATTATTTTTTGTTACTGAGACTGGTGTTGTTCCTAATTTGTTCTTAAATTCTGAGCAAAAAAGAGCCTTGTGTTCTTACAAAATTGTTCTTCAAAAGAAAGTGACGACAAAGTTGTAGCAAAGCGAAGTTCATCCAAGCTGAGTGGGGTGCTGTAATCACGTATTAAAACAAAATTGAAAAAAGGAACACCAATGAAAAGGTACATTACGGAAGCAATCGAAAAACATCCAAATTCACAGAAAACATTACTAAAAGCAGGCAAAAAAAAATTATCACTTGCATGCAGGCGCGTAGCCAGAAATTCGCAATGGGGGGGGGCTGTTTGGGGGGTCTGGGGGCAAAGCCCCCAGCCGCTGGAGGCACGGGGGTGTGGGGGCAGAGCCCCCAGCGCTCGAAAATTTTGCATTTTTTTTGCAAAAATAACTTCATTTTAGGGCTATTTTGATTAAAAAATAATAATTTTAAAACGTGGCTAAGAAATTGTCAGTACAAACAAGATTAAACTGGTAGCATAAATGAGCTATTTGAGAGGTGGCTAATGGTAAAATGTTAGTTCTCTTGTTTAGATGCTGGTAAATTATAAAATCGAATAGCTCAATAAAACTCACACGGAGTAATTTATTTCGTATACAGTTTATAGACACAAATAATTGGGGGGGGGCTAATGAAAAGCGATTTAAGAGAAATGATTGGTAATCAATTAATACCGAATACCCCCCCCCCTATTCCTTAATTTATAGTATATTTGTTGATGACACCAATGTTTAGCATTTTTGCACTTGCGAGCAAATTTGATTGCTTATTTTTTACCATTTTTCAAAGTTTTCATTTCTTTGTTAGTTTTATTTTTGACAAATTAGCCCCTCCCCTGAACATATGTTTCAAAAGATGTTTTAAATCACTATTTAGTCCACTCCAGTGCATAAAATAGTCTCAAAAGTGTTAAAAACGTAGTATTTTTCTCATTCTGCATTTTGTTCGACATGCCAATGGCGAGGGGGCTATAGCCTCCCCCCCGCCCCCCCCCCCCCCCCGGCTACGCTACTGCTTGCATGCGTAAGACAGCTGTTTCGCCTAATTTTAAGGCTCATCAGCTAGGAATAATTAGCAAGGCCAAAATGACAAATATTACCGTGATATAACTTTCGAAAAAAACAGAAAACTTTTGTCAAGAATATGATCAAATATTTGCTGATGAAGTTCAGTCACATGTCAATCTTTCCCCAACATGTAATGCTAAACTAAGTAATTCTTTCTAACTGACGAGCCTTAAAATTATGCGAAACAGCTGTCTTAGGCGTGCAACTGATAATTTTTTTTGTCTGCTTTTAGTAGTGTTTTCTATGAATATTGATGTTTATTCGATTGCTTTCATGATGAACCTTTCAAATGGCGTTCCTTTTTTTCAATTTTGTTTTGAAATTGTTCTTGTGTAAAAAAGTGTAATCAATTGTGTTATTGCTAATATTCTGGAATAGCAAAAATAAAAGTTAAAAATCTGAGAACCTTAGAATAGCTAAGACAATGAATTTGCAACAATGATATTTGGAAAATATATTTTCGAAATGGAGTTGCTAGCAGTATAGGTTTAAAACCTATGCTCACTCGTTGGGTCCAGCACCTTGTATACAAGTACCATCCACGGGTTTTTGTTGGCCAAAACCGTGTTAGCGTTTGCTTTCTTTTCTGACCCGAGATTGCTAGTATCCTACCGGTATTTCTTGCCGTTAAAATTACCGCAGTTATGTGGAGCAGTGTTTTTCAACCGGTGTTCCGCGGAACACTTGTGTTCCGCGGGAGACCGTCACGTGTTCCGCAAAAATTTCTTTGTTTTGCACAGCATGACGTAAGAGCGTAACTAACCTTGGGGTGAGTACCAGGCATACACTACGTCTACGACGTTACCATTAATCTGATTGGTCGTATATCTTTCAATTTTTATTGTAATGGATGAATCGATTTCTGAATAATGTTGAGTCAATCGAATTAATGAAAACACAATGATTGTCATTGTGATTGTCATCTGTTACTTAATAATAAGTCGGCAATAGACTCGGCATGTTTGCTATTTTAAACGCAGTCGCTGTGTGTAAGGTAAGCTTACAACTGCTGTACCGATAGTAGGTTAGTATAGTTAAAAAAAAGAGAAAGGTTGAGAGCTGTTGAAGATGAGCTACTGGTTTGCCTTTCGTCAGTACCTGATCGAATACCACATTTATGCTCCTCGAAGCAGGCCCAAATACCACACTAAAAATAACTATAAATGAATAAAAACTGTGATGAGTTTATTGTGTTTCATATCGTAATTTAAATCAGTGGTTCTCAAGATTTCATGATCTGTGACCTTTACCAAAAACGTCAAACACTCATAGCCTTCCTTCAACAAAAATATAGATTTGAATTAATAGATAGCCTCCGGTAAAAACCTCTTCTCGTTACCCCCGCCGAAAGCTTCGTGGCAGGCCCGGTTGAGAACCACTGACTTAAATTTTGTTTATAATTTCTTTTGATGTTCCGCAAGATTTTTTGTATACACCAAGTGTTTCGTGGTTGAAAAAAGGTTGAAAAACACTGGTGTGGAGAACACACATTACCGCCTGCACCGTATATTGTGATTAAACATTAATTTCATGAAAATGCTGTTTCTAATCAAATTATGCTCTCAATTTCTGTTCCGCCATTCTTAAAATTATTGTGGTATCCAGTTTGTGCCATCCAGTTTCTTTAACGCTTATTGCAAGCGCTACTAAGACATTTCTTTTAAACCACGTCACAATAATTTTTATTGGGCTTGCAGATATATAATGACTAATAGGTTTTAAAATGAACAAGATAACGTTTTCAATTTTTGGTAAATGAACGATAACTAAATTTGGGACAAAGTTAAGAAATTTCAAAACAGAGGCGTAATTATTGTACGAGATATTATAAACCATAAAGCAAGAAAGAACCAATGGGGTGTTACTAATCTACCCGCCTTAGTCTTTAAAGGGTTAGAATGATGCTGCTCGAGATCGGTTTAAATGAAAAAATGAGAACTACTTGAGTTACTAAAGAGGTGCCCTAATCCTTGCTCCACTTACCCGCGAAAATTGATTTGATCCGTTTGACTCGAAACCACTAGCAAACCTGTGCGTTTCGAAATTTCGTCACATCTGAAAAAAGACGACTTTGCAATGAATTCTCGAAGAATAAGAAACGCGATGTTCGATAATCGCACATCGAGTTGCTTTTTTGGCCAAAAATAATAAATAATTGAACATCGCGTCCCTATTCTGCAAGAAATTTTGAAAAATCATCCTTTTTAATTTTCTGATGTTATGAAATTTCGAAACGTGGGGTTCCCAATACCGAGTCAAACAGATTAAATCTATTTTCGCGGATTAGAGGAATACCAGAGCAAGGTTTGTGGTACTACTTTATTATCTCAAGTAGTTCTCATTTCTTCAATAAAACCGATATTGAGCAGTATCTCGTTGAAGAGATTCTGCTCGAAATCAGTTTTATTTTTACGGAAGTGCTTGCTTTAGTTGTTTTCTCACCATTGAAAATATAAGACTTGACATCAATTTTACAATAATAAGCCAACTATAGGATTTTATGCTTTTCTGCCGCTAGAGGCAGCATTTCACAAGTTAAGCACTTTAATGCTCACAACTTCTCATCCCTACAAGTCTTCAAAAATGTTCTGTCCTCGGCTCGAGGACAACGTTATTTTTGGTTGGTTAAAAAGGAAAATAACCAAGCAAAATACACCTTAATTGTAATTGCTATTACATTTTATTCACCAAGTTGCCTTGGGCAGGAGACAGCGAATGGGCCTTTCAGTCTTTGAATCAAGCTGCCACCTGCCCACCTGTTTACCACACAAGGCGGAGGCTTCACGCTGTCTTTTTAATTGCTGAACGTCAAGCACGGAAGCTGTGATTGATTTGACCCAACCGGGAATCGAATCCGAGTCTACCGCTACAGTAGCAAACGCTTTGTGCACTCGACGACTGATTGACTTAAACTTTTAATATGTCTCTTCGTTTCCTTTCCTTATTTGAGAAATGGTATGATGTGGTAGGCAGCCCACTTCGCTAAATCATACTGATACTTAGTTTAAATAGCATTGTATGAAAGCTCTTATCGGAGAATGAGGGGGCTAAAAGCATGGTAAAAAATTGTTGTTTTTATTTCTGCTAATATTTTTGTTGTAGACGGTACGAAACTGCAAAGCACAAAAGACATCCGTAGCCATGACAACAGTCAGCCAAGACATAGTCGACAGCGTGGTTGAATGGGTAGAGGCGTCGTTTTTACAACGACCCTGATCGAATGATCTGGGTTCAACCCACACCCTGGTCACGCTGTTGCGTCCTTGGATAAGATGCTTTACGACAATTATCTCGGCTTGGTGGCTTCGAACAAGCAGCAAATTCAGTGGACAAGAATTCGAAGAAATCCACAGGAACATTGGATCATCAGAAACTCCTAAGCAGGTGCGGATTCCTCCAATCACGAAGTAGTCACTGCAACGAAAAGTGTGCGGATCGTCCAATAAGTTAGCGTCTGACGCTGTGCGGTGACAGGAGGATAAATATGCGCTACAACAACAACAACAGCAAGGAATCCGGGGCTCGGACACAAACATCAATTTTTGAGTTACTAATGCTAAAACATGACCGAGTCTATTCTTCGTGTGAATTCAAAAGAAAGTATTTATGTGATAATGAAATGTAATACAGTATTATTATCAGAGATGATGTATTGATATTATACTACAGCATATTATTATATCTCGCTATAACCAACAAAACGTATCTTGAGAACGACAACTTTTCCGAAAATGCCCTAGCGCATAGAATTGTATTGAGATAAAAAAGAACGCAACTCTAATCAGGCCCGGCGCCACGGGGGGGGGCAATCCGGGGCCGTGCCCCCCAAATGACTGCTTGTGCCCCCCAAACGAAAACTGTGCCCCCCCAATCCAGGACTGTGCCCCGAAGAAATTAACAGGCTCGGGGCTACTGGACTGAAAATCGAGGCCTGAGACTCCCAAATTGATGCTTATCGCCCTAGAATTCGCGAGCAAGAACTGTTCTTTCGTAATTTTTGTGGACTCACATCTGATTTCATAAAACTTTTGGGACGAAGACCTTCTTTTTTTGGTCTTCACTTAAGAATTCGTGGAAAATCGCAAGAATTTTGAGACGACAACTAGAATTCGTGGAAATTTTTGTACTGAAGACCCTTTTTACATACTGTGAAGTTACATACTGTACTATAATTGTTTGAATGCCCGGAGGGATGCGCGCTGTACTTGATGAATTTGGTACACTACGTCCAGTAGCGTAGGCGGGATTTTCGAAAGGGGGGCCAGAAAAATTTGAGAATAATGAAGCCCAGAATGAAAATTTTCCAGCCCAAAACCAAGTCCATTTTCCTGCCCAAAATTAGGTGAAGACCAAAAAAATCTTCCTCAAATTTAGTCCGGGTTTTGGCCCAAGATTAGGTGAAGGCCAAAAAAAGGTCTTCGCCCAACGTTTCTGTGCTCAAACCCTCTGCCCAAGTTAGAAAGGGGGGGCCATGCCGCAATTTTGCATACTATTCTATGCTAATTATACTATCCTGGCGACCCAAAGGGGGGGGCCATGGTCCAATGGCCCCCCCTAAATACGCCCCTGACTATGTCATCAAGATAAAGAGGAGAGGCTCTCGCAAAAAACTTGACGATTTTTAGAAAAATAAATGGTTTATTTTTTTTCCGTTTCTACGATTGTGAACACTTTAAAGGGGGACCCGGGCAAATGTCTCGAATGCCTTTCTCCTTAATACGACCGTGTTGGGATCCTCAAGTTATTTTTTGTAATTGAATATCTTACTTTAAATTTAACAAAGTGTCTTTTGGCAGTCGAAACGTTTGCGTTTATGCATTAGAATATAAAGCAAAGATTGGCTTAAAATTAAAGTTGGGAAATTGTGGAAAAACAAAAGTTTTTCTAACTTTAAGGCGCCACGCATGCAGCCAATTCCGCTAGTTTACAATAGCTAAAATAATCAAAACGTAATTTTCGAAAAGTTTTATTCTCATTTTGGGGCTGTGGTTGCAAAGAAATTCAACAATTCAAAAATATTTCTCCTAAAAAGTTTTTGGAAAACCTGAATATGTTTTTTCAGCCTGAAATTTCAGGGAAAGAAAAGACTAAGTTATATTTACCCTTTCAGTAAAATGACGTGACCTAGCCAATTTTGGTAAACCCTCTCTCTTTCCAGAAATTCAGACTGGGAGAACAAGCTCAAGGTTTCCAAAAACTTTTTTCGGAAGATTTGTTTTTGTAAGTTATTTGTTGAAAATTTTTGGAACCGCAGCCCCATAATGAGAACAAAACATTTCAAAAATTATGTTTTAATTTTAACTATTGCTAACTATTGAAATTGGCTGGATGCTTCACCCCCTTTAACTTTTACGGTATTTTCTTTTTAAATCGCTATGAAAATTTAAGTGTTTAATCTTTAAAATCACAAAAATTACTTTTTCTGAAAAAAATTAACAAAAAACAATCATTGAAATTATGCAACGGCGGCAGGCCAAGAACTTATTATTTTCGAAGGCCAAAAATTTAAGCTTAGAAATAAGCTCGGTACGGTATCTCAATTCATTTAAAAAACATAACTTTACAGTATTTTGCAATACTTTTAGATAATATTAAAAAAAAATCCGAGAGCAGAAATCGTTTATTTAAACAATATGACTTGCGTTTAAGAAACTACTAAAAAAGAGGGGATCCACAGCCTCTAATCAGTGGACGTTTGACTTGGGGCCTTACTGATGAAATTAAGGCCTTACTGATGAAATTAAGGCCTTGGAATTGACCATTTCTACGTTTACAGTAGATTGTAATTTAGCTGCAGTATATTTGAATATTTCCATTCACGGGTTATTGCCTAGCTATTTTCATTACCAGAAGACCATTCAAAAGCAATAAAAAGTTTGCCGTGCTTAATTTAGAAAATTTTTGTCCTTGGTCTTGGCCTCGACCACTCCTGTCCTTGGCCTCGAGAGGGTCTGTCCTCGAAAAGTCAGTACTCGGTCTCGGATTATTTTTGAGTCCTTGGCCTCGAACGCTGTATCCTCGGTTGGATCCATGGTCAACCTCTGCCTACTATTAATCCGATAGTTATGCTGTAGAAAAAATGAATGATGTCATCGGCAAGGGTGGCAATAGGGTACGTACGCACGGTCAGATACGGTACGCCTCATTTTTGCTAAGAAGTACGGAACGCCTTTTTTGTAATGGTACGGTGCGGTACGTTGAAACGCTGTTTGAATTTGCCTACTAAACGTTTTATGTGCAAAGGTGCAACGTGTGGCCTTCAATGAAGATTCGTGCGACCGTGCCCGGCGTGCACATAGTCTCGCCAATTCTCAAGCAAACATTATAGCCTTTTAAATTATCGTTACAATTGTATTATGATGTCACAAATCACAGTCACAAGTATGGCCAATTGTGATGTCATAACTATTGCCTATAGATGCTAGGAACCAAGGACTATCGAGGCATCTTATATATTGAAAAAAAAATTGACCGGATACAACTGCGACACGTTAGCTGAATACCCAGTGGTTTAAAAATCCCAGACTTTTCGCAAATTGCGCCGGCTTTTTGTATGCACTGGCAAAAGACAGCCGAAGCCGGTGCTAAATGAGTGAATTGAGATCGCTGATTTATAGCATGGCCATGAGCTAGTGATTTCAAAGTCAGTTAAAGTTGTGAGTAGTTAAAAGCAAGGATGGCAAAACGGTAAGGTAAGGTACACCTCAAGTTTTGCTAAGAAGTACGGTACGCTGGTACGGTACGCCTTTTTCGTTGTGGTACGGTTACGGTACGTTGGTACGGTTCGCTTCAAAAATTGCACTCAAGTACGCTACGCTGGTATGGTACGGTTCAAGGTACGTAGTACGAAAATTATTGAATTGCTGACAACTATGCAAAATGACAACATTTTGCAATACCGTATCTTCCAAACAGTTTTGGTGGCTGTCAGATTCTTACTACACGGTTTATTTTGAAATGTTTTGTAACTACTCCGAGTAAAAGGGGGAATTTATACCTTTGTAACAGTTTCTTTGTTTGCCTTCAAGTGCCACTGTCTTTGCTTGAATAGGATCAGGCTATACATTTCTGTCATTGCTATTCTCTTTTTTTATTTTAATTTTTTTATTCTTTTATTTATTTTTACTTTTTATTTTTGTTTTTTATTTTGCCTAAAACGCCACCCATTTTTACGACATTCTGCTATATTATAGATCCTTGAACTGTACGTGGTATATAACGTAATTATTATCGCACTGTTTATAATATTTTCTATTTATGTTTGCTTTGTAACAGACTCCATGACCTTGTTAGAATAGGATTCGGCAATGTGAATCCCTCATCGCTTTTACTAGCAACATAGTCATGACCTTCTGCTATATCTGATGCATTCTTGAACTGTAAATAGGGTACATATTTTGTTTTTCTTTTTTTAGTCTTCTTTTGCTTCGGAATAATTGCTTTTATTTTTATTAGGATCGGTCAAATCCAAAGCTTTCCAAGTTTGAAAGTCTTGCGTACAAAAAACTACGGTACGAATTCCGAAATTCAATTTCGCTAATATTAAATTTAAGTTACATTTCACATCGAATTTTAGAAATAATTTTTTTAAGTCATATTTCAAGTTTCTTAGTTGATCCAACAAAAGATCCAACCCTACTGCTTTTCAGGAATTGGCCAATGTAGATAATAACAGTAACGATACCGGATTCATATTTTGAGACGGAAGTGCAGGTGATGGTTGACTCGATGACATTCAGTCCTTCGCCGTCACCTCATAAAAAACTGTGTCTAATGTACGTATTTATCTCGAAACTGTGTAACTGCTTGCGTAATGCGCATAATTCAGTCGCTGTGCTTGATGAAAAAAAATAAATAAATGAGAAATGGGGTGAGAATTCTGAACGTACCGTACTGCCATCCTTGACATGGCAGTGCTCAGCCAATCATGCATTGACGTGCAGTCACGTCAGTATAAATATCATACAGTAGGTTCACTCCAAGCAAAAACCATTGTGACGAGTGTCCGCATTTTTTGAGAGCAAAGCAAAACTTTGGAGTCAAATTGTCGTCATGATAGTGACATTGTGAGCGGATTCGAATTATGCCAAACGATAGCAATTGTTCTGAACTTTTATGAATTTTGTCTCCACCTTACGAAATTAAGTCCTTCCCCTTTTTTTATGGCCCTAAATGTTGAAGGGCACCATTTTTCACAGCTGTCATATTCCCGACGTAACTCGACGTCGCTTTCGTTGTGCTTTTCGGATCGAAATGAATTTGGTACCAATAAATCCGCTTAAGCTCGGGCTTTGATTCGCTCCATTTGTTACGTCACTTGTGTGTGACGTCACAAAGTTACAAGCGTAAATATAACCTAAAATTGGAACTTTTCGTTCTTTCGGTAACTTTAGTCATGAGGGGTTTTGTTCGCGTTTGACACCCAACAGTTTTGTTTTGCCCGAAACTTGCTCTGTATCGTCAACTAGCTTTCCTGCATTTTTCGTTTTAATTGCTGAAGGATTTACGAAAATATCGTTGGTTGTTTGCAAGACATGGCAAGCTATAACGATAAATGCAGCATTTAATAGCCTTTGTGCTTTAACTGATACCACTTAATTGTTACGTCATTGTCATTAGTTAGCAACTTGATTGATGTCTTTTGGTTCGAAACAGCATTTTTTGATTCGAAACAGTATTTCTATTTTTTCTCTGATAAATGCTCAAAATAAATCTCAAATAAATTCTCAAAAAAGCTGCATAGAAATAATTCTATAATTTTAACTATTTTATTTCTCAAGTTTGAAGATTCCATCGCTTGCATTTCGTTGTTGCGTGCACCAATTGTTGTTGTTCTCGTGTTCTGTTAAATTGAAAGAATACTATTAAATCCAACTTTGGAGTCCAAAATGCATCTCTTTCTCGAAGAGTATGATTTCAACCTGGCTGGACCAAATTCACTAAATCCTGTTCACACACACTGTTGCGATATAGCCGCAGTGCCGTAATTGATTTAATTCTTTAAAATGACTTCTGTTATTTGGCAATTTAGTTCTTTCTTACAAATGGCTCTAAAACTGTGCTAAGGTGGTACAGGTGGTGACACTATGCTCATTTTCGTCAAAGGAAGCTCATTTTTGCTCAAAATTTAAAAGAAAAAAATTACAAACATTCCAGCGTCAGTATAGAAAAAAAATAACAATAAAGAACACAGGCTGGTACAACGGATTTGTAAACTATCAGCAGACTTTTTTAAAACTTTTTCTACATTGCTACTGTTGATTTGTCTAACATGAAGTCGCTAATTTTCAATAACAAAAGATAACATAATTTTCAACTAAGCAAGAATAAATTTATGCATGTTATTCTCCAACAAAATTGAGAACAAATGAGGCTGAAAATTGGTGAAAATTTAGGAACAGCCAGCTTCAACTTAAAAGCATGGACGTAACAGTTAAGTTGTATCACTCAAAGCACAAAGGCTATTAAATGCTGCAATTATCGTTATAGCTTGCCATGTCTTGCAAACAACCAACGATATTTTCGTAAATCCTTCAACAATCAAAACGAAAAATGCAGGAAAGCTAGTTGACGATACAGAGCAAGTTTCGGGCAAAACAAAACTGTTGGGTGTCAAACGCGAACAAAACCCCTCACGACTAAAGTTACGGAAAGACCGAAAAGTTCCAATTTTAGGTTATATTTACGCTTGTAACTTTGTGACGTCACACACAAGTGACGTAACAAATGGAGCGAATCAAAGCCCGAGCTTAAGCGGATTTATTGGTACCAAATTCATTTCGATCCGAAAAGCACAACGAAAGCAACGTCAAGTTACGTCAGGAGTATGACGGCTGTGAAAAATGGTGCCCTTCAACATTTAGGGCCATAAAAAAAGGGGAAGGACTTAATTTCGTAAGGTGGAGACAAAATTCATAAAAGTTCAGAACAATTGCTATCGTTTGGCATAATTCGAATCCGCTCACAATGTCACTATTATGACGTCAATTTGACTCCAAAGTTTTGCTTTGCTCTCAAAAAATGCGGACACACGTCACAATTGAGTGAACCTACTGTATGATATTTATACTGTGCTGTGGTCATGTGCTCCGTTTGCAGGTGTTAAAAACAAAAGGCACTCATCGGTTAGTAGTTGACGTTGTCTGCTGCTGCTTCGTTAGAGTTTTTAAATTCTGCGTTGGCCTACGCATAGTGGATCCAAATGACAAGGCTATTGGTTAATATTTACTGATTTATCACTGAAAAAGTCAGTACCGGTAGTCAAGCTAAAATCTGTTGAGCAAATCAGAAAAGGGTAGAGCTGATTTAAAAGCAAGTTGCAAAAGCTACCAATTAGGCATAGCCTATTCTATAGCCTAGGCTAGGCAAAAAAGAATTGAAAGTAAATTATGTTTATTGCTTAAGACTAGGCTACAGTCTTGAGATTTTGGAAGTTGCGAATCTTTGTAAGTTGGTAACTTGTTGTGGTACTGGTAACTTGTAAATCTGAAACTGTGAAATGGCAGTGGGCGAACCAATAGCCTAATTAGAGTCAAGTAGCCTACTGCTATCCTATTGATTATGGCCCTAATTGAAATGGTGTGGCACAGTAGCCCACCCTTCTCACTTGAAGTGTCATTGCTTACTGGTATGAAATAGAGCTATTTCTGATTGTTACAATAGGCTATAAAATTGAAACAAGTCAACTGATCGCCAGCATCAAGGTTAGGATAAGTTGGTTCTCGGTCAGTTTATATTTATTTTTATTTGAAATACAACACAGTGGTATCAAGTCAACACCTCCATACAGTTACAAATGAGGAGACAAGCTAGACACAAACTCAAAATTCAAAGCATTAGACTAAATCTTCAGGTTTGGGTTTGAGGTGGTCAGTTGTCATGGACGCAATAGAAATGGTATGGCACAGTTCCTTTCCAACCTAAAGCGTTACCAGTACGGGGTATGAATAGAGCTATTTCTTTTTTGTTACAGTATAGGATGTGGGGATCTTGAGTTAAAAAACGTTTTTAGCAGCATGATACTGGCATGGGTAAAAAATAATCTCAAATTTGCACTAACCCTTTAACTGATTAGAATAATGCAAAAATTCCAGTTAGTGAAAGCCTTTTCCATGTGTATGCTCTACTGTATTTTACTCGAAGAACGCTGATCTTAAAAGAGAGCTTATTTTAACGTTTTTTTTCCATATGTTTTACACTGTCCAGTGTCCATAACCCAAAAGGGGTGTACTGCACATCAAGTAAATTTCTTCAACCAAAAACTTGTATCTATTAGCTTCGCTCCAGATGTTGTTGACATTTGTAAATAATTACTAAGTTGGTGGTAAAAAAAGCGTAGTTCTTTTCGTAAACTCAAATGCTCAAGACAAGATAAATTTATTTAGTCGCAAAGTTCTGTAACCATAATTGCAAACAAATAACCAACAGAAAAATAGGGATGTTGAAATAATAATGGCAGTTTGCTTTGTACTTGCTTAGCATCCTTGGGGTTCATTGTTGTTGATATAATAAGAGTTGGACTTAGTACTGTATTTCCTCTTCTTTTTTTGTTTGTTTATTTTAAGAGTTTTGTTAACTTGAAAAAAAAAGATGTACCGGTACCAAAAACTTAGATTTGCAAAGTTGTAAAGCAGGCAGATGATCTATTAAATGGAATCAGAGCTTTTGGTATAAAAAGGATATAATATTGAATGATAATGAATTACTGGTACTGGTACCGTAGTTAAAATAATGTTTGGTAGTTGAGAAAATTTACATAAAATTACTTGGCAAAATTGGTTTTTCAACATGGCTTGGATATGTATGTTTGGGAATTATTATGGATGGTCATAGCTGGAAATATTTGGAAGGTTTCGCAAACCTTTCAAAAAAGCCAGCCGTCGCTTACCCAAATCCCAACTGCTTAGATATGTTTTTTTTAGTTTACACTCTAGCATTAGATTGGCGACTTCAATTGTATTTCAGCAACTTGTTGTGCCATTGTCAATTTCACTATTTCAACTCTAACTATATATATCGTACTTGTACATTGTATCGTAAAATCCGGCTGAACATTTACCTTTGTAGGTGCAAGTTTGTGGAAATTAATTTAGTATAGTTATCAAAATAGGCTACTTTTTTTGCAAAATGTTATCACAAAACAACCCTCTCTTGAAGAGACTTTTACCAGCACTACTGATAATAAGCATGCTGCTTTACATCATTTATTACTTTCAGTTAGTCGGAACCTCTTTTATTACTTCTGCAGATCACAAAAAAGCCGTCAAAAACAAGTATGTGCAAATTGTGAGTATTCAGTATTATTTATGTCTTAACAGAAGTGCTTGCATAGATAGAAGTTAAGAAAAATTAGAAAATATTAATTTGGTTGTGATGTTTTGACGTTTGCTGGCCAGGGCTTTCAATATTTAATCGTATGAGTGCTATCTGGCCTAAAAAGGCTTCTTACCGCACTGGTAGCCTTTAGGCCAGATAGCACGTAAACGATTAAATAAAAAAATTGGGAAGTTGGTTTGAGAGAAAGACAGTTGGAAATTTTTTCTTCTCATAACATAACGATTCTAAAGGCTAATTGCACAAACATAAATTCAGTTTTATCAATATGCGAGATACTAAAATTGTCAAAAACTATTGGTACAAATGACCATGTAAACTACTGGTACCCTGGTAGGCCTTATGAAGTAATTCTAGGCTTACCTATTTAAACTTAGAGCTCCAAAATAACTTTGTGTCACTGGCATTAACAACAGCATCCATGATGTCTGTATGAGGCCCAGAGCAGTTCAATAAACATGCTTATGGCTGACTATATTATACCATATTTGGTTTTCCTGTAGGCCTATTTCACAAGTTAATGCGATTACCTTGGAACTCCAAATATTGTTCCACAATTTTTGTTAATGGTGTTAGTTTACCGTGCCTATAGTAAAGCTGTTAATTTGTGGATTTTGTTTATCTTTTTTGATGAGTTTTCAACTCTTTCATATTTCAAACAAACTAGATTATTTCAAATTTGAATAAACAAGGGGGATATGTTTTGCCGTTTAATATGAAACACAGTATCGCATAATAAATTACACAATACAGAAGTTGATTAGAGCTCTTTATGATGGAGAGGTTGTGAAAAAAAACTTGTTGTTAAACAGTGGTCAAGAAGCCATCGAAAGTAACTACACATTTGACTTGCAATAAGTTTATATAGCTTAGACTGCTAAACACTCCACTGTAGTTGACTTTAGGTTTTAAAGCATCATTTGCAAAATCCTAAGCAGAACCAAAAGAATCCACTAAAAACTTTAAACGAAATAAAATGCACAATAGAAATACACTTATGGAAGGCTATAAATTTACTATAGAAGGCTATAAAAACTACACAGGCTATAAATTTCTTGCAACAAGGTTCGACCTGCCATAATCTGCACTTTTTTTTTTTAATTTCCGGCTGGTACTATTTCACTAATAAAATTGTACTTTTGCAAACGTAGTAAAACACAGAGTGAAAGCTTTTTCCTTAAAAAATTTGCCAGTTGCTTTAACAAAACAAATTCTAGATAGGTGTTAGCAAACCCTAGACAGGTTTTTTAACGTTTTCTTAAAAATAATTTTGAGAATTTTGAAACCAACCAAATAATTGCAGTTTTTTGCAAGGTTGATGTAAACAATCAGGAAAAAGAAAAACAAGTTTTGTCACATGCAAACCTGTTTTGTTGGCATATGTAGCTTTTTTCAATCAAAATGTCTAGCACGTGTAAATTCAAGGTACCGTTGGGCTCTACCAGGGATATAGATTTACAAGTTAAAAAACACACATTTCGAATTTCGGTAGTCTTGGTTTTGTATTTTTATAACCTAAACTGTTGAAAAAATTATAGTACATTTTTAGGGTGTAGGTTTGGTGTGGTAAAGTTAAAAGTTTCATAAAATATTTATGGCCTTATTTAACAAGGCAAAAACATGGAAAAACCACAATAATGTTTGAGAAGTTTGTAACAATCTATGATTGCTTACAAGGATGTTTGGCTATTGTGCAAAAATCTTACCTAGTTCCAAGCAAAATGTTACCAGTGGAACACCGCCATTAGTAGTCCAGCAAATAAGTGAATGAGGTGTGCACTTCTGGAAGAAAGCGTGAAACTTAGCCCATGGGGATTTTTGAGTATGCTGATTTCCAAAATTGCGAGAACCATACCGTCATTCCAGTGCTTACCCCTAAAAAATTAAAAATTCAAAATTACACGCTGCTGCAAAACAGGTTTTTGGCTGTTAGTCATCTCCCTGTGCTCCGATATTCATGATCTTGGTGTATTTTCAATGTTTTTTTAGGTCCAAGAAGTCCAATCAAACATGTTGAATTGAGAATTAGTAGACTTTTTCTTGGTGTAAAGCCTAAGGGCCGCTTTTTCAATTATTGTATGTACGCTCCCTTATAAAGTATGGGTATGTCAATTTTTTTGTCAAGATGAATAGTAAGGTGTTGCAAGCGCCCCAATCTTTACCGATTTTGCTGAACTATTGTTTGGTATTGCAGTTTGATCAGTAGATCATGAATACGGGGTAGCGAGATTCGAAATTTTTCATCATTGTTTACCTTTCTCCCTGGGCCAATTTTGAGACTCACTTTTCCAAAAATTTGCCTTTTTTGCCACTAGAGGGCGATATGGATAAGCTGTGTTGATGGACATGTTTTTAAAAGATGCTCCATGTTAGTCTCCACCTTTAAAAAAAAAATTGAATGAAATTGAGTCATTCTAACCAGAGATATTGCTATTTTATTACACTTTTAATAAGCATTGCTGCTGCCGAGTGGTTAAAATTGAAGTTGAATATCTCAAATATCAAGCCTTTTGATGTTGATTTTCGGTATATCATTCATTTCAAAACTGTAGAAGTACATTTTAATCCAACGTTTGGTGAGTACCAAGTACTGATTTATAGGTATTTTTGTAAAATTTTGTTGGAAATGCTTAGTTTCAAAAGATTTAAAATGTTTTTACAAAACATTTCGGTTGAGTGGGGTTGTTACAACCTCTTGAAGAAAATTATTTCCAACTATTTCAAAAGTTCTTTCAATAGGCAATTTATTTATTTTTTGAAATGCGGTACAGAATCAATGGTAGTTTGTGAACTATGCTTTTTACTAGACTAAACTAAGATTAATGAATGTCGCAATTGCACAGTATGGGTTTATTACTTCACATGCAATATGAATGCTGGAAGTACTGATAACAAACGGCAGCTTGCTCAGGTTGAATTCCAAATAAACTAAAGCAAATGTTTCCTTAAAGTTCGACTATGCATTAGTACATACGCTACTATTGTATTGTACAATAATGTGGGTAGCCCCGCATCCTGCTTGTATGCAAAAATTCTTTACCAAATCAAGGTATAAGAGGCGTTGTTGGTGCTCATTTTGGCGATTCAGTGAAACCATATTACTCACAATTCCAGATTCTGCAAACTGATGGCTTCTTCAATTTCAATGTGATTGTTGATAGGAGAGATTCAGAGAATTAAACCCAGACCAACTAAGTACAAAATGATGATTTGGTGAAGACGATTCATTAATAAATGAAAGATCGAGTAGATTATGGCACTGCGCTTTTGTTGCCAATCTTTTGTGCAGTGACTTCATTTTGTATAGCAAAGTTTAAAGCAGAGTTGTTTGCACTTTTTTGTCCCTTTTTAATTCTCTATCCTCCTATTTTTTCAAAAACTGTTGATGTTGTTTTGAGAACACAATCGATTTTATCTTTAAATAAATTTTAGTACTTCTTAAGAATTATTGACTGATTTCGGGAATGTACTCCATTGTTCAAATTTGAAATTGCTGAATTTGGGCATTGTTTTTTTTTTACAACAAAACTAAAAATTCATTTCATAATTGTTTTTGTAAAACTAATAATCGTTTTAGTCAAGCTATGAGACAGTTGGCTGACTGCATCAATACACACATTCTTTGTTTCTACACAAAATTAATAGCAGAGGTGTACGTAGTATCAGGGAGTCGAGATTTGGAATTGCATTCCCATAGATAATAAAATATTCTTGTACAAAAAGTTCAAATTTTGTTACAAAATTTTTCTCATGCAGTTTACATGTTTCTTTTCATGTTACTGACAGTTCTCTGTGTACATGTAAAGAACCAGTATATGTTCACGACTGGCCGTAGACTTTAAAGTCTTCAAAATGATGCAATTCCAAAACAAAGCAGTTAAAAACTTTCATGATACTGGCATGAATTTTCTTGCTGATAAAGAGAATGGTTGCATTACTTAATAATTATAAGGTTCTTAGCAGCTTTCCTGTAGCCTTCTTAAACAAATGCCGATTAATTTCTACTTTGTGCTGTTACAAAGGGACGAAATAAATTTATCTAGTCCTGCCTGCTCTTGAAGGCAAGACATACCTGGTATTCAACTGGAGAGCTTGTTTTTTTAGCCCTGTAAGATGAGAAACTTTCGTTGGCATAAAGTGACTCCAAATGCTGACAAAAGGCATAAACATTTTAATCAAAGCTATATTCTCAAATTCTGTACCACCATTCACAAATTACCAACTTTTGTATTTTTTTGTTAACTTGTAAACCTACATCAGTGCACCCAGATTTTGGACTTTTTTCTACTTCTCCTGTGTTTTGTGACTTTTTTATGCAGGTTTTGGGTTGATTCCGAAAATGTGTTTAAAAATGTGATCCGATCAACTTCCAGGAAGATGCGGGGGGAGGGGGTTTGATCCACCACTTTTTCAAAATTTGGTTAAAATTTTGAATAGCGTTTTTAATTTCTTAAGTTATGATTCTGAGAGTGATTTTATTTGAAAGAGCATTTAATTCTGCACAAATAAAAAAAAATTGTTCGTATTTACCCAATAAGTTGGGAGGTATGAAGTATTTTGTAAATGATGTTTTGTTGCACTTAAATGATTGTTAAAGCAAAGTTGCTTTTTACAGCTTTAAAAGCACTGCCATTGGCCTAATTTGAGTCATTATGACCAAGAGGCTTCAAATTTGCACAAATGGAGATTCAAAAAGTATGTTGACATAGTTTTCCAATCACGTTACGCATGAGTGATTTTAAGAGTTTACAATGAAATAATTCCTAAGTAATGCTATGCATGAGTGATTTGAGCTGTATATTTGGCAGAAATCTTGAAAATATCACAAATTTTATCCGTAATATTAAATTAAGACAATTCGGTGTGAAAGGAAGAATATGTTACCAGTAGAATCAACTTGTAGACTGTCTTCCTAGTTTCTAGAGTGCTCAGTGGACAATAGGCCAGAGCCAGTTAACAATGCAGGAAGTTTAGTTAAAAATTAAAATCATTAAAAATTAAAAAAACCCACTACAATCTGTTTCCCCCCTCTAGTGGAGTTGTTTAATTTTTCATGATTTTAAATTTTAACTGAAATTCCTGCATTGCTACCAGTCGAATCATACAATTTTCAATCAAAACATTAATTTTGAAAATTTTTGCGACGTCCTTGAAAAGAAAAATGATGTATAAAGCTTTTGCATTAATGCAAAGCATGAAGAATGTAGGTAGCATTTTTGGCACATTTTGTAGTTAATGTTATGCAACTGTGTTTAGGGCCAGAAGTTCAGCAAATTATAATTCTCATGGGTGTGAGTTTTTGTAGATGTAGTTGTTATGGAAAAACACTAAATAGAGATATGCATTGTCAATAGCAATCTTCACAGTATCTTGAAAAGACATTGCTTTTTTATCTCAAGAGTAAAATTTTGGAAATTTCAAGTTCATGCGTTTAGCTTGTCATCTTGTTCTGCTTGTCATAATGATATTTGCAAAATCACTCACAAACTTAATCGTGCCTTCTGCAGCATTGTTTACCATTTAAATAGATCAAACAAAGCTGCTAAGTTTAAAATAGGAAGCGTTTTCTTTTTTTTTTTCACTTACAAGGAAGCTGGAAAAATTTGAGAAAGCTTGAAAAAGAGTCAAGATTTATTGTTTATAAAGCTTGGTAGTGTGGACTGTGAAATTATTATAAATTTTTGATTTTGCTTATTTTCCGACCTTAAATCTACGTGGCAAATTTTTATTATGGTAAACACAAGTGAGCATTGAACAGTCGGTGGAAGGATGCAAGATGGATAGTGGTCATTGGATAGAATGTTTGGCTGTATATTTTGAAAATAGTGATTGTTGGACAAAACAAATTTCAAGCTTGTGCTTCCCAAGAAATAACACGGTAGTTTAGGGTTGAGATTAGTTGTATTATAATTTATTGGGTACATGACAACTGACCGCGACAAACTTGCCGCCAGGGATGGCAATCACATCCTAAATCGCATCACAAAAATTTTTTTTTTCCAAAAAAACCGCATCTACAAATTGCATCAAAATGTGGAAAAAATCGAATCCATTATCGCATATCAAAATTCAGCAGAAAAAATCAGCAATTTTTTCGATTTTCTTCGAACCTTTTTCACCCAATGGGAAGTTAACTTCTCGCGATTTGCTTATAAACACACATATTGTTTATCGATGTTACCAATCGCTGCTGCTGATGAGCGACAGAGTTTATTAAGCAAAGATGTTTTAGCACTTCTGACCGGCATCACGCAATAAGTATCGCTTTTAAGTTTGATCTTTTAAATTTAACTTATACGCCAAGCGTAATTTGTCAGCTGGCGCACAAGTCGCGGCTTCCTCGAACATGAACATTGAGTGATTTATTTGTGTTCATGGATGAGGACCTTGCCAAACTTACCCTAACTGCACTGCCGTCGCCTGTAACCCAGCTCTCCATAAAAAGAGTGTTTTCAAGCTTAAAGCTTGTTTTGAATGACTTGAGAATACGTTTAGGTGATGACGCAGTGGATGCTATTTTGGTTCTTCGTGCTAACGGCAATTGAGAATAAGTTAATTCAATTACTATGTATACAGCCGGTTCCAGGGAGACTATGGCCTAGCAGGGACGCCCGCAAGGGAGGGGGCACTTTCCCTCCCCTGGAAATTAAGATATCAAATATTTTTTATGTTTAAATTTGCAAAATAAGTCTAAATATATCTATCTAAACTAAGAAAACAACACTTTGTGGAGCTTTTTGGCTATTTTGCCTTGGTGCAGAGTGCGGCGCCTAGATTGCCAATTTTACATGAATTATCATATTTTCCAAAATATGACGTTATAAGTGATGACGTTATCACTTTTTTCTTCTCATTTGTGCGGTCCGTGAAAAACTTTTTTAAAAATTGAATTGAAAATTGGGCATACGCAACACCCTACGATAAAGCAACATACTAGGTGCGAAGGAACAAGATTGCCCATTTTCCATAAATTATCATACAGCGTTTTCTTAAAAACGAGCGTAAGCAAGACTATAGGATAAAGCATTAAATCGTTTGATTAAATGATCAATATCAAACGTTGCAGCATCTGTCATTCCAGTAGTGTAGCCAGAAGAGGATGGGGCTATAGTCACCCTCCTATCGGGCTGTCGACCAAAATGCAGAAAAAGGAAAATACCACGTTTTTAGCACTTCTGAGACAGTCTTTTGCACTGGAACGGACTGAAAAATAATTTAAAGCATCATTTGAAACATATTCTCTGGGAGGGGGGCTGATTTGTCAAAAATAAAATTCACAAATCAATAAAAAGTTTGAAAAGTGGCCAAAAATAAGCAATTAAATTTAATCGCTAATACAAAAATGTTAAGCATTGGGTTCATCAACAAATATACTGTAAATTCAGGAATAGGGGAGGGGGCTATTCAGTGTCAGTTAATTACCAATTACTTCTCTCACATCTCTTTCCATAGTCTAGTCAAAAAACGCGTTTACGGGCCACGGAAAGATATGTTTTTTATCTATTTAGCAATGCTTAGTATAGTCTGAAGTTTCTGGCCTGGGTTGTCCCCATCCCACTTTTCTTGCCCATTTACGTCAAAATGACGTCATTTCCGCAAAAGTTGGCTAAATTTTGTAGCTTTGTTTACTTTTACTTTGTCCATTCTCAATTCTCTTTTGATTGGACCTGAGTTTCCAAACTTGGATCATTGAACAAGTGGGATATAGCCAACCTTCAGATGATTTTTGACGTCATACAATTATGACGTCACAATGCAGGAACAAAAGTGTTACCAGAATTGTAAAAAAATTACCACTTCGAGTGGTTGTCCACTCCTATAACTTTTGTTTTATTTCATGTAGAGCCTTAATATTACAATCGAAGAAAATACATGCATGATAAAAGATACTGTATAAATTTGGTTTACTTTGATCAACATTTTCATACAATAAATTACACTGAAAATGTGACACTCATTTTGAAATATTTGTCGTATTTCAGCGTTTTGCTTGTCATGTAAAACTGAGTTTATTTCAAAAATAATGTTTGCTGCCATAATTCCCTTTTTTTCCAAAATTAGAAATTTTTCTACGTATTATGAAAGGTGAAAATGCTATGACGGCATGTTGATGACCCATTCGTTAGTAAATATTTAGAAAACTTTTCTGAGTTTGTGCCGGTGGCAAAGATAAGATAACACCAAGTTTTTCATGGACCGCTCAAATGAGAAGAAAAAAGTGATAACATCATCACTTATAACATCATATTTTGGAGAATATTTCTTTTTGCAATTATTGCTGTTATTGATAAAGGAAATTTTTGCACGAATTTAAGCAATGTACAACACAATTTATTTAATTTTATGGAATTTTGACGTTGGGACAGTCTATTATAATACAACAAGTCAATGCAACCACTATCTCACGAAAGTCTGTGATTGCAACATATGTTGTAGTTTTCAGAAATTAAAGACCATGAAAAAAAATTTTTTTGAAATTGGATCAGTACTTTTCGAGATATAGTCTTTCAAGGTTTGGGCCTCCACTAGTGTCACTCTTTATCCACTTAACTATTTTTTGTTTTCTGAGCGATTTATGGGTAATTTTTGAGGTAGAAAGATGGTTAAAATGTCAATTCCACCATTTTTGAAGGTGGAGAATCCAAAAATGACATTGCTTCTTCTCTAAAACAAGTATTTCAGCAGTTTTGAGCGTTTTAAATTTTTTTTGGTAGGCAATAAAATACGGTACCCCAAAAACCCCATGTAGGAGACAGAATATCAAACAAATTTAATGCTCATAGGGTTGTTCCATAACCATACTAACCATTAGGGTGTTGCAGCCGCCCCATAAATTTGAAATTTTTATCATGGCAACTTCTACCTTAGCTCAAGTAGGAGGCTTCGCACAAAAACCCTTTTGGTTAAGTTTCGTAAAAATTTGTCAATGTTTAGGGGTCGCACAGTGACATCAAAATTTTGGCAATTTCCAAAAAAAATTTTTTTCATTTTGAATTTTTTTGGACTATAAGTCGAACCTCTGATCCCTTTTGATCATTTCTACTGTTTTTGGGAGTCGTTGTTTAGTACATAGCCACCAAGAGAACTTCTTAAATCAATGTCATCAAAAGTTGCATTATAGACCTACTGCCACAAGCATTATTATTACCAAATTAATGCATAGTTTACTTATTTAATAATTAATTTCACATCTGGCCCTGATTTTAATCTGAAAAGTGCTCATTATAGTATCTACCCAATGACAGTCTTTTTTTTTTTATTCTAGACAGCTGTCTTAACAAAAAGCATCTTATTAATAAGCTGTTATAATTTCCGTTTCTTTTCTTTAACGGCCAAAGTTTTTCCCATATTCTCGATCCTGGTTTTTTAATCAGACATTGTGCTACGCAAAAATGTTTTTTCTCTATTTTTCAATCATATTAAGGCGTTGGTTTGATGACGAAGATTTCATTGTTGTGTTCGATTTTTTTTCAATGTTTGAGAAATCTTGGAAATATGGCAAAGATTTTTTTGCATGCTTTGTCGATCTCGAAAAAGTATAATATGAATGCCTCTCTATCTTTGGAGGGTTCTGAAGAAGAATGGCGTTGGTGGTCAGTTGTTACATGCCATTAAGTCATTCTGCGGTGCCGAGTGGATTTTCGTGGTTGAGTAAATGGCAGGCAATCAAAGCTTTCCATATGCGGTAGGCATTGAACTCCGTTAAGAATGCGATTTGTTTCTTCTCTTCTTCATTGTTTACCTCAATTGGATCGACAAATGCAACCAAGCTGATGTGTTTGGCACCATAGGAAATTCAAAAATCAGTTGCCTGCTATGTGCTGATGATTTGATTCTGATTTTACAGAATCTGGCTTTCGGTGCACATTACATAGGTTTGCTGCTGCTTATGACACTGCAGGAATAGAAATAAGCGTGGTCAAAACTGATATGCTTCATGTTTCAAGAAACACTAATTAGCGCTTGTTGCAACTTAATGGAGCGAATAGAAACAATTGTACTAGTTCATGTATCTTGGGGTTGCATTTACGAGTGACAGAAGGCAAAACAAAGAACTGGATATCCCTATTGGCAAGGCAATTTAAATAATGAAAGCTTTACACTATTCAGTAGTTATAAGACGATTCAGTAGTTTAGAGACAAAAATTGTCAAAAATGAAGCAAAGCTTTCAATTTTCGAAACAGTCTGTCCCTTCTTACCTACTCTATCTCTGTATGGTCATGAAAATTTGGTAATGATTGAAAGGGTGCGATTGCAAGTGCAAGCATCAAAAATGAGGTTTACCAAAAAATCAAAGGAGTTACATCATTGGCAAGGTGCACATCTCTTAAGATTCGAAAATCTGTAGAGCCGCTACTTCTTCAAATTAAAAGATCTTAGCTTAGATGCAGGGGTGCCGAAACCCTGGGGGGATATATCCCTCCCAATAATTTGACTGTATCCCCCCCAATAATTTGAGCATGGTCTACATCTGCATCCCCCCCAATGATTTAACTCTGGTTTACATCTGAGCGTAGGTCTCGACTTGAATTTGGGAAAAAAAGTGTTCCATTTTTGGTGAAGACCATTTTTTTGGTCTTCACTTAATTTGCTTACCTGTGGTCGAGGTTCATCTCCCCCCTATGTTGAAAATAGGTCAAAATTGGGGTAAAATTATCCCCCCAATGCTCAACAAAGATCGGCACCCCTGCTTAGATGGTTTGGCCATGTAAGCAGAATGCATCAGGAAAAACTTCCAAACAAGCTTTACTCACCAAAGCAAACGGGAAAAAAACACTTGAACGACCCAGAACTGCTGTCCATGAATCAATATTACATTGAGGATCTTGGGTGGAATTGTTTAAAACTTCGCCCAAGCGAATTGATGGGGTGATGGAAAACGGTGAAGTGTGGTAGCTTAATCTCAAGCTGCTGCCCCCGCAACCGTCACAGAAAATAGGGCAACGAGAAGAGAGAATTTTTCTTTGAAGTTTTCAATGGTTTTGTTTGCTTTTCTACTGTTTGTTCTGTTAAAGTCGCATTTGTACAAATTTTTCATTTCATCTACCAGCTTCTTTACTTTCTCAATTATTTTTAATTGACGAATTGTAGGAATTCGAGCTTCGTGGCTGGAAAACATGTGCTGTTAATAGTATTGTCATGATGTCTAGAAATAGTTTCTGGCAGCCAACTGCAAGAATTTACAAATCTAGTATTAGTATATTGCTAGTAGATTTACTAATGTTCATGTTTTATAGAGCTTGTGCTAAGTAGATTACACTAAACTCCGTATCTTGCACAGCAAAACAAAACAAATACGATTTTAGTAAGCTGTTTCCGTAACTAGATTTTAGTTAGAACAGCAGTTTGATAGATTTCAATGACTAGGCCTAAAGCATAGTCTGCACCGTCGTTCTTTAAGAAAGTAACATTGTAGGCAATGTTTCACTCAGTTTTACACAGCAAGCCAAAATAGATGCTGTAGGCCTAACACAAATAGAGTTTCTGTTGTAGTTTCCCCGCACATAAACGTGATCAATTTTGACCACTATATATTTCTGAAAAAACACACACAAAAACACATAAATGTAAACAGTTTTAGAAGTTGTATTGAAGTTTTGTTGAATGTATAATACCAAAAGTGATTGTTCAATTTTGCAATGACTCATTAGTAACAAAGATTTCACATAGCACCATCTAGCGGTACAAAATAAAGCAAATACCTAATCCTGGATAAAAAATATCTCTGTGCGACCCCTAAACCTCAATTTTTTTTCTCAACCTTTGTATGTTTGATTTTCTTCGGCAACCTCCTGTTTTGAAGAAGGGAGAAAAAAATCGGAAGAGGTCGGGGCAACTGCAACACCCTACTAACCATGCATAGAATAATTTCTTATAGCATGTTTGTTCTTTTAGAATGAAAAGCTTTAGTAAACATTCCACGATTTTTTTCAAAATCTCATCCAGTTCTATGGTATGGATATTAATGTGTTGAAAATAGTTTTTTCTTAAAGACATGGTTGTTTTTGCTATAGAATCCAAGGTAGAATACATTAAGAAAAATGGAACATCACTAAAATTTCAGCAGAGAGGCATTTATTCATCACGTGATCATTACCTAATCTTTTGTAAAATAGGCACTCTCATGACAAAAAATGATAATGTCAAGGCTAAATCTAGTTTTTACCGCAACAAACCCAAATTTGATACCAAACTCTTCGATCAAGATTTAAACTTTTCTCTGCAAAGATTATTTCATGGACTCCCACCATTAACCGATGTAAAGTTTAATAGTATTTTTAGAAATTTTGTAAAAATCGTGTCGCAAACAATTGATTAAACATGCTCCACTGAAATCGTGTTCCCGTCGACAGCGTAGACTACTTAAAAAGCCATGAATCACGAAGAGAATTTTGATCCCCATCCGCAAAAAGAATTCCATATTTAAATTCATTTTTATTAAGGGCAACGAAACCCAAAAACATATTTTCAGGGAATATGGTAACAAGATAACCAAAATTAAGTCTACATCGAAAAGAAATTATTTCAAAGTTGAACTTGAAAAAAACAAAACTGATCCATGCAAACTTTGGAATAGTATTCGAGTATTACTCCTCTCTAAGTCTGAACAGTCATTAAATACTCAGAGTAATGATTTAGAAAATGAAAGTAATTCCTAGTTGAATTAGCTGAAAACTTTAATAAGTTTTTTTGCTCAGTCGGAGAAAACTTAGCAAAAGATATACCATGCCAAGATAACAGAAAATTTATGAGTTTTTGAGAAATCGAAATTCATCTAGTATGTTTTTAGAAGCATGTAACCTCTATGAAATCATTGATGCTCTGAAATCATTGAGCGTGAACAAAGCCGTAGGTCAGGATAATATTCCAGCTATTTTAAATAAAACAGCCAAATTGATAATCGCTCCTTACCTCCTTATACTTTATGATTATGCTTTTTCAAGTGGGATTTTCCTAGATATTTTAAAGGTCGCCAAAGTTATCCCGATTCATAAAAATGGTAACAAGAATGATCCAAACAACTATCGTCCCATTTCCATTCTTTCCAGTTTTTTTTAAATTCTTGAAAAACTGGTATATCAAAGATTAACTCAATTCTTGGGCAAATATATTTTAATTTCAAAATAGCTTTCAATAGCGTTGGAGCTATCATTTCCACTCTTTGAAATATGGGTAGCCTTGAAAAAGGCTGTTTTAGATTGAACGTTTTCGTCCAGCTCTCTTCATGAATCTACGTTGGAATGAAGAAAAACTAAAATGCAGTGATATATATAGAGGTTGACTACATTGAAATGACAATGGGTTGCTATTATGACGTAAAATGCAGCAAAAATCACGTAAAATTGTATAAAGTTAATGCAAAAGTATAGAAAATATAGAAAATTTCTTGTCGTTTTCTGTTGGTCAAAATTGGTCATTCTGGCAATTTGATTGGTGGAAAAATATTGTTTCGGTTTTGTCGGAAAAGTGAGAAAAAAAATTAATATGAAATTTGGAATGAATAAACGAATTCCTTTTGACGGCAGAGAATAGGCTGTAAGGAATTGGTGTAGGTTGCTTCCAGAACTGATAAATGGAATGAAGATCTTGCTGTAGCCAAAATGGAAAATTGGGCATTGTTGAAATGTTTGGCGCATTCTTTATTCTCTAAGAAATGCTGTCCGATTGCCGAATCACAGTAAACACTAGGGATGCTAGTGATTTTGCATTCTCGATTAGGCAGATTTTTCATTGGTCTTTTGTCACTTCTTATGCATCTCGGAATGTGTTGATTAATTCTGTATCGCAATCTTTGGGAAGTTTGACCCGCGTACCGACAGTCACAGCGGCACACGTATTGATATACGACCATACTTTGTTGAAGGGAGGGTAGAACATCTTTATGGATTGCATGCAAAATTTTTCTCGTAAAAATTCTTGTGGCAAAACTTCTTTGAATTTTGAAAAGCAAACCAAGATTGCTATCAATTGATGTTACCAAGCTGTTGAACCTCGCATTATTTTTACGAGAAAAATTTTGCATGCAATCCATAAAGATGTTCTACCCTCCCTTCAACAAAGTATGGTCGTATATCAATACGTGTGCCGCTGTGACTGTCGGTACGCGGGTCAAACTTTCCAAAGATTGCGATACAGAATTAATCAACACATTCCGAGATGCATAAAAAGTGACAAAAGACCAATGAAAAATCTGCCTAATCGAGAATGCAAAATCACTAGCATCCCTAGTGTTTACTGTGATTCGGCAATCGGACAGCATTTCTTAGAGAATAAAGAATGCGCCAAACATTTCAACAATGCCCAATTTTCCATTTTGGCTACAGCAAGATCTTCATTCCATTTATCAGTTCTGGAAGCAACCTACACCAATTCCTTACAGCCTATTCTCTGCCGTCAAAAGGAATTCGTTTATTCATTCCAAATTTCATATTAATTTTTTTTCTCACTTTTCCGACAAAACCGAAACAATATTTTTCCACCAATCAAATTGCCAGAATGACCAATTTTGACCAACAGAAAACGACAAGAAATTTTCTATATTTTCTATACTTTTGCATTAACTTTATACAATTTTACGTGATTTTTGCTGCATTTTACGTCATAATAGCAACCCATTGTCATTTCAATGTAGTCAACCTCTATATATATCACTGCATTTTAGTTTTTCTTCATTCCAACGTAGATTCATGAAGAGAGCTGGACGAAAACGTTCAATCTAAAACAGCCTTTTTCAAGGCTACCCATATTTCAAAGAGTGGAAATGATAGCTCTGACGCTATTGAAAGCTATTTTGAAATTCTGTACCACTAACAAGCTTTTCGTATATTTTAATTCCCTCGCAATATGGTTTTCAACTTAATTTTTTCACTATCCATGCTCTAACTGACATTGTAACTTCAGCATATGATAACATCAGCATTAAGCTCTATACGGCTTAGTTTTTTTTAGATATAAAAAAGCCTTTGGTTCTGTTTGCCATTCGACTCTTCTAGCCAAACTGGATCATTGAGGCATATGTGGCCACACCCTTAAATTAATAAAATCTTTTCTACTTAGGAAGCAATTTGTTTCCATAAACAAAACAATCTTCATTAATGACAAATCCTTTTGGTGTCCCTCAGGAATCAACATTAGGTTGATTATTATTATTATTATATGTTAATGATTTACCTAATTCAACTAAGACTATTCCCAGATTATTTGTGGACGACACCTCTTTAACTGTTCATCATTCAAATTTAAGCAATCTCCAAACTGAACTAAATTTGGAACTGATAAGGCTTTCAGAATGGTGCAAATCTAATAAGTTAACAATTAATCCGTCAAAAACCCCACTCGACGTTATATCCCCAAAAATGATTGATTTAGTAACGGATTTTGATGTACTTCTAAACGGTACTACTGTCCCCCTTTCTAACTCCGACAAATATCTGGGGTAACACTCGACTCCAAGTTAACTTTCGAGAGTCACATTAAAATCTTAGAAACCAACTTTTCCAAAGCTGTTGGTATTATTTGTAAACTAAAATTCGTTCTTCGTAAAGATGCATTAATAAAGCTATATTATGCACTTTTCCACCCACATTTGTTATATGGTCTACTTATTTGGGGATCAACGCATCCGTCCTATTTGATAAAAATAAGCACTCTTCAAAATAAAGTAGTAAAACTGGTAGGGGGTGGTACCTTTCAGGACAGAGCTACCCCATTTTACTACAGACTTAACATTCCAAAATTGACCGATTTCTACAAAATTGAAATATCAAAACTAATGTACAATATTGTACACAGGCCTCGATGTCTTCCGAATAACTTTTCCAAATATTTTGAAAAGACATGCAAAATCTCACAGAGATCAACGAGATCTACTACTCAACAAAACGATCTTTTATATATTCCACGATTTCGATCTAACAGATTGCAAAATAGCATTACGTACCTGGGTGTCAAAATTTGGAATTCCATTCCTCATTCAATATGTTTGCTATCGCCAATTTCCTTTATGGTAAAGTTGAAAAACTTTTTTGTGGAATCATACGAGTCTTAGAATTTGGGATTTCAATCTAACTTGTTGAATTATTTTAATAATATAACTCACACTCTTTCTCATGTAATTTTTATTACCTCTATTTATTATCAAAAATAATAATATGTTGGCATCTGGGTGGCTGCTTGACTTTGATGATGGATAAGGTCTTTTAGCAGCTTCCTTGTTGTGAAAACTGATTCTTAGAAGTACATGTGCCTTGATTATTAATATCGTATATTGTTGAGTATGTGATTTCTGTTACCGTAATATTTTAGTTATAGACAAAAATTAAAATTGACTTGACTTGACATTTATAAACATAATATTCAACTTCCAAGTTAGAATTGAAAGCAAATTAAACACAACTAATGATAATAATTCACAAGTATCAGCTTGCACTAAAACATGTAACTGCTAATACATTAGCCTTGGTCAGAAATATTCTAATTTTCACAAATATTTAGATTCTAGAAGCCTTTAGTTTTCAAATTTTGTAGTTCAATAGCTGGATGACGAGTCATGATGTTTACTTCTAAATTATGGATACTAAAATTCCATCAATTTAGTATTATAAAGTAAAAATATTTGTTTGGTTTTTACTTTTTTTCCTTCAAATATTGATTATTTAAAATCAATATCTTAAGAATTAAAAATAAAAATTATACATAACTGGCATGTTTAAAAGCCTGTTTTTAATTTGAATTGTGAAGTGAAAAAAAATTATAGATTTTCTAAAAAAAGTTTGCTCTTGAAGAGATCATCTAGCTCAAAACCAAAGTGTTAAAGACGGGTTCAGCGAAATACTGTAAAAAAGTTTACAGAAGCAAGTGGGATGTTATCCTTATTCGAATCTCAACTCTACCTGAAGAGTTTCCATACCAGCTAACCCTAGAACCTACCTGAACATCAATCCAAATCAAAACCACATTCTTACTCTCACTTCTGCAGTATTTAGTACCAGTGAAACAGATCAATGCACAAAAGATTTAAAACATGCTTTGATTTGGTAGAGTTGTGATTGAAGAATGGTATATTTTACGCTGACGCTTCTAATAGCTGCAGCAGCTGAAACCAATCTAGTTTGATTAACTTTACAAAGCACATGTGATGATAGAACCCAGCAAATGTCTTCACGACATGGCCAATAAAAAAGTATTTGGAAGGTGCACATGGATGTAGAAAATTGATTCGAATATTGTTTTTAACAGAATCAGTTTCAATAACATGGCTAATCCACCACTTTGAATCATAGACACAGCAAACAGCTCATCAAGGAAATATCTGACGCCTGAAGAGATGTTATTTGAATTAAAAAATTGTGATTTCCACAAAAAGATTTATCATCTAACACACGTTTGAATTGAAGAACTCCAACCGAATCAGACTCAAAATGATGAAACGATTGTGTTCTTGGAACAATGCTTGCCATCGCACATCTTTTATGTAAAAATTCTCTAAAATTTTGAAGTGGATCTTTTTCAATCAGAAAAACCTTTACACTTGTAATTTCAGTTATACAGAATTCATATGCAGCCTCCATTAATAAAATTTGGTTATTTGTGGGTCTTTTGAGACTTGCTTGGATCAGACTTGCTTGAGACTTGCTTACCTCCACCATCACAAGGAGATTTGCTATGACTTGCGACAAAAAAATTACCAACAAATTTCCAAATTGAAATTGTAAAGATGGTGTGTTAAGTTAAAAAAGTTTTTGTAATTTTTATATTGACCTCTGCATCCATCAAAGAAGTATTCCAGTCTCTTAATTGAAAAAAATTTTCTTTGATGTAACTTGTTAAAATTTGCTGAACAGCGTACAGTAAACCAGTTTCATAATTCAAATCTTGAAAAAACAGAAACAAAGAGCTTTTAATGAATTGTCGTTTTGGTCTCTAACATATGTAACTACTGGATAAAGAATGCATTGGTCCTTGTTCCAGTGAAATCGCTATACCTCATCTGGAACAACAAATGAAAAATTTTCAGGAAAATCAAGCAGGACAATTGCAGTATCAAGTTGAATTGATTCTTTTCTATTTTTTAAATGTTGTGCTTGGCTTTTTGCAATGAAAGAGTGAGCAGTTATCTTGTTCAGTTGAGATGCAGCTAATTGAATAAATTCATCAGTGGGAGGTGTCAAAGTATTCAGCATTGCTCGATCAGTAGACTGCCATAGTTTGAATATTACTTCTGAGTTTTGCTCTAAACTTTTCATGTGTTGTAATTCAAGATATTAATGCATTTTTGCAGAACAATATAGGCAGCTATGAACCATACAAGTTTTGCATGATGTATCACAAACTATGGTCTGCATCATTTCCTTATAATTTAATTACCAAGCTGCAGCCAATAACTTTGCAGTTTGATGGATAGCTCAGACGCAAACTGTAGGACTACCTGTTGAACCTTACAAAACACACCATTTTGGTTGGAGAGAACAAAACTTGGAAAAGCTTATCTTAACATTTGGGTGGAGATTTCTAAATTCAAGAAATAATTTTTTCAAATTGCATAAAATAACACGCTTTTGCTGATGGATTTATAACTGATACTGACAATATCTTTGGGACCTGGCAGCAACCGTGTGAACTCATCATCTTCTTAAAAGGCATGCTCAAAGGAGGCTGTTTTTTCATCAATGCTTTTTCTAGAACCTCGAGTAGGCTTAGCAAGAACTCCTTCTGCTTTCAGTACAATAGCTTGACGGACAGTGTAAACTTTGCACTGAAAAAATTCTGAAGTCTTTTCAATAGTCCATGAGGATGGTTTGCAAGTCAAAATTTGCACTTTGTCAGAGTGTGAGTTGGCAGTTTGGAATTTTGTTTTAAGCTCAAGCATAAGTAGTATTAAATCTTGAGCAGCTATTGCATCTGTGCTCGTGCTTGGGATCTCATCAACAGCAGCATTTAATTTAGGAGTTTTTGCTACTTTGGAAAAACTTTCGTTTAAATTTTGAGCAACAGATGAAAGCTTGAGTTCAACAAGAGGCTGTCTGTGGCGGAGAGCCTTACTGTGCATAGCTACAGGAGATTCACCAAATAATTGTTAGGCAGTGTTGATTTTTTCTTAAGCTATATTGCTAGAAGCTAATTTTCAGTCACTTGCAGTACTAGCACTTTGTTTGCTTGAATTGACAATTTCAGTTGGTTTGGATTTTGCTATAATCCAGCACGAAATGCACATTTTTTTGCGTGGGATGACGTCAGGAAAAGTGAGAGCTAAAGCTTTACCTAGTTCCAAAGTAATTTCACGACATCCTTTGCGAGATTTTTGATTATGGTTACCAAACAAATAACAACATTTTGAACTGGCATGACTTGAAAGCTGTTTCAAATAATAAGCATGATGATGCAAATAAATGCGCTTGGAAGAAATACTTTCTGTCAATAATTTAGTTCGAGATCTGAAAGCTAATAATTTCTGTTCAGTTTCAGAAAGTAAAGACAACAACATAAAGCCAGGTTTTCTTGCATACCAAGTTTCATGACAGCTACTCTTGCTAAGCAATCCTATGAAACAAGGTTCCAAGAAGTTTATCAATTGATGGCATCATCGTCATCATCATCAAATGCTGGATCCGGTATTGTCCCCATCGATGAAGTTGACCTAATTCCGTATGGTCATTGTCTTTACCACGCTTTGCCATTTTGTTCAATCACATGCATTCTCTCACCAGTCCATTTTTCTTCATCTCATTTACTACTTGCTTTTTCCACGTTTGTTTCAGTCTTCCTCTACTACCGCTCACTTCAAATTTCAAAGCCTTCACTATCACATTTTCATCTTCTTTCCTCAAAACATGACCGTACCAACGTATACTGCTTGCTTTAGCCATCCTATCTAAGGACTCCTTTATGCCCAACATGTCCATCAACTCCTCGCAGTTTCTTCAATCTAATAACTTCACACCACGCATCGCTAAAATCATAGCTCTTTCTGTTCTTCTCAAAATTGCCATCTTTTTTTCTCTCAAGCGCTATACTTCACTTCCATACAACATAGCTGATCTTACACAACTTTTGTAAACCTTTCCTTTCATTTTTAATAAAAAACTTCTGCCTTTTAGTATTTCACTGCATTCCCTGAACTTCATCCGACCAATTCTTGATCTTGATGTTACTGCTGCTTTGCACCTACCAGTTGCATTCAATCTGTCACCTAGATAAGTGAACTTGCTTCGAGTTTCCACACCATCACACAGTTTTTCATGTGGTCCATTGAAGTTCTTTACCAGGCTTTTACATTTCTTACAAACAAAATTTTAATTGAATTAAACTGCAACTTTCTTCGTAACCGTGCATCTTTCGTGGACCCGCTTACCACATGCTGTACATAACACCGAGTTAGACATAACTCTTTTTCGCACATGTCACAATGATCAATCTTACTGTCGAAAGTTTCTTCTTCCATCCTATTCACCATCAACTTAGTCTTTTCAAGATTTACTCTCATACCTTTGCTTTCAAACGCATCTTCATTCATCAAAGCTCTCTCTCAATTATTTCATAGTTTCCCCCATTAGGACCAAATCGCCTGCATGAAGAATTTGCTTCATCCAACTTTTCCTTGCATTTTCCGTTACTTTATCTATCACCATTGCAAACAACAAAGGTGACAACACCAATCCTTGGTGTACACCAACTTTCACAGAAAATTCTTCCGACAAGCCCGATCCAACTCTTAACTTTTTTGTTTGAAAAACTTTTTTTTTTTTTTTTTAAAAAGCTCATATTTGAAAGAAAAATACGTTTTTGAAAAAAAAAAGTTAAAAAAATTGCTTTCTTTGAAAAAAACAAAAAAGTTTTACTTCGATCAAAGTGTTAATATTTTCGAAGCTTTTCGTCTGACACTTGTCAAAAGGAATCGTCAGAATAGAGAGAGCAGGAAAAGGAGCTGCTATAGGAAAAAGCCGAGCAGTAGTTAGCTGGAAAAGGATCGATCAGAGAGCGTCATTTGTGTACAACCTATATGTTGAAAACGAATTCTTTTTGTTGGCAGAGGCGGTTTTAGCTTACCCAGACTTTGAGATATGACCAAATTAGCTATTTTTCTCGCGTTCTGCAGATGCGCACGGCCACTAGAGGGTGCACCATCCCAAAATTGGTTTCAATGGCTTTTACCTCACATTTGGGGATATATATGAACACTACTTTTCAAAATTCAAAAATTTTGTGTTTTCACCGCACCCTACTTAAGAACTAGACACTATATTTAAAATTTTAACCAAATTTTAAAAAAGTGGTGGATAAAAATCCTCCATATTTTTCCCGAAGTTAATCGGATCACATTTTTAAGCACATTTTCGGAATCATCACAAAAAACTGTAAAAAAGTATTACAAAACACAAGAAAAGTAGAGATAAGTCGAAAAATTGGGTGCCCTGATCCACACCCCCTTTAACTATCTTGAATTAACATCTGTTCGTGACGTTGCTAACACCTGCCAGACAGCCAGGCAATTAATTAAAAAATGTTACCTTTGTGAGCAAAATGTGCTTACGTGGGAACGAAACATTTTTTTCTTTTTCTTGAGTAGGTATTATCAAGCTTGTCCAAAGCCTAAGTTGCGATTATTTGTTGGTTGTAAAATTTTGAAAACCAGTTTTCTAGGGAATAAGCAATTTACGACTATGTTTCACTACCAGCGCAAAGGTACGAATCTATGAGTGAGATAATATCATCTAGAAATTTAACAAAAAACAAACAGGCAAAAGTGCAGATTATCGCAGGTTACTTGTCGAACTTTGTTGCAAGCAAATTGTCGCCAGTGGGACACCACCATTGTCTTTGCAGCTTCAAATTTTCCGGAGTTATTTTTGAATAAGTTTAACTTACATTCGAGTTGATTTGAAATAAAACCCTTTCTTCTTAAAGGATTTATCACAAAAAACGAGAGAGCGTAATTTCCTATTCATGCAAAATAAGGTTAAACTAGAACAGCAGGCAAAATCTGAAAATCAATGGTGTTTTTAAACTTTGTGCAACGCTAGATATATTTGAAAGAAATAAAAGGCAACAACAGTTTAATGTCGCGATTGCCTTTTCGCTTGTGTTTTACTGTGCCTTATGCTTGTAATGTTTTTTGATTGTAATAAATTCAATTGTCATTTTCTAGATTATGGTTATATTGTATTTGTGCTAAGTCGTGTAAACTATCTTGTCGAACAAAATTAAGAATTATAATGCTATAATATTCTACAAGCATCTTGTCCACTTCTCCCCCTGCGAAAAGAAGTGGATTCATTACTGACCCAAAGCCACACGTCTATAATTTGCTCGTTCGTTATCACTCTTTGTTTTACATCTCAGAAAATAATGGACATAAGGTCAAGAATCGTCTTCCTTTTTTATAGCAAAAGTGAACTGAAAACAAAACGCTTGTTACCTAATTTGGATCGCGAAGTTCTTGATATAAGTCTCCCAACAAAATTCGTTATCGTGTACGACGTACCACTGATCACCGATTTTGCCATTTGACAATTTCTGTTTGTTGTTTTAGGAAGCATCTATTTCCATTGCCAAAAGGTGTGAATGTGATCGACGGTTCCAACAACATAACTTTTACTTCTGACATAGAAACAAACTCGCCATATGCAACTATACATTTTGCAGAGAGCGTTTTAAAATCTTTTTATCACCCAATAACACCCAATCGATCTCTTTTGGTTTTGACGCAAAAAGGAATAAGGTATTTGGGTGAGTAAATAAAAATTATATACCCTGCATCATTCCGTAAAGCTAACAAAAAACTATTATTGTGTGAATCTCAAAAATTAACAAGAATGAAGAAAACGATTTTGTTTCAAGCTGCCTTTGACCTCACACTAAAGCAGTGATCTCAATTTTTTCACTACCTCGTTCCACTTGAGCACGACGTATTGCCTACGCATACCGCTTCTTATGAAACGTTTAATTAATAGTGACATCAGTTATGTAAATTCAAATTTGTAAGCAAAATTCAAACTTCGAAGCTCATTGTACCGCAACTGATTTATCAAGTAATAATTTCGAGATGCTGTGCGTCACAACATTGAAAAAATAAGACAAACACTTTTTAACCTTGCTATTGTATGGACTTGCATGGTTTTTGCTATAAGGAAGAAATTCATAAGACCTGCTTTGTTCTGCTAGAAATGGTCAGTTTTGCGGTGCGTACATAGAATTGTACGTGTGAAATGTGGAAAACCTTGAAGAATAAAATAAATAATTAGAAGATTTGTGAAATGGGGGGCGTGGAAAGATTAGAAGAGTTTTTGAAAAAACAAAGGTTGCGATGACTGAGACAGGTGGGGAGAATGGTTGAAGAAAGAGGCCTTTCCAAGTTGATGGGTCAAAAAAAGGAAAACCGAAAAAGAGATGGAAAAAGTGCTAGAATGTAACATGGTTGCCAGATGCTTTCAAAGGTTGGATGCATAAGATCGTAAATGATGGCGTTTAGGCTGCAAAAATCTGCTGACCCCTGCTTGTGAAGAGCGTCTGGTAGGCTCCAGGAATTAAGGAAAATACACACTCCTGCTGCAAAATGATGACGACTATGGTCTGTTTTGTGCATGATCTGCCTCGTACCGCTTTATTATACGTTTTTGCCCTGTCGCAGGAAGTCGCTCTGATCTTGGTTAATTGTATCAACGTGATTTGTTTCCAGATTTGGGTTTGTACCAGCTTTGGAGAGTGTTGTTTTCATGCAAACCGCACACTGAGAAAGAATTTCGCTATAGTGAGATCAAACCATATTTGCAGATCATGCGTTCGCTTGGGCATGATGCAAAGTCAATTTAAAAAGTATAAGTGTTGTTTTTTGGCGCGATAAAACAGAGATGAAACGGAAAACACATGATGACTACGCTTAAAAAAGCAGCGCGAAAGTGACTGTGAAGGACCGAGAGGTCATCATTTACAAAACGAGAGGTCATCGTTAGCAAAAGTTTACACGATATAACCTGATCAGTGATCAGCAATTTAGAAGATCGCCGTCACTAACAAAATTGGTACCGATAATTAAACCATTTTCTAAATTTTGAATTTTGTATACACCGGATTGCGAACTTAAAAGTGGTAGTATTACAAAACAATACAAATTGCAGATTTTAAAAAGTTTTTTGGTTAAAACTCAAACGCAATAAGTAAACTAGCCGATACTACAGAAAGCTGTACACCTAGGCTTTTGCTGTAGAGGCTGGCATTGTTTTTAATTTGCTCTTAAATTTTTAGCAAAAATGAGCCTCATGTTCTTAAAAAATTGTTTTTATAAAAAAGAAGTGTGTTGCTATGTCATTCAACTGCCGCTACTCAATATTTCTTTATCAGTCGATACAGTAAATTGTTCTCAATGCAATTCGCTTTCTTCATTGCAGTCTAATAGCAAACATGGCGACCATTTTAATTAATTTTCAGCAAAAATTCGCTTCAAAGTTTTTAGCATTTTGCCGTTAAATTTCTGAACAAAAAAGATATCTCGCACACATTAATGAGTACTTCAAAATCTTGTTTAAGTCGGCGAGAAAAATGTAACGTTTGTTTACTCGAGCTGCATTTTGCAATTGCTCCTAGCAACTTAGCGAGCTAGAAGTACGTTACCGAGCTCGCAGAGCTTCAGTTGCATGTGCAAAAATAACCTCTTGCCATTAGCGAGCATTTTGTTTGGTAGCGCCTCTTAAAAAAATACTCGTTATTATTGCGAGCGAGACAATTTCAGTAATGCGGGCTCTGATCTTGGGTATAAATGGTTTCTAGAAAATGGTATGGTGCTGTGAAAGACAAATAGGATAAACCGTTAAATGTTGAAATAGTTAAGGTTAAGGGCCGGTCACACTGCGTGTAAAATCATGGGCGTACGAGCGTATCCGTAGTTTGTTTCAAGCAATTAAGTTTGCTCGCTGGTAAGGCCGGACACAGCGTGTATCAAATTTCTGTTTAAAATAAACTAAAAATACGCTCGTACGCTCACGATTTTACGTACAGTATAACCTAGCCTGAAATTTGTGAATATACCTGTACAAGTCGAGTCAAACCAAAGACTAGAAAATTTGGTATTAACAGCTTGAAGTTCTGTATTAAACGGGACACTGTGAAGTCTCGACCCCGTGTGGTAGAGAAATGGGCACTGCTGGGCATGTAGCATTATGACTGGAAAGCAAAAATGCATTAAGTGTAGGTAACATGAAGTTGCTTGAGATTCTCGGCGCTAGTCAAGCGTTCAGCACTGATAACTTAAATCACAGCGAATTGACTAATCAGCTTTTAAATTCTTTGGTTGAAAATGTTAATGAGTGTATATATTTTGACATTCCAATAGGGTCTTTATCTTTTATTCAAAATCAAAACTCACGCTCCTTTTTTCATGTTAGTATGAGATCCCTTGCCAGAAATTTTGATGTCTTGTATGAACTAATATCATCTTTGTCAATCTCTCCCATAATGTCTTAAGTGTATCATAAACGCGTATCAAAGGCAATCTTTGATTAATATTTCAATTCCTAATTATACTTTTTTTATTTGAGGATTCACCAACCAACGCGGGAGGGGTAGCTATAACGTATAAAAGAAACATCAGTTCAAAGTAATTAAAAAAAACAAAACTTAAAAGGCTTTGAAGAATTGTGAACAAAACTAATCTCCGATAAGCATTCGAGTCACAACATCATAATTACTGCAATTTATCGACATTCAGCAGTGGCATTGAAGAATTCTCTGACGCATTGTGCAGTACATTTCAATTAGTAAGATCAATGAACACAAAACATTGTTTCGTCCAATTTTAATATTGACATATCAACAAAACTGAAAACTAAATCAACCGAAACGTGTATTAATGACTTGGTAAGCTGTGGTTCGCTACCAATTATTACCTTGCCCACGCGTGTAACAGAAAGACCTTCAACTATTATCGACCACATAGTAACAAATGATACATCCCACCCGCTTAACCCTGGAATAATCCGCTGCGACATCTCTGACCATTATCCGATTTTTTGCATTGTTACTAGACATTCCATTAAATCGAAACTACAAACTTTATTTTTATTCAAAGATAAATCGCAATTTAATGTGGACTCTTATTTCGAAAAATTAAATTTTGCATTTAGCAATTTTTTAACGAACATCTAAGAATTAAATAAAAATAACTTTGATGTTGCATTCGATGCACTTGTAAGACTAATACTAAACGTTACATACTGAACAAACATGCTCCCATTTGACATCGCTCCAGAAAAAGCAAAAATTAAACAGCAAATCCTGGATTTCTAAAGAAATTAACAGTATGAACAAATGCACCGCAAGAAGGCAAATGTATAAATCTCACTGCATCAGGGGTGATGAAGTTATGAAATTAGAGTACAAAAAATTTGTTAATCACTTCAAAAAAATAAAGACTCTTGCTAAAAAACAGTATAATCCAAATAAACAAGAAAAGAGCAGAACAAACCCTCGAAAAACGTGGGAGGTCCTTTGCGCGTTGCTTCCTGGAAAATCACATTGTTCTAGTCCTTTACCATCTAATATCAATTTTATTGGTTGCTGTATAAGTGACAATCAGCGAATAACTAACAAATTCAACTTTTTTTTTCTCAAAAGTAGATGAAAATTTGTCTAATAACTGTGATGACAATGACCCAAACTTTAAACAGTTTCTCACTAATAAGGTGGATTCTTTCGTCTTCATAGAACCACCTTGTGTCATCGAAGTGTTCAATTTAATTAAGTCTCGAAGTTTGCACGTACGATAACATTCCTCCGTATTTCTTGAAAGTTGCCTGGCATGTTGTAGCTCCAGTCTTGTGTTATTTTTTTGCTGATGCATTTGTGTTAGGTATATTTTCGCAAGCTGCAAAATAGCTATGGTAGTTTTATTGTTTAAATTGGGTAGGACCAAAGATCTAGCAAAGTATCTACTTATATCCATATTAACCTGTATTTTGTTTCAAAAAAATTACAAAAGTTAATTTGCACACCATTATCTGCATTTTTTCAAAAAGATACTTTGTTCACGAAAACGCTATACGCATTTTAAAAGTAATAAATCTACTGCTCACCCTGGTTAATGATCAACCAAAAAATAATAAATATACTAGCATAACTCTATTGGATTCCAAAAAAAGCTTTCGATACTGAAAAACACTCGACTTTTATGAAAAAAAAAAAAATAGAACACTACGGAATTTGTGGCGTAACACTAGTCTTGATCTTTTAACCTTATTTTTGACTTACCGAAAGCAGTATGTAGCCCACAAAGATAACTATTCGAATGTAGCTGTTAACAATTTGGAGTGCCTCAAGGAAGTAACCTTGGGTTTTAGCTCTTTTTGATTTATAGCAATGATATTTCCAGTGCTGTAAATTCAACGCCTAGATTATTTGCGGACGACACATGCATAATAAACAATCTATCAATCTAATCAAGCAGCATTAACTGAGGAAACCAGTAGAGAACTAGCAAACGTGCACAAATGGACCCAAGCAAACAAAATTACTGTAAATCTTCAAAAATCATTATTCTTAGTGATGCCTCCAAAAACAACAAACAATATTTGCAACATAGAAATAAGCTTTGACAATTCAATTATAATCTTACAAGACTGCATGAAATATCTAGGGATTCAGGATTAAAATTTAATTTGCACATTAAGACTTTGGGATCTGAAATAGCTAGGTCTAGTGGGGTTATTTGAAAACCGAAACAAGTCTTTCCTTGATCAGTTTTTGTATCGAGTTTTGTATCACTAAATGATTCACCCTAATTTAAATGGTGTTTTAGTTTGAGGTTCTACTGTTAAAACATACCTAGGAAAATTATTGGTGTTGCAAACACAGCCAAACAGCACTATTTTTGAATAAAATAGGAGGCTGCTTGACTCGATGACCGAGAGGTGCTTTCGCAGCTTCCTGTTTGGTTGTCTCGATTGACCAATCGTTTGTGCTATTGAAATTGAATTTTATGTCTTTGTTTTCGCAAAAAGAGATGTAAAGATGTAATAGCAATTACAATTACAAAAAAAAAGATGTAATGGCAATTTTCAGGTAGCTTTATTCAATCAATTCAATTTGCAGCATACTGGTAACTGACAATAACGGATTAGACGAAATCGATTTTGTTAGCTTTTAGCCAGTGAAGTAAAAGTGGTTATTTTAAAAGCTAGCTGAGTTTCTAATTCATCGTCATGTGGTTTAAATGCTATTAATACATTTACTGCTGCGAACTCTTGTCTTTTTAGAAGGAAAAGATGAATACAAACAACTGTGGGAAAAAGAACCATATCTGAGCAGAAGAAAAGATATTCAGAATCGTTGCAAGAAATTTCAAGTCAATAACAGTCGCATTGATTTGCAATCAATGATTTATGACGACCATCATAACGTAGTATGGTGCATTATACCAAAAGTAAACAATTGTAATTGTAATTATTTATTAAATTGCTTTCTCAAAAGAAAACAAAGCGACCTTTCGGTTTTTGAGTCAAGATGCCACCTGTCTACCATGTAAGATGGAGGCTTCACACTGTTTCTTTTGTTGCTGAACGCCTAGCAAGGAAGCTGTGAATACTAAGTTTTTTAGTTTTTGGTTTGACTTGACCAGCAATCGAACCCGAGTTTCTGAAAATGCTAAAAAATGACTCTAGCACAATATTACCTTAGCAAGCTGTATTCGAATGAAGAAAGCAGAATTGATTACATTGTGCATAGGGTTTCCAGTAAAGAAATCGGGAAAAGTTTTACCTTAACCCGGAAAAAAACCGGGATTATCCCTTATCAGTAGCGTATCTTGGGCGGGGTGGGCTATAGCCTCCCCCCATTGGCCTGAAAAGTATGCAAAATAGCACGTTTTTTGTGCTTTTGATGCCGATTTTTGCACCAAAAATGAAAACAGCCCCCCAAAGGGATTTGGGAGCTGAAGCTGTGAAGGACTTGCTGTTGTTTGGAGCAGAATAGGGGAGATTTTTGGTGCTGGAGCTCACGCACTGTCAGTTAAGACCTTTTTTTTTTTGGAAATCACCTGTTTTCGGCCGGAAAAACCCTTTGAATTTCTGACTTTGGCCGAAAAAAACCCTTTGAATTTCGGCGAAAACTTTTTTATTTTTATTTTGGAGATCACCCGTTTTCGGCCAGAAAACCCCCTCAATTTCTGACTTTGGCCGAAAAAACCCTTCGAAAACTTTTTTTTTAGAGATCACCAAAATTTGACAGAAAATCCGCCTCAATCTCGTTTAAAACTAATGAAAATTGGGGTCAAGTTCATTTACGGTTAAATCAAACTTCCAAAAAAGCCCCCCTCTCCCCTTTGCGAAATCCTGGCTACGCGCCTGTTCCTTATGCATTGCCATACAAAAAACAACCAACGTACAAACAATAAATGCATCAAGGTTGCTTTAATTTTGTTTCATATAATGACTGCGTAAAAAACTCAGTGGGTTCACAAATTTGCCAATGGGGCACCAAGTACAAAGCAAAATGTGCACGTCGTTTTTCTGAGTTATGAGGTGCCAATTTGTGGATTTATTTAAATGTGAAAAAAGGCATAATTCATGTGTCAATTTGCATATTTAATTTGCCAATTTTTGTAGTTATTATTTTTAACTTTTTCGCATGCCATTTTGAGTATCACGTAAAATGGCATGCCAAAGTCTACAAAGTAAAAGCATCGCAAAACTTGGCACCTAAATGTCAAAAAAAAAAAGTTCAAGAGCACGATGTACACGTGCAAAAAGAAGTACGTGCAAAAATTGATTTGTTAAATCTGCAAAAAAAGTACGCACAAAAATTGGCACGTTAAATGTGCAAAAAAAATACGCACAAAAATTGCCACCACGTCAATTCGCTTTACACTTGGCGCCTCATACAGTTGTTACAAAAAGAGAGAGTATTTTGTCGCCACCAGTGCGAATGAATACGATCAAATTTCAAAGCACCGCTCTCCAATGTATTTTTATTTAAGTTGACGTCTCGCTCCCCAGTCCGGGGAGCATCATCAGAACAGTTACGTATTTCTTGCTTGCAAAAATAAAAATGAAACTACTAAAAAAATACAGGTATCCAGGAATAAAATCTTGTGACGTTACAAACAAAAAATATGCAACATTAGTAATTACAATTTTCACTTTTAAATTTATTACAATTTTATTTTAATACGATCAAGTTTAATACTAGACAAAAATAATTGCAACTTGTTTTTGAAGCAAGTTTCATGAGGATACTAGCTGAAAAAACCGGGAGTTTTTAGTTGAAAAACCGGGAAAAGGGAAATCAAAAAAGTCACTGAATCCCGGGAATTCCCGAAATCGGGATCCCAGTTCGTAAACCCTAATTGTGAAAACACAGACGAGCATAGGTTTGGGATGTTTAAGCGTTTTGCCACTTATCGTGTGCCCAATTCTTTTTAGAACGGTTGCACTACGTGGAAGAGATATATGTGGTATTTGCTTGGAAACGAAAAAAATCGTTCAAAAATTTGGCAGATACCTCTTCGTTTGATAAGATCCCGTCGTTGTTTTCCCCGTCTATCCGAGTAAGGATTTGTTATTGGCGTTTTAGTAGTTGCGTATATTTATCCTCCTGTCGCAGGAAAAGCATCAGACCATTTGACGTTAGATTATTTGACGATCCGCGCACTTTTTATTGGGATAAGTTGTAAGTGCTCGGACGAATCCACTTCTGTGTCGGAGTTTGTGGTGGTCCTGTATATTTCTTCAAATTCTTGTCCATTGAATTTGCTGCTTGTTCAAAGTCACCAAACAAAAATCATTGTCTAGCGTCTTATCCAAGGACGCAACAGTGCGACCAGGATGCTTCCTAGTAGAAACGACGACCCTATAAACTCGACCACGTAGCTGTTGTAATCGGTGGTTTTTCAATTTGATGAATAAATGTGCAAAGCTAAGTTTATAATATTATTATGAAGCATTTGATATAAAAATGTTTTTAATTCGCAAATAGCTGGGTCAGAAATTTAGGCAGCATTTAACATTTGGAAGAACTTTGTTTGGGTTGGGGGAGATAAGCTAAGTGAATTTAAATTTACGTCCGGAAAAGTTGCTAAAAAGTTTGGTAAAAGTCACAATCTCTTTCAAAAACCGCGAAAGTGAGGCAAAAATATTTTTCAAGGTTACATTTTTTTGGTCCCTCCAATTAGAAAGAGGATCAATTTTTGAACGGCTTGAATTACAATAGAAACAATTAGTGTAGGATATTCCAGAAAGAATTTTCATTTGTTTCTGCGTTTTATCAAAACTAGCGAGATTATTTCAAGATCAGAAAAGATGCTTTGACTATTTCGATAAGTTTTCTCAAGATTGACAGGCCCTTCAATTTTGTGATTTGTAAGGGATAAATTTCTTGAAAAGGAGTCAAAAAATAAATGAACTACCCCATGAGTTGCACGACATATCTGTTGTGACAGCCTACCCCCTAAACATAGCAGCCTAAAGTACAGCTGCTGTTTCAATGAATAATATTATTTGTCGTCTGTTAGGCTAGCTAGCTAGGCCTGTCAACCCTCAAATGACTACTTTGCTACATGTTAGCAGCTCGCAACAATCATTGGATTCACAAGAAATCCACTTAACAACCAAGAAACAAAAACAAATGGCGCCCGTACGAGTCCTTCCTGGATTCGCCATCTTTTTTGACATGGTATCGAAGTACATGGGCCGCTCCCAGAAAGGAATGGGGAGGACATCCCTAATCACCCTAACGATTATTTTTCCAATTTTATCTAAACCGAGGCATTTTTGTAAGGGAAAAAGGGGTGTAAAGTCATTCAGTATGAGTTAGGTTCAACTTATCTTAAATCTTATCTGCTGTGTTGTACTGTTTATTCGTTTTACATATTTAGAGATTTTTTTAATTAAGTGATATAGCGTTATATGGCAGCCCGTTCCAAAGGCTGTAACTAGAGATTGTCTTAACATTGTTAGCTATTGTGATAAGATAATGCGACAAAATATTGTAATATGATATTACAAGATTTGTCCACAGCGAGGCCGAAAGGGCAAAGGCGACGTTTTTACAACGACCCTGATCTGTGTTTAAGGTGTATCTCAGTTACGTTGTTGCGTCCTTAGATAAGACGCTTTATGATAATTATCTCTACTTGGTGGTTTTAAACAAGCAGCGAATATATTGCACTAGAATTCGAAGAAATCCAACGGAATATTGAATTATCGGAACTCCTAAGCGGATTCCTCCAAGCACGAAGTAGTCATTGCAATGAAAAGTGGGCGCATCGTCCGATATTCAATGTCTGACGCAGTCCGGTGACAGGAGGATAAATATGCACTACAACTACTACCACTATTGCGACAGAATGAACACAAAGCTGTTAGCTATACTGTTACTACTCTGGTTTTGTATGTAATAATGCATTATGCACCATATCATTAGAATAATATTTTGGCTTTGCAGATTTCAGTTAAAGTTTTGTTTTGTTGGAAGCTTTAGACGTTTAATTGAAATTCTCCATTTTTTTTTTTTGCTGCATTATACTTTTACACTCCTTCAAAATCGAATAAACTTTTTTAGGTGCAGATCTAACATAAGCATTAGGGTGGGTCAAAATTTTCTTTTCAAATTCCACAGTGTGCAGGAAGTTTACCACCAAGTACTAATTCAAAAAATGCAAAGACATTGTTTTTGCGGTTTATCTCTACCTTGCACATACTGTTTAAAATTGTAGTGTTTTTACGTTTTTTTGTCAATTTTTTACGATTTAGGCTTTCAATTATATCTTTTTTCCAGGTATGTTTTTTATGTTTTTTTTCATGAAAAATGTAAGAACTCTACAACCATCTACAATAAAGTAAATTCAATTATATACCATGACTTACATATAACTAACTACTTTAATGCATCTATGTTTAGTAGCCTATATAGTAATGTTCTAACTTGTATCAAAAATACACGTAAAACAAGCCCATTTTTGTAAAATTTCTGAGAAGAGAAAGAAATCCTATTGTATAAAAAACACTATATGATATTATAGTAGCTGAAGGATTGAAGCAGTGTGCACAATGAATTTGACTATATCATACCAAGTGCAAGAAAAAATGTCTCATCACTGGTGCTCTATTGAGACACCCACTCTCTTTTGCTTTCATATGTCGGTAATATTTTTCTCGATTTCAAGTAATTCAGAATCGTTTGATGTCTACTTTGGTAACCCATTTTCAACTCTGCAGCTTGGGTGACTATAGCAACCATTCGTTTGACGGCTTGGCTGTTGCAAGGAATATCATCAAACCGAAGGGGGGATAGCTCTATCTCTTTACTCTTCCTCTTAGTAGTGGAGGTGTTTCTAGTTCATATTTCAAACTGATCATTTCCGTGTAATCGTTTGCGTTTGGGTTTACTTGTAGAAGCACTAAGTTCCTCTTTTTGTGTGGCCCAGATACTTCAGAGATCAAACTGAGAGCTCTAAGACGCACGCTTTGGCTTTCATCTGCCAACATAGCAATTAGAAAGTTGTCTGAGCAAAAAATGCGTTTTTGTTTAGACATCTCACCACGATTTCTGAATGTTCAACTTATAACTTTTTGGAACATGACAAAATATACCAAAAGTTTCGTGCACCATCACTCACACTCGGGTGAGATTTTATCTGAAAAATTCTGGTGCATACAATTGCATCACAATTTTAACCAAGTCTTGACTTATCTGATGGATTCAACGAGTTAACATATAAACGCGGTATCCGGTTTGCTCGAGTCAGCCAGCGAGCATGATGCAATGCTTTTGGAGAACGTCTTCCCAGTTCCTCTGACACCTTGCCCATGCTAACAGCTTGACACATTTCATATAAGTATTGCTGGTCAGTGCTCAAATCGTTCACCACTTGCGACAAAATTCGTGGTATATATCACAAGAAATTGCTTGGAACGTGCCCAGCTTTAGTTGGTGTACCCTGGTTTTAATTTGTTTTCCTGTTTCACCAGCAAATGTAGCGGGTCCAGTTGTTTTTCCACAAATAGCATCAAAGAGGTGGCGAAAAGGAAGTTCGTTGAGATGGAGCAACCAAACCATCCATTGCAGGGGCCTTTCCGGAAACAACTCCAGACGCTTTATTACACCAGTTACCCTTCCTGTGTTTACGACAGTGCCGTCACATATTACACCTTGCAGAGTATCTAAGCTATTAGTTGCTACGATGCAATTGGCGATTTCGTCTGCAATAGAACGGGCGGATCCATCATCTAGGGTGACGTGATCTACATATTGAGAACTTGGCTCTTTAATTATGGTATAATGTTCCTCTTGAATGGTTCTTTCTCTTGTTTTTGTTTGATCCTTTCTACCATCAAATCCTATGAAGAACAAGCCAACGTTTTCCATCTACGACAAGTTTGACGTCCTTCGTGGTCGACTACTGGGAAATCATAACGACTTCCACTGGCATTTAGATGTTAGTTTTACCAACCTGCAGCTTCTCCCTCATCACTTTCTATCCAAGTTATTTTCATCCCGTAAAATCCTCATGTCTTCCAAAGCGGCATTAACAATTGCTGCAGTAGCACGGCTGCTCACACGATAACGGTCAGAAACAATGGTTAGGTTGTCATAGACATAGCGGTTTTGAGATCTTCCATCCAAAATTGTGTGCGATGATTGATAGTCATTGCAAGAACTTTCACCACTATCAATGCTTTCAACTTCAGATAAGTTTTCAGCAATTTCTACTTGCTCAGGTTCTTTAATAAGCTTCTGCTTCTTTTCTTCTTGTTATTTTCTTTGGGCAGTTCGTTTTCGTGCCGCTGTTTTCTTTACATCGATTCTTCCCAATTGGCCCTTACGTAATTTTTGATCTGCAAAAGCATCCCCTTCAAGAAGAGGAATACGTTGATCACATCTACAATCTGCTCTTGCAATCCCATTACCATAACAACTGCAACTACATATATCGAACAATTCGTCGTATATGGTAAGACATTCGAGAAAACTTTCATTGGTTCTTCTTTTAGAAGGAAGTTTGTTAAGTTTTGATGCGCTCTTCATCAATCGCTCTACTTTCAAACATATTCCTTCATAGCTGATAGTGGGAAAAGAAACAGAAGCCCATATATTTTGCAAGTCATTCGAAGCGATCCTCCGGCACTCTTTTGCAGACAACTTTGCATTGCGCTTTGTGGTTTGTTTTTGTCGAATAAATTTCATGTGCCTAACCACGTCAGCCTTGGATGGAATCATTGCAGGATTGAAATGAGTTGGAAAGCCAAAAGCAGAATTGGACGATTTCTTACGAGTTTTTACCATGTTTTCAGCATCAGTTGATCTAATTTTCAAAAGTAGCTATACCTAGTTTTGACAAGTTAGTAGGCTAATCGTGAATCAGTTGTTAATAATAATTGCTATCACTACTTATGACCTGAGAAAATATATCAAAGTTTCGTATCTTTGTTATATTCAATTCATTCTTTTGCATAAATAATGAACCATACTACAGACAAATTCATTGCTTGTTTGAAGTTTTAGGTATCTTGCATATTACCTTAATGGTCTTTTCTGTATTCATTAAAAAAATCTGACAAACCTCATTGTGGATGGGTGTAAGACTGGATACCATTCCAAAACTTTATAAATCAAAATAAGATGGAATTACAAAAAGTTTAACTACTGACCAAATTTGCAAAATATAGGCAAAAATGCGAAAAAAAAGTCAGTTTTTGAGCGAAATATGCGAGTTAGAAAGAATTTGCACAAATTTCCTTTTTGGATATTTTGAATTAGTACATGGTGCTAAACTCTGTGCACAGTGTGGAATTTCAAAAATAAACAAAATCATATTATTTGACTCGCCCTAATAAGCATGTGTCACGGATTGCAATTTAATTTTGTTATCTAACAAGGTACCGGTACAACTTTTATGTGGATTTGCATGGGGGAGAGGAAGGTGATTTGATACACTTTTTACATTTTCTATTTCCACTTCAAAACTGGTTGCACCAGAACAATGACTCATGGTTTTTACCATGCTTAGCTCATTTGTCAGCATAAGTAAAGTAGATTCAAAGTTTAATTTTGCTTGTTCTTTTGACAAATATCGATTAAAAAATGGCACCCAAGTGCATCAAGTCACCTTCCTAAGAAGGTGATTTGATACGCTATGAAGGTGATTTGATACGGTAGAAGGTGATTTGATACACCAATCATAAACAGCATAAATTGTGTAATACGTTTAATCTCATGAGTTTAATTTAATTTATTTCAACAATTTTAGGTAAACTTACATGCATCCAAGAATGAAAAATGTCAATTTTTGCCACGAACAGACATTATTGAGATACTGAAATAAGCACATTAAACAAAAGAAAACTATCCACAAATTTTTAATCCAGCAGTAAAAAAGCCTATAGTTATTTACAGTTTTTACATGGCAAAAGATGTTAAATGCTAATGCAGATCCAATTGGGGCAAAAATATTGTTTTTTACAAACATAAATTTAATCAACACAATGAAATGCACCAAAAGCAAGCAAGCTTAACACAAAACAAGTGTAAAATAAGTTTGTAAATTTTCAATGTTGTTGTAACAACAGTTGACTACATTTACCAATTTAATACACATTATTGTTAATTGCTTTAAGCTATAGACAGCTTTCTATAACCCATTTCAAACACAAAAAAATTAAGATATTTCTACATTAATTTAAAAGGCAGCAAAGCATCTCCAATTGAAGCAAATGTTGACAAAATTTCTGATTTAGGCAATTTTATGCTTCACAGAATAGAATCAGATACTAAACCTAGCAAAAAGTTTGAAAAATATTAGCACTCTAAAATTAGAAGCATTCATTTTCCAGCTAAATCAACTTCACCAAACTTTAAATAAATTGCAATTGATTGTTTCTACAAGCAAATCCACTGTCAGCAGCAACTGGATTCGGAAGCTTGATCACAATATCATCAGTTGCAAAATCAGCACCACTTTCATTGACAATAAAAGTTGGGCCCTCATGTTCTTACCCAGGAAATGTTTTGCAGTTAACTTTTTGTAAAAATACTCCTTCACATTCATCACCAGTTCATTGCACTTCTCCACAGACAAGCAAAATACATGTCCACAAGAACAACAATGCGACTCACTAGATCTTATTCCATTGCAGGGGTCAAAATTTGATTACTTAAAATGGTTGATTGAATTTCAACAGCACATGTCGCACCTGCTTTTTTATGAACCTTATTGCGCTAAAGTCATTTTATCCACACCAAAATTTTCAGCAGCTTTTCGATAAGATAGACCTTCTCCCAAACTTGTTTTGCAACTCTTTTGAGAACATCCGGTGGAGATCGAATGCTTCTATTGGCTTTTCTGACATATTTAGTAGGCATGTTACTTTTAGACAATTGGACATTAAAAGGTAATTAATCAGTATCTGAAAAGACAAACCAAAAGTAAAGTACCACAGCATTATCTTATTTTTGTTTGAAATTAAGGTTCCCATGAATGTACACTGCATTAAGAGTATAAATGTACCATGAATGAACGCACACTGTCTTTCAAAAGACCTAAAATTAAGAATTATTGCAAGCTTAAGCTATTTTAGTACCAGTATTTAGGTTACTTGCCTCTAACTTTCAAAACAATGCTTTCAAATTAGTTACACAAATTTTTCACTTTTGGAAGGTCATTTGATACAGTATCAAATCACCTTCAGTAAGTTGTATCAAATCACCTTCCACCTAAAAGTTTGAAAAAAATGCTAACCCACCACTAACCATGAAACTTTACATGAAACTACTAGCAGCTTTAAATAACTTAACATAGACACTACTAAGTCATCACACTGTATTTGTTGCCAGGCTTCTCAGTTTTAATGTATTTAAGCATAACTTCAACTTGAAAAATTTACTAAAACCCAACAAAAATTTTTTTTCACGTGCCCTACCTTTCACCTACTTCACACAACTTTGGCAACTTTTCTCTGCGATTTATTTTAACTTTTCTACCACATGGTACCGCTGTTTTCCGAAAATTATTATTTTTTAATCTTGTAGGGGTGCTGTATCAAATCACTTTCCGTATCAAATCACCTTCCTCTCCCCCCTACTGTGAATTAATAAAATAAAACTGACTTTAAAAGCGAACAAAAAGTGTATTTGAATGGCTCGAAAATTGCTGATTTTCTCTAAGATTACAAAAATCACCCACCGCTTCTCAGACGCCCAACGATCTTCAGCATACAAAGGTTCGCCACTTTTAGCATTCACAGCAATTCACTTGGAGTACAGAATCACTTTCATACTGTAGTCCAATCATGATTGGTTAGGCCGATTTGGGTAGGACTACGGTTAAGTCGATTTGGACTACTGTGGTTTTCGTTTATGTCTTTATTGTTTCTTTTAAATTTATAAGTTGTAAAAAATGCTCATTAGTATTTTTTTAGTTTAACAACGTCAGAAGCGATGAGGCGGTTACTGCGTTACACCACATTTTTCATCACCCGTCAACCATTTGAACGTTTAGTTTCCGCCCATTCAAGCAAGTTTACCAATCGGACTGAAATTCGCTTATTTAGGAAACGAATGGGTAAACAAATTGCGTTGGAACAAGCCAAAAGATACATTCCAAATATAAACTATGTCATAAATTCAAGGTAGGCCTAATGAACATTACTCAGTATTGTGACACAATACAAAATATTTAAGAGGTCAAATTTAATAAAACGCCTGCAATTGAAACAGTACACTTAGGTTCGATTCCCTGTCGGGTAAAACCAAAGACAATAAAAATCTGTGTTTACATCTTTCTTGCTTGACGTTCAGCAATAAAACATTAAAAGGCAACGTGAATCTTCCATAGTGTGTGGTAGACAGGTGGTGGCCTAATTCGAAGACCCTACTGTTTTCTGGCCAAGACAACTTGGTTAATAAAGATGTTTTATTTCATTAAATTACAAATTTACTATATTGCAACTCTTTTGAGAACTATAAATTGCTGTAAAGTTATTTAAAAAGTAATTAAGTTTGTTTCCTAACGGGTTGTTTCAGTTTTAAAAGTTTGTATTTTATGCTTTATTTTTGCAATTAGTAATGCTTAGGGATCAAATTGGATTGTTGCTACTGATTCAAAACATGAAAATGCATTAAAGACAGATAGGAAACCAATGATTTGTCGTTTGGCCTTTGCACTTCTTTTGGGTTACAGGATATGAAATCTTTGTTGTCCGCTAGTGGCAGTGTTTCAAAGAAACGGATTCTTGGGTTTTAATCAGTTTAAAAAAATTTAAATTGACAATAAGTTTAGTTTTTGTTTGCGTATATTCTAAACTTCGTCGGATTCAAAAGTACACTTCCATTAGAATCAGCAACAAAAATTCAATTTCATTACAGCCCAAGAAATTTTAGAAAAAATAAAACACCCTTTTGTTTCTAATTTTGAATAAGTTTTTTATTTATCAAGTTACCTCGGCCAGAAAATAACAGGTTTTTTAGTCTTCAAATCAAGCTACTCTTTACCATGTAGTACTACACTCGGAGAAAATATCACACCCTCGATTTTAAGGCTGGAAAGGGAATGCAGTTCGAGATTTCGAATCTATATTGTTTTTAGCAGCAGATTGCATATTCACTGAACTAGACTACCGATAGTTTAAAGAGGTACTGATAGAAGTTTTTATTTTAAAGTTTCATACTCGAAAGGGTGAGAAAGTGTGACAAATCGTTTGTTTTTACTGCCACTTGCTCTAAAAAAATAAAATCACTTTGCTGTTACATCTCTCAAGAATCGAACACGGGACAGTGAACTCGATGAAAGCATGGTAAAACCAAAAAGTAAGTTTAAAATTGTACTTTCATACTTATCGTCCTGTCATCGGTCAGCGTCAGACGATAAGAATTGGATAATTCGCACACTTTTCATTGCCATTAATACTTCGTGTTCGGAGGAATCTGCACCTGCTTAGGAGTTTTCAAGTGATGTAAAGTTCGCAAGTTGGCAAATTTAAAGATCTAAAGTTGGCAAATTTAAAGTCTATCAATCAGTATATTCAAACCGGGCAATAATTTCCAGTTTCGTGCTTAAGACAGTTGTTTTGCCTAACTTTATGTCTCATCAGTTGGAATAGTAAGGCCGATATGACGAGTATTGCAATGATCAAACACTTAAAATGAACCTTTACCAAAATAATTTGTAGCAAATTCTCTACAGTTTAATTTATTACGAACAATGTGCTGAAAAATTAGTGGTAAACTATAGGCACAATCAAACCTCTGAAAAATTAGTGGTAAACTATAGGCACAATCAAACCTATGAAAAATTAGTGGTAAACTATAGGCACAATCAAGCCTAAGACATGCTATTTCGATATCGACTTTTGTGCTTTATTTAATATTTACTTTTTATTTGATAATAAAAGACGAATGTAGATTCCGAAACAGGATGTCTTAGGCTGTTAATTATAACTTTGACTGTGCCAATAAAACTCTGGATACTGTCTACTATAGCTTATCATTTCTTTGCAGTTTAAGTTGTTTTCTCATATCAATCTCTACCCATCAAATTAAGCTAAACCAATTAAATGTTAACCAAATAAAATCTTTACCAAATTAAACTAGATTACCCAGGTTAGGGTGTTGCAGCCGCCCCATAAATTTGAAAATTTTATCGTGGCAACTTCTACTTTAGCTCAAGTTGGAGGCTTTGCACAAAAACCCTTTTGGTCAAGTTTCGTCAAATTTTTTTTTTTTAATATTTTCTTTACCAAAAGCAAAATTTTGGTAATTTAAAAAAATTTTTTTAATGCTTTTGGACTATAAGTCGAACCTGTGATCACTTATGATCGTTTCTACTGTTTTTGGAGTTGTTACTTAGTACATAGCCAACAAGAGAACTTCTTAAATTAAAATTATCAAAAGTTGCATTATAGACCTACTGCCACAAACATAATCAATAATTAATTATTGCATATTTTTCTGATTTAATGATTAGTTTCATATCTTGCTCTGATTTTAAACTAAAGAGCGCTCATTATTGCTTTTTACCCAATGTCAGCCTTTTTTTTTAATTCTTGACAGCTGTGTTAACTGAAACCATCTTATTGTTAAGCTGTCATAACTTCCATTTCTTTTCTTTGGCAGCCAAGTTTTTCCCTTATTCTCGATCCTGGTTATTTAATCAGATGTCATGCTATGCAAAAATGTTTTTCTTCTTCATTTCTTAATCATGTTTAGTGTTAGGGTGTTGGTTTAATGACCAAAATTTCATTGTTGCGTTCAATTTTTTTTTCAATTTTTGAGAAATTTTGAAAATATGGCAAAGATCTTTTTCCATGCTTTGTCGATCTTGAAAAAGTATTAATATGATTGCCTTCCTAACTTTGGAGGGTTCTGCTGGAGCAATGCGTTGATGGTCAGTTGTTACATGCCATTAAGGCATTCTATGGTGCCGACTAGAGTTTCATGTTTGACTTAATGGCAAGCAATCTAAGCCGTTCCATACGGGCGTTGAACTCCGGCAAGGGTGCGTTTTGTTTTTTCTCCATTGTTTACATGAATTGGATCGACAAATGCAACCAAGCTAATGAGTTTGCTTCGAAAGGAAATTGAAAAATCAAGCCTGCTATGTGCTGATAATTTGCTTTTGCTTTTACAGAATCTGGCCTTCAGCGCACACTAAATAGGTTTGCAGCTGCTTATGACGCTGCAGGAATAAAAATAAGCTCGTTCAAAATTCATGTTTCAAGAAACCCTAATCAGTGCTTGTTGCAACTGAATGGAGCAACTCAGGAACACATATACAAGTTCAAGTATCTTGGGGTTGCATTCACGAGTGACGAAAGGCAAGACAAAGAACTGGATATCCGAATTGGCAAGGCAATTCTAATAAGGAGACCTTTGCACCATTCAATTGTTGTGAGACGAGAATTGTCGAAAAAAAGCAAAGCTCTCAATTTTCGAAACAGCCTTTGTTCCTTCTCACCTGCAGTATCTCTGTATGGTCATGAAAACTTGGTAATGATTGTAAGGGTGCGATCGCAAGTACAAGTGTCCAAAATGAGGTTTTTCCAAAAAATCTTAGAGGTACATTATTGACAAGGTGCACATCTCTTGAGATTCGAAATTCTCTAAAGCCGCTACTTCTCCAAATTGAAAGATCTCAGCTTCGATGGTTGGCCACGTAAGCAGAAGGCCTCAGGAAAAAACTTCCAAACAAGCTTTACTTGCCAAAGCAAATGGAAAAAAACAGTTGGACGACTTAGAAACTACTGTAGATGAATCAATATTACTTTGAGGATCTTGGGAGGAATTGCTTGGGACTTCACCCAAGCAAAATGATGTCGGTAATGGAAGACTGTGAAGTGTGGTTGCTTAATCTCGAGCTGCTGCCCCCACAACCCTCACAGGAAAGAGGGCAATACAGAGAGAGAGAATTTTTCTTGAAGTTTTCAATTGTTAAATAGCTAGCACTCTAAGTGTTGAAAAGCGAAAAAAATCATTACGACAGAATTTAATGTATCAACTTATTTATAATCACTGATTGTATTGTTATTTTTACATATTAATTCTTTGCAATTGTTTAAAACAGGCATAGTATTTTGGCTCTGGACAATACCATGCTTATTATGTCTAGGTTTAGCAATTACTAAATAGGTATAATGCTCCCACACCAACATGCTATTGGTAGGCATCATACTGCAATTTAGAAAAAAATCTTAATTCTCTTTGCTTAAAAAATGTTCAAAATTTTAATAAAATTTCGCTGCTTTCTACTCACAAAAAAAACAAAATAATGCAGCATGTGCTACTAAGAAGTCTGCTTCCAAAGTGAAGGATTGATGGATAAAAATTGATGTTGACTTGGCATCACATGATACAAACCATGCTTTACTAAGATCTGTGGAAAACCAGGCTAACTCAGAGTCAAAACAACTGTTTTTAGAAAGCTGTACACAAATATAATTAATGTGCTGCATCTGAAAAGTTTAAACTAAAATCAATGTGTATCAAGTACTATGACATTAGCAGACTTCTAAAGCTTACCACATTAAAAGCCTAAAAAGACATCATCACGAAAAATGATGTGAAAACTAGAAAAAGTTTTGAAAAGATTAGTTCAGGAGTAAATAGTAGAAAAAAATGAATGTTTAACAACAAAAAAATCTGAAGTTAAAAGTATAAGTACTAGGAATAAAATTAATATTAATATCAGTAGTTAAAAAGATGAAGAAAAGTTTGAATTGACATGCCCAAGTCAGCCAGCATTCAGGAGCAGATCATAGAGGTTCAGCAGAATTAGTGGTTGCTAAAAGTGCAACAATTAAAGAGTCTGAAACAGATTGCTTTTAATCTTGCTTGTGGATACAGCATTGAGACTTTGTTTTTTACTGCATTGGAATGATAAAATGCTTCAAAATATGCAACACGTCATCAGGAGTGTTGAACATGAGTCAATTACTCTTTATTCCAGTAATACCTCGATTACATACACGATAAGCTGACTTCGTTTTCATCGCAAAGCAAGTACTAAAACAATCAATGATTTTGGATTAATTGCAAGCTGTTTATCAAGCTTATTTAAAAGATTTTTAAATATATTTCAATGCATAGGGTGGGTCATAAGTTGTGCGTGTGCACCAAAAAATATGTCGCGAGTGATGTAGAACACTGTAAAATCGACAGGGTAAGTTATCTTTTCCTTTTCTTGGGCATAGGATACGTGTTCTTTTACAGAGCAATGAAACATTGTTTGCATTTATCAGTTCAATTAACGTATCAGGATAGCTCTAAATGCTTAGGTGCAGGACTTAGGGCCCACCCTATATTTGTCTGTAGTAATCTAGGGTTCTAATTTACTTGCGTTTCTGAAAAACAGTCCAGTGCATGGTATGCACCACGTGATGCCAAAATTTTTTTAAAATAAATCCTGATATAGTATAAGTAAAAATCATAGTTTAAACACCATCCCTTTACTTTAAAAGCAGTTTTTTCGTCAGCACCTGTTGGTTTTGATTAGTGTTTTCATTTCCTAATGAAGTTTAGCATGCTAACTTTTAAAATTCATGAACAGTTGAGCATATCTTTAACTGCAAGGGAATTCGTACTGAGAAATGCAGTTTTGCCAAATCATTTTCTTTAGTTGGCAGTGAGCAGCCAAATTTTTACTGACATTTCAGCATTTTTCAAAGCCCTCAGAAATAAGAAGTGAAAATAACGGAATACTGCAGAGATTAATAATAAGTTAAACATTACATTTCTGTCATGATTTCACTGCTTTTCAACACTTACAGTACTAGCTAACCTATCAGTGAACACTTTAAAGGCGGTAAATCATCCAGCCAATTACGGTGGTTTACAATAGCTAAAATTGAACTATAATTTTTGATATTTTTTGTTTTAATTTTGGGGTTGCGGTTGCAAAGATATTCAACAAATACAAAAAGATATCCCCCGACAAAAAGTTTTTGAAAACTCAGAGTTTTGTTCTTCCCGCCCAAACCACAGTAGGCCTAATAGTTTTAAGAACTCTAGTTTTGGCGGGAAGAACAAAACTCAGAGTTTTCAAAAACTTTTTTTGGGGGATATCTTTTTGTATTTGTTGAATATCTTTGCAACCGCAACCCCAAAATTAAAACAAAAAATATCAAAAATTATAGTTCAATTTTAGCTATTGTAAACACCGTAATTGGCTGGATGATTCACCGCCTTTAAGAAGCAATCAATATTTGTTCTAATACAACAATTGCCCCAATAACAGTTAAGCCAATAAAAAGTTACTATATATCACCAGAGTAATTCCATAACACTTCTATGCAATGAGATATATCATAAAAAATTCAATAAAATTAGTAAAAAAATATTATATTTTCTTTATTTTACTTGAGAAATTGAGCAGTTAGACTAATATAATGTATTAAGAGTAGATAGGAACTTGGGTATTCTGCATCTTCAGAAAAAAAAATTTGCGTCTAGCACGATCGCTTGCGGAGTTATTTCTGTTTTTTCGATTTTTGTTGCGTTGCCATGGAAACACGTTTTGAGGAGGCGTAAAACAAAAATTTAACCAAAAAATTTTGGTGGTAAATTGAATTGGTAGTTGAACCACAACTTTTGGGAGAGTTCGTAAGAAATCGAAGAAAGACACCAAAATTTGATATGGTCTAAACCTCATTCTTTAAGAAAGTAACATTGTAGGCTATTTTTCACTCTGTTTTACACAGCCAGCCAAAATAGATACTGTAGGTCTAACTCAAACAGAGTTTCTGTTGTAGTTTTAAGCACAGAAACATGATCAATTTTTACCACCAATAATTCTGAGAAAAACAGACAAAAAACATATATGTAAACAGTTTTGAAAGTTGTAATGAAGTTTTTAAATGTATTAGACCAAAAGTTCGATTTTGCAATGAGTCATTAGTAGCAACGATTTTACATAGCACTACCTAGCGGCATAAAATAAAGTAAATACCAAATCTTGGGTAAAAAAGGTCTCTGTGCGACCTCTAAACCTGTTTTTGTTTCTCAAACTTTGTATTCTTGATTTTCTTTGGCAACTTCCTATTTTGAAGAAGGTAGAAAAAAATCCGAAGAGGTTGGGGCAACTGCCACACCCTAACCAAGTTACAAATCTAACCAAAATCTTTGCTGATATTTTTACAAGTTTTTTAGAACAACGTGCTGAGAAGATTAATGATAAGCTATAGACAGTATCTAGAGTCTTAAAAGCACAATCAAGCCTTTGATTAACAGCCTGAGACGTACTGTTTAGGAATCGGCATTCATCTTGTATTTTACTAGTTTGTCCTACTAATGAATAGTATTAGCTGGTAGAATGCCAATTTTTCATTAACCTGTAATAAGTCGATAAGCAGCACAGACAGTTATACTCAAACGAATAAAATGATGCTATGGCGGGCTACGTTTCTAAACTTTAAAAAGGATTGTGACTTGGTCAATTACGAACATAAAGTTTCGTCGAAATGATCAGCTATATTGTTTTACGACGGATTGCGCTGTGTCTTTTAACCGAGTCTACGGTTTGATGCAATACTGTATGTCACTACAAATGCAAGCGAGTTACGTTCTTTTTGTGGGAGGCTTTCAAAATGGTTCGAATGTTCTGTCGTTGCTCACTCGGAAAATTCTGAATATAGCCTACCGGTACCATAGCCCTAGTGCTGTAAACAACGCTTCAAATAAAAAATTGCCATGTTCAACTGGGTTGTGCTAATGTTGTTAAGCAAATAATAAAAGTATTGCAAAAATAACTTGAGGTAAAGTAATAAATGCTGTTTTGAATCAAATTGTTTGCAACAAACTGATTAAAACTTGATTAAACAGTAACTGCGCAACAATACTGCTGTAGCTTGTAGAGGAACGGGAATATCACATCTAAAGTACAGTAACTTGATGGCGTTTTAGCGTAACAACTCAAAAAAGTTCCTAAAACGAAGCCTTCACTAAAAAAGTGATCTTTCCGATCTCTCACAAAAGCTTAGGCAAATATATTGTCGTAGTTAGATAATAAATTTTATATTCTCTCAACGCTAAGTTAAAATTGCAAAAATTTCACATCAATTTGACATAGTTTTTTTTGTAAGTTCCGTAAATTGGTAATTCTCTCAGAAACAACTTTTAGTCATTTAGGTGAGAATGTGCCACTGAGAGAAGACAGTATATAATACAGCTTATGCATTTCGCGACAGAATTTAATATTAAGAAATGTTTTATTAAGTAAAGTATATTGTGATTTGGGTTTTTTGCTTGATTCTGCGGATTAATTTCTGTTTTCTATTTCTTTAAGACATAATCTTTAAAATTTACTGTTGTGTGTGATTGACTGAAACGAAATTGTGGAACACGAACCCAACTACGTCAGTGCAAACCTACAAGCTGTTTGTAACTTATTTAGAAGATTGCTATTCTAGCAAATATTGATTAGGCCTACAGTTAAATTATGAAAAACTTACCAACCCAATAAATAACCTGTGGCTGGGTTTCAAATATCCTTAACTGTAGCATTGGAGTTAATGCTGTAATCCGTAAATTTGACGACTAATTTGGCTGGTCTAAGCTCCTGACGTAAAATTTTTCGCTGCTTTTTATGCAACCTACCCTCCGCTGTCAATTCATCCAGTGTTGCCGTGGAAGATAGGCTCGGCCTACCAACTTTTTTACCGAGGAAGGCTCTCAACTGTCTTGCCGCGCTGCTATTTTACTAATTTGTTATTAATTGTCGTTGGCCCCTGCTTTAGATTAATGGAAAAATGCAACAAAATTTTGGCAAAGACCTTTTTTGATTTTCACAAAAACTACCTTTCCGTTTCACTTTTGCGCAACAAAACCACTACTGTCTATGCTTTTGAATAGAGCCTACGCATTTGCTTTGTAGGGCAACACTGAATAGTGAATACATACGCCCAGGTTTATCACAGCTTTACCACTTATACTGTATCAAGTTGCAATGTTCAAATTCACTTCATCACGTATTGCTATATTTTGGTGTATTTTACGTGCTTTATAACTACAGGGTTTTGTATCATAAACCATAACGACATGGTCAAAAATGAAAAAACACCCTTAATGAAATGCTATAAAGTGTAGTAAAGTGTTTGGGAAAGAGGCAAAAAACTTTTGCTGCATCAGCAACTAAGCGCGTAGTATTGCTGCTGAATGAAGAAAACAAGGCGCTTGTGATTTATACAGTTTCTATTGCCGTAATTCGTTGAGTTTTTCGACGTTCGAAGAGCTTATTTTTTTTATTCTATCATTCGCGTGTAGACAAACGCTCCAAGAGCAACCAGACAATCTCCTGTTTAGTCGTCACCATTGGAATAGGATTTCAGCTCAAAATAGCATCAGTAACTCTGAAGCAGACTAAAATTACAAGCAAGGTTCTGAGTTGTATATGCGCGTCATTTGTTTGATATCTATGTTCTATTAACCTCGAAAAGGCCTATCACAATCCCTTTAAATTAGTTTGCTGTTTTGAACTTGGCTACATTTATTCATTTTCGAATAACTTGTACGTCCGTTACTCTGGCTTGCTTTTTGTTTCTTTTATGAAAAGTATATTTTAAAATGATTTTTATAACGTAAGAAAGTGCATTCAATTTTTGTGGATACCCTGTTATTGGTATTTCTTTTTTTTCTACGCTGGTTCTCTTATAATAGTCCATTTTTAGTGAAACTTCTCCGTGTCTTAGTTACCGCTGTAATTATGTATCGTTTTATTGAGGTGAAATTATTGAATGTTTTTAAAGTAACTATAATATTCATGTGTAGTGGCTACATATTCATGACGAAGAACTCAAAGTATTATCAAATGAATATCACTCAACGAGAAGCAGCTTTGGATTACATAGCAATCATGAACTCAGGGGAAATATCGTTCCGTCAGCTACTAGAGTAAGTAATCTTGGCTACTTCTAAAGTAGACTATGTCTTCCTACGTGTTGTGCTATTGTGATCATACTCCACGCTAATTGGACGGAATGTGTATTTGGTTTTACCACTTTTACCTCGTTCCTGCTGGATCCATTGCTGCCGCCCTTAACATAGGCTTAACCAGCCATATCGACAAAAGTGATTTTGTAGCGTCTACAGTAAAGCAGTCTTTTCCAAAACTTCGTTAATTTATAATTTCAGGTGTAGACTGACAAAAAAATCTTCGCCAAACTTACAAAGCATTTTTTCGTTAAATTTGTGGCAGAAACCAACGGACGAAATTACTAGTAAGATAGGATACTAGGGAGGCAATACAGTTGAGATTATATAATTAAACTCTGCAAAAAAGTTGGTAGGCCGAGCCTAACCTCGATGGCAGCGCTGGCTAGATCATATCTGTGTAGAAAAGCATAGATTACTGTGAAGGGCATTGAGCGTTAATTGACTTATTTACTTAAGCTTATTTCAGGCAAAATTTTAAATTTGTTAAAGTTTTAGTTGACTAATTGGGAATTCTGCCACTTCTACATCGATAGATATTTGCGTTTCTTTTTTCCGATATCTGTTGCATTTCTTTCATTTGAAAAATAATTTTTGAATCACCGATTCGTGAATGCTCATGCTGCCATGGCTGAACGCTTTGTAGCTCCTACTAGCACAAGGTTTTACTCTTATAATTAAAGCAAACAACTACCAGCCTAAATTATTAGTAGCACGCTAACATACCACTCTAGGCCTATTTTTCGTTTTTTTCCAAGCGCAGCAAATAGCTTGCTTTGCCAAAAGTAGCAACTGCTAACCAAAAAGTGTAATTTCACATCTGAAGAGCAATTTTCCTCATCAAAGTCACAACAGAAATCGGACAGAAACCCATCCTACCCCAAGATCTACAATCAAACAAAGCTCGTTTGAAACCACTTATGTGCAAGTCTGATGTTGTCATGTTGCCACAGCCAAATTTTTTCTCGTTAAGTCAAAATCTTTCCCGTTACAACTATTTAACCTCAAACAATGAAAAAACGGTATACAAAAACGTTTGCAATAAATTAATTTGTACTTGTCTAGTGTTAAAATTCAAAAATTAGGCTTCGACGCTTCTTTAAATCGCCTACGTACTGATATAGGTTAATCCAAAGCACTTATACAGTATAGTTTTCACAAAGCATATCTTAGTAGGAATTTTGCAGTTCTACGGCTTGCCGCGGTATTGTCCAAGAACAAAGTATGGAGTATCTCGTAACGACTACACCTGAGGAGTTGAGAGAAGAAGCAAACGGGTATGAATTATCCATGCCCGTTTTATTTATTGTTTTTATTTTATGGAGAGCCGCACTGACTGAAGGGAACTCAACTAGTTGAAAAATGATTTAAAGCAAATTATATTAATTTGAAATGTTGAGGGGCTCAACCCGGCGTAACTCAAAGCTAATTGGGAGTAAAGATCTGATTTTTTTGTAAGTGTTTAATAGGAGATACAAACAGAGCCAAATTGAGCGAAGACCTTTTTTCCCGCTCTTCGCTTTAAATCCGAAGGGGGATATAGTTGTTTGGCTGAGAAGTACTTCTTTTCGTTTTTGTTCAGTACTTGGGCTCAAAATTTCCTTTAAGCACTGCATTAGACTCTGACAACCGAATGAACCGGACCGAATACGATTTTTGGAGAAAGAGACAACCTGGTTGATACACGAGATACCTTTAAAATTGACTGCGACAGAGTTAAACGAAAAGGACTGAATAGAGCATATAGCTCCTTTGTTCTGCAGTGATGACGACGACTGGTTAACTATATTCTGGCAGATACACGTACAACACGATGCTCCGTTTATATAAATTTCCTTTGTTAAAAGACCTATTTTTTCGATTCGTTTCATGGTGGTCGGTGTTGGTTCATCATGCCAGTATGACGTAGAATTGCAAAAACCTACTAAGATAAGTATTTTTCGCATTTAAATCTTTATTCACCAAGTTACCTAAAAGAGGGTTACCGGTACATCTAACTAGGGATCTAGCCGTCTTAGAGTCAAGCTGTCCCCTGGGTAAACACTGGGGTAAAAAATAGTTAGATGGTGACAAAGTATTTCTCCCTCTCGCCCATGCAGAGCCTCAAACTACACAACTAATAATAAGATAATGACTGCCCATATTCCTCCCCCCCCCACTAGAAATCAGCTTCAGACACCAGGTAAACTGCAGAAGAGTGGCTTCGCCAACTTTAGCCATCATTTGACAAGCTTGCGTTTTTAGCGCAAGACGTTTCAAATTATTTCTCTTTTTTATAATTTCTGCTAGTAAGAATGGTATTTATGTTCTGGTCAGCCTGCTTCCATGTTAGGAAGATTGTAATAGATATTTCAATTGTCAGTATTTCATGTTACTGGTAGATTGGTTGGAACTGCCCGGCTTCTTCCTGTATATGAGAGTACTGGTGCAGCTGAAATGCGATGAAATGCTTTACCATAGAGCCCCAGCTAGGGATGGAGAACGTAGGAGAAAAAAGTGGTTACTTATCCACCACTTAAAAAGTGAGCAGTGCCCACTAGGGTGTCCCAAAAAATTAAAATTTTGAAAGTTTGTGCTTCGCCAGCGATTTTGGGATCACACCACTAAAAAAACTTCCCCCAAAAAAATGTCAACCCAATCAGATCACGTTAAGAGGCGGTACCACCACCCCCCCCCCCCCCTTTTTAATAGTGCTTACCCCAAAATTTGATGATCGGTTATTTTGACCAATTTTTGAGATAAATATGTGATGTCACCATTTATTTTCAATGAATTTTGATCAGGAATTCGATTATATTGTTAAATAAGCTCTAATGTTAAAGTTTATTTTACCCGATTTTCTTACATAGACCGGAAAGGCCCTATGGTAGAGCAAAAATGTCCTATTTTGGCAAAATTTTGCTGCTCAAATGAAACTGCAGGCCAAATTTATTGAAAGAAGTACATTATGCATTGGTAGCACATGCTAATTTCCAGAAAAATAGTTGTGCTAGAATTAACAATAAAAAACGAAGTCATGCACTATAAGTAGGGCATTTCAAACACATCACAAATAACCCAGTAAGCCCAGCAAAGTACAGTAATGTCCTCAATATTAAACTCCTGAACATTCAAGTACTCAGGATACTAGTACGTTATGAGCAATTGAGCATTATGATCAGTGCACACTTAATTGCAGTGAACGCTTCTGTTTGAAGGGGAAGCTCGCTGCAATTCGGTATTTACAGCTACCTTGAAATACCATCAACTAGGTACCGGGTACAACAGAATCAAGACAAAAAGTTCAGAGCAAGCTAGTTTCAGAATAATCATGCGCCTACGGTTTACATTCGATTAATTACTCTTGACTGTGAGCTGATTAAAAAATCACGTTTGCATGCAAGTTGCTAACAATTCACTTGATTGCAGTGTTCCCTTGACCGCTCCTATCGCAAGCCCGTACTCAGCGGAGAGGGCCAAGCAGGAAAACTTTAGCCCTGTCTGGAAAAGTTTCACATGATGGTGGTGCTGTCTAGTGACACGCCATATTAGCTATAAATAACGTCTCCGATTATCTTAAAACCAAAACATATCCTGCTTTGGCCTAGGACTAGCTTTTTTAATCTCTAACACATGTTTATAAATTGGCCCAAATTTTTGCTGAGGACGGTTTTATTTTTATTTTTTGTCTTCTTAATTATGTACGAAATATGTTGAGCCCTGTTTGAATTTTTCTGAGTCCCGTTTGAAAAATTCGCACATCTCGCTACGAACTTACGGTCCTATCGTATGGCCTGTCCAATTCATGACCAAAACTGCAATCATTTTGTAAGTTTGATTTTAGTGGATTTAAAAAATAAATGAATGAAATGGCTTGTCAAATTCCGTAACTGTTGACGTAGCATTGTTAGTGTTGAACCAGGTTGAACTGCAAATCTATCACATTTAATCTTGCTGTGCGAAGCAGAGATTTTATCTGAGATCGATTGAGCTGCATTATCCGTAGGCCTACAGTAACATACTAATAGTAACAAAATCCAGTAATGGCATTTAGAAATGGTCATACGTCAACATTTAAGAATTTAAAATACATTCTGTGGCTGGGTTACATACAGTAATTAGGAAAATTAAGCAACTGGTTGAACAATTACAGCATAAGTACTTATAGGTATGAAGCCGATAGATTCACTTCTTGAATGCTTTCTCTCCATGAACTTATTAGCCTGTCAACTGTCATGTTTAAAGTCAAACGTAAGCTTGGAGGTCAAAAAAATCTTAAGAAATCAGAAGATACTTTTATTAAATGATATGCAGCATTATTTTGTGTTCGTGTTAAAATAAAAGAAAATGAAGAGCAACAAATCAATTGTTAAATTTCAGAAAGTGGGTATAATTGTTCATACGAAAAAGAAAATCAGGTTGTTTAAGGCATTTGATGAATGCTTTGATAGCATGTTGGCTGATTATGATTTTTACTTTATGTTTTCGTGATATTGGCGTATGCTCTGCTTTTTGCAGAAGTTCTGATGCTGATCTTTATCTTTATGCATGTCACTCTCAAATCTTCCAGCTTGTAAGTAATGTATAATTGGCAGCTCTGTGGTGTTTGTACATTCAAGCTAATTAATTACCAAAAGACTTACAATAATTCTTAAAAAGAAAAAGAAATCGGCAATTGATTGAAGATAATTTTCCTACAAGTTAAGGTTACCTTAATAGGACTTATCTAGCCTAGCGAGCATTGCAATCAAGTGAATTGTTAGCAACTTGCATGCAAACGTGATTTTTTAATCAGCTCACAGTCAAGAGTAATTAATCGAATGTAAACCGTAGGCGCATGATTATTCTGAAACTAGCTTGCTCTGAACTTTTTGTCTTGATTCTGTTGTACCCCGGTACCTAGTTGATGGTATTTCAAAGTAGCTGTAAACACTGCATTGCGGCGAGCTTCCCCTTCAAACAGAAGCGTTCACTGCAATTAAGTGTGCACTGATCATAATGCTCAATTGCTCATAACGTACTAGTATCCTGAGTACTTGAATGTTCAGGAGTTTAATATTGAGGACATTACTGTACTTTGCTGGGCTTACTGGGTTATTTGTGATGTGTTTGAAATGCCCTACTTATAGTGCATGACTTCGTTTTTTATTGTTAATTCTAGCACAACTATTTTTCTGGAAATTAGCATGTGCTACCAATGCATAATGTACTTCTTTCAATAAATTTGGCCTGCAGTTTCATTTGAGCAGCAAAATTTTCGCCAAAATAGGACATTTTTGCTCTACCATAGGGCCTTTCCGGTCTATGTAAGAAAATCGGGTAAAATAAACTTTAACATTAGAGCTTATTTAACAATATAATCGAATTCCCTGATCAAAACTCATTGAAAATAAATGGTGACATCACATATCTCAAAAATTGGTCAAAATAACCGATCATCAAATTTTGGGGTAAGTTTTAAAAAGGGGGAGTGGTACCGCCCCTAAACGTGATCTGATTGGGTTGACATTTTTTGGGGGAAGTTTTTTTAGTGGTGTGATCCCAAAATCCGCTGGCGGAGCACAAACTTTCAAAATTTTAATTTTTTTGGGACACCCTAGTGCGCACTTTATCACCACACAACAGTGGCACTACCAGGGGGTGTTGCTGTGGAGCTTTAGCCCCCAACTACCCAAGTCACTTAAAAATTTTAAAACAAAAATGCCAGTGTTTAAACGTGCTTGGGACTTGATTTGTGAAAGGAGCTTGGACCATTTTATTTTTCAACTGGTTTTCAAATCTTAGCAATTTAAATTTTTCAAATGGCTCTAAAAACTTTTCTTTTTTTGAAAAATCACAAAACTCGTCCGGCCCCCGGACTCAAAAGCTTCGTCCCCAGACCCACGTCAGTGATGCGCTTGACTTGCACCAGTTTGTGCTGCCCGACTGACGCATTTTTTGCACAAAACAATCTTAAGGTTTGATTTAAGCCCCTTCCCTTGGCAAAAATTCTGGTTACGCACATGCCACATAATCAGACTCGACCTTTTTTCATCATTCAAGTTGACTTTTGCACATTTTTGGACCTTTGCCTCTTTAGACACCATCAGAACAACGCTGCGATTCGTTTTTTTAAATTAACAAACAGAAAATCTTCCACGCATTCAAATGAAAACGACCTCAACAACAATTACAAGTACTTGAAGCCAATTTTAAGTACAAAATAAGAGAGTGCATAGCTTAAACCTAACAGAATATTCGATACCAAAAGCTAATTAACGAAGTCACCCAACATGAAAGCAGTTGACTTTTATACTACAACTGTTACCTAAAACGGGTGAAAGTTAAAAAAAAGTTTATTTATGACTATGTACCAGTTATTCACACACAGCATCTTTTTTTTGGATTCACAATTTGCAAATCATTCGCCCTCTAATTCAACTGCCACAACAGGCGGACTGCTTGGCTCCATTGAAAAAGCACCTAGCGTCTTTCCCAAAGACATCTTAAAATGCCATTACCGGTTCGGGAATCCACCTGGGAGTCATCAGCCTGTGATCATGCAGGTGGTGCTACCCGAATTTTTCCGAGGAGCGGCAGCGGGCAGACCCGTCAGTCGAAACAAAACCCAGGTTTCGCACAAAAGGCGATAAATTTCACAATATAAAGCCAGCACTCTTTGAGTATTGACTGTGATCTTCCAACTCAGCTACGCAAAGAAACTTTTATGTATAGTGTGTATCAAATAGTTGTTCATATTGTCTTATTTTTAGTTTCATCATCAGTTCGTCAAGGAAGAAATTGAAATACAACAGTCACTGGGCACCGCAAGCACTCTCGTGCAGTCCATGTTCTGTCAACTACGATTTTGTGGTTCGCTTTGAAAATATGGTTCAAGATGGAAATTACCTTCTGAAATACCTGCAAAGAAACGACCCTGACGAAAAACATGTTTTTCTTGATCCTGATGACTCGAAACCGCTAACAAACAAGGAAACCACTTCAAGTGCTTTCAAACATATCAGAAGAGAAACTATCAGTAAACTTACAGAATTTTATTTGGATGACTTTCGACTTTTAAATTATAAAATCCCGTCATTTGCATAAAATCCTGATGTTGATCTAAAAAAGATAACTTATTTGGCCAAATCTTCGACTCATATTTTACATACGAAGAATAATCAAAAGTATTGAGCGCGGGTCTCCTACACATCTAAGAAAAGTTTAGTGATTGAGGACTTCAATGTTGTTTTCTTTTTCAATGCCAACCGTCAATCGATGAATAAGGGCATTTGTATTGCATACCGGTTTTGTAAAACTTTGCTGGTTGCAATTTTAAATTAACCATCCTTTTACGGCGTTCTTGAATTGTTCGGAAGTTGTGATATGCTGTTCCCTAATCGTTTTTTTAGGCTCATATAGTCATAAACCCAGGTTTTATCTTCGGTCAATGTATGCTTGAAAAACGTTTTACCACCTGCGTAACACTCGAGAAGCTCCAAATGGACTTCAAGGCAGCCTTGGTAGCGGGCGTTCGTTAGTTGTCTTGGAGTCCACCTGGCACAAACCTTCGCAAGGCATAATAGCTCCCTCACAATCTTTGCAGCACTTACACGGCTGATTCCAAGACGCCTGGCAGTCTCATCTATCTATCAAAAATTTATCAATCGACCGAGTTACAAATATTTCTAGGAATTTTGAAGAAATGGTAGGTGATTAACATTCCTGCGGTGATTTCGTCCAAGTTTGATAAAAAGCGGATCGAGCAGTTGAGAACTGGTGTTTATGAACTCAGAGGAGATAGGTACGCAGCAGGCGCGTAGCCAGAAATTCGCAATGGGGGGGCTATTGTGAGGGCGGAGCCCCCCAGTGCTTGAAAATTTTGCGTTTTTTTTGCAAACATAACTTATTTTAGGGCTATTGTAATGAAAAATAATGCTTTTAAAACGTTGGCATAGAAATTGACAGCACAACATGATTCAACTGGGCTATGTGGGAGGTGGCTAATGATGGCATTGTAGTTCTCTTGTTTACATGCTGGTAAATCATAAAATTTTATTATTCAATAAAATTCACATGGAGTAATCTATTTCGTCTATATTTTATAAAGAAAAAATAATTGGGGGGGCTAATGGAAAGGTATTTGAGAAAAGTGATTGGTAATTAACTAACACTGAATAGCCCCCCTCCCCACCACTTATTCCTGAGTTTATAATATATTTGTTGTTAAAGTTTGTGTTTGACGTTTTTACACTAGCAATGAAATTTGATTGTTTGATTTTGGGCATTTTTCAAAGTTTTCATTAATTTGTGACTTTAATTTTTGACAAAGTAGCTCCCCCCTGAATATATGTTCAAAAAGATACTTTGAATCACTTTTTAGTGCATTCCAGCGCAAAAAAACCGTCTCAGAAGAGCTAAAAGCGTGGTATTTTCCTTATTCTGCATTTTGGTTGACAGGCCAATGGGGGGAAGGCTGAAGCCCCCCCCCCCCCCCCGCCCCCCCTGGCTACGCTACTGGTACGCAGTAATGACATATTCTATAGCGTGGGCAACATGCTGCTCGCTGCTATATAGATACATGTTGAGTAAATGATTCACAATGCGATTCACGTTACACGTATTTTTTCGACGAGTATAGCTCCATAACTAAAATTATCTTTCAAACTTATTTATTACCGGGTTCGATTTATTAGTTCAATTTTCGCGCACGAAAATTTAATTCTGAGTATTACTATTCACTGTTGCAGCAAAATTTATTTTGCTATGCATTGATGTATTTACTGTCCTTCTTGCAGTGCGTGAAGTATACTGTGGTCACTGGTCAGTGACCAAATAGCCAACGAATCATTTGTCCTACTCAATGCCTGCATTTTAGGGGAATATCGCGAAAAGCAGTCTTTGGGATCTGCAAGTCACGCCCGGCGCCAGGATAGCGTGACTGGGGGGTGGGGGGCATCAACAAATTTTTTTGGGGGGCACGAAAACTGTAATACTTCGAATTCGAGAGTGTGGACTAAAAGAAAAGGTTTTCATCTCGAAATATGCGCGGATTTTCACGAATTCTGGGGCGAAGACAAGAAAAGCTCTTCATCTAAAAAAATGCCCGAATATTCTCGAATTCTGGGTGAAACCACAAAAAAAAGGTCTTTATTACAAAATCTGCGAAAAAAACAGTTCTTGCTCACGAATTCTGGGGTAATAACCAGTATCTTGGAAGTCTCAGGCCTCAAACTGCACTTCAGTGGCACCCAGCCTGTTACTTTCTTTGGGGCACAAGTCTCGCTTGGGGGGCACAGTTCTTGTTTGGGGGGCACAAGCAGTGATTTGGGGGGCACGGCCCGGAATGCCCCCCGTGGCGTCGGGCCTGCTGCAAGTTTATAGCAATTTATCGAACTGCAGCTATCGCATTTTCGCTGAAGAGATACTGCTCGAAATCGGTTTTATTGAAGAAATGAGAACTAATTGAGGTAACAAAGAGGTACCCAAAACCTTTTTCCACAATTTCCTGTATTTGTGAAAATGCGATTTAATTCTTTTGACTCCGTACCATTGTCAACCTTGCATTCGCAATTTTGTGACTTTAAAAAAGGCATAGTTTTGCAAAAATTCTTGCAAACTAAGAAACGCGATTATTAACTAGTAGCAGTGAGTAGCCTAGCTACCACGAAATCTGAAAACTTGGCTGTTGTCCCTGGAACCTGTAATCCTAGGCTACCAGTACTGATCTACAGTACAGTACGCCTTTTGTGATTTTACAAAATTGCGAAAAGCAGGGTTGCCAATAGTACAAGTCATAGGTGGGCACAAGTCCGTTAATCCGTTAACAACGAAGCTAACTTTTTCATTAACTCAATAATCCGTTAAAAAGTTTTTTCATGATAACCGGCTAAATTAACTTCCGTTAAGTTCTGTTAACTTCCATTAAGGTTTTTATTGTTAACATCTAGCACCAATCATTCATCGTACCGGTGCAAACCAGTTTGCACTGATACGTATTAGCACAAGTTTTATCGAAGAAAAAGCGAAGATAAGAGCTCTTTCTTGTGGCAAATAATAAGCTGCAGCCTCATCGGCCCATTAATTATTATCGCTGTTTACAACTTCCAAAGGTTTTCCAATCGCAGCTTCGTTAGTGCATTTGAACTTTTATTTTATCTTGAAATTAGATTAGACTGTAAAATGTGACTTCCAAAGACCAGAGGTGGAGTCGAGGACACAAGGCTCGAGGCCAAGGACACAAAAAAAATCCGAGGCCAAGGCCAAGGACAGCCTTTCCGAGGACAGAACCTCTCGAGGCCAAGGACAGGAATGCTCGAGGCCAAGGACCAAGGACACAGCCGCAAGCGTTCTCCAAAAAAAAAGGTCTTCAAAAAAGTTTTCCAGGCAATCTCCAATTTAAAGGCATAGCCAGAATTTTTGATTGGGGAGGCCTAAACCACAAATCACATGCAATGACGTCATCAAAAATTTGCCTGCTTTTCACTTAACCAGGATTTTGCAAAGGGAGAGAGCCTCAACTAATATAGTTGAAAAGTGCAAATACGTAACTTTGGAGACGTTTTGAGAAAGCCAGTGTAACTCAAACGTATCACTGACGGGGGTCTGGGGGCGAAGCCCCCAGCTGTTGGGCGATTTTTTGTAATTTTTTGGTAAAAAAAGCTATTTTAATGCCATTGAATTACACTTTGCACATGTTTAGAATCATTTTAAAGCACTAGATTTTTGACATTTGAAAGCCAATTAGAAAAATTAAATTGTTTAATCCTCCTTCTAGTTGCAATTTAAGTTCAAAACACGTTTAACATCTTGCATTTTGGAGTTAAAGTTTAATTGTACGTGATTTGCTCCAGGTAGGGGGAAGTAAGGTGCATTGACTCGTGCAACATTTTAGCAGTAAATGAAAACCCACTCGAAGATTTTCCTTAGAGATTTTTGTTTCGTCATGAAAATAGCCAGTTATAGAAGTGCATGTTAGGCCAGGCGGCCCAGGCTCCCTTTACTGAAGTTCAACGATTTGTTCAATCAGCATTTTCCATGGCTAATTTTTTTAAAAAGTATTTTGTGCGTAAAAACGGGCGAGGTGAAAGTGATTTTATGAATTGTTATTGAAAAATAGTGCAATAGATGGGTGGTTTCGCTTACTAACCATGTGTCAGGCGCGCAGTCAGAAATTCGCAATGGGGGGGGGGGCTGTTTTGGGGTCTGGGAGCAAAGCCCCCAGGCACGGGGGTTTGGGGGCGGAGCCCCCAGCGCTCGCAAATTTTGCATTTTTTTGCAAATATAACTTAATTTTAGAGCTATTTTAATAAAAAATAATGCTTTTAAAACGTAGCATAGAAATTGCCAGCGCAACATGATTCAACTGGTTGCATTACCGCGCTATGAGGGAAGTGGCTAATGATAACGTTGCAGTTCTCTTGTTTACATGCAGGTAAATCATAAAATCCTATTATTAAACAAAACTCACACGAAGTAATCTATTTCGTCTGTATTTTATAAAGAAAAATAATCGGGGGGGGGGCTAATGGAAAGATATTTGAGAGAAGTGATTGGCAATTAACTAACACTGAGTAGCCACCCCCCATCTTTATTCCTGTTATGATATGTATAATATATAAGAGTTTATAATATATTTGTTGATAAAACCTATGTTTGGCGTTTTTACTCTAGCGATCAAATTTGATTGCTTATTTTTGGGTATTTTCTAAAGTTTTCATTGATTGGTGACTTTAATTTTTGACAAATTAGCCCGCCCCCGGCTACGCTACTGGCCATGTTATTGCCGATCCGGATTTCCATCGCGCTGGGCCCCTGGCACTTTGGAGATTTTCGCAACATCTTTCTGCCAAATGTAGGTGAAGACCATAAAAAGTCTTAAGATTTGAGCGCAGAGCCCTTAGCTGGTACTGCGCCATAATGTGGTAAATCCGGCCTTGGTTAATGCATTACGTTCATAAAAAGGCTAGATGTGATCCTGAGATAGCAACTTTTATGATGAAAACTATCCATTTCTTCCAGATTTACGTTTAAAATGGCTGGCAAAAATTGATTTTAGGGGGTCTCGGGGCCCTTGGTCTTCAGTATTGTTGTTTGCTACTGGTGTAAACGAAAAACGCTAAAAAGAAACTGAAACTGAAGAAACAATAGGCTTTTTTGTCATTGATGAAATTTCAATTGGGGGGGGGGGGCCCGCTTGGCTAAGCCTACGCTCCAATTGCGCAAAATAAAAAAGGTATTTACAAATTTTCTGCGAGGTTTCTGGCGTTTTCAACAAAATTTCAACTGTTCAAAAATAGTGCTGTCCTCGAGCCGAGGACAGGGCAATTTTCGAGGACCTAAGGCTTCGAGGCCAAGGACTTGAGGCTTCGAGGCCAAGACCAAGGACTTCAAAATGTGTCCTCGAGGACGTCCTCGAGGCCAAGGACGTCCTCGAGGACTCCACCTCTGCCAAAAACAAAAAGACCACTATAGCAATAAATATTTCCTTACAATCAGCTCAACAGACTCAATGCGTGTTCTAGAAGCGAGTGAATAAAAAGAAATGTAAATTACACGCAAAATATTAACGAATTAACGGACTTTATTAACTTTCGTTAATTAACGCTGAAAATAACGGATTAACGTTAATGGAGGTGTGAAGTTTGTTAACGGACCAGTGGTTAACGAAGCAAACGTTTTGCATTAACTTGCCCGCGTTTGGTTCTAGTCAAACCGATTAAAACTTATTTTCGCGAATAAGAGGAATTCGGAATTGTGGAAAAACGTTTCGGGCACGTCTTTATTACCACAAGTAATTCTCATTTCTTCAAAAAAAACGATTTCAAACAGTATCTCTTGGCAATAACGAAGAACACCTGCATCAAAATTAACTGTCTGGTGTGTAAGGTACCTGAAGCTATTAAGGCCCCATTAACTTTTAAATGCGCATAACTCCGCAAGTGATGAATAATATACAAATTTTGTTTGATCGTTCAAATGTGTGCATCTGAGACTTCATTTCATCCAATTTTTAGCTCTGTCACTATCACGAATTTTGTATAATTAACAAAATAAAAAAATAAAAATTCGGGCCTTATTACCTTTATAGGAAGGTAATAAGGCCCATCATAAAACAGTTGATAATAATCCAGTAAATGTTTAGTTATGCTCCACAAGCACATCGGCATTATATTTTAATAGAATAAGAAGCCACTGTGTTCTTAATATGACAAAATTCTCTTCATAAATCCTACCATACCCAAAAAAATAAGTTATCAAAGTTTCATGTGTTCCTTCATTATTGCATTAAGTTACATATCCAAACATATCTCGCAAGCACAATTTAATTACACAAAAATATCTAAAAAAACACGACTCGACTTGCACCTTTGAGGAACGTACAAATATCATCTGACGCTTCAAAGGGGGGTGCACAAACTGTAAGAATAACGTCATATGGGGGGGGGTTCAAACGAAATGTTCTATAACTTCTTAATTATTGTACTGTTACATTGAAAGCTTAAAAAATAGGAGAGGCTAAAAAAATGGGGGGAGCTTGATACTGAATAGGCTAGTTACTAGCATTTTGAAAATTTAAGTTTTGAAAATTTTCAAAATAAGCATCATGCGGCGAAACAAAAGTTTATTTTCGAGAAAAAAAACTTAATTTAATGAAAAATCTTAAAGGTAACCGCCAAATACAATACGCTAAACAGCAAATCTTTCTATCACAGATTCAGCATCTAAATATTTTTGCACGTGTGAATAAAAAAATGGGCCTTATTAGCAGCATTATGCAAATTTCAATATGTTACTATCAATCACCTTCACAAAAAAAAAGAAATTAACAAAAGTACATGAACACTCCACTAAAAGCATTACTCTTTCCGACTGTATTCAAAAATTGTAAGAAAAAAACATGAAATTAGAGATATTGATCGTCAAAGCCATTGTAAAATTAGAACAACATGAGTTTTTAGTCCCCCCAAATTTTAAGTTTCTCTGATTAACTTGTTTTACCAGATAAAACAATCAATTTATTCATGCAAACTTGCCTTCACAACAGCTTCAAAAAAACGCGTTAAAGTTGATCGTAATATGCTTGTGTTAGAAGATATCGCCAGTGGGCCTTATTTGCTGCATGTACCTTATGTGCATTCTGTACGAATAAGAAGGGAATGTCAGAAACCGACTGTCAAGTAGCATTCGTACCTACTACTTGCTTTCATAAAAAAATGATTGGTCTTGTTCTATGTGGAGTTTCAGTTGCTGGCAATTCTCTCAAAACGATGACAACCGAAAAACTTTACCTACGCATTAATTTGTATGTTAATTTACACACAGAGTTTAATTTGGCCTGCTACCGGACCACATTATTTGTTGACCTTTGGTTCAGAAAAAGTAGGACCACGTAAGATAAAACCCGCCTTTATTACACAACGACAAAACGTCACAAAGGTAGCATTGTTTGTTCTACTAAACTAAGATAATGTAGTGGCAAGAGCAAAGTGAAAAAAATAGTCAAGACTCCAAACGGTAACGCGTAAAAATTTAAATCGAAAAAAGTCTTGGAAGGAATTTATTAGCAGTAGGGGCAGCGGCAGAAAATTTGCTTAAAAACAGCGCCGAAGCGCTGCCGCTTTTTTGACTGAAAAAACAGCGGCGTTGCCGCTTTTCGCTGGTGACGAAAAAAGCAGCGGCGCTACCGCTACTGAAAAAGTAGCGGCGCTGGTACAAGCCCGGCGCCAGAATAGCGTGACTGGGGGGGCAGAAATAAATTTTGGGGGGGCACGAGCAGTTTATTTTGTGCGAATTCGAGAGGGGCACGGTGGCACGAGAAATTTATCCCAGTCTGGATCAATTGAACAAGGTGAGAAGCAAAGGATCAAAGGGATTTTCCGCCCGAAATCGCAAATTCAAGCAGTTTTTCCGGCCGAAAACAGGTGATCTCCGAAAAAAAAAGGTCTTCATCCCAAAAAGGTCATGAAATCCGTTGTCAGTCCACAAAAAACACCAATTTGGGTCTCGATTTGCACTCCAGTAGCCCCGATCCTGTTAATTTCTTTGGGGCATAGTCCTCGCTTGGGGGCACAGTTTTCGTTTGGGGGGGGGGGGGGGCACAAGCAGTCAGTTGAGGGAGCACGGCCCCGGTATGCCCCCCGTGGCGCCGATGTGCCCATCACTGCAAGTAGGCTAGCTAAGGATGGGCCGCTAAGGATAGACTCCTCCCGACTCCGCGGGTTTTGCATATGGACCCCCGCTTGCTAGCTTAGGACGGGCCCCCGCTGACTGCCTGATTCCTCGATTGTGGATAAATATTGCGGTAGTGTTTTAACGGAATTGCTAGAAAGCGTATGTTAAGGTCTACCTCTTTGGTCTTTAACTGAACCGGTATCAACTATCAAGTAAGTGTAAAAAAATGTTTATGTCTATCTCTATCTTCAAAAAAACGTCTATCAAGTATGTGTGAAAATTTTCTACTCTCAAGTTTAGAATGTTCACAATTGCATGTTTTAGTTTACTATTCACAAATTTTTCAGCAGGGGGGCTTGGCCCCCGCATCATCCCTTGCTGTAATTGTCGCTATTCAGTGTGAAATCGTCTTATTGAAAAGTCTTATTATGTTTGCGCCGTGGGTAATTAAATGAAAAACCATGACGTGTGGCATGATCTGTGAAGTATCAGGGTGTAACTTTGTGGAATTCACTATCGTTAAATTTTAAAAAATTATCTTTTCAAAAAATCTTCCACTGAATATAAATGCAATCTCATCCAAAACTATAGATTATAATTTTATCAGATAATTTCGACGTTAGTCTGCACTATTTCGATTATGTCTGTACTATCATCAGAATGACTGAGAATAAATCTCTTTTATTATATGCTAGGTTGTCCGCTCGCCCCGAAGACTTCATGTCACTTCGCGGTCTTCCTTCAGCATTATTCGGAATTTATACTTGTGTTGTTTTGCGTTTACTCTTTATTTTGTGTGTACTTTGTGCGGTACAAAATAAATTTACCTTACCTACCTTACCTTGTAATGTTGAATTAAAATAAAAGAGGGCCCAATATTTAAGCTCTCCCAGGGCCAACGTTTGGCTCTCGGCGCCCTTGGCTTGACTCGATAGCCGTAAAGTTTTTCGCGACTTCTCTGTCGCCTTTTTAAACGATTGCCAATTAGTTTCTACCTACGCTTCGAACTCGAAAAAACTTGATTTTCTTATTTGCTAAACTCGTCCGCAAAAAAATAATTTTTCTGTAGTAGAACTTAAATTAAGCTGTTCGAGTTTTTTAAAAAAAATTTAAAGATTAAAAAATTGTTGGAAGAAATATTTTTTATTTATCAAGCCATGCAAATCAAGATTGCGTTCAATTGTTTATGCCCTGGCAACCTAGAAAAACAGCATGGCTACAAAAAAAGCGATTAAGTCGAAAAGTGTACTTTTGTCAGCCTGAACTCAAAGTAAAAGAGCGTATAACTTTTGCCGAACTTGAACACGAAAAAATAATGGAGAAAACCGGAATATGAACTCGGACTTGATAAAATAAGCTGAGCTTGAACTCGAATAAAAATCGATCGAGTACGCATCCATGGATGGAATGTAAGACAATTTTTCCACATTCCATACTGGCAATTTTCTTCCATTCCATACTGAAAATCTTCCACACTCCATTCTAAAATTTTCTTCCGTATTCCATACCAAAAAACTTCGATAGGAATTAAGCAACTCAACGCATAATTTCCACCTTCTCAATGTTTAGCGAATACATTTGCAAGTGGTCACTAGCAAAGGTAAGCATGTGGATTTGTTTTTATAGCCCGAGAAGCCGTTCAAGGATTTGATTAAGCGGTCAAATTTACAAACAGCCTACGCTTCTACGTACAATACTAGGCTAAAACATGATTGAAAAACTTTTATGAAGTTAAAATTGAAAATATATTTAAAATTTCCATTCTTTTTCTATCCAGTTCATACCGATTTCCTTAACTACTGCTCTTCACATGCACCATTAGATAAATCATCACAGCAAGCCCATAGACATTTCATAGTTGTGAATTCTTTTGTTTTCTTGTACGGTTGGACTCATCTATTTTAAAGCGCTATCACAGTGAACGACCATAAATCATGTCTCACCGTATTACGCCGAAGCATGTTACGAGTAGGCAACACTATCCTATTTGACCGGCTCTAGATTTGAACCTCACATCTCCCCTTCCAGTAACGAACCCGTGACCACATGACCAACTGGCCAGTTCCGAAAAATCCTTAATCTTTAAAAACATTTCCGAAGATTCGCAATTTAGATCAGAGAACAAAAGTAGAGTCATCTCCCGTTAGTCGGATACGATTTGTTCCAGTGAATGAAGTCCGATTAGCGAGGTTGTCATATTAACGAGTTAGTCTAGTTTGTGGTTGGTGATGTCGGTACGTCAATAACGCAACGCCGGTCTGCACTTGCGTGGTCCTAGTTAGCACAGGTAACTCATTATAGACGTTTTGGAAAAATCAGCATTTTGTTTTACATTATGTTATAAAAGTTACGCAATAATTATTTCTTATTTGGTAATCCACTCTTGTGCAAACGCTGCGGTCTTATGACCGATTAATGGGGAATTTCTTAATGCATTTTGCACTTTTGTTCCTAGAATTTCGCTATCCTAGTTTGAGAGCGAGGTTGTCCGATGATAAAGGTAAAAAAAACACAGTACATTACAATGCAGGAATTCCGTTCCTTGACAATCGGGTCTACAACTGACCGCGAATCCAATGACGTCGATTGGCTGAGAAGGGCGATCATAAAAATATGTTACTATCCCCAGAGCCATCTTGCCCAAACCCTCACTTTGTGACGAAATCACTGTTACGAAACCGTTGGTTCGCGGTCAGTTGACTTGGCTCGTTGGCAATTTGGGTGCGATTAACGGGAGTTGACTGTACATCAATTTCACGAATATTTGTGTTTTTCCGAAGACCATAATGTGGCCCCTGTGTCGTCGTAAAAACTCTCCACCATTCTCCCGTATAATGAGCTAACTATTTAAGTTGCAATTTTATTTTTCAATCAACTACAAAATATTAAAACTTCATATTTAAAAAATTTAATATTACTACAAAAAAGCAACAAAATTTTCCTAACACGATTGCACAAAACGATTCCCGCCCGTTTCAAGTCAGTCTGACACCGTGCACCTCTAACAAATCTCAATCTCTGTTATCCGTCGAAACCAACTCTGTCCCGAGGTATCAACCTCAACTCCGATCCGTGCTTCAAAAACACATTTCCAGCGCTTTGTGTGGGGTTGATGCCGATGCCATCTAAAATAATTAATGAGCTTAATTAATAATTTACCACCAATTTTAATTAATATCACCATTAGTATAATTTAACACAATAATTATTGATCTTAATAAAGGTTAAGGCGCTCGGAAAAATTTTATACTTGAGGTCAATAGTTGGCGGGAATTACTCCGACTCTTTGCTGCAAATCAGTGCATGACCAATTGATCAAAACAAGCCAGTTGTTCGAGCGGTAACGCGTTCATCTCTGGAGCGGGAGGTCTGAGATTGAAACAAGACATGCACAATGTTGCCAACGGCTTGCCTCAGCTGCAACATTTCTTCGAGAGGAGCTGTGTCGCCGGGGTGCAATGACGCGAAGATGGGCCCTGTATACTCGTTATATGCTTCGGCAAAATACAACGAGTATGAAAGACTAGATCATTGATCAGCGCTTGGAAGTTGGTATAAAAAATCAAATGACTCGTGTGGACTTCGTCGACTTTTCTAAAATTTTCCAACAGATTAAAAAATTTTTCGACTCCGGCTCCACAATTTATGTAGGCTGGAACTTGACCGAAGCAAAATGGTTGAAGACCGTGATTTGTGGCGACTCAATTCTGAGTTGTTGCGCTGCCCTTGCAAACCTGCATCCCTCACTGAATGGCTGCCACTGGCGGGGCTAAAGAAGCTTCATCCTCCCCCCCCCTTAGGCAAGTCACTTGAGAAAATTTAACCCAGGTAAAAGCAAGCGTTTAAACGTGTGTTGGACTTGACCTGCAGTATGTAGGGCTAAAGAGCTAGGCAAACTCAATTCTTTCAAATGGTATTCAAATTTTATCAATTTAGTTCTTTCACTGGCTCTCAAAGCGTGCGAAATTTGATCCCAATGGCCTTGAAATGTTAATTTTTTCCAAAAATCACAAAAATTGCCCAGCGGCTGGGGGCTCAACCCTCGTCTGCGATACGCTTGAGTTGTACCAGTTTGCTTAGCACGAATCAAAATAACACACTTTTGAGAAACAAAAAATTTAATGGTTGGTTCAAGCCCTTCCTAAGAAAAAACCTAGTTGCGATCCTGATGGCTGCAAAAAAAGAAACCTACCATTTGTGATGATGGCGCTTGTTGACGGGGGAACCTTGAACTGCTCCGCTGCAAACTTGATCACTGCAGTAAAGGGAGCGGTTTCAGGAACTTTTAATCTGAAAATATAAACTTAAAGCTTTCAACTTTGAACTGTTGTGGAAACGAAACACCGGTCGAATATACTAACGTAGTTACGTTTGAAGCATACATTCACACAAACTTATACTTAATTTTTGTCCGCACAAAATTTAAGTGCTTGTAAAATCATGTTTAATGAAATTGCCCAAAGTTGTTTTCAAAAAAGGCTGGTGATTTTACTCGGGCTCAAGGTTCAAAACCAACTTTTCAATATGTACAGAGTTGTTTTGAAGCAAAGTTTTGATTCCTGGTAGCAACCGTTGCGTGGACGGCGAACGCAGCCAGATGTTTTAGCACCCAGAATTTTAGAATCCAGCAAGACGATTAAGAAAGATGGAGTAAACGTCCATGTAATGTAATACTATGGCACTAACTGTAGAAACTCCATTAATTTCTTGGCAGTCTCTCTTAGTGTTTGGTTTTTGTGTGAGCTTTTTTGTTTCTTGAATTATGCCATGACCACAGCAACTAGTGCAATTACTTCGCCCCAACAATTTAGGTAGAGGTAGATTGGCAATTCCAAATTAAAGCAATTAATACCAACTACGCTGGATTTGGGATATTATATTAGGTTTAAAACATAAAGGTTTTCGGCTTAAACCAATTCAGGTCTTATCAGGATATTTAATTAAAAGTTATACGTTAACATCTGCAAGGAAAATAGAAAGATTACAGTACGAGTGGCATGAAATTATGTACACCAGACCAATAACTAATTTTATATGAAGAAATAAAACAAAATTATCAGCTTACAAATTAACATAAGACATTTTACGTAAATCTACCTGTTCAAGCTAGTAAGTTTATGTAGTTCCTGTTACTAGATATGCTATTGGTCTATTAGCTATAGTTAGCAATACGCTATTTTATGCTACTGTAATCTTTCTGCTTTCCTTGTAGATGTTAATGTATTACTGTTAAATCTCCCTCTTTACAAGTTTACTGTTAAAAATAAAGCAATAATTCTAGTTTCCAGCCAGAATTTTTTACTGATCTGCTAAATTCCAGTTCTGTCTGAAATTTAAAAATTGCAGTTCTGGTACACGCCTAAAAACACCAACATACACTTTGAAGGGCAACTTTGGATCGGATGTGAGAATGATCTTGAAGGTGACTTTTGACCTGAAAAGGAATCAAAATATTTAGGGATAACTTCTAAGTAGACAATGTAATTTCTGCTTTGAAATAAGTATACAAGTACAGCATTGCTAAAATAAAACATAATTCTATAATTGCTAAAAACAAACAAAATTGCGTAAAGCTCATCACAAACAAACTTACTTTTGATTGATTAGACATCATTACTTTGACTGAACTATCTTAGTTTAATTTTAGTCATTCACCTAAGCTTCAGGTCAACGATCGACAAATGACCAAAAAAATTAGGTTTCAGTATCACAAACTTTTTTGAAACTTTAATAAGGCCTGCAGATATAGACCAGCACGGAAAGAGTATGCTAGCCATGAAAAAATAGCACCAGTACCATACTACCATATGATGCCATAGTGCAGTACATAAAAACATACTTTACTGTACCGCTAATCATTTAAAATTTAACTGTCCCATAATTCCATTTTTGCACCTAATCCCCTAGGTTGTTGGAGGCAGCTCAACACAAAAACAGTACAACAGTCCTATTGATGTCTCCTGGCCCAGATAGTAGACAACTCTATAGTTAACCAAAGATAAAAAATCAGAATTAATAAAGTTTTTGTATTTAATCTTGGTTAAGTTTAGTTACAATCATGCAGGCATGAAAATTGCCTCATATTCAAAATGCATTAAACAATAACACATAAAACAGATAATTATAATCAAAATGTTAAACTGCAAAATGAAATAAATAGATAAACACAATATTTTGAGTATTGTAGTTTAATAAGCCACTTACATTTTTCACAAAGAAATGATAAATCTGAAACAATAAACAAGCAAGAAACAAATAGTGCAAATTTTTTCCAAAACTACTGATAAATAAAATAAGCCTAGTTTTATCTTCCACCAGTTGACTTAAGAATAGCAAGTCTGAAAAATACAAAATACTGCAGAAACGAAGTCCAAGTAACAGCTGACAGTAGGTTATGAAACAGTATAAACTAGGTACCATATATGAGATAAGCTATCATAATGGTAAGAGCTGCAGAGCCACTGGAAAATAGGCATGGCTATGCAGCTCTCATTCGACACACCTATGGCTCTGGCTCCAGCTCCATCACTGCAATTTTTGAAAGTGCCAAATAGCTCCAGCTGCACATCATTGTCACTTGCTAGGGGGGATAAAGTCAAATAGTTTTGTTTCAGTATCTAATTCATGAAGTCAATGGCTGACAGGCACGCAATCAGGATTTTGCTGAGGAGGGAGAGCTTGAGTCCAAAGTTTAAATTTGAATGTGTTTCATTGAGGGGGGTCTGGGACACCTGGGGGTAGAGCTTTCAGCTGTGAGATGATTTTTGTAATTTTTTGAAAAAAAATGCCATTTTAACGAAATTTGGATGGTATTTCACATTTTTGTCAAGACATTTGAAAAAAAAGTAATTGCTAAAATTTGGAAGCCTTTTGACAGTTAAGTTTCTCAGCCTAAACAGCCCTGCCAAACATGGTGGGCAAGTCCAAAACACGATTAAAGGCACCCAGATTGGGTTAAATTTTTTAAGTGACTTGATTAGAAGGGGGACCTCAGGCTTCTTAGTCCTTCCAATCCAGGTTGCGCCTTGACTGTTGGATTACCAATGCATTAAGCATGGTTATTCACATTGATTAACCGTATGGACTACTAACAGATTGACACACTTTGAAGATAAAATTCCAGGTTTTAAATAATTTTATGGGCATCTGTTTGGCTTTGGCGAGGTTTCTCGTTTTAGGAAAGTTGGAGCTGGAGCTCATAGATTTTTTTGTGGCTATGGCTCCACAAGAAGTGCAGTATAGGGCTCAAGAAAAACATGCTTGGCTCAGGCTCCACAGCCATGGTACCGTTACTACAAAACAATTTGAGTTCTACTTCTAAAAAATATATATGTGCAATGCTATGTAACCACGAAGCCAATTTTTATCAGCAAATCAGCATTTTCATTGGGCATATGCTGACTCATTTTTGGATTTTCTATTGTTTACTATAGGAAAATCGCCGATTTTTTGGGTGCACACTGACTCACCAAAACTTACAAGTGAACACTGGTGCAATGATAAATGAATCAATCAGTGGTTAAACGAATTAGAAGGGTTTCCCAACCTTTTCAAGTTGTGGACTATTTTTGCAATAGCCAAAATCTTTGTAGACTCAAGGTACAGCAATCACTAGTTTTTGCAAAAACCAGCACTTTTCCTTCTGGTGGTCTACAGATGTCGGAATGAAACAAAAGCCCTCTGTACTCTGCACCCATATTGTCACACAGTGCTCTAAATAAAGAAGTACTTAAGGGATAAGATTTGATGTGGTTAACCACAGACACAACCTCTTTGAAGATTTTGGCTTAGCCTTTTTAAATCTCTTTCCTGCCAAACAGGGCTGCAAAACACGAAAAAACTTGATGGCTTTGCCGAACTCGAAATCTAATCTCATAACTTTTATGACCTTGAATAAAACTGTTCAAGATCATTCATAAGAAGTTGAAAAATTGTTGGGATGATTCTTAAAATTGAGATTGCTGTTCATTTGTTTAGAGTACCATATGCTTTGGCAACTTAGATAACCAGCATGCATACAAAAAGAAAGCAATTAAGTCACAAAGTAGACTTAGTATTTTTGTTAGCCTGAACTTGAATCCGCAAAGCTAGAAATTTTTGCTGAACTTGAACTTGAATAAAAATTGATGGAGTTTGCAGCCCTGTCACCAAATATTCTTAATGAAGAAGACACGATTAACTAAAATGTCTTTGTTTTCTTATTTCAGAAGTTCATTGTTGGTACAGAACTTAAGAGTTGCTTTGATTAAAATGTTGTTGTTGTTGTTCTAGCGCATATTTATCCTCCTGCCACCAAACAGCATCAGACGCTAACTTGTTGGACGATCCGCACACTTTTCATTACATTGACTACTTCGTGATTGGAGGAATCTGCACCTGCTTAGAGTTTCCGATGATCCAATGTTCCTGTGGATTTCTTCGAATTCTTGTCCACTGAATTTGCTGCTTGTTTGAAGCCACCAATCAGAGATAATCATCGTAAAGCATCTTATCCAAGGACGCAACAACGTGACCAGGGTGCGGGTTGAACTCATGATCATGCGATCCGAATCGTCGTAAAAACAACGCCTTTACCCTTTCAGCCACGCTACCAACTATGTTCATGTCTTTAAAATGTTCATGTCTTTCAAACAGCTTTTCATCTGACACTTGTCAAAAAGAATTGTCAGAATGAAAAGTGCAGGAAATGGAGCAAATATTTGTAGGAAAAAGCCAAGCCATGATTGGCTGGAAAAAAAACAATGAGAGAGCATCATTAGTGCACATTCTTTAAGCTGGACAGGAATTCTTTTTGTCGGCAGAGGGGGGTTAAAAGTTTTGATGAAAGTGGCTTCAAGAGCAGATAGATTAAAAGGAGAGTGACCTTGGGCAAGGATAGAGAATCTACCATTATCATAACGTTGAGCACAGGCAGGATTTCACAAAAGATGAAGTCCAATTGTTTTACAAAATCCTGCCAATGCTCAACATTATGATGACAGTGGATTCTCTATACTTGCCAAGGTCACTCTCCTTTCCTCCTGTCAGCTCTTGAAGCCACTTTCATCAAAACTTTTAACCACGCCCTCTGCTGACAAAAAGAGCTCATGAGCAGCTTCAAGATTGCGCACTAATGACACTCTCTCATTTGTCTTTTTCCAGCCAATCATGGTTCAACTTTTTCTTATAAGTAGCCACTTTGTTACCTGCGCTCTCCATTCTGGTGATTCTTTTTGACAGTGTCAGACCAAAAGCTGCTTTGAAAACATGAACAATTTAATCACAGCAATTTTCCTATTTAACACATCACAGAATTTACTGTATAAAGCATTTTTTAGTTCTCATTGATCATTGTACTGTAGATGGAGCATCAGCAGCAGAAACAAAAACAAAATCAGTTTGTTTTAAACATTACAAAAAAGAGTCCTAATCAAAATTTAATTGTGATGCAACAAAACAAAACAATCACACCATTTTGATGAAGTGTTACAGAACATAATGTCCACTACCTGACTATGACAATTATTAATTACAAACTAAACATGAAAATGTGTGTGGAAAATGGGAATATTTAAACAAATAATTGCATCCAGTAACACTGATGACGTATTGTTCAAATGCATTTTTCTTCCAAGCTGATGTACTTGTGGACTAACCCAGAGCCTTCTGCAGACTCATTTAAGTCTGCAGACTTGGGTTTAGAAACACTGAACTAGCATCTAGCCTACTACAACAGACTCTTACTCAGTACTGCTTAGTTTGATTCTCAATTCTGAATTGGGCTCAAATCAAAGACAATAAAAATTGGTACTAGTATCCACAGTTTTCAGGTTTTCTCGGTTGATCTGCAGCATTATCGAGACAGTGTGCAGTGTGAAGCTTTTACAGCTAACACATGACAACTGAAAGTGCATGGTACACACGTGGAAGGTTGAATCTAAAGTAAAGACCAAAAATTATTTCTAATTTTGATGTCTACTGGCCTAAAGCCATAGGCAACTAGCAGACTTGGGTGTTGGAAAGCACCGTACCGTACCTAATACAATAATACGGTACCGGTACATACCGGTATCGGTACAAATTTTAAGTTCAAATTGAAAAGAGACGAACTTGGGGCAGATCAGAGATACTGTACATTAATATAAGGAAGAGCAATTCCAAATCAAACCTGGAACAAACTGTGGAAGTACTGGTAAACATACACCGTAAATAAAATCAACCCTCATACCACAAGAAAAAATTGAAATTCTATACCATCATCAATTGGCCTAGATGAATAGAGAAGGAAGAAGTTTCATTTCTGATTTGGTAGCATCCACAACAAGGTGGTAGGCTTAACAAACTAAAAATCATCCAAAGTTAGGGTAAAATCATTCTGCTCAAACCAGCATTAAAGTTCGAAGTGACTACGCGAATGGAACATTCGCGGTATTTTTTTTTCCTCGCGAATGGAGACATTGCCTTTTTCATACATTTAGTTTAAATACGACATTTTATCGCTAAATCGGTGCAAGTTGCGTAGCGTAGTGGTTAGAGCACGTAACTGCTAACTGATGAACCCGGGTTCGACTCCCGTCGGAGGTGCATTAGCGTCAAATGGAAGGTAACGCGGAGTATACGGATACGGAAAGAATATGTGGTAATCAACCTTTTTTTGCTTCAAAACCTTTTATTACAGTTAGGGTTAGGGCAGCGATGCCAGTCTGAGGGGATAGCAATTCCCTGTAGTATCTATTCATAGCGCCTGCTCCATTCGCGAGGAAAAAAAAGTACCGCGAATGTTCCATTCGCCAAGCCTCTTCCATTAAAGTTAGGGTACATGATGTACAAAGTAATTTTAGAACAAAAATTATGTAAATTATGGCACCACAATTAATACCACATGAAAGGAAAATACCATTGAGTTACCGTACATTAGAGATTAGGCCAACTTCATTAAGAACAGTAAAAGACACATCAAGCCACGCCGGTTGAATCTAGCTTTGCAGTTTACCCAACTAAAGCAAACAAGTACTCATTCAGTCATTTCTAACCGGTACGTCACACCAATAAAAGAGGATGGTTCACACATGTGCACTTCTCACGTGTGCAACTGCATTTCACATGTGCACTCAGCTATTGATGAGCTTGAGTGTCAATCTGAATCAGCTGAGCATTCCGACTTGAACTTGAAACGTGCATGTGGACGTCTGATGTGGTGAGTTGAGATGTGCACTTCTAAAGTTAGTGCACATGCACTTGTGATGACCTGCATATGTGCACGTGTGCACTAGAGGAGTGCACTTTTTTTTTATCAAAAAAATGATTTAATTGCTGTAGATCACTGGTGTGATCGGCAAGAAGCTACCGGTACCAATAATTTTGAGTTTGGACCCCTGCTCTAAAATTCCGATCTTGTGATCAAGCACTAACACCATTAGTATCTGGTATGCAATTATGCATGACGTTTAATTTACTCAAGTACTGTGTTCAAACTTTTCAGTTTTAGTTTCCATCTCAAGCTGTTTTTGAGTTAGACTACAGGCAACTCATTGAAACTTTGATGCTTATCTGCCACAATATCAGATATACGCTCGTAACATTCACGCGATGCGCCGGAAAAATCCGGCGCAGAGGATCACGAAATTTTGCGCAAAATTAGCGCAAAAAACGCCAAACAAGCTTTGAAGCGGCTTTAGCCTTTGCTGCTATATAGTCCGAGGAAGAACCAGAGCTGGGCACCCGATACTTGAAGAGTAGCGGCACTGCCGCTATTTGGCAAAAAAAGCACCAGTGCTGCCGCTTGTCGCTACTCAAACAAAGAAGTAGCGCCGCTGCCACTACTTGCATACAAAACAGCAACCGCTGCCGCTACTTTAGAAAAATATCTAGAAAAAAGAACATTGGCATTCAAATACGGCACCCAATAATGAAATTTCAACTTTATTTGCGAAAGTTACAATTCAAGTTTTTAAAGTATTGGTACAGGTTACAATCGACATTAGCAAGCAGGCTTAAACGGTAAACAAGTAAGCAAATTACAATTCAATTGGTTGTTGGCCTGCTCCTTCAAAAAAAAACAAGCATTTCCAAATGCTGGTAGGTCAAACCAGCGATTTAAAAACTACTTTATAGTTTAAAAAGTTATTCTTGGAAGTTTCAATAAGAAGTTAAATTCCTTGTAGCGTTTTTTACACAAAAGGCAATAAGAAATTTTTTAAATCACTTGAACAGAGGTGGAGTCCTCGAGGACAGATTTTGAAGTCCTTGGCCTTGGCCTCGAAGCCTCAAGTCCTCAAAAATTGGCCTGTCCTCGGCTCGAGGACAGCACTATTTTTTGAATTGCTAAAATTTTGTGGAGCGCTTGAAAAATTATTTGGAAAACGTTTTTTTGTAGAGATCGCTTGAAAAATTTTTGTGAAGACCTTTTTTTTGTTTTTTTTGGAGAGCACTTGCGCTTGTGTCCTTGTTCCTTGGCCTTGGCCTAGAGCATTCCTGTCCTAGGCCTCGAGAGTGTCTGTCCTCGGAAAGGCTGTCCTTGGCCTCGGATTTTTTTGTGTCCTTGGCCTTGGCCTTGACCTCGAGCCTTGTGTCCTAGACTCCACCTCTGCACTTGAATAAGGTAAGGTTTTAACACGATGGCATACAGTATTCAGCTTCTGTACACTTCTGTCCCGCCGTCCCGGCTCTTGCAGCTTTAAAGTATAGTCAATGTTTTCATCACACGCTTGGCCCTCAACCACCACAATAATTATTTGTGTAGAGATACGATAGGAAAATTTATCAATTGACCGAGTTACAAACATTTCTAGAAATTTTGTAGAAATGGTAGGTGATTAACATCCCTGTGATGATGTCATCCAACTTTGATTAAAAAGAAGATCGAGCGGTTAAGAACTGGTGTTTATGAACTCGGAGATCATACATACGCAGTAATGACATATTCCAGAGGTGGAGTCGAAGACACAAGGCTCGAGGCCAAGGCCAAGGACACAAAAAAATTCCGAGGCCAAGGCCAAGGACAGCCTTTCCGAGGACAGAACCTCTCGAGGCCAAGACAGGAATGCTCGAGGCCAAGGCCAAGGACACAGCCGCAAGTGTTCTCAAAAAAATTTTTTTCTAAAAAGTTATTCAGGCGATCTCCAATTCATAGGCGTACCCAGAATTTTTGATTGGGAGAGGCCTAAACCACAAATCACATGCAATGACGTCATCAAAATTTTTCCAAAGAGGAAGTTTTTGTGGGACAAAGATATGATAGGATCGAAGATCTAAAATCGTTGCCTGCTGGCACGTAACCAAAATTTTGCAAAAGGAGAGGGCTTAAACTAATAGTTAAAAAATGCAAATATTTAACTTTGGAAACGTGTTGAGAAAGCTAGTGTAACTCATAGGTATCACAGACGGGGGTCTGGGGGCGAAGCCCCCAGCCGCTGGGCGATTTTTTGTAATTTTTTGGTAAAAAAGCTATTTTAATGCCATTGAATCACATTTTGCAAGTGTTCAGAGCCATTTGAAAGCACTAGGTTTTTGATATTTGAAATCTACTTGAAAAAATTAAATTGTTTAAACCTACTTCTTCTTGCAGTTTAAGTCCAAAACACGTTTTAAATCTTGCATTTTAGAGTTAAATTTTAATTGTAAGTGATTTGGTGCAGGTAAGGGGAAGTAAGGTGCATTGTCTCTTGCAAGATGTTAGCAGTAAATAGTAATCTGCTCGAAGATTTTCCCTAAAGACTTTCGTTTTGTCATGAAAATAACCAGTTATAGGAGTATATGTTCGGCCAGGGGCCCAGGCCCCCTCAACTGATGTTCAATAATTTGTTCAATGAGCATTTTTCATGGCTAATTTTTTTTTAAAGCATTTTGTAAGTAAAAACCGCCGAGATTGGAGGTGAATTACTGAATTGTTATTGAAAAATGGTTCAATAGATGGTTACGCCAACTAACCATGTTATTGCCGGGCCGGATTTACATCGCGCTGGGTCCCTGGCACTTTGGAGATTTTTGCAAGATCTTTCTGCTAAGTATAGGGGAAGACCAAAAAAGTCTTACGATTTCAGCGCGGGGCCCCTAGCTAATACTGCGCCATATTATGGTAAATCCGGCCCTAATTAATGCATTACGTTTATGAAAAGGCTAGATGTGGGTCTGAGATAGCAACTTATAGGACAAAAATTCTCCATTTCTTTTGGGTCAACGTTTAAATTGGCTGGCAACAATTGAATTGAGGGGGGCCTGGGGCCCCTGGTCTTTAATATTGTTGTTAGTTACTGTTGCAAGCAAAAAACGCTACAAAGAAACTGAAGAAAAAATAGGCGTTTTTGGTGAAATTTCAATTTTCAATGGTGAAATTCCAATGGTGAAATTTTGGGGGCTGAGCCCCCTCCCTACCCCCCCCCCTACGTCTACTTAATCCTTACAAATTTTTAAAGATTTTTTTTCTTAGTAGATAAGTAATTAGGTGCTTAGTACTATTAATGAAATAACTTGATAACCACCGTAGTTTATAGCTATGACAACCAGGCGAAGTGCAAGCAACGTTAAAGTTTTACATAGTGGATACACTTTCACTGGAAGTAAAAGCTTTCCATCCGGTATACTACCCACCAAATGTCAAGTGTTAGAGAGGATCATCCGATTCGAAAATTTTAGAACTGTGGACGTTGCAAATGATGTTGCTAAAGAAATACATGACAGATGGCTGTGGTGTAATGTTTATCCATTACATTACTTAACTATATCTAAAAAAGTACAGGCACTGGTGGTAGCTTTCAGCAAACTTGATCGGTATCCCAAGAAAAAACGTGGAGCATCTTTTTTGGAAAAAGAAGCGGAGTTCTTGTCAGATATAGATAAGTTGTTCGACGTGTTTTGCAATGACAATGAACAACGAAGACGTTTGGAAAAAGACCACAAGTTGCGAATGAATGATGAAGATTTTGTATTTTATAAAGATCAAAAGAGTCGGCGTATTGGAAAATGTTTAGATGTAGCTTTGCCTTTGACCTCATCTGACCAAAAATTTATACGGCGTTCAGAATCACATGTCAATGCCTCAAGTTCACAATGCCAAAATGAAATTATTACTCTGTCAACTACTGATTATGTCTCGGAGTCCGAATCTTTGGCATCAACTAGCACAGACACATCAAAATCATCTGCAGTTTCTCAGTTCTTAGCGGAAATGCCAAATCCATCCATTCAAAATCGCAAAAAATGGCCAAACCTTGCCAGAATTTGTGAACGCTACCAGCTATCGGATAGAGCAGCTGCTGCAGTTGCTAACAGTGTCCTAGCGGATGTTGGTTTAGTTACTGAAGATGATAAAACACGCATCATTGATCATAGTAAACTACGAAGAGAGCGTGAAAGATGCCGAAACGAAATCCGGAGCGAAGAGCAACAAAACTTTGGATTGGTGAACGCAGTGTATTTGGATGGCCGCAAAGATGCAACCCAAATTGTTGCACAAGGTCCAAATGAGAAGCATTATCGGTCTGTTCAACTGGAAGAACATTATACAGTAGTTGGTGAACCAGGAAGTTATTACCTTACTCACTTTTCTCCTGAAGATGGCAAAGGTAGAACAATTGCCCAAAAGTTGTTTGATTCTTTCAGTGGTACGGAATTGGAAGGCAAGCTTGCAATAGTTGGCACTGACGGTACTGCTTCTATGACCGGCAAACACAATGGATGCATTCGAAGTTTAGAAGAATTATTACACAGACCTCTTCAGTGGGTTGTGTGTTTACTACACACAAATGAACTTCCCTTGCGACATGTGTTTGCTGCTTTAGATGGGGCAACAAGTGGTCCAGATACATTTGCCGGACCAATAGGTAAAAAAATACAGGGTCCTGTATCAAGTTGGCCAGTTACTCAGTTTAAGCAAGTGTTCGTCCCTATTTCTTCTTTTTCAAAACTTCCACCTCATGTCATTGATGACTTGAGTACAGATCAATACTACGCTTACAAAATCTGTTTCGCAATTATAACTGGTAATTGTGATGATGATCTACAATATTTGGAAGTTGGCCCAGTGGTGCATTCAAGATGGTTGACTTTGGGTTGTAGAATTTTGCGGTATTACGTGTCACTTGATGAACCACCTCAGAACTTGGAAATTTTAGTTAACTTTTGTTTAACTGTTTATTTTCCCACTTGGTTTGAAATCAAGTTATACAACCAACTAACACATGGTTCTAAAGTTTTTTTCAACTTGTTCAAAAGAATTAACAGTCTGACAAATCAAGATCTTCGACAAGTAGCTCAAAATGTTGTTCAAAGAAATGGATATTTTGGCCATCCAGAAAGCATTTTGATCGCAATGTTAGGAGATGACGATCAAGCTGTTCGAGACAAGGGCGTGAATCATGTTCTTTCACTTCGCAAGAACGACACCTCAGTTCGTTTATTTCACCTTCCTACTTTAAACTTGGAAGCAGACACATACTATGAGTTGGCTGATTTGGAAATTTGTCAGCAACAACCTCCAGCTATTAGACATTTGTCCGATTCTGAAATTGAAGACTGTCGAATGAAACCCTTAATTTTACACCATCCATGCCACAATCAAACTGTCGAAAGACATGTCAAATTGGTAACGGAAGCATCAGCACAAGTCACTGGATTTGAAAGAAGAGACGGACTTATTCGCCAAAAAATTAGATCTCGCAAATTGTTAAAAAAGTTTGACACTAAAATGCAATTTTCGTAAAATGTTTTTATGTTGTGTTGACCGTTGATAACACATCTATGTTTGCCAGCCTCGCACTCACTTTTGTTGTGCACTTCGCATTACCACAGTAATATGTTGTACGACATACCCCTAAAATCAAATTTTTTAGCAAGTTACGAATTGCAAGAATTCATGTTAACTAGTAGTGAATCACAATTCTCCATGATGCAATTTTAGCATGAAAAACCGGTTTCTTGACTGTAACTTTTTTTATGATTGAAATAGACAAAAAAGTCCTCTTAGCACTCATAGAAACATGATGATTCTGCAACTTTTGAGCTATAAATCAGGTCTTTACGACTAGCAGTTATCAAGTAACATTATTTTATGGCCATTTTACCCCCACGACCAATTTTTGGGGGGGTAGCCAGCCCATGGTAGGTGGCAACTGGCTCAAGTCGATTTTTTTTCTATTTTTAGACCATTTGCCAGGATTTCCAAACTACACTTTTTTGAATTTCCAAAAAAAATTTTTTTCACTCCACCCTAATATGGAATCCATGTTCTGGCCACGCCGAAGTTACGCCAAGCAGACACATCGCCACGCCAAACAACTTTTTTTCATTTTAGAACCTTGCAAACTTTACGCCAACTTTAAAAACTACACAGCGTCGCCAAGTAGAAATGGAATTCAGCACGTTTCGCAACTAGCTGACGTCTGTGCAGGCGTGCAGTAGTGGTCAAAGTTTTGGGCTCAGCTTTGGTGCCTTCCGTTTACCGCCTTTTAGTTTTGTTTCGCATTTGAAATAATGCAAATACTTTATTGATAGTTGACTCGGGTGATCTCTTCGATCCTTGGCAAGTGACTGTATGGTTCTGGTGAACTGTAAAGACTGCAAAGCAGTCACGTAGACCACAGCTACGCATCTGCAAAAATCTGCAATGGGGGGGCTGTTACAGGGGTCTGGGGGCAGAGCCCCCAGCACTCAAAAATTTTGTATTTTTTGGGAAAAAATAACTTAATTTTAGGTCTATTTTGATCAAAATTAATGCTAGTAAAACAAGGCATAGAAATTAGCAGAGCAAAAACATGGTTATACTAATTGCATAAATGGGCTATTTGGGAGATAGCTATTGCTAGAATTTCAGTTCTTTTATTTACAAGCAGGAAAATCATAAAATCCTATATCGGTAGTTTCATACAACTCTCAACGAGTGATCTAATTCGTCTAGCCCTGTATTTTTTTTTGGAAAACGATATAATTAGGGGGGCTAATTGAAGTTTGAAAAAATGATTGGTAATTAACTAATTCTGAATAGCCTCCCCCTATTTCTGAGCTTATGTATTTTTGATGAAACATATGTTAGGCATTTTTCAATGAGTGATCAAATTTGATCACCAATTTTTGGCCAGTTTTCAAAGTTTTTTTTTCTGATTTGTACCGTATTTTGGATAAAATTAGCCCCCTCCCTGACAAAACGTTTCAAAATATGCTTTATATCTTTTTTGAGTGTATTAGAGAGCAAAAGACAATCTCAGAAGTGCTAAAAACGTAGCATTTTTTTTATTCTGCATTTTGGTTGGCAGGCTAATGGTAAGGCTATTGCCCCCCTTTCTGCCCCCTGGCTACGCCACTGCTGCAGAGTGTGGACTGTACAGTAATTATTGCGTTTGCATTATTTGCTTGTTATGCATCAACATAGTAACATGAATATGGGGAGAAAGATTGCTTTCTTTCTTCGATAGCTTTTTATGACCGTTAAGTTCGAGAACGAGACGACACTTGCCAAGACCGAGATTGAGGCAGAGACATGAAACATTTGGTTTAGAGACCGAGGCCGGCTTCGAGACCTCCATTTTGCTTTGAAATTTTATCCTCAAAAACTGCAAAAGTTGTTTTGTGCAAATATGAGGCTTTTTATTACTCGTGCAGCGCCTGCCGATATGCTTACTTTGTGCCAAACTTTTCGCTACAATTTGTTCCGATCCGAAAGAAAATAATGCCTTATTCATGCAAGCAGAACAGCTTAACCACTGATTTCTTGAATCTTGAGTTTTACTACTAAATACAGTAACTCACTTTAACTTTTCGCACATGTTAAGCACGCGACGTCTTGATCATAATTCCTTCTTCTTCTGGAGTTCCAAATATTAAATGCACGTGCTTGTTGCAAACTTTGCAAATTTTGTGGCCACCCCCGACAGCTTTGTTGCAGTTGTGACGTTCCATTAATAATAGAAAATAATAGCGTGACCAAACAACATATTTATGTCAGTATAATGATGTTTAAGTCTACGGTATTACCGGTAAGTATGCAGGTATAAAACATGCTAAACTGATGAGCCTTAATCAGGGGTGCCGAAACCCGGTGGGACGGGGGGTATATATCCCCCAATAATTTGACTGTATCCCCCCCAATAGTTTGAGTATGGTCTGCATCTGCATACCCCCCAATAATTTGACTCTGGTGTGCGTCTGAGCGTAGGTGTCCACTTGAATCCGGGAAAAAGCGTGTTCCATTAATGGTTAAGACCTTTTTTGTTTTTAGTCTTCACCTGAATTTGGGGAAAAAAGTGTTTAATTTTTGATCAAGACCTTTTTCTTTTTTTGGTCTTTGTTTAATTTGCTCACCTGAACAAAATTGTGGTAGAGCTTCATTCTCCTCAATGTTGAAAATAGGGCAAAATTGGAGTAAAATTGCAAATTATCCCCCCAATGCTTAACAAAGATCGGCACCCCTGGCCTTAAGACGTTGTGGCCTTCATGTTTGAATTAAGATATCATTTTTCATACGTTTTCACAGTTTCAACTACTCCCAAAGTCTGCTATAGGCTACTAGAGTTATTATAAATTATTTTGTAAGTTAGCAGTTATCATCAAAAGGTACGTCGCCACGTCTACTCGATGGTTCACCAAAACAAGCGTTTTTGTTGGGATAGGAAAGTTTGGTTTTTGACTTGCGAATAAAAAATTCAAGAAAAAATTGAAATTATTACCCTCGCCAAGTTTCAGCTTTCGATGGCCTATCGTTTTCGAGATACTACAGTGCAAAGTAGAAAAATTTCCCTTGTTCGTTCAGTATTGCCAAAGTGCCAACGGTGTGATAAAAATTATCTTCCACTTACTTTGAATTTTAGAAGCTTCGAAAAAGCAGCAGCGGCCTATATTCTGGCATTAGCGTTGATATCAAAACACTTTTGAAGTAGTGAAACTGTTGACTTTTATTGTATCATCACCGGGATACTAACAATCGAGCAATGAAGTCTCTGCGTAATGTTGTTATTGATGCTCTACCGTTCTTGGCTAAGCGTTTGCTTTGGAAATTATTTTTCATTTTGTATCTCAATTTGGCGAGTTAATCGATTTTGTATCTAATGTCGCGAGTTCAGGGCGGTAGTCGAGACCGACTCGTCCGAGACCAAGACCGAGACCGAGACCACGAAATTTTTCCGAGACCAAGACCAAGACCGATCTCGATCTCAATTTTGGCTTTGAGACCGGCAAAGTTCGAGACCAAGACCGAGAACGAGACCAAAAAAATGACGTCATCAATAGCTTTTTCGATTTTTTGAAAAAAAGTTTTTGGAGCTCATATTTGCTCATAAGTTGGTTTTATGATTATATAAATTGATTCAGATGACGAAGTGCTTTAGTCCAAGTGACGATTACTTCATCAAAACACCTAAACAGATCATTTTATGTGGATTTTAACCAAAAAAAGAGATCCTTTAACTAAACTTAATGCCTCTTATTCAAAGCTCGAAGCCTGGTCACTTTTGTTTTTGTCAGGAATTACGGGTCAATAAAACTGAACGCAAACTTAATGAAATAAAATTACAAAAAAATTGTAAAAAGCTATTTGTATATTTGAAGTACCGTATTAAAGGTATAGCTGCAAAAACGCAGCCAGAGGTTTCAATTAGGAGGTGGGAGGATTTCTAAGCGTGTAACTACGATTATGCTAAGAGAAGGCTTAAACAAAACAATACAATTTTTACCCGAAAAATATTTTGTTGCAGGGTTGCAAACTCCATCGATATTTATTTGAGTTCAAGTTTGAGTTCGGTCTATTTTGAAATTTAAATTTTTTCGAGTTTAAATTTGATAAAAATATCAATGGCTCTATGCTATGAATATTTGCCACTTCAAAATTAATGAAACAATAAATGATAATTCAAGGACTATCATATGTTATTTAATATTCTGTTAAAAGTAAAATATCGATTTTTGAATTCTTCAAATACGATAAACAACGTACTTTTCTGCCACGAATAGACCGCACTAATTTGCTTAAAAGCTATTTACACTAAGACTTCACACTTTTGCGTTGTGCTAGCCTATTTAATACAAAATTTTGTATGAAGCTTTCAATTCGAAAATTGTGTAACCAAAATTAATTTTATTGCAATAATTAACCGCCGCGACTTATTTCATATATCGTGAATCTTTTCAATCTCTAACTCATTTCTTATAATTGCTCATTTTTTGTCAAAAATTAAACTCGCAGATTTATTCCACTGAGCTGCAAATACTATCCAAGTTTCGTACTTTTTTTACAAACTGTAGAGTAGACCATTGGTTCTCAACCTTTTTTCAAAGCGACTTAAGTTTATTGAAAAAATTAGTGGTGTAAAATTTTGTGGCCCATGTATATTCTGATACATAGTTTAAATTAAAAGCTATGTAGAAAAAAAAACTTTTCATGATGACAGAACTGTGTTGAAAATCGTACAAAGAAGTTTTCACTGAAATGTTTATGAATATTTGCTATTTAGCTTTCAATATCCTTGCCAATAACGTCCTTACGTAGTATGACATACATGACCTTTGATTTCTAGTCTCCCCGAGCACAAAGCTTCTTCACTGCGTGAATTCTATGCTAGTTGGTCGAGCGGTAACGCGTTCGTCTCTGGAGCGGGAGGTCTGAGATTCAAAGCTCGGGCCAGTCAAATCGGACACAGTGTTGCCAACGGCTCGCCACCGCTGCGATATTTCTCCGAAAACAGCTGTGTTGCCAGAGCGCAATGACGCGGAGATAGGCCCAGTAAACTTGTAACACGCTTCGGCGTATTACAGCGAGCATAATGAAAGATTTAATTTGAAAATATTTCGTTTACCACTTCTAAGCGTTTTACACTTTTGCGATCTTGAGAAACTCAAATTTTCACTGCTGGAGTTTTTTTGTTACAAAAATGCTACTAGGGTTGACTACTATATGCGTTTATTTTATTACTGTATTGCTTTCTGCAAGTTTCACTCTTTGTAGATGTTTACAAAAAAAATACCCTAAAAAATTTTTAGGCGACCCATAGGTTGAGAATCATGGGAGTAGATAACTGTTAACGCAATGATAGTAAAGGTTTCGCTATATGAGAGACAAATTTCTTATTCTTATCACTTAATTTACTCAAGATAAAACGTTGAGTCGCTTTTCCACCTTAATCGTTTCTTTTTTTATACTCCTAGCTGTTTTTCTAGGTCGCCTAAGCATGAAAAGTGAAAAACATGCACTGTTGGGAAAATCACAATCTCAATTTTCAAAGCTTGATCAACAAAAATATTTTAAAGGATTTTTTAATCTTTAAATTTCGTTCTACGAACTCGGCCAGTTTTATTCAAGTTCAAGTTTGAGGTCAGCAAAATTATTCTTTTTTCGAGAGCGAGTTCGGCAAAAATACCAAGTTTTTTCGAGTTCAAGTTCGAGTTCGCAGCACTGTCTTGTCGTCGCGCTGAGCAAACTGTTGTAACTTAATCGTATCTCATCTAGAGGTTTGCCCCAGTCGCTAGACAATTTTTGTCATTTTTCGTAAAAAATAACTATTTGAATCACATTTCGCACGTTTTTAGAACTACTTAATTGCTAAAATCGCTAAGAATTTAATTGCTAAGATTCGGAAGTCGTTTGAAAGAATTAAATTGCTCAACCTCTTTAGCCCCTCTTCTTTACCTGTACAGGTCAAATCCATGACACGTTTAAATGCTTTCATTCATGAATCAAATTTTGTAAGTGATATGACTAAAAAGAGGAGAGCGGCAGCCCACTTTGCCCTCCTGTTTGCGTCACTTGTCATTTTACATTTAGCTTTGGCCTATACATCATGAACAAACAAAATTTGCCAATTTTAAAGTAGTGGGTTTGTTCGCTGTTGGCAAAGAGACAAAATATATACGGTAGGTTAGTATATCACTGTTGTCGACAATCGATCAGTAGCGTAGCCAGCGGGGGGGTGGGGGGAGCTCGAACCCCCCCATTGGCCTGAAAAACATGCAAAATAGCACGTTTTTAGTGCTTTTGAGGCCGATTTTTGCTCCAAAAATGAAAACAGCCCCCCCAAAGGAATTTGGGAACCGAAGTTGTGAAGAACTTGCCGTTGTTTGGACCAGAATATTGGTTCTGGAGCTCACTCAAAGTCGGTGAAGACCTTTTTTTTTTTGAGATCGCCTAATTTCGGCCAGAAAAACCCTTTGAATTTCTAATTGCGGCCGGAAAACCCCTTAAAATTTCGGTGAAGACCTTTTTTTTTACTGGAGATCACCTGCATTCGGCCGAAAAAAACCTTGAGTTTCTGATTTCGGCCGGAAAAACCCGTTAAATTTCGGTGAAGACCTTTTTGTTTTGGAGATCATCTATATTCGGCCTGGAAAAAACCTTGAATTTCTTCTTTCGGCCGGAAAAACCTTTTGAATTTCGGTAGAGACCTTTTTTTTCTTTTTTTTTTGAGATCACCTAATTTTGACAGAAAAACCACCTCAATCTAATTTAAGACTAACGAAAATTTGGGTCGAGTTCGTTTTCGGTTGTATCAAAATTCCAAAAAAACCCTCCTACCCCCTTGCGAAATCCTGGCTACGCGATTGCAATCGACAATAAAGTAATATGTACACAATGTATTCACTCTTTTTTGATAAGCATCAGTAAATTTTGAATTGTGACTGGCTGTTTTTAATTTTTTGCCGATTTTCAGCCTAATTTGTTTTTTGATTCGTTCTTAAATTTTGAGAGCATCGACGTCAATTTTAGCAACTATGCTTGTAAAATAGTTTAATTCCTATAGCTTTGTCTACTTCGAGTTGAGGTTTTTGCTTCTTTAGCAGCGTATAAAATTGCAAGAGCGAAAAGGCGAACTTTCTTTAACAACTGCTTAAACGACTGCCAAAAAATTTCTCAGTTATTTGTGCAGCACTCTATAATCTCAAAAGTAGCATTGTGTACATCCTTTGACACAAAAACTTCGATTACATGGGGATTAAAAAAGTCGCAAAAACATCTGTAGGGCTCGAATTGGCAAGAACTCTGTAGGTTTGCTTGGACTCTAGTTTCGTTCCTCGTCATCAAAACCGCTATGTGTGAATGACATGTTTTCTCAAGTAAAAACGCGACAATCTTAATCTCCAGGTGCAAAACCTCTTTGTCCAACCAATAATGTAACCGCTTCGTTAGCTTCTTACAAAACTACATTTTACTTACAAAATTTACTCAATCTCGCTATTTTATTTTTTCTACCAAAATTACAAAATTAGCAATTTTTTTTTACGTACAAAAATTACCCAGTCTCGAGACCAGTTTTTGAGCTACGAGACCAAGACCACAACGGTTCGAGACCAAGACCAAGACCGGTACAAAACAGCCGAGACCAAGACCGAGACCACAAAAATTGGTCTCGAGACCTACAGCCCTGCGCGAGTTAACCGAATGTGGCTAGTTAACCGAAGGATCGCCGACACTAAGCCCGAACTGGGTAGGGCCCGAAGTTCGTCTGAAGCTTAGGCCCGAACCCGATCCGAAAAACTCTGCGTCAGGGTGATCCTTGTGTTGGACAAAGGACTTTCAAATCTTTATTCCTGCGCTCGAGAGGTACACGCTTCTCAATTCTTGATTAAGGATCGATTCTTAATTACGGGCCTTATAGGTTATTGCTTATACCGGTATGTCATTTTTTCATTGGAATTAGCTAAAATTTTCAGCGGCTTCCGCGAATCCCGAAACTTTTTACTCGATTCATAAAACTGAGTTAAAATTTTGATTCCTCACTGGAATTTACAGACCCCCGCCTACTTTAAAATTGGCTTCGGCGTCCATCATTGTGGCAACTGAAGAACAGATTGAAGTATTAGCTACCAGCACCATACGTAATGTTTCAAACAACAACAGTATGCATCATAATTAGGGTTCGGAGTCGCTGAAAAAAAAAGCCAAAAAAACTACCTACTATCGAATTATTCGCTATACTTTGAAAAATAACAGTGATTCGACTAGCGATTGACAATCGCTATTATTGTTTACAACGACCACCGCTACTGCTATTGAGAGCGACTAGCGAATAGCAATATTTTAAAAATACAGTGTTTCCATTTAAAAATTTTGAGATATTCGAATTTATTTTTACCTGTGAATAAAATGGCAGCATACGTTGTAAAAAGGTCTATAAAGTGCTTATAGCATGAGGGCTTGTATAACATTTATTCCTCCATTTTATTTTATTTATTTGCCATCAATTATATCGATAAATAATAAAAGATGTATCAACTTTAACAGTCCTGGTATAGTGTAATCTTTAAAAAAATCTCCTACGGCAAATTCGTAGCAAGGAGGCAATGAAGTGATACTTGGAACTTCGAGTTTGTTGTCATCCGGAGAGTGTTTCACTTATCAGAAGCACACAAGTAAAACTAACGCTAGAAAACATTATTTACAATAATAAGTAAGCCAGGTTTGAATCACATTGCTGTAAACAAAAAATAAAATAAAACGGAATTTTTTAGATAAGAAAAACATCATCACAATACTATATTTTGATCTTTTTCAACCATAAAGAAGTAGTACTCATTTTTAATTTGGGTAACCACCAACCACATTCTGTATCATACATCTTTTTCCCATTTAACAACAGCGTGTAATAAATTAAGCGTGAAATGAATTGAATTGTAGATTAATTTTTAAGTGGGCAGTTCCACTATGCTTTCATCAAAAAACATTTTAGTCTTTTTAAAGATTTTTGATGATTTACCCTGTTTTATGGAAGTCTCTATGGAGTTCCATGTCTTCGGACCTTGAAATTGAATTGATTTTTGCAATTTGCTAGTTCGGTACTTTGGTAAGAAAAAGTTATCAACCAGCATATTCTAGCTGCTTTGCCCCGACATCAGGCCAGGCGCCACGGGGGGAGGGGGGAATTTTGGGACCGTGCCATTCAAATCACTGCTTGTGCCTCCCTAAACGAGAAATGTGCCCCCAAGCGAGGATTGTGTCCCAAAGAAAATGACAGGCTCGGTGCCACTGGAGTGCGCAGCAGTGCTAGGCCTCACACCCCCAAAATACTGGTCATCCACCCAGTATTCTTGGGCAAGAACCAATTTTTTGCAGATTTTCCGATGAAAACCTTTTTTTTTGGTCTTCACACCAAAATTCACACATTTTGCGATGAAGACCTTTTTTTCTGTCTTCATCCCAGAATTCGTGAAATTTTGCGTATATTATGTGATGTAGACCTTTTTTAGAGTCTTCACTTTCAAATTTGAGGAAAAAAGTTTTTGTGCTCCCCCAAAAATTGTTTATCCCCCCCCCCCCCCCCCCCCCAGTTACACTACTCTGGTGCCGGGCCTGCCAGACATTTGCATTTAAAGAAAAAAGTGATGTTGACTTTTGTCACATTGCATCAACAAAAAAAAAACAAAAACGAAGTTCAGACCTGAAAAATGGAAGGAAGAATAAACGGTAGCCTACGAGCCAAGTGAATAAATTACAGAAAAGTCAACAAAATGTTGTGTACTCAAAAACTATTTTTAAATTTTTTAAAACTAGACAAAAAATGCAACATATTGATATTTTATGTTTTGACTTTTTCTCCAGCATAAACAGGTCTAGAGATATTGACCAAAATATTGCTATCAATGAAGCATGACGCGTGCACAATTTGAGCTCGGCGAAGTCGGCGGTCAAGGCAAACGATCAAAGCAAATGAAAAATAACATGTTGCGAGTTTCGTGCTTGTTACTTAAATTCCCTGTCTAAAACAAAGGCTTACGCCAAAGCTGTTAATCTTGCGCCAGTGTTACGCCGATTGACGTAGCAGCTCTTCAACTAGCGCCAACACGCCAGAGTGACAAATTTTCCACGCCGGAAATCTTTGGAAACGCATACATATTTTCCAGACAAGGGGCCTGCATTCGCAATTTTGTGATCTTACAACAGGCATAATTTTGCAAAAATTCTTGCATACTAAGATTCTTGCAAAAATTCTTACTAAAATTCTTGCAAAAATTCTTACAAAGATTGCATACTAAGATTCTTGCAAAAATTCTTGCATACTTAAGAATCATATAACAAACGCCTTAATGTATTAATTCACGGCATCGAGGAAGATGAAAGTAATACTTGGGAAAAGCGTGAGGAGACTGTGCAAAAATTTGAAACTTTCTTAAACGATGGATTGAATATTGATCCTGACGATATTGAGCTTGTCGATATTCATCGACTACCGCAATATCCGATTAAGAAGAATGGTAAAACCGTGCACAGGCCTATAATAGTTAAATTGATTAGCACTCAAGATAAAAATCGAATCTTTAGTTCGGCCAAAAACCTCAAAACATATAACGAGACGCGAAGAAGTTACGATGAACACTCTCCCTATGTGTATGTAACAGAACATTTGCCCGCAAAATTTCAACAACAAAGAAAATTACTCTTGCCTGACTTCAAGGAAGCAAAACGAAAGAAACAATCTACCTACTGGAGAGCCATTGATGGCAATTATTGCTTGTTTGTTGACGGCGACAAAATAGACTTACCAAAAAAAACGCCGAAAAATCGTTGATTTCCTAAGTTAACCTTTTCCTAAGTTAAACAATTTCGTAAGTTGTTTAGCTTAGGATCGATTAACTAATCCTAAGTTAATCGATCCTAAGTTAAACAATAAGTTAAACAATAATGTTCATGAATTTCATCGTACATGAAAACTCGAATCTAATGACTCTATAATGTAGCAAGCATAGTGTTTGTCTTAAATTAGAAAGACTCTCTTTAATCACTTAGAAAAGTCCTCAACTTTGTTAATTCTCGACTGCGAATTTATTTTTTACTTCTTAAAATTGTAACTATTTACTTTGATGAATGCTACAATTTATTAAACTTACCAAGGCGATCTCGATTCAAGACAAATTACAGAAAACAAGAAAGATTAGCTGGCTTTCTGCTTCGCTAAATACTTAAATAGCAAATGATATTAAAATCATAAATATATAAAAAAAAAAAAAAAAGATAATAAATTGTATCTTATCGCATATTAGAGGTTTTCTTCCAAACAGTCAATCTTCGCTCAGAATCGAACACAGTTACGCGCAATGGTGCTTATGTTGTAGACTGATTTTGCTTGCTGGTTTTGCGAAATTGCCAATATCGGGTTTTTAGTTTCAGTCTTGCGCTAAAAGATTGTGAAGTGCTTCTGACTTACAGTATTTTCGGTGTTGCTGTCTTTACTAAACTAACTTTGCTTTCACGATGTTAAACAAGGTCTATAGTTTCCACTTGGCACAGTATGTAGTCTAATTTGTTGATGATGAGAATGAAGAAACATAGATAAGCGAGTTGTTAAATTAGCAGTATCAGACTAAGATAATAGAGTGTTTTTGATTTTTTTTTTATTCATAAAGTTGACTTTCGGTTATTCTTCATTCCGACATTGGCCGCTGTAGCTCTGTATCTATTACTTTGATTTGTGTGATAGTGGGATAGCTAGTCTACTTTATATTTTTTACTGCTAAGTTCGAGATATGTTGGCGGTAGGGAGGAGGCTCTTGCGGTCGATGTCGGGATGTGGAATTCTTCATTGAATATGGTAAGTCTTTAAACTCTTGTTTCAGAATGTAATGCTGCTTATGTTGTAATCTATTTATCTATTCTCCTTTGCATGGTGACGTTTGTAACTAAACAGTGTAACGGTATTTGATTTTTATGGCAAAGTCCAAAAGCATCGTGGGCTGCGATGCAGATGACCTGCTACAGTATTTCTCGTCGGGTCAAGATGCCACTGATTCATCTCTTTTTTTGCATACACCTAATAGTTTTCCAGATATCATGTCACTTGTGCCTGATAATATTTCTCCGTGTAAATATCATGATTTAAACTCTCAAAACAATATCTTTAATTCCTCGAAAAATCTATTTTTGTTGCACGTTAATATCCGATCACTTCAAAAAAACCACGATAATTTATGTGAATTTCTAGACCAACTACCCATAAAACCGCATTTAATTGGTCTCTCGGAAACCAAAATAAAACACCAGCCTCTCTTAGATATTTCCTTTCCCAATTATAACTTTATTCACGCTGCTTCACCCACTAATGCTGGGGGAGTGGGACTCTATATATCTGACTCTCTTGAATATGAGATTCTAGGAATCAATTCCCTTGATACTTCTGGTTGTGAAAGCTTATTCATCAAGCTATCGAATTTAACTAGCAAGCACCTCGCAATAGTAGGAGTAATCTATCGACATCTGAAAAATAATATTGCTCTCTTCACAGATAAATTGAGTACAATTCTTGACTCATATTTAAAACAACCTAATGATATCACTCTTGTGGGCGATTTTAACATTAATTTGGACCCTGAAAAATGCCAAACCGAGGCTTGGCATTATCTCAATACTCTGTTAGAATTTGGATTATTTCCAGTTATCACTAAACCAACTCGGGTCACTGCAACCTCGAAATCATTAATTGACCATATCTTCACCAACATAACAACTCGAACAATCTCATCAGGTATCTACCAAAGCGATATAACAGACCACTTTCCTATATTTTGTCTTATCCATAGCTACGCACTAAAACACAAAAAAGTTGACCAACGTGGGTTTTACCGAGATTACAAAGCTTTTAGTCTACCACCATTTCAAGAAGACATAAAAACCATTTTACAAAATGAGTTCGCATTAGTGCCTTTAACTAGCGAAAACAATGTTAATAGCGTATTGGAACAATTCATTTCATCAATTAAATGTGTGGTTGACAAACACGCCCCCATAAAAAGAGCATCACGCAAAAAAGATAAATTATTTAAAAAGCCTTGGTTAACGAAAGGGCTTCTAATCTCTATTAAAAATAAACAAAAAATGTACAAAAACAATTTTTTGAATGGAAATGATGCTCAAAAACTGCTTTTCAAAACTTACTCCAACAAATTAACCAAAGTCAAACGCCTTTCTAAAAAAATGTACTTTTATAAACAATTCGACGACAACCAAAATAATAGTCGTAAAATGTGGAAAACCATCAATTCACTTCTCCACAATAAAACAGCTGACATAAATTCTCCACCCAATAATATAAAAATAAATGACAAAATCTGTGACAATCTATTGACAATGGCTGAACATTTCAACAAGTTTTTTTGTACCATTGGCAAACGTCTGGCCGAAAAAATGGAAAACAACAGCAGCCAAAGTGTAACTCGATACTTAACTAACATAGTTTCCTCTTCAATATTTCTTGAACCAGTTGATGAAAGAGAACTAATTAGCATAATTAATTTATTACCTTTGAAAAAATCGGTCGGGCATGATAACATTCCTGTCATTTTTATTAAATTAGTAGATAGAATTATAGCACCTTTTCTGGTTAAAGTAATCAATGCATCATTTGATTTCGGGATGTTTCCAAATATTCTTAAAATTGCTAAAGTAATTGCTATTTACAAGTCTGGAGACAAACAAATTATCAATAACTATCGCCCTATATCATTGTTATCCCCCTTTTCTAAAATATACGAAAAATTACTTTTTAATCGTTTTTACAAATTTCTAGATAAAAAATCGATTTTAATCCCAACACAATACGGATTTCGCCCTCACCACTCAACACAACATGCAATTTTAGACATTATCACAACTGCCTACCATAATATTAACATTAAAAATTTCACTGGGCTGGTAACACTTGATTTAACTAAAGCTTTCGATACGGTTTGTCACGAAAGACTGCTAATTAAACTCCATCACTATGGTTTTAGAGGAAAAGTTAATAAGCTGATTGGTTCCTATTTCTCGAATCGAAAACAATATGTTAATCTAGGTGATATTTACTCCTCACAACAGCATATCGGGTTAGGAGTGCCTCAAGGTTCCACACTAGGACCACTTTTTTTTCTACTTTATATAAACGATCTTCCTAATGCCACTAATAGTCTCCCTAGATTATTTGCAGATGACACATGTTTAATTCTTAGTCACTCATCAGTAGCCAAGTTAGAAAAAAACATAAATCAAGACCTAGCCAATGTATCCAGATGGGCCATTACCAATCAATTAACAATAAATCCGACCAAATCCCACTTGCTTATTGTTTCGCCATACTTAAACAAAAAATCCCACTTGCTTATTGTTTCGCCATACTTAAACAAATCATCACCGCATGCCTTCATCACACTTGACTCATCTATTCTAAAAGAAGAGAAAAGCATAAAATACTTGGGTATAAATGTCGATAATCAGCTCCTTTTTGGAGATCATATCAAACAACTACGAACAATTGTTTCTCGTGCCGTTGGCATTATGACGAAGATAAGGCACTTTATTCCTTTACGAATACTAAAACAAATTTACTTCGCCTTCATTCATGCACATCTTACTTATGGCATTATAGTGTGGGGAGCCACATTTCCTTCTGACCTAACTCCACTAAAATCTCTGCAAAATAGAGCAATCAAATTACTTTCTGGAGCATCAAGGTTTCAGAGCGCGCAACCCCTATATAAAGAAAATAATATACTTAGTTTAAACAACTTATTAAGTCAAGAAACAGCTAAATTTATGTATAAATTCATTCACAAGCAACTTCCTGTACAATTCGATAACTAATTTGATAATGTCCATGCAATTCACAAAAGAAGTACGAGTACTTCACAAATGAAAAATCAATTCTACATTCCTAGATTCCGTACTAACAGATTACAAAGATCCATTAAGTATAGAGGAGTTAAAGTATGGAACGATACACCTAACGAAATTAAAAATAACAAATGTAATTTTTCAGCTTTCAAAAGAATCAACAAAAAATACCTAATCTCACAAGTGATTTGATTTCTGCAAATAAAAATATTGTTTTTTTTTCTTTTTTTTTTCAATTTTTCACTAAACAGCATGCAATCTGATAAGTAATTTTTGTAAAAAATCCATCCCGTTTATTTAAACATAATTTTGAACTTAAAGCACGAGCTAATAGTTATTAAGCCATAACTATTGACCAACAAAACTTAGGTGGCTGCTTGACTCGAAGACCGGCAGGTCACTTCGCAGCCCTCCTAGTCCACACGTATAAAAATAATAACCGATCCTCTCGTGAATTACTGTTTTAATTTTGTGACAAAATAAAATATGATTGATTGATTGATTGAGTGATAAGAAACGCGATTATTAACTAGTAGCAGTGAGTAGCCTTGCTATCACCAAATCTGAAAACTTGGCTACTGTCACTGGAACCTGTAATCCTTTAGGCTACCAGCAGCCTACTAATCTACAGCACACTACGCCTTTTGTGATTTTACGAAATTGCGAAAAGCAGGGTTGCCAATAGTGCAAGTCATAGGTGGGCACAAGTCCGTTAATCCGTTAATAACGAAACTAACTTTTTCATTAACTCGTTTATCCGTTAAAAATTTTTTTCATGTTAACGGACTAAATTAACTTCCGTTAAGGTCTGTTAACTTCCGTTAAAGTTTTTATCGTTAATATCTTGCACCATTCATTCATCGCACCGGTACAAACCAGTTTGCACTGGTAACACTTGTTGCGTATTAGCACGAGTTTTATAGAGAGCAAAGAAAGGAGCGCTTTTTTGTGGCAAATAATAAGCTGCAGCCTCATAGGTCTATTAATTATCGCTGTTCACAATTTCCAAAGATTTTCCGATCGCAGCTTCGTTAGTGCATTTGAACTTATTTTTATCTTGAAATTACATTAGACTGTAAAATGTGACTTCCAAAACACAAAAAAACCACAATAGCAATAAATATTTCCTTACAATCAGCTCAACAGCGTCAATACGTGTTTTAGAAGCGAGTGAATAAAAAGAAATGTAAATTACATGCAAAATATTAACAAATTACCGGACTTTATTAACTTTCGTTGATTAAAGCTGAAAATAACGGATTAACGTTAACGGAAGTGTGAAGTTTGTTAACGGACTAGTGGTTAACGAAGCAAACGTTTTGTATTAACTTGCCCACCTATGGTACCAGTCGCGTAGCCAGGATTTCGCAAAGGTGATTTCGCAAGGATTTCGCAAACAATAGTGAACGAACTTGACTTAAATTATCATCAGTCTGGAACATAGGCGTAGCCAGGATTTTTGATTGGGGGGGCCCAAACCACAAATCACATGCAATGACGTCATCAGAAATGTTCAAAAAAGGATTTTTTGTGGGGCAAAGATATCGTAGAATGGAAGATCTGAAGCTGTAGTCTGTTGGCACTTAACCAGAATTTTGGTAAAGGGAGAGAGCGAAAACTAATCGTTAGAACATGCAAATGACTAACTTAGGAGACGTGTTGAGTAAGCTAGTGTACTCAAAGGTACCACAGACGGGGGTCTGGGGGCGGAGCCCTCAGCCGCCGGTGGCTATGGGGGTCTGGGGCCAAAGCCCCCAGCCCCTGGGCGATTTTTGTAAGTTTTTGGGAAAAAAAAGCTATTTTAATCCCATTAGATCACATTTCGCCCGTGTTCACAGCCATTTGAAAGAACTAGATTTTTAACATATAAAAGCAATCGAAAAATTTTAATTGTTCAATCCTCCTTTTACTTGCAATTAAATTCCAAAATGCCTTTAAAATCTTGCATTATGGTGTAAAATTTCAATTGTGGGTGATTTGGTCCATGTAGGGGGAAGTAAGGCATATTGCCTCCTGCAATATTTTAGCAGTAAATAATAATCCACTCGAAGATTTTCCTTAGAGATTTTTGTTTTGTCATGAAGGTAACCAATTACAAGATTACATGTACGGCCAAGGGGCTCAGGCCCCCTCAATTCAATTTCAATAATTTGTTTGATGAGCATTTTCCCTAGCTATTGTTATAAAAGTATTTTGTGCGTAAAAACTGGCGAGGTGAATCGTTATTGAAAAATAGTGCAATAGATAGTTACGCTTACTAAACATGTTATTCCCGGGCCGGATTTACACTGCGCGGGGCCCCTGGCACTGAGAGAATTTTTGCAACATCTTCCTCGCAAACATAAAGTGAAGACTAAAAAAAGTTCTACCATCTGAGGACCGGGTTCTGGCACTGAGCCATATGGCAAATACGGCATTGGTTATTGCATTACGTTCATAAAAAGTTAAGATGAGGGCCTGAGATAGCAACTTTCGGACAAAAATTCTAGATTTCACCCTGGTTATACGTTTAAATTGGTTGAAAAAAATTGAATTAAGGGGGTACGCTGGGCCCCCTGGTCGTCAGTATTATTTATTGTTAATTACTATTGTACGCGTGTACTGTTGTACGCAAAGATGCTAAAAGAAACTGAAAATGAAGCAACAAGTTTTTTTTTTTGTCAAATTTTTGTCATTGGTGGCATTTCAATTGAGGGGTCCCGAACCCCCAGGGCCACCCCCTTGGGCCACTCCCGTGGCTACGCCTATGATTTTGAGATAAGATCACACCTTAAGTTCATTTATAAAAAAAACATTTAAAGCAAAATTTAAAAAACTTTTTTTCCAGAACGTAGAGGACTTGAGTCAAGTTACTTGACAGTTTTTTGAAACCTCCAGGAATTGCATGACATTATTAGGACGTGAACAGGTGGTCGTCATTATTATTACTTGCTTTTGCACGCGTATATCTTAAATTAAAGAAACTGCAGTTCCGGACAAGGACAACATACTGGCTATGCTTTCATTATATGTATCATTGGTAGTATTTCAGTTGGGGGTTTGCATTACCGCCTGTGTTATAACTTTAAGTTCATAATCACGTTAAACGAGTGCCTGGGATTGCAACTTTTAGCACAAACTTTTCGATTTTTCACAGGTTTTGCGTATGTATTGTTGAAAATTTGATTGGCGGGGCTCCTGGCCCGGGACCCTTGGTCATCAGTTAGGGGCCCCATGGCCCTCTGGTCATCAGTTAGGGGCCCCAGGACCCCCTGGTTGTTAGTTAGGGGCCCTGGGGGTTCTTGGTTGTCAATTAGGGGCCCCAGGGCCTCCTGTTTCTCAGTTAGAGGCTACGGGGCCCCCGTTTCTCAGTTAGGGGCCCCTGGACTCTCTCGTCGTCCGTAACTGCAACTAAACATCGCTAGGCTATGTTATCCTAATTTTTTTATCATTGGTGGTCTTTCAATTGGGGGGGCCCGGGCCCCCTGGGCCCCCCTTCTGGCTACGCCTATGTCGCTGCCGCTAGTTGCATGCAAACCAGCAGCCGCTGCCGCTACTTTAAAAAATAAATAGCAAAAAGAACGATGGCATTCAAATATGGTACCTAATGGTGAAATCACAGTGTTATTTACGAAAGTTAATTATTAGAGCTTTTAAAATATCGGCACAGATTACAATTGGCATTAGCAGGAGACTAAATAGTGGACAAGTAAGCAAATCACCATTCAATTAGGTGTTGGCATGCTCCTTTCAAAAACACAAACATTTCAAAATGCTGGTTGATCAAACCAGCGCTTTGGAAATTACTTAGAAACTTACCCTTGGAAGTTACACTAGGAGGTTAAATTCCTTATCGCATTTTCTACACAAACAAAAGGCAGTAAAAAATTATTTAAATCACTATCGATTCAACAAGTTAAGGTTTTGCCATTAAAGCACGATGACTCACTGTATTCACTTTCTGTACAATTCTGTACATATAATTAACAATAATATTGACAACCAGGGGGCCCAAACCCCCTCAATTCAATTCTGGTCAACCAATTAAAATCAATTACCTGGCTGAAATTAGGGGTTTTTATCTTAAAAGTTGCTGCCTCGACTCTCTTCTCACCTTTTTAAAACGTAAGCAATAACCAGGGCGGGATTTACCACATGGCACCGTGCCATGGGGGCCCTGCGCTCAGATGATAAGACTTTATTTTTGGTCTAGGCTTATGTTTGGCAGGAAGATGTTGCGAATATCTCCAAAGTGCCAGGGGCCCCGGGCAATTTAATTCCCGCCCGGACAATAACATGGTAAGTAGGCGTAACCATCTAGTGTACGGTTTTCAATAACAATTCACCTCCACCTCGTTAGTTTTTAAGCGAAAAAATACGTTTGAAAAAAAATTATCTATGAGAAATGCTCATTGAACAAATCATTGAATTTGAATTGAGGGGACCTAGGGCCCCTTGACCGTACATTTACTCCTACAACTAGTTACTTTCATGTCAAAACAAAAATCTATGAGGAAAATTTTCGAGTAGGTTATTACTTACAACTAAACTACTTGCAAAACTTGTAAACGTATTTTGAACTAAATTTTAAGTAAAAGAAGAATTGAAGCAAGTTAATTTTTTTCAATTGGCTTTCAAATGTTAAAAATTTAGTTTTTTCAAATGGTTCTGAACACATGCGAAATGTGATCCAGTGGCATTAAAATAGCTTTTTTTCCAAAAAATTACAAAAAATTGCTCAGCGGCTGGGGGTTCGACCCAGACCCCCTTCTGCGATACGTTTAAATTACACTAGTTTACATACACACTAGGGCAATGACTAAAAACTTTTTTGCAGAATTTGAAATTGCCTGCTATGGCATTGAATGAGTTTTTTTACTATGTATGAAAGATTTCATAACAATTTTTGAAAATTTTACTATAAGGTCCCCCACTAACCCATTATTATGACCCAACTTGCCCAAATTTTTGGGTTTTCTGGTTTATGGCGCACGACAGCGACAATTTGCAAGCTCAAAAGCTCTTTAGGTGGATGGGCCTTATGACTACACACAGTTTGAAAACAATTTGAACAGAATCGAGCAATAGGGTCAAAATTTATGAGCAATAAAGTGCTAAACTCGTGAAATGCTGCCTCTAGCGGCAGAAATGCGAAAAGTACTATAATTGGCTTATTATAGTGTGAAATTGATGTCAAATTTTATTTTAATGGATAAAAAACAACTAAAGCAAGCATTTCAGTAAAAATTTATCATTTAAAAGCAATCTACATGATGCTTTGTGCTTAGGTTGACATACTTTTAACTTGTTTAAGCTTATATATGATAGTTTCAAATTCCAATTTTGAGTAGTAAAACTCTTATCATTGTCCTATTTTCGACTATGTCGTTGCAATCGTCTTTACAAAAGTTTACTGTAGAGGTTGAGCAACATCACTCTGAATTTGTTCTCCCATTCTCTTAAAAATTCAGTCAAAATACGCAGCAGCACGCAACCAAAAGCAAAAAGAGGAGGTTAAACTTCGTCACTAGCAAGCCTTAAAACACTTCCTTTAGCGTTTAGTTAAATTTTAGCCCAACAAAGCATTAAAAAGTGACAATTGTTGCCATAGAGTTTCAAACCTCCGCTTAGCAACTAAAAGATTTGTGACAAAAATATCGTTGCATAGAACCACACCTACAACTCTTCAAAAAAATTGAATTGTACAATAAGCCTTCTTTTGAATGATGTTAAAAACCATGATAATTTTTTTAGCTTCGGTTGGCGAAGGGACCATTCTCAAGCTGCATTTACATGGGCGACTTTTAGCCAGGCGCGTAACCAGGAATTTGCTATGGGGACTGTCTCGGAGGTGTGAAATCAAACTGGGACAGTTTACACTTTTGCAATTGGAACGTTTTTTTTGCCCGAAATTAGGTGTAGACCAAAAAAAAAAAAGAAAAAAAAATCTTCGCCCGCGTTGGAATCGAGTTTTGCGACCAAATTCTCTTCTAGTCCAGTGTCAAAGCAGTCACATTCTTATTGCCAGTGACAATGGGTGGGCTATTTTTGCTTTTGGAGCAAAAATTGGTCTCAAAAGTAATAAAAACAGGGCATTTTGCATACTTTGCATGCCAATGGGGGGCCAAACCCCCCTTCCCCGCCGCCCCTGGTTACGCTACTGCTTTTTGCTGTGAGAATCGACATTTTGCCTTTTAATCCTTCCTCAATTGCTCTTGTTTCTTTCGTTATCAGTTTGAAAAAGGAAAAAGGCAAAATGCCGATTCTTGCTGCTAAAAGTTGCCCGTGTGAATGCAGCTTCAGATTTACTCAAGGCAGTAGCCAAAAGAAAACCGGCTGGGTCAAGACCCTTCCTGAAAATACTTTAGCCTCCTCGGCAATAGCGCAACTAGTGGTTTAAGTCAAAGGGGCAAGCTTCACTGTTTATTTGTTACATTTTCGATTAATTTTGGTGAAGAAAACAAAAAGTTTTACCTTAAAATTCATGTTTTTTTTTCTGCCGGATAATGGTGAAAACCAAACCAACGAAGGTCTTCACCAAAAACTCAATGCTTTTATTCGTGTCATTTTTATTTTTAGAAGACTTTTCCCACTTTTGTCGTTTGATTTTTTACAGAACTTTGTTGCACCTGGAGGCCCATATCTAAGGAAGCTTCTGTGAAGCAAGAAAAAAACCAAAAGAAAAAAATAAAGTTTTAACAAAAATTTGCAGAAATTTTGCATCCTCCATATCTCCGCATGTAAGATAAAACTACGAATACCTGTTATATGTAGCAACCCCCCTTTAATTATGTACCCTGAGGTTTGTCGCTAGCCACGTGTCTGAACGCAAGCGGTCGTCTTTGCAAAGCAGTCTACCATCAACGCCAACTGCTACCGTCTAGCATGTATGATTAGGTTTAATTTAAATTTTGAAAATATTTCAATTTAAGTTTTCAAAATCTCATTATTAGAACAGTAATGTTTTCCTCTATAGTCGCAACAGTTTATGAAATACTTGCTTTAAACAAATTCTACCAACAAAATAAAATTTGACATCAATTTCACACTATAATAAGCCAATTATAGTACTTTTCGCATTTCTGCCGCTAGAGGCAGCATTTCACGAGTTTAGCACTTTATTGCTCATAAATTTTGACCCTATTGCTCGATTCTGTTCAAATTGTTTTCAAACTGTGTGTAGTCATAAGGCCCATCCACCTAAAGAGCTTTTGAGCTTGCAAATTGTCGCTGTCGTGCGCCATAAACCAGAAAACCCAAAAATTTGGGCAAGTTGGGTCATAATAATGGGTTAGTGGGGGACCTTATAGTAAAATTTTCAAAAATTGTTATGAAATCTTTCATACATAATAAAAAACTCATTCAATGCCATAGCAGGCTAATTTTTTGTTCTGTGGTCATTACCCTAATACACGTGTCTTCCAATTTAGATATTTTTATTTTTAACATTTGGTTTAAGTCCTCTCCCTCTAGAAAACTCTTGGTTTAGTGCCAAACCAGGCCACGGATTCTGATCTTCCATTCTACGTCTTTCAAAATTTTTAATGACGTCATTGCATGTGATTTTTGATTTGGGCCCCCCCAATCAAAAATCTTGGCTACGCCTATGCCCGGGGGGAATTTCGGTCCGTGCCCTCAAACCACTGCACGTGTCCCCCAAGCGAGAATAAACTTTTGCACTAGCACAAGAGGACCAACAAGCTTTTGCCCAAAACCAGGTCACCTCAAACGCTTTTCTATGAAAAATCAAGACAGATCGAGTGGACGTGACCAAGTAGCCAAAAATTTTGCGATGAAAACCTTCTTTTTATTTTTATTTTTTGGTTTTCACCTCCAAGTTTGAGGGCAAAGTTCATACCAAAGGAGGATAACATATGACTTTAAGCAAAATATTCACCAGATTGCTGCTGGATTACGAATTCGTCTGGTCTCGGCTGCGTAAGCGTCCCCCCAAAAGTTTTTGTGCCTGCCGAAACACACTGCTCTGGCGCCATGCTTGTTACTACACTGTTCTACTTGCACTTGCAGTGCACGAACTATACTGTGGTCTGTGACCAGATAGCCAACAAATCGTCTTCATTTGTCCAACTAAATGCTAGCATTTTGGGGAAATATCGCGGAAAACCGTCTTTGCGATTTACAAGTTTTTAGCAATTTATCGAACTGTAACTATCGCATTTTCGTTGAAGAGATACTGCTCGAAATCGGCTTTATTGAAATCGGTTTTATCAGTTCAAATTGGCCGGCTACAAGACCACATTATTCGTTCAATTTTGGTTCAGAAAAAATAAGACCACGTGCGATAAAACTTGCCTATACATATACAAGCAACGACAGAACGTCACAAAGGTAACCTGGTATGTTCCACTAAACTAAACTAACATGGTAACAAGAGCAGAATAAAACAAGCGCAGAGTAAAGACTCCAAACGGTAACATGTGAAAATGTGAATCGAAAAAGTCTTGAAAGAGTTAAATAGCAGTAGCGGCAGCGGCAGAATTTTTGCTTAAAAATAGAGAGCTGACGCGCTGCCGCTTTTTTGGCTAAAAAAACAGCGGTGCTGCCGCTTGTCGCTGGTGACAAAAAAAAGTAGCGGCGCTGCCGCTACCGCTACCGAAAAAGTAGCGGCGCTAGTAGCGCTGCTGTGTCAATCACTGCGTTTAATACATATGAAACGCAAAAGTCAGTTCAAAAATGATTCATAAAGAAGAAGGCGTGAAGATCAACATAACTCAGTTTTTTTCAAATAATAAGAGTCATTTATAAATGTACTGTTTAGCGAGCTTTTTTTATGACCACTCTTTATCTTGCCTTATCAAACATTAAATGTAGTCTCCTATCATTGCACTGTCCCAGCGGCTTTTATATCATCTTTCCATTGGCTCAATATCCAGGTGAAATCTCTCACCACGCTCCTCACTGAAGTCACAAAGATTTTCTTGAAAGCAATCCAGATGAAAGCATATAAAAAGTGAAGTTTTACAGACGTTTGACAACCCATGCTTTGGTAACTTTTGATAAGCTTTTACACTAAATATTTGTAATTTGGATCCTTTTTATTTTCCAAAAATCCATCAACCACACCTCGAAATGCTTGCCACGCTTCCTATTCTGTTTTATTTTTTCTTCCAAGGTTTTAGACTTTAACAATGTGTTTTTCTGGGGACCAGTAAACATTCCTCCGCCTTTTATTTTGGCCTTTGATAGCCTGGGAAACTTTTAACGGATTTCTTGAAAAACTTCTCCAAAATCCAAAACTTTGAAAACTGTTTTACTAGACCTAATTTGATATGAAGTGATGGCAGTAACACATTTTCCCTGCTTACAAAAGGCTCTTTGATGACGGTGTACATTCCTGGTGTTAGTTCTTTTCATGTCGGCCGATGAATTTTCTCGTAGTGCTCAGCACCTTCAGCTCTTTTATTCACAAACACAAAAAGCAAGAGTATTTTGTGTATCAACCCTGTAGACTCAGCAAAAATTGTAGCATTTTGAAGTCACCACAAACATACCACTTAAACTGAGCAGAATTGATTTTAATGAGCAGTTGCTTGACATTTTCATAGTCTTTCTTTATCTGCAGTGAATAAGCAAGGGGAATTGATGGATACATATTGCCATTGTGAAGTAACACCGCTTTAAGACTTTAGGAAGAACTGTCAATGAAAAGCCGCCATTGAGTAGGATCATAATCTATTTCAACAGCACGAAACAGGTCTTCTACATCTTTGCAAGAGCAAAGGTCTTCAATAACACCAAAGTAGACAGAAAACTCCAAGTTACTCTTCGTGTAATCAGTACTTTTGCTGTCATCGCCAAGCAGATTCCACTCATTCAATCTGGATGTTAATAACTCTGCTCCAGATTTTGTATGATCTATATAGATCACGTATTAAATCATCCACTTCTTGTTTAGTGGGAAAATGAGGTTCTGCACTAGTTGTTGGTGCATATTCTGCATCAATATCAGAATTTTCACTTGCTGTTGCTGAGTCTTCACTTAAGTACGTTTCCACCTGAAATGATAAAGTACCAGTACATAGCAAGAAATTGGATCCAGTCTTAGAACATATGAATACTGTTAGTTTCATTAACCATAAAAAATCACCCACATTTGATGGTGGGCTTAGAACCAGTAAGGCGTCGCTGTGAGGAACACGTGCAATAGATGAGGATATACTTAGATACGCCATAGCTCTTCTTCCTCTAACATTTCGGTACTTTGAAATATTTATCATGTAAAAATAGCAATCATCATGATGATTTTGGAGTTCTCTCCAAACTCTGGGAACTGCAAATGACGTAACTCTTCCAGAACCCCTCAACCATCCTACAAGATTTGATCGACAGCTGCCACAGATTACATGTGGCGCCCAGGACTTGTCCTGATCGCCAAAGTTTATCCCAAAATATATTGTAGTCTATACGCTGTCTAATACTTTGTTTCTTCTACAATTTTATACGAAGGGTGTCGGCCGCTGATATAGTATCCACATAAATAACAAAAGCAATCTGGTGAAGTTTTGCACTGTCTACCGGCCATTTTTATTACAGTATTTGAACGATGAACTCAATTAAGATTAATACAAGACTGTACTCAATAAAATGTAACCATAGAGGGTAGAAACACTGCTACTGAGTAGGCTGTTGACATACATGGCTGGCATGATAGACAAAAACTGATAGCATTTTGTAACCAGAGCTTGAAAATCATACACACACACTTAAATAAATTAGCCAAACAAACTTTTTAAAAAATTTTGTTACGTAGTGATATCGATGCTATTTTTTAGCTGGAATGAAATATTTTATTTACTGATAAATACAATGCACCATGATTGCATCATTGAAGACGTCATAATTTAAAACAATTGTTCTTTCTGCTGTTTCTCCAAATGAATTGCGTGTGGGATTCGTGTGTAACTCCTCGCCGTGAAGTGAGTTACTTGTCCCAATAACTTTTCTACTGTAGAGTGTGTATGCTTCTTGACTTTCGTAAATTTTCCTCTTGCAATTAACTTACTGACGAAGGGATAAATTGTCTCTCTCGTTCAACGCAAAACCAGACCAATCTTCAACTGACGGAACTATATTGGTGCAATTTAGAGAACAGAATCAGGATAAATTGTAATTTGGATTAGAATCTTAGAATTTAGAATACATAAATTTAGAACTACGTAACTTAGAATGATCCAGAAATTTAGAATTACGAAATTTAGAATAATCCAGAAATTTTGAATTATGAAATTTAGAATAATCCAGAATAATCAAGTTATTGCGTGCAGCGCTATAGGCGCTCCGATATGTCTTGTGTTTTTTCGTTCGTATCGAAAGTCGTCAATGGATGCGTTGGCAAAAACAATGGCTATAAAGCGTTGGATAAAGTGATGGTATGCATTAGGGTGCCTTTTTCTTCATGCGTTTGCATAAAAAAATATTCATTGTCATCAGCTGTTGAATAATATAATGAAAATAATACTGCAGTAATCTAAAATTTTGTGAATCACAAAAATGACAAATAATAATCAACGCAATATATTAAAAATGATGTTATCATGCACGTGGCGTCATCATGCATGTGACGTAACCATCTGCGGCGACTTTATCAGAGATGTCGTTGAAATAACAAAAGTCCTAACTGAAAATAATATTTATCTACATTTAGAAAAATTTACATGCTGTTATAAGGATTTGCTCAAATTTTTTGCTAGAGCTTCGCTTCTTCCTCTTAATGACGTGGTGTAATAAATTCATTAAGTACTGCGCGCATCTCTCCAGGCATTCGAACAATTATAGTATTTATCCTCACACTTATTTTCTTAATAATTCTTCATGCAGAGTTTTTGTAATCCAATAGTTTATTATTTGGGAGTCCTATTGGCGAATTCCAACTCATAAATTGTTTTGTGGATGTGATTTCCCCCCCCCCCCCCCCCAGACCGCTTGCCAGTGGCTGGAGTTCTGTTCTTTCTTATCTCAAAACAAACTCTTGGCGCTCGCGTTTTTTCAGAACAAGTTGGCGTTCTCAAGACACGTTTCGTGAGTTACGAGCAGGGCATGGTATGGAATGGAATGGAAGACGATTTTTTCATATTCCATTACGACAATTTTCTTCCATTCCATACTAAAAATCTTCCATTCCATACTACAATTTTCGTCCATATTCCATTCCATACCAAGGTAAGTTTAGACCGGAAGCTAAGCGTAATTTGTATTGTACTTTTGCAACGTTAAGCATACGTTTGCAAGTAGTCGCTTGCAAAGGTGAGTAGCATGGTACGATTCATCTCGTCCCATTATTTGAAGCACTATCGCAATGAGCTGCCATGAAAATTCACTCAGCATGAAAATATTAACTCTCAATTAACAGGCAATAGGTTGATAGGTATGCGACTATGCACTGATTTTAATGATTACAAGTTTGTAATCACACCAACTATGAAATTTGGCATAGCCGAACTGCCAAAAACATTTTATAAAAATACCGAAAAAAGTTTAAACGCAAAAAAAAAGAACAACAAAGAATTAAGCTCATTCGAGGATAGAAAAGTAAACACAAATTTTTGCTACGGTCAAAGAAAAAGTTTCGTCACTTGGCAAATTCAGTGCCGTTGCTGCGGGGGCCAAGGGGGCCTTACCTTCCATTTTGGATTACTAAAATTACGTTTTTTGGAACATCATGTAAGGTCAAAAAAACCGACAATGATGCAAAAAGGAATAATAACGTTCAATTCTACCTACTTGATTAAAGTTATCTACATTAGCAGTATTAAAGTTTTTAAATATCGAAACTTTTGTGGTTAAAGTATCAAACACCAGATTTAACATCCAAAGTTTACACCTCTGAACCTGATCACTAATAGGTCATCAAGTACCATTTACGCTAGTCATATCAATTTCAAAACCATGAACGTTTGCATCGTATTCAATTCAAAATATTTTAGCCCGAAGGCAGAGTATCTCAAACTATGAGTCGGGATGCACAACGGGCCGCTAAGCATTTACTGATTCAGTGGCGAAACTACGAGGGCAACAAGGGATTCAGCCCCCCCCCCAGCCAAAACACTTAGACAATTTAACCCTAAAAGGCAAGTGTTTAAAAGTGTGTTTGAATTGACTTGTTGGTAAAGTAAGGGCTGAAGGGGCTAAGCAATTTAACTTTTTTACTGGCTGCTAAAAACGTGCGAAATGTGATCCAAATGGCGTTGAAATAGTTATTGTTTTTTCGAAAAATCAAAAAATCGTCCAGCGACAGGGACTTCACCCCCAGACCTCCGTTTATACGAGATGATTGAGTTGCAGTACTTTGCTCAGCTCGCCACCCAACCCATGCATTTTTCAAACAAAAAAACTTTAATATCCAAGCCCCCCTCTTTTAGCAAAATCTTGGTTGCATGCCTGTTTATCGGTGTGTCGTATAGAGCAGAAATGTAGACCAACAAAATTGTTTATTTCGTTTTTTAAAAGACCAGCTGTTTTTGTTTTTTTAGAGCACGCTCAAGGTTGTTTAGGTCGGAGTCACGTCTGCAGATAAACTTTTCAAGAGACTATGGGCCGGAAACGAAAGGAACTAAGAAACGCTACCGGACTTACTTGTCTCGTTTTCAGACATGATTACAGAATTTTGAAATTGCGCATAATTTGCAGGGTATAAGATTAGTTTTAATGTGCAAAAGTTCCGTCTGTTTTCTTGCCCCTCACTTTGTTTGCTCTGGCAGCGGCACTAGACAAATTGTCATTCTCAAAACAAAAATTAAGCCAGTCAGCATCAATGCAGATGCAAATTGCGATGACCATAGCCTCTTGCATGATCTGATAATGCACTGTTTGCGCAATGTTCATGACCAAATTACCCTACTAATTTGTTGACAGATGATTAGCTGCTATGCGCTTCCTCATATTTTTAGTTATCACTATATTTTTCTGTAAAATCCATGTGCGAAATCTAGTATGGAATTGGTATGGAAGAATTGAAGATTGTCTTCCATTCCATTCTTGAAATCTTCCATTCCATTTTATTCTGGTATCTTTCGTATTCCACACCGAAATTTCCGTTCCATTCCATACCATGTCCTGGTTACGAGGTGTGACAAAAAGAAACCGTACTGCATTAACCACGATCTTGGCACAATGCCAACTGGCAAGCCACTTGGTCACCGTAAAATCCAACTTCTTAGCCATATTGCGTTGCAATTTTTTTGCAGTAGGTTTTTCCACTTCTGTGGTACAAGTTTTTGTGTAACATAGTATCAGCAGCTATATTGTCATAATTTTGTTACTTTTGTCGCGTTTGTTTGCACTCTGTGCTGTTGGTTGTTAAAAAACTGTTAGTGGCTCATGAATGGAACAACGGATCAACTTGATATTTTAAGTGAAACTAAAGTAGACCCCAACTGAGTGTTTTTAACTTCTTAAAAAAGCCTATTGTTTCCTCAGTTTCAGTTTTTTTCAGCATTTTTTACGTACAACAGTATTTAACAATAATATTGACAACCAGGGAGCCCGGGCCCCTTCAATTCAATTATTGCCAATCAATTTATTTGTGTTATCCGTGTGAAATTGAGGGTTTTTGTCCTAAAAGTTGCTATCTAAGTCCTTAAACTTTGCCAGGGGCCCCGTTCTTACTTGGACAAAATTTTTTTGGGGGGGTTGGGGGCTTCATCTATATTTTTGCAAGAAGATTTTGCAAAAATCTCCAAAGTGCCAGGGGTTACACGCAATGTAAATCCAGCCCGGTCAATAACATGTTTGGTATGCGCAACCATCTATTTTACTATTTTTGAATAACAATTCACCACCACCTTGCCAGTTTTTACGCGACTATATACTTTCGAAAAAAAAATTAGCTAGGAGAAACTTTTAACGGAAACTCATGGAACAAATTATTGAACTTGAATTAAGGGGCCATGGCCCCCGGGCTGTGCATATACTCCTATAGCTGGTTATTTTCATGACAAAACAAAGATCTTGAAGAAATATCTTCTAGTGGATTAATATTTACTGCCCAAATATTGCAGGAGGCAATGTACCTTACTTCCAGTAATGGGCACAGCGGCGATGTTCACCAGCGGGCGCTACTAGCGGGGCTACTTTTTTCGGTAGCGGTAGCGGCAGCGCCGCTGCTTTTTTTCGTCACCAGCGACAAGCAAGCGCCGCTGTTTTTTTGAGCCAAAAAAGAGGCAGCGCTTCAGAGCTGTTTTTTTAAGCAAATTTTCTGCCGCTACTGCTAATAAACTTCTTTCAAGACTTTTTCAAGTTACATTTTCACACGTTACCGTTTGGAGTCTTTACTCTCCGCTTGTTTTCACTCTGTTCTTGTTACCTCGTTATTTCAGTTTAGTAGAACATACAAGACCTTTGTGACGTTTTGTCGTTGCTCTTATACTGTATGTATTGGGGAGTTTTATTGCACATGGTCCGATTTTCATAGGTGGGCACAAGTCCGTTAATCGTTAATCCGTTAATAACGAAACTAACTTTTTCATTAACTCGTTAATCCGTTAAAAAGTTTTTTCATGTTAACGGACTAAATTAACTTCCGTTAAGTTCTGTTAACGGACTAAAGTAACTTCCGTCAAGTTCTGTTAGCTTCCGTTAAGGTTTTTATCGTAAATATCTTGCAGCTTCGTTGTGCATTTGAACTTGTTTTTATCTTGAAATTAGGTTAGACTGTAAAATGTAACTTTTAAAATACAAAAAGACCACCATAGCAATAAATATTTGCTTACAATCAGCTCAACAGCGTCAATACGTGTTTTAGAAGCGAGTGAATAAAAAGAAATGTAAATTACACGCAAAATGTTAACGGATTAGCGGACTTTATTAACTTCCGTTAATTAAAGCTGAAAATAACGGATTAACGTTAACGGAGGTGTGAAGTTTGTTAACGGACTAGTGGTTAACGAAGCAAACGTTTTGTATTAACTTGCCCACCTATGCCAATTTTTTCTCAATCCAAGTTGAACAAATAATGTGGTCTAGTAGCGAGTCAATTTGAACTGATAAAACCAATTTCAATAAAGCCGATTTCGAGCAGTATCTCTGTAACCAAAATGCAATAAATAGAGTTCGATAAATTGCTAAAAACTTGCAGATCGCAAAAACGGTTTTCAGCAATATTTCCTCAAAATGCTAGCATTTAGTACAACAAATGACGATGATTTGTTGGCTATCTGGTCACAGACCACAGTATAGATCGTGCACTGCGAATAGAACAGTACAGTATCTGGCACTGAGCCAGAGTAGTGTGTTTGGGAGAGGGGGGGCACAAAAACTTGGGCAGGGGGACGCTTCCGCAGCCGAGACCAGACGAAGTCGGAATGCGGCAGGGATTTGGTGAATATTTTGCTCCAAATCCTGTGTTATCCTCCTTTGGTATGGATTTTGCCCTCAAATTTGGAGGTGAAGACTAAAAAAATAAAAAAATTCTTTATCGCAAAATCTAAGGCTACTTGATTACGTTCACTTGATCTGTCTTGCTGTTTCATAGAAAAAAGCGTTTGTGGTTACCTGTTTTTGAGCAAAAGTTTGCTAGTTGTGCTACTACAAAAGTTTACTCTCGGTTGGAGAGCTCAAGCAGTGATTTAGGGGTACTCGGCTCGAAATGCCATCCCCGTGCATAGGCGTAGCCAGGATTTTTGATTGGAGGAGGGGGGCAAACCAAAAATTACATGCAATGAAATCTTCAGAAATTTTCGAAAGAGGAACTTTTTGTGGGACAAAGATATCGTAGAATGGAAGATCAGAAGCCGTGGCCTGGTTTGGTACTTCACCTAGAGTTTTCTAAAGGGAGAGGGCTTAAACCAAAAGTTACAAGTGAAAATATCTAAATTAGGAGAATTGTGTAAGTAAACTAGTTTACTCAAACGTATCACAGACGGGGATCTGGGGACGAAGCCCCCAGTCGCCGAGCGATTTTTTGGAATTTTTTTGAAAAAAAAGTTATTTTAATGCCATTGGATCACATTTCGCACGTGTTCAGAACCATTTGAAAGAACTAGATTATTAACATTTGAAAGCCAATTGCAAAAAATTAAGTTGTTTCAATTCTCCTTTTACTTATAATTTGGCCGAAAATACGTTTGTAATTTTGCAGTTTGGGGTTAAATTTTTATAAGTATTTTTGTAGTAAATATTCCACTCGAAGATTTTCCTTAGAGGTTTTTGTTTTGACATGAAAATAACCAGTTGTAGGAGTACATGTACGATCAAGAGGCCCCAGGCCCCTCCTTTCAAATTCAATAATTTGTTCAATGAGCATTTCTCATAGATAATGTAGTTTTCAAAACCATTTTTTAGCGTAAAAACTAGCGAGGTGGATGGAGGTGAATAGTTACTGAAATCCGTACAATAGATGGTTACGCTTAATTACCATGTTATTGCCCGAGCCGGATTTACATAGCGTGGGGCCCCTGGCATTTTAAAGATTTTCGCAACATCTTCCTGCCAAACATAAGTAAAGACCAAAAATAAAGTCTTACCATCTGAGCGCTGGGCTTCTGGCGCTAGGCCATATGGTAAATCCCGCCCTGTTATTGCATTACGTTTTTAAAAGGTGAGATGAGAGCCCTAGGTAGCAACTTTAAGATAAAAACCCTTAATTTCCGCCGGATTATACATTTTAATTGATTGGCAAAAATTGAATTTAGAGGGTCCGGGACCCCTGGTCGTCAATATTATTGTTAATTACAGTTGTAAGCAAAAAATGCTAAAAGAAACTAAAACTGACTAAACAAAAGTTTTTTTTGTCACATTTTTATCATAGGTAGCATTTCGATTGGAGGGGGCCCGGGCCACCTGGGCCCCCCCTTATGGCTACTCCTATACCCCTTGGCGCCGGGCCTGAGTAGTTACTTCAATGCGTAGTAAAATAAATTTGGCTACAACCAGGGGTGCCGATCTTTGTTGAGCATTGGGGGGAATAATTTGCAATTTTACCCCAAATTTGCTTTATTTTCAACATTGTGGAGGATGAACCTCGAGCACGATTTTGTTCAGGTAAACAAATTAAGAGAAGACCAAAAATAAAAAAAGGTCTTAACCAAAAATGGAACACTTTTTTCCCCGAATTCAAGTGGACACCTACACTCAGATGTACACCAGAGTCAAATTATTGGGGGGAATGCAGATGTAGACCACACTCGAACTATTGAGAGGGATAAAGTCAAATTATTGGAGGGATATATCCCCCCGTCCACCCCGGGTTTCGGGACCCCTGGCTACAATAGTTAACAGTACTGTAAAACTAAGAATTGAGTTTATAGTGCGCTGAGAATTGAACGAACAAATAGAACCAGGTGATATATAAGCTTCAAAGACAACTTAGCTATGTAGTTATACTCGTAGAAAAAATACTCAGTGTAACATGAATCGCATTGAGCATCATTTGCTTAACATGTACGTCATTTCTATACGTATCTCCTTCGACTTCGTAAACACCAATATCTTAAACGCTCGATCTACTTTTGCGTCAAAGTTAGACGAAATCATCGCAGGGACGTGAATCACCTATCATTTCTACAAAACTCCAAGAAATGTTTCGGAACTCGGTCGATTGATAAATTTTCCTTTCGGATCTCTACGCGAAGAATTATTTTAGTGGTTGAGGGCCGAGATTGTGATAAACAGATCGACTACTTCAGAGCTATAAGAGCCGGGACATAATTGTATAGAAGCTGAATACTGTATGTCATTGTGCTTTAATGGCAAAATCTTAACTTATTTGAGTCGATATTTCTTATTGCCTTTTGTTTGTGTAGAAAATGCAATAAGGAATTTAACTTTTTAGTGTAACTTCCTAGAGTAACTTCCTTAGTAATTTCTAAAGCGCTGGTTTAACCAATCAGCATTTTGTAATGCTTGTTTTTTTGAAAGGAGCATGCCAACACCTAATTGAATGGTGATTTGCTTACTTGTCTACCATTTAAGCCTGCTAATGCCGATTGTAATTTGAACCAATATCTAAAAGGCTTGAATAATTAACTTTCGTAAATGAAGTTGAAATTTCACCATTAGATAGGTATTTGAATGCCATCATTCTTTGTACTATTTTTTTTTTTTAAAGTAGCGGCAGCGGCCGCTGTTTTGCAAGCAAGTAGCGGCAACGGCGCTACTTTTTTATTTGAGTACAGATAAGCGGCCGCGCCGCTGCTTTTTTTGCCAAATAGCGGCAGCGCCGCTACTTTTCAAGTAGCGGGTGCCCAGCTCTGCTTACTTCCCCCTATACCTGGGCCCAGGCGCGTCACCAGCGGGGGGCAGGGGGGCGGGTACGATTTTTTTTGGAGATCACCTGAATTTGGGCGGAAAAAGCCTTCGAATTTCGGCGAAGACCTTCTTTTTTTTTTTTGAGATTACCTGATTTTGGGCGGAAAAAACTTTTAAATTTGTGATTTCGGCCAGAAAAAGCCTTCGGATTTCGGCGAAGACCTTTTTTATTTGGAGATCACCTGAATTTGGCTTTTTTTTTTCGGAGATCACATGATTTTCACTGAAACTTCGCCTCAATCCAATTCAGGAATAATGAAAAATCTTTGACCCCTTGATTTTGATTTTGCACCCACGATCTCGCGAAGTTGGCGACGCCCCTGTCTGGGCCAAATCGCTTACAAAATTTAACCCCAAATTGCAAGATTATAAACGTGGTTTAAACCTCATTTGTAAGTAAAAACCAATTTAAATTTTTGAATTGACTTTCAAATGTTAAAAATCTAGTTCTTTAAAATGGCTCTGAACACGTGCGGATTGTGATCCAATGGCATTAAAATAGCTTGTTTTTCCAAAAAATTGCCCAGCTTATGTGATACATTTGAGTTATCCTAGATTATTCACTACTTCTCCCAATTTAGATTTTTTCTCTTTTTAACTTTGGTAAACCAGGGCCTACGTGACAGAATATATTAGCGAGCTCGTGAAGGCCATTTTCGCTCGCTAAAAGGCATTATAACTAGGAAAAAACTTCGTCGGCAAAATGCTGTTTCCAAACCGTCTCGCCTAACATGCGTTAAAAATGCTCGCTCGAATATTTCTTTGCGAGATGTTGTGCTAACAGGTAGTAAAGGCCTCATTGTGACGTCAGATGCATTTCTACTTCAAAATAATGCATTCAAGCTTATACTGTGCCAGTATATGACGGTATGTCGTGCAATTGTTATGGAAAAAGATATTATGGGCCATGCGTTAGTATTCTAAGCTCGCAAAATCCTCCATTGATAATAATTAGTTGATCAACGACAAATTTTAATTATATTTTTGGATCAATGTAAAAAAAAAAAGAACAACTTTTACCATACCATATTTTTTTATATGACGTGAAGCGCTCTTGAGGTTGTTCATGGGTATGCTTTTATGTCAACAGCAACAATAGATTTCAAAATTTTTCTAAAGTGAACAAGTCGAAGTACACTGTTCTTTTTTAAAACCAGTAAATCTAAAGTTGAGACTGGTTGTTTTTAATTTTTTGCCAATTTTTAACCTCATTTGTTCTTGATTTTTTCTTTAATTTTTGAGCATCGATGTCAATTTTAGCGACCAAATTTGCAACATTGTTTTATTTCTAATGCTCTGTCGGCATGAGTAAAAGCTTTTTTCCTGCTTTGTAGCATCGAAAATTTTTTTAAGCAATCGTTTAACTGCCAAAAAACAAACGACTGCCGAAAAACCAACAAAACAACGACTGCCAAAAAAAATTCTCAAAAAGCGCTCTACACTCTTGGAATAGTTGCAATTTTGCTTGCATACAGAAGAAAATCACTAAAATTTACTGTTTTGAATTAGTACAAAATATAGTTTCTTTTCTTTGATTTGATTTTTTTTTGCTTTTGGTTGATTTTGCTGTCGAGGCTACCATAGTTTTTAATTTGTTCTTAAATTTTGAACAAAAACAAGTTTCATATTCGAAGAAAATTGTTCTTATAAAACGAATGTAAGGTTATTTTTGTCAACTGGAGCTTCTTAATATTTCTTTAAGCCTATCAGTCGATACAGCGATCGGTTCTCAATGCAATTCGCTTTTTTCTTAGCAGTCTAATAAATAGCAAACATGAAGACCATTTTACGTAATTTTCAACAAAAATTCGCTTTAGTTAGAGTTTTCAACATTTTGTCATTAAATTTCTGACCAAAAAAATTTCTCGTACGCTTAAAGAGTGCTTTAAAATCTTTAAGTTTGCAAGAAAAATGTGACGTTTTTTTACTCCAGTTACATATATCTAGCAATCGATCCAAGCAAATAGGCGAGCGAAAATGACGTTACCCAGCTCGCAAAGCTTCAGATCCACATGCAAAAATAACCTCTTGCTCTTAGCGAATATTTCGTTCGGTAGTGCCTCTTAAAAAATTCTTGTCATTAATGCAAGCGAGGAAATTTCTTTCATGTGGGCCTACATCACGGCTTCTGGTCTTCCATTTTACGATTTTTGTACCACAAAAAGTTTCTCTTTCGAAAATTTCTGATGACGTCATTGCATGTAATTTGTGGTTTGGGCCTCCCCCCAATCAAAAATCCTGGCTACGCCTATGCCCGCACACTAGGCAATTAGTGAGAAGAGGCTCTTGGCCAAACAACAAATAACATCTCTGGATCACCCTCCCTATTACCCGCACTTGGTGCCTTGTGACTTTTGGCTATTTCCGAGACTGAAAGCTGTAAGGAAAAGAAATAAATACAAGAAATTCGTCTCTAAAAGAAATTCGTCTCTAAAAGTGACGAAGGTGCTGAAGAGACCCAAAAAAGGATTTGACTAAGTGCTTTCGTAGGTTGCAGGATATAGCATGCAAAAGTGCATTGACTCGGAGAGGAAGAACGTACTTTAAAGAGGACAATCAATAAAGTATCAAAATAAGCTGTATTAAATTTTTTAACAACAGTCCGGTTTCTTTTTTGTCACACCTGGTATATCAAGATATTATATTAACGTATTTACTGTAAGAAGTATAACATCAATACCGGTATGCCTGGCCCGAGCGCCACTAATATGTTTATAAATCTATTGTCAATTGCAGTGATGGAGTCGAGTACTCAACTTTCGAGTACGAGTACCGCAAAAAACTTCGAGTACGAGTACTGATATTGAAAAACGTACTCGAGTACGAGTACCGTAAAAAAGTTCGAGTACGAGTACGAGTACTTTTACAAGTTTAGCAAAAGAAGTTTTTAAGTTGCAAGAGCTTAAAATTTGTCGCAAAAACATAAACGAATACGTTTTTTTCTGTGAGTGGGATTTTAAGAAGGCGCACAACTGCAGGCGACAATTTTCTGACAAGTTACACACAAAATTACGGTTGTATTTTAAACAAATTAGGTACCTTGACGTTGAAAGCAAGTGCACGTTTTTTTTGCACGTCGGAAAAAACCTTGGCTTGCAGAAGCTGCAAATTGGTCCAGAGGCGTTACTAAAAATGATGGCACCCGGGGCGGGTTTTCGTGGTGGCATCCTTTTTCGTTCCAAAAGTATGTGAAGACCAAAAAAAAGAAAAGGTCTTTGCCTAAAAATCAGAGGGTTTTTAGTCCAAATGAGGATGGGGACGACCAAACAAAGTGAAAAAACTAAGGTATTTATCACAAATCGGTGGATTTATGGCTTCACATCATAATTTGGTGTCACCCCAAACTGGTGACACCCAGGGCGGGCTGCCCCCCCCCCCCCCCCCCCCCTTCCCTAGCGACGCCACTGAATTGCTCATTGTTTCAAGAAGTTCTGTTTCAGCCGCAGAAAAATGTTTACCTCTAAAACTGAGCAAAGAATTAACTTGAAATTTTTGGTAAAATTCAAGCTTTGATGGAAGTTTACGGCAAAGAATGCATATCAAGAACCCGCGTTTTTGAATGGCACAAAAGATTTTGTAAAGGCCGGACTGATGTTGAAGATGATGAACGTTCACGACGCCCAACCATATCAAAAACCACTAACAATATCCGAGAAATTGAAAAAATTGCCCGAGAAGATCGTCGGCTTAGTGTTCGACTGATAGCAGAGAGGATGTCCATTGACAAAGAAACAGTGTGGCAAGTACTGCAAGAGAATCTGCGTATGATTATGGTCTGTGCAGAAGTTGTTTCAAAGCTTTTAACTAGCGATCAAAAAGAAAAACGCCAAGAAATTTTCGCTGATATTTTAAAACAAATTGAAGAAAACCCTAAATTTTTAGACAGTGTTATCACTGTATCTGCGATGAGAGATGAATTTTCCAGTGCGACCCAGAGACAAAGAGGCAGTCCATGCATTGGAAAACTGCAAACTCACCACAAATTAAGAAAGCAAAATCAAAATTCAAGGCAATGTTGATTGTTTTTTTTTTATGTTAAGGGTGTTGTCGTGTTCATTTTTTAATTATGAAAATCCGAATGAAACGCTGTGTTAATGCTAAGGGAGAATACATTAAAGGGGTAACAAAAGAAAATGGCCATTTTTTTCTTCAATAAAATTGCTTTATGTCACCAGTTTTGTTATTTAATAGCGACACCTCGTATAGCGTATGCTTCTTGCAATCACAAATAAGCATTTAAAATCCTCTACTGCAAACACGATTACCCACAACAATTTTTTGAGAGCTTTTGCGATTTAATGTTATCTTCAATTAACATTTAATCATAGGTGGGCACATAGGCGTAGCCAGGGGGGCCAGGGGGCCCGGACCCCCCCCCAATTAAAATACCACCAATGATAAAAATTACGACAACGTAGGCTAGCGCTGTTTAGTTGCAGTTTTTTTTTCAGCATCTATGCACATAACAGTAATTAACAATAACATTAATGACGATGAGGGAGCCCTGGGGCCCCTAACTGATAACCAGGGGGCCCCAGGTCCCCTAACTAATACCCAAGGGGGCCGCGGCTGCTAACAGACAACCAGGGGGCCCCTAACTGACTACCAGAGAACCCCAGGGCCCCTAAATAACAACCAGGGGCCCCTAACTGATAACTAGGGGCCCCAGGGCCCCTAACTGACAACCAGGGTCCACAGGGCCCCTAGTTGACGACCAGTGGGCCCCAGGGCCCCTAAATAACAACCAGGGAGCTCCGAGACCCCTACTGATAACCAGGGGCCCTGGGGATTTTGACTGACAACCAGGGGGCCCCTAACTGACAACCAGGAGGCCCTGGAGCTCCTAACTGACGACGAGGGGGCCCCAGGACCCCTAAATAACGACCAGGGGGCTCCGGGGCTTCTAACTGAGAACCAGGGGTTTCTGGGGCCTCTAACTGACAACCAGAGGCCCCGGGGACCGTAACTAACAACTAGGGGGCCCCTAACAGTCAACCAAGGAGTCTGGGGCCCTATATGTTTTAGAGATGAGACTCTGACTGACAGAGCCCCTGATTGACGGCTAAGGGTCCCGGGCAAGGAGCCCTTAATTCAAATTTTTTATAATTTATATGCAAAACCTATAAGAAATTTATGAGTTTTTTCCTAAAAGTTGCAACCCCAGGCCTTCGTTTAACGTTATTATGAACTTAATGCTATAACGCAGGCGGTAAAGCAAACCATCCAATTGAAATACTACCAATGATAAATATAATGAGAGCATAGCCAATACGTTGTCCTTGTCCGGAATTGCAGTTTCTTTAATTTGGGATTTACGCGTACAAAAGTAAGTAATAATAATGACGACCACGTGTCCACGTCCTAATAATGTCATGCAATTCTTGTACGTTTCAAAAAACTGTCAAGTGACTTGACTCGAGTCCTCCACGATTTGGAAAAAAAGTTATTTTAATTTTGCTTTGAACTTTTTTTATGGAAAAACTTAAGGGTGCAATCTTAACTCAGTATCATAGGCGTAGCTAGGGGGGTGGCCCAGGGGGCCCGGGCCCCCTCAATCGAAATGCCACCAATGACACAAATTTCACAAAAAAGTCTTGTTTCTTCATTTTCACTTTCTTTTAGCATCTTTGCGTACAACAGTACATACACGCGCACAAAAGTAATTAACAATAAATAATATTGACGACCAGGGGGCCCGGCGCACCACCTTAATTCAATTTTTTCCAACCAATTTAAACGTATAACCAGGGTGAAACCAAGGGTTTTTGTCCTAATAGTTGCTACCTCAGACCCTCATCTAAACTTTTCATGGACGTAATGAAATAACCAGCGCCGGATTTGCCATATGGCTCAGTGCCAGGGCCCAGCCCTCAGATAGTAGGACTTTTGTGGTCTTCACTTATAGTTGGCAGGAAGATGTTGCAAAAATCCCTTAAGTGCCAGAGGCACCGCGCAATGTAAATCCGGCCCGGGAATAACATGTTTAGTAAGTGTAACCGTCTATTGTACCGTTTTTCAATAAGGATTCACCTCCACCTCGCCAGTTTTTACGCATAAAATACTTTTTAAAAAGTAGCAAGGAAAATGCTCATTGAACAAATTATTGAATTTGAATTGATGGGTCCTGGGTCCCCTGGCCGTATATGACTTTGTACTTCTATAACTGGTTAACTCCATGAAAGGAAAATCTTTGCGTGGATTATTGTTTACTGCTAAAATATTGCAGAAGGCAATATGCCTTACTTCCCCGTATATGGACCAAATCACTTACCATTAAAATTTTACACCATAATGCAAGATTTTAAACGTGTTTTGAAATTTAATTGTAAGTAAAAGGAGGATTGAACAATCAAAATTTTTCGATAGGATTTCAATGTTAAAAATCTGGTTTCTTCAAATGGCTGTGAACACGTGCAAAATGTGATCCAATGGGATTAAAATAGCTTTTTTTTCCCAAAAACTTACAAAAATCGCCCAGCGGCTAGGGGCTTTGCTCCCAGACCCCCATAGCCACCGGCGACTGGGGGCTCCGCCCCCACAACCCCGAGCATATAACGGCGAAACAGCCTCTTTGGGACATTTTTTTGTCAGTGTTTTAAAGATTTTAATTTTTAAATACAGCAAAAAACAAGTAATTCTGCACAGTGCAAGGTGAATGAGATTGGTATAACGCTCCACTCTTCGGTTTTCATCAAGAAACAAGATTCAGTTGATTGACATTACGTCGCATGATCAGGGTTCTACCCGCACCCTGGTTACGTAATGCTTGTCTCTGCTTGGTAGCTTCAAACACGCAGCGAATTCAGTGGACAGGAATTCGAAGAAATCCGCTGGAACAGTGGATCACAGTAAACTCTTAAGCAGGTGCGGATTCCTCTAAGCACAAAGTAATGATTGCAATGAAAAGTGTGCGGATCGTCCAATGGTTAGCGTCCGACGCTGTCCGATGAAAGAGGATAAATATGCACTACAACAATATTACGGTGGAGTACAAGACGCTGCCTAACTTTCACATCCTAGTTGTATTCTGCGTTTTCAACGTAGAGTACTAGAGTTTTGGGTCGGAGTAATTAAGTGATTTTTGCAACGTATTTGATTATTTACCAAATGTAGGCGCTAAGTGTCAATCATGGACAATTGAAAAACATAACGTTGGACTAACTCTGTGTAGCCGGTGTAGTGTAGTGACTCTGTGAGTTACTGAATCCATGTCCAATCGTGTTTGCGCAAAATCCACTTCAGCGTGCAGCTACAGCGTTGGTCTTTTTTTACACACGCGCTGATTGAAATTTACAATTTTGCGATAATCTGTTAATTAGCATTTTTATCTCGTGATTTTCTTGCTTAGGTATCACTAAGTTGCAACAGCGTGAACAGGTTTGGGTTTTGTCGGAGTCATTTTAGGAAGTACCGTGATTTCGGGGTAATTCTGTTACTGAACAACAAATGGGGTAGTGTTTCTTTAATAAAGGAGAAGACAAACTAGAAAAGAAACTCAAGTTAGGATCCGGGTTCTTCAAACCCATATCCCTACACCGCCGACTTACCACACTAGTATAGCCTATCATCGATCGAATTCACTACAGTACGTCTTCGGCATATTTTTGGCACTCTTTTTAATTTGAAGTGAACTTGGTTTGAGGGCGCTGCTTGAGGAAATCGTTTGCAAGATTTTAATCACTGCGAGCATTATGATAGAAAATCATTCTTTTCCGTTCTGAGCGTATGCCAGCTGTTGCGCGTGGTATATTGACACAGAATAAACTTGCTTGCGTTTCAACATATTTGCGCCACGTCCCTTCTGTTATCCCCGGTTAATAGTGCATGATTACAGCAGGAAATTTTATAGAAACGTTAAAACAAGTTAATGGCGTCAATGACTAGCTACAATATTTAAAAGACTAAAGACTAGAAAAGAATGAGGAGTGATAAACTTTCTAGAAACGGCACAATGCGTCGTTAAATTTAATAATTTTTTTTAGTAGTAGTTTATTTTTCTCGAACAAAGTTACAGAACGAACTAAAACAGGATTTTGAAGTGTTGGTCGAACAAAAAGAAAAAGTAGCAAAACGCTCTACCTTAAAACAGAAGAATAAATCAATTTACAGTAGGTGCAAAGTATACGACCAAAGTCGAAAAATGCTATGGTGCGGCTGTTTAACCTTCTTCTTAACACAAGTCACAAATACAAAAATCAGAAAAGGAAGAAAAACAAAACAATTAAGCAAGTAATAATTGGTCCCTAAACTTAATCAAGAAAGACCTTTAATTACCGCTATCTGAAAATTTGTATAAGGAATTAATAAATTGTGGGTAATTTTTGTACCCACCTCCACACTGCACCGTGCTACAATACGGAAAAGATAATGCAGCTCTGTAAAATGAAATAAAATAAGCACGCAAGCCCACTGTGTGTATTCTTTTCGTAGCTGTGCTGTCCAGTGTCCATTCTTGGTTGATTTCATCACTCAATATGCAAAAAGATTTGGATATATTTTTAAGGAAAAAATACTTTATTGCAGCTTTGATAAAAAAAGAATGGTTTATTAGTTTTTTTTATTTTCATCATTGCAGTGACATCATATTTTAGTCCACATTTTTATTTTTTGTGCTTGGACTCAAATTTCATCATTTTTATCGAAGGTTGCAGGCAGAGGCGGATTTAGAGGGGGGGATGCATCCCCCCCCACCAGCCTAAAAGTAACGATTTTGGCCGAAAAAACAGCCTCTATTTCGAATAATTCGGCTCCATTTCGAGATGCATCCCCCCCCATCAGCCTGAACTTAACGAATCCGGCCGAAAAATCGCTCTCAATTTTGGTGAAGACCTTTTTTTTTTTTTTTTTTTTTTTTTTTTTTTTGGAGACCACCTGATTTTGGGCGAAAAAATTGTTTGATATTCCGATTTCGGCCGAAAAATCGCTCTCAATTTTGGTGAAGACATTCGAATTTTTGAGGTTTCGTGCTTAAAATCCCCCCCCCCCACCAAAATTTTCTGGATCCGCCACTGGTTGCAGGCCCGCAACCAGGATTTCGCTTAAGAGAGGGCTTAAAAAAAGTGTTAACTTTTGAATCCAGACACGGCATGTCGACTTGCGTTGTAAAGTTATAACGGGCGGCAATTTGAGTTAACTTATGAATCAAGTTTATCACAGTTTGGGGCGAAGCAGTTTTTGTAATTTTTTTGCTCTGGGGCAAAATAGCCATTTTAGCGCCATTTGGAAGAAATTTTGCACGTTTTTTGAGCCATTTAAAAGACCTCAATTTCTAAGATTTGGAATCTTTGATAGCATTAGTATTGTTGCCCTTTAACATTTCCAACTAAAAACACGTTTTAAAACTTGCATTGTTGGATTACATTATCGATGTAACTATGCTATATAAAAAAGGAAGTAGAGGCTTTCGCCCTCTCAGCCACCTCCCTAGTTGCGCAATGTTAAAGGGTATGTAGAAACAGATTGAAAATAGTGAATTTCAATCGCTTGGTCGCGGCGCGCGAGTGTTCGGCTAGATAGTGTCCAGTATGCTACGAAAATTGTTAATTGGAAGGTTTAATGTGGTAGTGGACTTGATGTTTGGAAGTTCGAATCTTCTACAGATAACAGTAGCTGATTTGTCTATTTACGTCGAAATGCACACGAGAAAAAGCAAAACAACAAGAGTCAAAAAGGTGTAACGGACTGTACAGATTTGAAACTTATGAACGCGAATGGGGACTAGAAAGCTGCGAAGGATCCTTTTCGGTCACCAAGTTAAGCCTTCGCGGTTATGCTGTACAGTTCCTCACGTAGTATTGGGGCTAAACCAAATTAAATACTTTACTTTTGTTTTAGAATAATGTTCTGCGTTGTTGTCAACTTTCTGTTCGTTTGTTCAATTCAAGTAAAAATGTTTAGGTTAAAAAATGTTTATTTAGGTTAACTCGCATCTTGGTTACAAAGTATAGATTGTTATTTCTGCTGTCGGACGCGCGCAGCCAGGATTTTGTTGAGGGTTTGAACCAAAAGTTGAAGTAGTTTTTTCGAAAGATGTTTCATTTAGGCTGGGTGGTAAGCAAACTGGTGCAACCCCAGCGTATCACAAAAGGGGGGGGGGGGGGGCGGAGCCCTAAGCCGCCAGAGACCATTGGGTCAACAAAAAAGCCACTGGAAGCCGTGGGGATCTTTTTGAGGACAAAGCTCCCAGTTGCTAAGCAGTTTTTGTAATTTTTCGGATAAATAGCCATTTTAGCGCCACTTGAATCCCATTTCGCGCTTTCTGGAAGCCATTTGAAAGTCATTTTGAAAGAATTAAATTGCCTAAGCTCTGCAGCCCCTCCTCCTTACTTACAGGTCAAGTTCTTAACGCGTTTAAACTCTTTATTTTTGGGTTAAATGTTCTGAGCGGCTTATCTAAAGAGGAGGGGCTTATGCCTCCTTAGGGCTCCTGGTTGCGCCCTTGTCTGCTATACTTTTTTGGATCCTAACGAGGACCTACATGATGTACTGTAATCCAAAACATTCGGTTTTATTTATAAATACTTTATATTTTCTTCAAGGAAATGCAAATGTTTTTTGCAGCAGTGATTCTATTATAACTTAATTTACTTTTTTCAGACCTAACTAGCCATTTACGTTTTGTTAACTCGCAGTGCTGCTTCATGGCTAGCAGGGGATGTGTGTGTAGGGGTAAACACGAGTTGCAATGCGTCGACAGTTAAAAGCGATCATCGCTCTGTTTAGTGCCTGGGTTTTGCTCATGATACTACATTACAGCTTTTATATTTTATATTATGCAGGAATTGTTGAAGAAACCAAGTAAGCGATAACCGGCCTTGATGGGTATCTACAGTTCGAGATGACACACTCAATAGCCTTCCTTCGCTTCCTTTTCTTCACTCGATGAAGTTGTTTCATACGTCCAGTTGTCAGTATATTGTAGTGCATTGCAAAAATGCTATAAGTTTAAGACATTAAGTCTACAATTTAGTTTCCTTTCCATTTTCTGTTGTTTTGCTAACTTAATCTACTATACTTCGACTAAACGCCGAGGCTATATCATGTAGTGTAAATTACACCAGAGTAGTAAACTTTTTTCTTTACCCGTGAGCAGTGAGCACTTCTGGGCAACGTCAAGCATTTTTCGGTTGTGAGTTGGATGATTTTTGTGATTTCTCTCAAAAACAGCCTTTTTAACGCAGTTTGGATAAATTTCGCTTGTTTTTAAATCCCTTCTAAGAATCAAATTGCTATAGTTAGGAAGACTTTAGCCCATTCAACCCCTCAAATTAGTTTTCTTATTTGGGTTACATTTTTCTAAAAGCACTGATGTCGAATGGGTTGTTCGGGCCAGCTAATAAATGCTTGACGGACGCTTTTGTTTGGTCTACCGGGACGTCGGAAAAAAGCCTTTAAACTGAAACTGTCCCGGAAATAATGGGATGTATGTTAGGCCTAATCCATCTAATTGTTAAAAAGCTTAATTATGGGAAGCGGAGTAGCGGCTGCAGGCAGGAAATTATTGAAAAATGTCCAACAATAATTATTCTAGTCTTTCAGGGGTAGAAAATTAATATTATAGAGACTAATGGTACATGGGCTTGAATTGCGGTGCAGAAATGCAGCATATACTCATGAAGACCTAAACTTATCTCAGCCTCTAGTAGCTTAAAGGTGCGTTTACAGTGGACGCAAAAATGCGCGAAGCGAAGATTGTCATCGCGAGTGTGCTCGCTTACCTCTTTTGCTCGAAATAGGCCGACCACTCGTCAACAATTTGTCTGAGAAAAATTATCAGCAACTGCTGGCGAAGTTTCCGATCGGTTGGAACCTTTCGCAAGTTGTTCATAACGTCAAATTCTGGTTGCTTCCAGTCTTCTGTAAACGCACGTGGAAGATTTCTGTCGAAGTTGTTTGTTCTCTTGGTTAATAATTATAACATGGTCGAGTTCAATTCTAATAGTCTAAATATTTGTTTATACTGCTCGTGTTTGAGTTTGATAGCTCATACAATCTTTTCGAAAGGATGTTTAATGGTGACACATTAGCATATTGTTCATTTCATCTAATTATACCTGCTTTAGGTTATATACTACAAAAGGTTAATTTTTAGGGTCGGGAAATCCTGCTTACTACCAAAAAAAGATAATCATAATCGAGCAGTTGCAGAAATTTTAGTAGAAACTTTTTAAAATTAAGGAATACACGGCCCTCCGGATTTTAGGTCCCGATCTATAACATCTACGTTCAAGTAAGCTTCCACGTGCATGATGAAATTTAATTTCCTGTATTAAAAGTAAAATCTGGTATTGTTCTTCTAGAACTTAATGAACAGTCCCCTATTAGATATAATTATTACGCTCTTATATAGCTTTTTCTCATTTTTTTATTTTGTGCTGTTTGTTTTTTCTATTTTTTGCTGAAAAGCTATCAATTGCAAATATAATTTCTTTCAAAAAACATGAAGGTCTCGACTGAATAACTTTACCAGCTTAGAAACCTTTAAGCGTCGCGCGATATTCAGCGTTATTAGTTCCACATGCCCGCTTTTTAAGTGCAGCTTTTGCTTTCGGTGCCTATGCCTCTAATTATTGCTGAAGTGATGCCAAAAAAGTGCCAAATTTCTAAAGAACTATCTCTACCAACGAGTTTATATTAGCGAATTCTTTTTTGTTTATATCAGCTCTTTGATTGGCACCTTGGTCCTAAGTTAATCTGCCACTTTTTGGCATGACTCAGCATAAAGCCTGCACCAGTACCACAAACCGGGCCTAAAAAGTGACCAAGTATGATATCACGATGAACAGCACAAAACGATGTCAAATCAAAAAATCACATCTTTTACTGTACTCGGTGTAATACGCCGAAGTGTGACGATGTCACATCGGTTTTGTTTGGTATTATGCATAGATGGGCACAAGTCCGTTAATCGTTAATCCGTTAATAATGAAGCTAACTTTTTCATTAACTCGTTAATCCGTTAAAAAGTTTTTTCATGTTAACGGACTAAATTAACTTCCGTTAAGTGCAGTTAACGGACTAAAGTAACTTCCGTTAAGTTCGGTTAACTTCCGTTAAGGTTTTTATTGTTGATATCTTGCAGCTTCGTTGTGCATTTGAACTTGTTTTTATCTTGAAATTAGGTTAGACTGTAAAATGTAACTTCCAAAACACAAAAAGACCACCATAGCAATAAATATTTGCTTACAATCAGCTCAACAGCGTCAATACGTGTTTTAGAAGCGAGTGAATAAAAAGAAATGTAAATTACACGCAAAATGTTAACGGATTAACGGACTTTATTAACTTCCGTTAATTAAAGCTGAAAATAACGGATTAACGTTAAGGGAGATGTGAAGTTTGTTAACGGACTAGTGGTTAACGAAGCTAACGTTTTGCGTTAACTTGCCCATCTATGGTATTATGCGTTGTTGTTTGAATGTAGCAAGTAAACCGATGCACTCACTCTAGTTAGTTTCGGAGCAACAAAAAAGACTTTGAGTCGAGTCACTAAAAAAAGCTACTCGAATCTTGATTCAGTAATAAAAAAAAAATATAACTATAAAATCGCAGTAAAAGGTTAAAAGCATTGAGTCTTTTACATAAATGTAACTTGAATTGAGTCGGAGTCATTTCTTAAAGCAACGAAAACGACTCGAATTTAAATGCGATTCTTATCCTACTCAAGTTGACTCACTTACTCGACTCGTTTCATCCCTGGTTGTTTTTACTATTTCGATTTCATCTTCCAGTTAAATTCCTGCAGCAGATTTGCTTTAACTGCGTTTGATCGAAAAGAACCAGCTTTGTAGGCCTGCAAAAGTGGATGTATATTCACAGATTTCTTGCTTGAAGTTCAGCCTCAAAAAGAAAGTGCGAATTCTCCGCCGTGTACGGTGCACAGGTGGAAACTTTGCTCAAAGACCGAAAGATTACTTTGTTGTCTCCTGGCCCCAGGCAACTTAGTGAATAAAAAATATAATTGCAATTTCAATTAAACAATAGAGCAATATACTTTTGCGTTCCCACTAACATGACGTAATTAATCCGCAGCAATTTTATTCTAGAGGATTTCCAATTGCTTTCCAACCCTTTGAGGAGATGACAAACAATGACGAAACTGCGAGTGATAAAGCTGCTTCCATGTCGTCACGAGAGGCACCAAATTCGTTTAATGATATTCCAAAAAATGTTTTGAATTCGCTGTACTATCCAAATTCAAGTTCTCGCTTTCTCCTTCTGACAAAAAAAGGAAGCAATTATTTGGGTGAATTTTTGAAATTCTTCTTAAAACGTTTTACGAGAGCCAACCAAATCAAACGCAGTGCGAGATTGCAAAAGTTAGAGCAGCAGATGCACATAAAACGAAGTAATAAAAAAAAAGAATACATAACAGCGCCCGATTTAGCAATATTATCATTAGCACAGTCGGTAGTTCAGCTAGCAGGGCGTCGGATTAGTGATCAGAAGGTTGCTGGCTGTCGGTTTGATCCTCAGACATTTCAATTTTAGTGAATTTATTGTGTAACCGCAAATACATAAGGCACGGTAGATTTAATTCATAAAAGCATTGGCTTATAGTTATAACCATCAACTTTCGTTTTTTTTGTTGTTGTTTTTTTATCATCTGTGTAAGCGTCGATATTTCTGTTTTTGTGCGGAATATGTTCGAGTAATTAATCACAGGTTTGAAGTCGCCGACAGTTAGTTGTTAATAGCTGGCAGATGCTATTCCACCAAAAGCAACATTGTAATGCTCGACAAATAGGTTATGATCAATCGTGCTATTCAGTGGGTCGCTTGAACCGCTTCCTAAAGTCAAAGAACCGGTTCTTGTTTAAAATTGCTTGCATAAATATTCTACACTCTTGGTTTAAACGACCCGGTTGCTAAGTTTAAAATAGAGAATCGGTTACAGATCCGGTTCCTGGAAATATCACCACCGGTTAGGATGCTAGATTAGCTCGATTTTGAGCTAGTATGGCGGAGGGTCGCACTTCGTTCTGCTGGCGAACCAACACCGCTCTAGAGCATGCACTGTTGAGTTACAATGCTATTGAAGGGCTGGCATCCCAAATTTTAAAGGGGAACTCCGGCCTAGCGAGGCTATATATCACAAAATACACCACAAAATTCCAAGACTTTTGCAAAAAAACGAACTCGCTACGTTTTATAGTTTTGATGAAATCCGCAAAAAACTGCGTGAACTTCAAGTCTGATGACGTAGGTCTATACTTTACCTCTAGCTCATGGTCTCTAATCTCAGGCCTAACGATTGCAAGTAGGTTGAATATTTTAACAAAGAATGCAATAGAAGCGCTTCTGCTTACGCGTTTTTAGTCTTAACTAGCAATTTTATGTCCAAACAATATAATGTACAGATACAATAAAGTACAGACCTACGTCATCAGACTTGCGGTTCACGCAGTTTTTTGCGGATTTCATCAAAACTATAAAACGTAGCGAGTTCGTTTTTTTTGCAAAAGTCTTAGAACTTTGTGGTGTATTTTATGATATGTAGCCTCGCTAGGCCGGAGTATTTTCGGTTGGTGCTGCCATAGATTCGAATCTTATTCCTAGCCATTTTTGCTGACTTTTCCTGAAATTGATTCGGCTTAGAATAATTATGTCGGTCTTTGACTGGTTGACGAATATTTCGGTATGCTATTGTTTTGTCACTTATCACTACATCGAGGACCGTGGATGGAATCTCTTGGGACTTCACCCAAGCGAAATGATAGAGGTGATGGACGACGGTGAAGTGTAGCGACTTAATCTCAAACTGCTGCTGCTCCGTCAAACCTCACGGAAAAGCGGGTAAAGAAGAGAGAGAAAGACAATTTAGAGGATTTTAAAACTTTTTAGTAATAACATTTTTGATATTTTGCGTACTCAATTAAAAAGCGAAATTTTTCCAGAAATTAAAAACGATCATAAAGCACTATGGAGAAAAGATCCCTACCTGAGCTTGAGAGGAGAGCAGCGACATCGGTGTGAAAATATCAATGCTTCAGCCCGCATAGATTTGACGCGAATGGTTTACGATGATCGACATAAAGTTGTCATGTGCGTCGTGCCCAAAGTAAGAAAGTTTTAACACATGCACTGTTTTAGTTGTTCGTTTGTTGTACGCTCAAAAACAAAACTTCTGGGCAGTGCTTTGGGAATGAATTGTTTCAGTTAAAACTTCCCATCGGATTTGGCTGTGGGGTTCTTTACTGTAAATGGTCAGTTGGTTGAGGTGCCTTCTGTTTGTTTCTGTTCCAGATTGCATTTATTGATCAGCTACAGCAAATTTCCTGCAATCCTATTATTTTTGTTTGTTGGAATTTAGCTGTAAATTATATTTTTCAACATGAACGTCTATACTGTTTCTATATATTGTTGCTTAAATGCTGTTGAATATAAATTGTCTGATATTGGATGCCTTGCTTTAGGCTGCTTGTACTACGTGGAAGAAATACATGTGGTATTTGAGTGGTAAACAGAAGGATTCGACTAAAGTAATGAAAACAAATGGAGGTTTGATGGTGCTTGGAAAAAATTCAAAAATGCCTCTCTTAGTTAAGTGAGTGGTAGCTTTTGTATCATACTTGCATTTATCATCTCATCATCTGTAATAGATCTTTCATTTTTGTTTTTTAGCAATGCTATTTTTGATATTTTGCGTACTCAATTAAAAAGCGAAATTTTTCCAGAAAGGAAAAGCAATCATAAAGCACTCTGGAGAAAGGATCCCTACCTGATATGATTGAAATGTAATGATTTAAATATTTTCTATGTCAATCTTCCTGATCAAGAAAATATTTCAACCATATTATTTATAATTGATTTTTTGCAGGTGGCAAGAATCGAAGTCATTTGTTTAATAACTGAGCCATATGCTCAATAATAGTTACGACGCAAACACTGACTAGTTGCTCATCACGTAGGAATTAGTTGTAGACTGAGGAAAGGCAATGTCTTTTTATTGTTTTTCGTAAAACTTTAAATGCGTAAAACCGTTTTGCATCGCTTGACTCGAAAAAACCTTAATTCATGCCAGACAACTAATCAAAACCAGTTTTCTTCTTTCTGCTAACACTAGTTCTACAGGCAGGGTTGTTGGAAGTTTTTTTGCAAACAACATTTGTTTGGTGGGTTTTACGCAAATGTGGGTGTTTTGCAACTCTAATTTGCATGTTGTGCGATTGTGGAATTTGCTTTACACACTAAAGCGGCTTTTACCGAATATCATCCGTATTTCCGCATAAGCGTAAAAAATTACGCATATGCGTATAAAAAATACGCATACACGTATAAAACTTTTACTCTTGCTGGTTTGTTTTATATCGCTTTTCACTGAACATTCGTATTTCAGCGCGTGGAATTTTTACGCTGGGCAAAGAATAAAAACGGACGCGGTATGCGTATTTTTCATGCATTTATCGAGATTTTTTTGTGGTATGACGTTACAATGTTGCTTGGTGTAGTGGCTATGTACCTTGCCCATGAAATTTAAAATATGGGTTCGGTTCTCACCCAAATGAAGACTTTATATTTTTACACAACGTTAATAAACTTTTTTGCAATCGATTTTGGGATCTATTGCTTGGATATTGAGACAAAGTTTCTAAAACTAGGCCTAAAGTACTTGATTAAACGACGTTTTTCTTTTGGTTTTTAGTTCCGTGTCAAATCAAGTCTTTCGTTCTCGCTGTAATACGCCGAAGCGTGTAATAAGTTAGCGGGGCCCATCTTCGCGTCATTGCGCCCGGGCAACACAGCTTCTTTCGAGGAAATGTCGCAGCGTAGGCGAGCCGTTGGCAACACTGAATCTGATTTGACCGGCCCGAAATTTGAACCTTAGACCTCCCGCTCCAGAGACGAACACGTTATCGCTCAGTCAACTGGACGTTTGCTCCTTCTCGTGGTGCTAAATTTTGTTTATTTTTAAGTGTTTGCTGAATTTGTGATGCACCCATTTTTTTACGTTTGACAATGAAAGTTTACTAGCACTACAACCAGTACTTAAATTATAAGGGGGACGCGTCCCTCTATCGAGAGTTAGCGTCGCCCCATTGCGATTTCAGCGTCCACCTAACAAGATTTCAGCGCTCTCTCCATTGAGAGTAAGCGTCAGAATGATCAAACGAACAAGTGGCTGTTAGCACGAATAAATCCCAAATTCCAGCCAAATATAGCGAATATAGTACGAAATTGCGGTGAAGATCTTATTTTTTTTTTTGGTCCTCAAATCGAATTCAGGGACAGAATTTAAACTTGAAGCATAATTTCCACTAAATTTTATTCGCAATTCGAATGCGTGTGGTCAAGGCTGCGTAGGCGTTCCCCCAAGCAAAATTTTACAGTTTCAGTACCTAGTAGTTCCGTATTTTTTCGAGCAAATCAAGCTGAATTCTACGGAAGGAACTCGGTCGATCTTTTGATGCCTGAGATAAGGTAGTCACTCTTATGGAAAATTGCAAACTAGGCATTTCCGAGTTTGGTTGTTCAGCGAACCACAAACACATCAACCACAATTCATAGCAAAATGCTATCATTGCGTTTGTAAATATCCTTTGCTGTTGCAAACATTTAAAATACGCGGTTGTGCCAGAAATTAGTTACGATTCGGATGGACGACAGGTTAAGTCACAGCGATTTACTTTTGTCCTGGTTTGTTTCTTTAGATTCGAATACTACTGAGAGCAACAGCTTTTTTAGCGTTAGTTTCAGAATTTTGAAAATATAGGGTTGTTTTTAAAAAGATGTATGAAATTAAGATGAAGCAACTTCAGTGAGGAATTAATCAAGAAAAGTACAATTTTTGGCGTATTGTAATATGTCAGTCATGCTGTTGTGATAATCTAACCTATCCCTACCTTGGAACCGAACCTGACACTACCATTTCAGTAGCTGACGCTCTCAGCCTATTCATTTGACCACTGACCAGTATTCTACATTCATAAACATCCGTATCATACAAAACAGAAACGTCTGATAGCAAAGAAAATGGCTGAAGACCAGAGTATAAGAAACAACTCATTAAAAGCAATGTTGTGCTTTTGCATTCGTCTACAAAACACACACACACTGTACAGTATTTTTATTTTACAAAAAATAATCAAACTTACAAAAGTTACAAGCCATTTATTTTATGCTTTTGAGATACGCTGGCTGAAATACGCATACCGCATATCAATAAATTACCTCTGCGTAAATACGTACACGTATATTATTCGCTTATGCGTATTTTATACGCGTATGCGTAAATACGGAGTTCGTTAAAGCCGCTTAAGCTTAATTTGTTAGTCTTTCCGCAAATCGCGTTGGACATTAAGCTTTTTTTCAGTTTTTGCGCAAATTTGCGAATTGAATATTGTAGTCAATGACTTCAATATGTCGTTTTGCTTTATTGTTCGTCTTGCCCAAATGAGCCTTAAATGTAAAGTACGGATTTGAGCAGCTATATTAAAATCATCAAAAAATAAAAAATAAATCAATTAACTGGTATATTCGGGAATACCTAATAGCTTCACGACGTGCACTATAAGAATAGATTTTTCAATAACAAATCCTGATTATTCAGCTTTTGCATGAGTTAGACCACAAGAGTGTTTACAACGACAGTTTTGGAGCCTCTCCACTTAAATTTGTTTTCAAGCGCTAATGATCTTGTGCTTGCCTTCATTCGTTTAGCAGATTTGCTGCCACTTGCTAAGTGTTTTCAACTTGTGTTTGGCAATTTTGTGGTAAATATTGCTCATTAATCACATTGAAGTGATTAGGCCCAGTTTAATATTAGCAGTTTTGCGAGGAATGACTGTAGTTTAATTCCGCCATCACTTTACAAGTATAAATTTTATAGCGCTAATTAAGTATTCGTAAGAACCACATACCTGCCAAATTGCCAAGGCCAGGAGACATTGAAATGACATTAAGATCAGTAGGTCAACCTCAGGCGCGTAGCCAGGATTTGGAAAAGGGGGGGGCTATTTTGAAACAGTGAGAAGTGTGCAAACGACCTTGACTCGAATTTTCATTGACCTTGAATCAGTTTCAGACGGTTTGTCCGAAATTTGAGACGAAATGTCTCGGAAATTCAAAGGTTTTTTCCACCCAAAATTAGGTGATCTCCAAAAAAAAAAAAAAAAAAAGGTCTTCGCCAAAATTCAGAGTGATTTTTCGGCCGAAATCCAAACTTCAAAGGTTTTTTCCGCCCAAAATTAGGTGATCTCCGAAAAAAAAAAAGATCTTCGCCAAAATTCAGAGTGATTTTTCGGCCGAAATTCAAAGGTTTTTTCCGCCCAAAATTAGGTGATCCCCCCCCCCCCCAAAAAAAATAAAAAAAAAAAGGTCTTCGCCAAAATTCAGGGCGATTTTTCTTCCAATTTCGCAAGTTCAAACGTTTGAGGGGGGGCTCTTTTCGTATGGGGGGGCTATTTTCCATTTTTCACAGAAAATCGGCCTCACAAGCACAAAAAACATGCGATTTTGCATACTTCACAAGCCAATGGGGGGAGCTCGAGCCCCCCCCGCCCCCCCCCCCCCCTGGCTACGGTACTGGTCAACCTTCCGCCTCTCACCGATTTGAAGTACCTACAAAACTTCTTATTTTAGGTGTTATATAATGTATGGCGCGCCAAATGTAAAGTAATAAAAATGCGTGTTTTCAAGCTTTTTTTTTTGGTGCCAAATTGAATATTTAAGTAAATCCGTAAAATGACAAATGAAAAAATTGCATGTTTAGCTAAATATGCAAAATGGCAAAGGGCAAATTGCATATTTAGCAAAACATGCAAAATGATACATGCCAAATTGCATATTATTTAACTAAATATGAAAAATGAGAATTGCCAAATTGCATATTTAACTAAATATGCAAAATGACATATGTCAAATTGCATATAAAACTAAATACGCAAAGTGACACTAAATCTGCAAATTGGCAACTGTGTCCAAATGCACGTTTAGTTCAAGTCCATTGTCGCAACTTCTGTACGTTATGCAGCCTGCTCTCTGCTTGTGCAATTTGCGTAAATCGAAGTCGACTGCTGGTAAAATGTAATTATAGGCTAAAATGGTAAGCTGTCAACATGTACAAATAGACTTGTCAAAACCTAACTTGTACAAATAGACGTAGCTTATCAGAAGTGTGATGTTGATGAGAGTAATAGGCTATATGGCCTAAATTTGTCAACTATTAAAATAGCGAGAATAGGCTAGATTGATTAGTGAATGAATTAAACAACAAAAGAATATGCTATTCTGGGTTTGACTGTAAGACTGTAAATTCAGCTCAACTGCTAATTAAGATTTTACTGCTAAGTAAAACTAAGTAAATTAATAGTGCTACGTAAATTCAGCTCAACTGCTAATTAAGATATAAGGTACAAGATTTTAGTGGCTTCCTTTCCCTGTTTACTATTACTGCTGCTAGGCTACTTTTTTTAGTTTATTTTTTATTTTTGCAAGTTTAGGCCAAATAGTCAATTACTCTAATTACCATCACATTTCTGATAAGCTACGTCCAGCCGTGGATCCAGAAAATTTTGGTGGGGGGGATGATAAAAATTTTAAGCACAAAACCTCAAAAATTCGGATCTGTTGTAACCAGGCGCGTAGCCAGAAATTCGCAATGGAGCAGTTGTTTTAGGGGTCTGGGGGCTGAGCCCCAGCGCTCAAAAATTTTGCATTTTTTTGCAAAAATAATTTAATTTTGGAGCTAGTTTGATAAAATAATGCTTTTAAAATGCGGCATAGAAATTGGCAGTGCAAACATGATTCAACTAGTTGCATAAATGACCAATGTGAGAGGTGGTTTATGGTAAAATTTTAGTTCTCTTGGTTGGATGCTGGTAAATCATAAGCATAAAATCTTATAGTTCAATAAAACTCACACGGAGTAATTTGTTTTATCTATATTTTATAGAGAAAAATAATTGGAGAGGGGTTAATGAAACGAGAATTGAGACAAGTGATTGGTAATTAACCAATACCGAATTGCCATTCTACCCTATTTCTGAGTTTAGGCCTATAATATATTTGTTGATGAAACCCGTGTTCAAGTTTTTTACACTAGCGATCAAATTTTATTGCTTATTTTTGGTCATTTTTTGAAGTTCTTTTTTTTGATTAGTGAGTTTTATTTTTGACAAATTAGCTTCCTTAAGCATATGTTTCAAAAAATGCTTTAAATCACTTTTTGGTCTATTTCAGTGCGAAAAACTGTCTCAGAAATGCTAAAAACGTAATATTTTTTACTTTGCATTTTGGTTGACAGGCCAGTGAAAGGGGCTATAGCCCCCCCCCCCTGCTCCCTGGCTACACTACTGCTTAGGATTAATGTTCTTGACCTCGCTTAATGCTCACTTTTTATAAGCCTAATATGTCATTTAAGAAATGATTTGCATTGTGTAGGCTTTATCGCTGAAAAGTGCAAGTTGTAAATTTTGCTATTTCGGCGCTTTCAAATCAGTCGGACCCGTAAAAGACTAATTTCTGTTTTGTAAAAACTTCGCTGTAAAATTTATGTTTTTCTGTCCCTCCGCTCATAGCGCTTTAGAAATTATATCACAGTCACACGGCCTATCGAAAATTCACTGATTGCTTTTTTTCAAATAAGTTTAATATTCATATGCACGTTATGTTTACGCTGGTGGGAGATGTATCCCCCCATCCGCCCCCATGCCGGTAACTCCGCCACTGGTTGAGCTCTTATGCCTTTATCGCTGAAAAGTGCAAGTTGTGAGTTTTGTTGATTTGGCGCCTTCAAATCAATCGGACCTGTAAAAGACTAATTTCTGTTTTGTAAAAACTTCGCTGCACTAATACTATATTTTCTTGCACCCCCCTAACCTTGGCTTTTGAAATTATATCACAGTCACACGGGCTAACGACTATTCACTGATTGCTTTTTTGAAATAAGTTAAGTATTATTCATATGCACGTTAAGCCGCATTTACACGGGCGACTTTTTTGCAACGCGATTCGAAGATTTTTAATGCGTGGAAATCTCTCTCGCAGAGTGGTTACTCACACGAGGCGAGACTCGCTTACCGCGATCGCGTTTGGGAAGAATCGCCGCCGTGTAAGTAACACCTGCGATTTGCGATGCCGATTATATTTCGCGCGACTCGATGCAAGAATCGTTCTCGCTCGTGATCACTTACACGAGGTCGATTTCAACGTCTCGAGAGTCTCAGGGCAAAGTCGTGCTCGTGTAAACAGCAAATCGTATGCAATTCACGAGTCGCCCAGGCATAGCGCAATGCACTAATGCTTTGCGAGTCGCTGGCTGCGATTGTCCTAAATTTGCTTCACAAAGTATTGTGTTCATTATCGGGCGCCGTTTGTGTACCCTAATTTGTGCAAAGTTTTTTTGCATATTTAATTAAATAATCATTTTAATTAAATATTCAAAAATAAATATACAAAAAAAACTAGTGCAAAAATAAATATGCAAAAACTTTTTGCACGGACTTTTTCTGACTATTTATTTTTGCAATAAGAAAAAACTGCGCAGAATATACCGTTGCAAAACTAAATAGTCAAAACAACTGCGCACAAAATAAACCGTTGCAAAAATAAATCTTTAAAAAAACTGCGCACAAAATAAAGCGTTGCAAAAATGCGCTGCAGACATTTTTGTATATTTGTTAATGGAGTGTGGCTATCGGCTGTTTTTTAATGCGCTCTATGAGCAGCCGAGAGCGCTTTGCCACACTCCATTAGCAAATATACAGAAATGTCTGCAACGCATTTTTGCAACGCTTTATTTTGTGCGCAGTTTTTTTGACGATTTATTTTTGCAACGGTTTATTTTGCGCGCAGTTGTTTTGACTATTTAGTTTTGCAACGGTATATTCTGCGCAGTTTTTTCTTATTGCAAAAATAAATAGTCAAAAAAAGTCCGCACAAAAAGTTTTTGCATATTTATTTTTGCACTAGTTTTTGTTGTGTATTTATTTTTGCACTAGTTTTTTTTGTATATTTATTTTTGTATATTTAATTAAAATGATTATTTAATTAAATATGCAAAAAAACTTTGCACAAATTAGGGTACACAAACGGCGCTCCATAGTTCATAGTATAAAATAGTCTGTAGTGCTTTTACCGTAATTAATTGTGATTTCGATACTAAATTTACTTCATGTTAGAATCGCAGAACCAATAATTTTCTTGTGCATGCTGGCACTGGTCTACTGCAGATACGGCAGTCATGAGCTGATTGCTAGCAACTGTGAAACCAATCGAGCAAAACTTTAACCCTTTATAAAATGTATAATAAATTAACCACAGGTAACAGTACCGTAATTGTATTCTGCTTTTATGATACCTTAAGCACGCTTTTTTATAAGAATCAGTAAACTTTGAGTTAAGGCTGGCTGTTTTTATCTTTTCGCCAATGTTAAGCCTCAGTTGCTCGTAATTGGTTCTTAAAGTTTGAGATCATTGATGTCAATTATGGCGACCATGTTTGTTAATTCCTAGTGCTATATCTGCTTGTAAACGCCTTTTTGGCTGCTTTTGCAGCATCGTAAAATTGCGGAAAGCGAAAAAGCGAGCACTAATTTCTGTTTGAGCAAGAGCCAAAAAGTGTTTTTGTTACCTGCGCTGTGCGCAACTGCACTCTATAGTCTTAACTTGGTTGCAATTTTGCTCGCAAGTACCAAAAAACTACTCAAGCTTTATTGTTTTTAATGAGAACAGAATTTAGTTTGTTTTTTGATTTGGAATTTATTCTTTTTCGGTTGTTTTTCCTAATTTGTTATTAAATTTTGAGCAAAAATGAGACTCGTGTTTTTACAAAATTTTTTGTGTGTAAAAAAATGTAATCAATTTTGTCATTGCTAATATTCTGACATAGCAAAAACATACGAGTAAGTTAAAAATCTGAAAACCCTAGAATAGCTAAGACAATGAATTCTCAATAATGGCGTTTGGACAATATATTTTGGAAATGGAGGTGCTTGTTACAGAAGCCCTCCGTAATACTGTTGACTGCAGGTGCTCCAGCGAAACTCTGGAGCCTTCACCCTGTACGTCTGGGCAAACCACAATTGAAATTCTCCAACTTAAACAGCATTGTTCAGACAAAGCAAATAATATGGAACAGTACTGCATGGCAAAAAACAACTGAAATTTAACCTAAAAATAATGAACTAATAGAGAGCCGTACGAGCGGTCTTCAAAATAAAATACTTCCGTTTGCCAATTGCTCGAATGAAACGGAATGCCAGAACAGAGGTAACTCAGCCAAAAAGCGCGTAATTTTTAAAACGTTTGCAGCCAATGGCTGCAGGAAATAAGGTGACGTGCGCAAACTGAGCAAACTAAAAATAAGAAGCGGCCGAATTCCGAAACTGGAACGGGGCAACACAAAAAAAGGTCAATTGGTGCTGTGACAGTGCTAGCAGTGTAAGCTCACACCCTATGCTCACTCGTTGGGTCCAGCATCTTGTAGACAAGTACCATCCACTGGTTTTTGTCGGCTAAAAAAGTGTTAGCGTTTGCTTTCTTTTCTGACCCGAGATTGCCTGTAGCCTACCGGCATCTCTTGTGGTTAAAATAACCACATTTAAAGGGAGAAACATAACACCTACTGCACCGCATATTGCAATTTAAGATCAATATCATGAAAATGCTATTTAATGCTATTTCTAAGCAAATCATGTTCTCAATTCCAAGTGGTTTTATGGCGCTTTTTCATTTCAATTACGCCAGGAATGAGTTTTGACCTGAAGTCACTAACGTATTTTTGCACTCTTCATAATAATTCATCCTTACTGTAATTGCCTTGCGTTTAGCAAATGCATGCGCGGCTTATTTTATTGTTGTGGATATTGATGCTTTGTAGCAGCTGTGGTTTATTAGCTCCATAACAAATTCACATGAAAACACGTATTATACAAATGCTATGTGGATTTTTTGAATGTTGGTTTAAATTAAAAAAGAGCCAGTGCTTCAGCAGCGACAACAGGCGCCTGGTATCACTTCAGAAGAACTCAAAAAGTAAACTTAAAAACAAAATTTAACAATTGGTATTTCGTATAATATAATAGCACAGATCTACTATAAAATACGAAACACTTGTGCACTATTAAGGAAACAAACAATATGAATTAGTCACTCACACATGCTTGGAGAAAAGGTAATTTCAAAAGTGTTTTTAGAATTAATTGCACAGAAATGTTGATAAATTTTACTGTTTTATTTTACCAAAGTATTATGTATAACCAAACAAGAAACACAGTCAGAGATGGGTTGCAGGTTGCAGTGGTGAAAAACCAAGACCTAAAGGGTAAGTGACGGAATTTTATAATAGATTATGAGCAGTAATGCCCGCTTGACTTTGCTCCATCCAAGCTAACTCAGAATGCTACAGAGAAAATAAGCTTTTTTGAGTAATTTCAAGCGTTTAGTGCTTTATCTTTCACCTTGTATTTTCATCGCAAATTTTTAACGAAATTAGCTGCTTAATTGTATTCCCAGTATTTCGTTTCACGCCCGCGTTGGCTTCACGCATTTTCTTTTCAAAATTCCGAAGCGTGATTGTTTCAAACGCAAAAGCTGACAAGTGACAAGCGGCGCAATTGAAGTGCTTTTGCGGCAGTTGGCTTTTGTAAACTCAAAACCAGCAAGCAGCGCTTTGAAACTATCTCGCACCGTGTAAGTAAACCACTGCGATAGCGACTCTTCCGCCATTTCGATTTTGTGAGAATCACTGGCACGCAGTCTCAACGTGTAAGTGACTTCTGCGAGTTGCAACCGTATGCGAGCGTCGCGGTAAAATCTCTCCCGTGTGAGTGACTGCTGCGATTTGATTTTTTGGGGGGCGTGTCTGGCGATATCGCGCAGACAAAATCTCACGTGAATCTTGTGCCGTGTAAGCGACCTACGCGATTTGAGAAAGAAAAAAGGCAAAATGTCGATTCTTCCAGCTAAAACTCGCCCGTGTAAATGCGGCTTTATGTGTAGGCTGGTGGGGGGATGCATCCCCCTCATCCCCACCCCCTAAATCCGCCACTGGCTACGTCTATTTGTGCAAGTTAGGCTACATGTTGACAGCTTACCATTTTAGCCTATAATTAAATTTTACTCGCAGTTGACCTCAATTTACACAAATTGCACACGAAGAGCGCTAGCTGCAGACCGTACAGAAGTTATGATTATGGACTTGCGTAAATGAACATTTTGACTCAAACGCCTAAGCGCAGACTTAGCGTCATATTGTGTGTTTAGTTAAATATTAGGGCCGATCAAATCTGACACAGTGTTGCCTACGGATCGCCACCACTGCGATATAGCTTCGAAAGAAACTGTGTTGCCCGGACGCAATGACGCGGAGATGACCCGCACAAACTCGTTACACGCTTCGGCGTATTGCAGCGAGTATAATAAAAGATTTGGCTCACGACTAGAACGTTAAAGTAATCAAAAGATAACGTGAATAAGTGAAAACTTTAGCAAATATTATTTACCGTATGTTTTAAGTAAAGCTCGTCCCGTCATTAGCACGAAGAGCATGGGTTGAAGCAACAAGATACTGGTTCAAATTTCGGCTTTTTGCTTTGCGTAGAAATCATACTTCGTGCTTACAAATCTGCCAAGCAATAAAATTTCCGGGTTAACTCTAATTTTTCCGCTGGAGTACAGTAAGGGTTGAAATTAAACAAAAATTTTCTCCCAGTTCCTTGTGATAAATTTCTTCAAATAAAAGTATTTTACTTCAAATGAGTTTGATTGAGTCAAATTTATTCCCTAAAAAACCCTTGAGAATTTGAAGTCAAAAAGGATGTTGGAAGTTGGTTCGAAGAGGATGAAAGAGGAAGTTGTTTAATTTTGAGGTTTGTCGAAGCCATTTCACAAAAATTGGAACATTACTGGTCCGCAATTAACTATAATCACGTCACAAGACATTTTTGCGACTCAATCACGTTGACTTGGCCACTTCATGATGCAAATTTAAAAAACAAGCCTATTTGTTAAATTTGAACCGTCTATGGAAAAATGGCTTCATTTTTGTCTTAAAACCGTCCTTATTATACGTCACTTCACTGATGTCTTTAACTCGAAACCTATCGAAACAAAAATTTAGTGCACTCTAAACCACATGCCAAATTTGGTGCTCCCGTGACCTCCGATTTAAGAGTTACGTTTGAGATCATTTTTGCCTCTCTACGTGTAAAATATGTTGGAAGGACAAATAATTGCGTTAAACAGCATTACCATTTTAAGTTTTCAGCTAGTTTTGTTCAAAAAAATTTTAGGGTAATATTGATTTTATGTTTCAGCTTAGGTTTACCAAAATTGTCTCGAAGTGTCATATATCAATTTCAAAATATCTTATCCCCAAAATTGAAAATCTAAGACTTCTCAGATTTTGCTTTGAACTGACCTTTTGAGAATCGCAACGAGCAATTTTTGTGGTTGCGTATTTATCCTCCTTCACCGGACAGTAACAGACGTTAACTTTTGAACGATCTGCGCATTTTTCATTTCGAAAACTGTTTCGCTCTTGTTTGAGTTCGCACCTTCTTAGGACTTTAGGAGTTTTCAGTGATTCAATGCTTATGCAAAATTCTTCGAATTTTTGTCCACTGAATTTACTACAGCAGAGATACTTGCTCGAAGCAAAGATAATCATCTTAAAGCGTCTTTTCAAAGGATGCTGCCTCAACATGACCACGAAGCAGGGTGTTGGTTGAACCAGATCATGCAATGAACGTCTCTATTCTCTCGGTCACGTTGCATGCCGATTGGGCCAGCATTATTTTTTGCAAATGGACCACCGTCGATAAGAGCCTATTTACATGTCTATTAGACATTATCCTATTTGAATGCGATTTTTGGTAGACTACACTCTTGTAGACAGTACTTAAATTATAAGGGGGACGCGTCCCTCCATCGAGAGTTAACGTCGCTTCCCCGCTATTTCAGCGTTCCCCCTAACGAGATTTCAGCGCTCTCTCCATTGAGAGTAAGCGTCAGAATGATCAAACGAACGAGTGTCTGCCAGCTCGAATAAATCCCAAAATCCGGCCGAATATAGCGAATTTAGTACGAAATTGCGGTGAAGATCTTATTTTTTTGGTCTTCAATCGAATTCAGGGACCGAATTTAAACTTGAAGCATAATTTCCACTAAATTTTATTCGCAATTTGAATGCGTTTGGTCAAGGCTGCGTAAGCGTTTCCCCAAGCAAAATTTCACAGTTTAAGTACTGCTTGAAGATGCAAGATTTAGGTTAAGATGCAAGTGCAGTACTATAAAACTTAACAGGTCACAAAATGTAAATCTTGCAATTTTTGCTTCCAAAAAGTAAATAAAACGTTGACATAATTCATCAGTAGGCTAATAGATAAAGAGTCTCCCTGTGAAACTGTATAGATTTGGGTTCGCTTTCCACGGTAGTCAAAATAAACACTAAAAAAATTGGTATTTTAAGTTTTTCTGCTTGAGAATCTGTATTGAATCGGCTGTGTGAAGCATCCAGCTCGGCCGGCAGGTAAACTGAGTCGGTTTACCTCGAAAACTTCCGTTCATTTTGTTGTTTTTTGGTTAAGGCACTGTAAGTAAATAATAATTTAAATCAAATATTTCATTGTTAAGCGTGTAGCAAGTTAGCGGGGCCTATTTCCGCTTCATTGCACCTGCAAGCAACTCAGCTCCTCTTGAAGAAATGTCGCAGCGTTGGTGAGCTGCTGGCAACACTGTGTTCGATTTGAACCAAAGGCGTTTGTTCCAAAGACGAACGCGTTACCGCTCGACCAACTGGTTGATCTCGATAAATAAGTCATAATTAGTTATTACACAGGTCAAATTACAGCATAATGACTGTTACAACGTTTTTTTTCTTTTCAGTTTACCAAAACGAGAGGCGATGAAGCGGCTACTGACTTACACTACATTTTTTGTTACCCGTAATCCGTACGAACGGTTAGTGTCAGCCCATTCGAGCAAGTTTACGGATCGTTCCTTATCGATTGATTGCACGAAAGGCATTGGAAGAAAGATTGCTTTCAAGCAAGCCAAGTTCTATATTCCTGGAATTCAATACCAACGAATAAAGTAAATAAAAAGGGGTGAAGCATCGAGCCGATTCCGGTTGTTTACGATAGTTTAAATTAAAATATTAGTTATGAAATTTTTTGTTGTCATTTTGGGGCTGCGTTTACAAAAGATATTTAACAAATGAAAAACATATCCCCGTAAAAAGTTTTTGGAAAGCCTGAGTTCTCCTAGCCTGAATTTCTAGAAAGAGGAAGGGTTTTACCAAATTTGGATGGGTCTGACGTTACTGGAAGAGTAAATATTGTTTAGTCTCTCTTTTCCCTCGAAGTTCAGGCTGAGAAAACAGATTCAGGGTTTCCAAAAACTTTTTAGGGGGAATATCTCTTTTATTTTTTTAAATATCTTCGCAACTGCAGCCCCAAAATGGGAGAAAACATTCAAAAATTATATTCAATTCAATTGTTAATTCTATTATTTATTTGTCGTAAACTGAATAACAAAAACAAATATAGATAAGTAGTTTGAATAAAAATATCCGACTGGAAATTGTGAAGAGACCACGAGGAGTCTTCGAGTCAAACAGCCCCCGGCAATCGATTTTAGCTATAGTAAACTACCCGAATTGACTGGATGCTTCACTCTCTTTAAGAAGATAAATAGTACTAAAGCAAGCATTGTTTTGCCTACCGTTTTCACGCCGTACGGTATTTATCGGAAAAAAAAATCTTTTATTTTGCGCTGATTATCTTGCTGTTCAAATGTGATTATGGTCGAACTCGAAAACGATTATTGTTTGCAGTGATGTATTTGTTGACCAAAGATTAAAAGCTTTTTTTGTGCTGGTGGCCTAAGCGGCGATAGTCTCCAACTTATACGGAGGGATACAATTTTTAGACTCAGAAAATTTAGAGAAATTTTAGATAGATTAGACTTAGAGTGCACAAATTAAAAAAAGTTGAGTAAAAATAAAAATACCATGCAACACAGCTGAAAATTTTGGGGGCTGCGTAGCCCTTGAGCATTTTCTCCCATGCCTAGTGGGCATATTTGCGTCACGCAGTGGAGTTTATAACGGTAATGGCGCTCAGAAGTGTAATCATTGGTGAGTGGCGTTACTAGGAGGGGCTAAGGAAGCTTCAGCTCAAGTCACGTTGAAAATTCAACCCAAATTGCTAGCGTTTAAACGTGTTTCGGACTTGACCTGTAAGTTCAGTTGGAGGCTAAAGCAGCTGGGCAAGTTAATTGCTTCAAATGACTTCCGAATTTTAACAATTTAGTTTTCTTAAATAGCTTCAAGAACGAGCGAAATGTGATCAAAATGGCGTTAAAATGGCTATTCTTTTCCAAAGCAATCACAAAGATTGTTTATTGGCGGGAGGCTTCGCTTCCAGACCCCCGTTTGTGATACGCATCAGTTTCGCCCACATTAGATTTTTTTTTTAACAAAAAAGCCCCCACCCTTTTTAGCAAAATTCTGATTGCGCGCCTGTCAGTGGTGCTTTTCAGACGGTTCGCTGCGGTTTCTAATTTAGCGATTCGGTTGCTAAAAATCCCCTAATTAAATATCCTGTACTTTTGACCCGAACAAATCGGTCTCTAATCTAGAGAGCCAATAACAGATCCGGTTTCTACTAAACTTTATAGCACCACTGGGTGTAATGTTCTTATAACGTAACTCTTACAATTTGGTTGGCAATAGCTCAACCACTAACCAGCTGCAAGTTATTAATTATTTTGAAGTGGCCCAAATTAAGTGTTTTGGAATTGTTTACCACGACTTTGCGATTTTCCAAGTTTCTTCGCTTTAAAGGTGCGTTTACACAGGATGCGACGCAACACCGAGCGAAGGTTGGTAACCTTGACAAGAGGTCGCCACGTCACTTGCTCAAAATAGGCGAACCATTCATCAACAATTTTGTAAACAATCTTTCGCAAGTTGTCAATGACGCCAAATTTTGATTGCTTCGTGCCCTGTGTAAACGCACCTTAAATTTATTGCAAGATCTTACGGTAGTTTGAATGTTTACTGTTACTTTTTTTGCTAACTAATTGTAATTGTAATTGTAATTGTAATTACATTTTATTCACCAAGTTGCCTTGGCCAGGAGACAGCGAAAGGACCTTTCGGTCTTCGAGTCAAGCTGCCACCTGCCCACCTGTCTACCACACACGATGGAAGCTTCACACTGTCCCTTTAATTGCTGAACGTCAAGCAGGGAAGCTGTGAATACCAATTTTTATAGTCTTTGGTTTGACCCGACCGAGAATCGAACCCGAGTCTACCGCATCAGTAGCAGACGCTCTATCCACTCGACCACCGATCGGTTGTGACTAATTAAGTTTTGACTCAAATTGGATTTTTTAAGCTCATATTTATTTGGTAAAGTTTTATTTTACATCCGTTATGGTTATTTATTGTTGTAGCAATTACAAGAAATTAGTCGGTACTAACTGCTGCTACATTACTAGGCGTTCTCGTATGTCTGCAGGTGTTGTGCTATGGGGTGCCATTCGTAAACCCTTACTTTCCTACGTACTATAAGCCTTATTAACGATCCTATGTGCTATATCACATAGGTATGATCAATTCTTCATTCCTATGTGCTATATCACACAGGTATGCACTAACTTTTCATTCCTATGTGCTATATCACATAGGTATGATCAATTCTTCATTCCTATGTGTTATATCACACAGGTATGCAATAACTTTTCATTCCTACGTGTTATGTCAAACGGGTTTGCACTAACTTTTCATTTCTATGTGTTATATCACATAGGTATGATCAATTCTTCATTCCTATGTGTTATATCACACAGGTATACACTAACTTTTCATTCCTCCGTGCTATATCACATAGGTATGAACAAATTCTTCGTTCCTGTCTACTATAGCGATCATGCGTGACGAATGTGCGATTGGCGGGAATTACTCAGCATTTTTACCTCGAAGTTGCACGGTAAAGATGGTAGCCGCGCAGCGTGATAAATTGTAGTAGTTTTGCAGGGAGTGTGGTTGCAGCGTGGAGGATGAGACCACTTCTTTGGATTAGGTTAGGAATCAGCCAGTATTTGCACTGGTTAAATTCAGTCTCAATGTAGCCAGCTACTCACCAAATGTTGCATTAAAATGTACTTCTACGGTTTTGAAATGAATAATATACCGAAACTCATCATCAAAAGGCTTAATATTTGATATAATCTACTTTAATTTTCACCACTTGATGACAGCAACGCTTATTAAAAGTGTAATGAAATAGCAATATCTCTGGATAGGATGACTGAATTTCATTCAATTTTTTTTTGAAGGTGGAGACTAACATGAAGCATCTTTTGAAAACGTGTCCACAAACACAACTTATCCATATCGCCCTCTAGTAGCAAAAAGGGCAAATTTTGGAAAAGTGAGCCTCAAAATTGGCCTGGCGAGGAAGGTAAACATTGATGAAAATTTTTGAAACTTGGTATTCATGATCTACTGATCAAACTGCTTTACCAAAACATAGTTAAGCAAAATCGGTAAAGGTCGGGGCGCCTGCAACACCCTACGCGGTAGGCTTACCATATCAAGGATAAACCTAGGCAACAAGTAAGCCATGCTACCTAACAAACCTAAGCTGGCTACATTGAGACTGAATTTAACCAGTGCAAATACTGGCTGATTCCTAACCTAATCCAAAGAAGTGGTCTCATCCTCCACGCTGCAACCACACTCCCTGCAAAACTACTACAATTTATCACGCTGCGCGGCTACCATCTTTACCGTGCAACTTCGAGGTAAAAATGCTGAGTAATTCCCGCCAATCGCACATTCGTCACGCATGATCGCTATAGTAGACAGGAACGAAGAATTTGTTCATACCTATGTGATATAGCACATAGGAATGAAAAGTTAGTGTATACCTGTGTGATATAACACATAGAAATGAAAAGTTAGTGCAAACCCGTTTGACATAACACGTAGGAATGAAAAGTTATTGCATACCTGTGTGATATAACACATAGGAATGAAAAGTTAGTGCATACCTGTGTGATATAGCACATAGGAATGAAGAATTGATCATACCTATGTGATATAGCACATAGGATCGTTAATAAGGCTTATAGTACATAGGAAAGTAAGGGTTTACGAATGGCACCCCATATTGTGCAACCAAGCACGACCATATGTAAATGTTTAGAAATGCAATGCACCACACTGTACATCTGTAATAATCTGATCAAAAGCTACTGTTAAGCATAATGATTGATAGAAGCAGCAAAGCAAACGTTCCTAATCTAGACGGCTCAAATGGCACGACTTTAACCGATCAGTGGTTGAGTGGATAGAGCGTCTGTACTGAAACGGTAGACTCGGGTTCGATTCCCAGTCGGGTAAAACCAAAGTCTAAAAGTTGGTATTTACAACTTTTCCGCTTAACGTTCAGCAATTAAAGGGACAGTGTAAAGCCTCCGCGTGTGGTAGACAGATAGGCAGGTGGCAGCTTGACTCAAAGATCGAAAGGTCCCTTCGCTGTCTCCTGGCCAAGGAAACCTAATGAATGAAATGTAATTACAATTCTCAGTTACGCGTTGTCTCAATTACTTGTGCGGATCATTTCTGCTTTACAATTTTGAATGTTATTATCTTTATTTTTGAGCCACTTTTTTTACCTCATTGGCTTTGCCAAGAGGCAGCAAAGAGTATTTGCGGTTTTGCGTCAATCTTCCCACCTGTCAACACACTTGACGAAAGCTTTTCACTAACTTTTTTGTTGCTGAACGCTAAGCAGGAAAGCTGCAAATAATTTAGCTGATGAGACGTGGCACTCTGAAACAATATAATTGCCCTGGCCGGTGAACTTAGACTGAAATATCAGTTGTGTTTATTGCCTTGAAAAAATAATGGCTAATCGTATCCATATTTTATTAAGATCATTTCTATTATGCTTGTGCTTTTGAATAAGTGATCAAGTCAGACAAAAAATTTAGGTAATGCACCAAAACCTTTGTTTCTACACTTGTAGTTTTTGTAGTGCATATTTATCCTCCTTCATCGCACAGCGTCAGACCCTAACTATGGAATGATCAGCACACTTTTCATTGCGGTAACTACTTTGTGTTTGGAGGAATACGCAACAGTGCAGGAGCTTCCAGTGATCAATAATTGTATCTTTGGATTTCTTCAAATTTTTGTCCGTTGAATTTGCTGCTTGTTCAAAGCCTCTAAGCTGAGATGATCATCGCAAAGTGTGTTATCCAAAGACGCAGCTTTTATATAAAGACGTAGATTCAGTAAAACCCAGATCGTGCGATTGTGATTATTTACGGCATAAGTTGTTTTTACAATGTGCATTATTGTGCAAATGCTAATTTTTATTTATTTATTTATTTAGGAACGAAGTTGTTTTAATCAAAGATTCTAATTTTTACAACCTCAACGACACCCAACAAAAAGAAGTCTTGAAATATATTAAAGTTATGAATTCCGGAAAAGTATATTTCCGACAACTGATGGAGTAAGTTACTATATTGTTACTGGATATATTTCCGGCAACTGATGGATGTTGTTAGTATACACAGTAATTGTTGTTGTCGCATATGTATCCTCCTGTCACCGGACAGCGTCAGATGCTAGCTGTTGACCGAGCCGTAAGTTTTTGAGAAATCCAAAGATGCTTGTTGCTGTGAAATTGTTAGCTAGCAAACTCCTGTTCTTGTAACGAACCCAGCCCTTTAATTTTATGTTGGTCAAGTTAACCGGGCGGTAACGTGTTCGTCTCTGAAGCGGAAAGTCGGAGCTTCAAACCTGAGGCCAGTCAAATCAGACGCAGTGTTGCCAACGACTCGCCACTCCTGCTAATTTTTTCGATAGGTGCTGTGTTGCACCGGCGCAATGACACGGAGATGGATTCGGCGTCTTACTGCGCGTATAATAAAACATTTTTTTGAAGAAGTTGTCACGTGTCGTGATGCAGCCGGTCAGTATTCTAGTGGGTAGAGTGTCAGCTAGTAAAACAGCAGATTTGAGTGACGTCGGCCGGTGAAACCAAAAATTATAAAAGTTTGTAAATGTAGGAAAAAATGTGCCGCTTAGTTGGTCGAGCGGTAACGCGTTCGTCTCTGGAGCGGAAGGTCCGTGGTTCCAATCTTGAGTCGGTCAAATCGGACGTATTGTCTCCAACGGCTCGCCACCGCTGCAATATTTCTTCGATTGGAGCTGTGTTGCCAGGGCGCAACGACGCAGAGATGAGCCCCCAAACTCGTTACACCCTTCAGAGATGGGCCCCCAAACTCGTTACACCCTTCAGAGATGGGCCCCCAAACTCGTTACACCCTTCAGCGTAATGCACCAAGTATAATGAAACATTTGATTTAATAGTAGGAAATTTTAATTTCACTTAACTGTTTCGCAGCCAGACTCAGCAGAAAAGTTTACTTTAATTTTCTGGGAAGCGGAGCCCCGAAATATTTGTTGAGATTGAAAATTAGTAGTATTTGATTTCGTGAAATTGTTTCATTTGTATTACAAAAATTTTGTTGCGGCCATAGTTCAGTTTGGTAGAACGTCGGGTACCGGTAAGTGATGGAAAGCTTCTGGCTTACGGTTCGATAATCGAAGTGACAATGTGTCATTTTGTCCTTGAGATTTACACGTATTTCCCATTGGGGCCAAGCAATCTACCTCTTGCGATGGCCAGGCCTGACGAAAGACTTCAAACAGAACCCAAAAAAGGCTGCTTTGCGTTGGTGTGGTTATAGACAGTTGCGGAGTGTTTGGTTCGTTCGTCTAGTTATTTGAGCATCCCGTCAAAATTCCTGGCAGCCAACTGATTGTATTCTCATCGATGCTGATCAATCAATCCATCTTTACCTTCAAATGGAGAATAAAAGCGGACAGTCTGTTGCAATGTGGTTTGCCGTTTGGTTCTCAGACTCTCACACGCTGCAGTTGTAGCCATGCCCCATTTGTATAGGTAAGAACATAAACGCCCTACATCGATGCGTAGACGATTCAGCCGGACCCGGGACCGTCTTGGGAGACGCATTTCTGACGGCAGAGCGTCAATGTTGGGGAAAAACTGATGAAGTTTTGTGATACGATTACTCTGTTCAGTATTCCAGGAATGTTCCGCCCAATCTGATCAAGGTCTTACATTAGATATCTATAGCGGTATAGGCATAGAAGGGTGTCTTGACTTCAAGCGTCAATTATGCCGTAGTTTGGGGCTGGAATCCTGCTGTGAGCAGGTGCCCTGCCTCCATAGCTTGGCAGGCTAGGGAGGGTGTAGCTTGTTTGAAGCGGAGCTCAGAAAGTAGGATGCCGACGAAAGCTGATAGATGTTCTTTCTGTTGATGTACATGGGATGCAGACATCCAATCACTGCGCGTATATAGCGCGTTGTTGATGATTGGATCAATCAGATAAGAATGGACATTAAGCGCTACGGCACCAAGCAGGCGCACAGTACTCTGCAGCGGGGTGTACACTGTACAAGTGCAAATGTTGTTCTGCCCAAGGTCAAGGCATTAGCACCAAAGCTAGTTTCAACTTAACTTCTGATTAGAAGCCGTTGTGATGCCTGATGAGTTTGTCTCGCTGTACTATACCAAAGTGTGTAACGAGTTTCTGTGGCCCATTTCCCGATCATTGCGCCCGGGTAACACAGCTTCTTTCGGAAAAATGTTGCCGTGGTGGTAAGCCGTTGCCAACTCTGCGTACGATTTGACCGGCCCGAGATTTGAACATTAGATTACCGTTCTAGAGACAAACGCGTTACCGCTCTTCCAATTGGCCGGTAGTTGATTGATTTCAATAGACCTACTCGGTGCTTTCTGCTAAGAAATTCAAAATCTCGACTACTCGCAAACTTGCCATAATCATGCTTTGTATATTTTCTAGGCACATCGCTTTCGATGAGAGGCAACAGTATGGATTATATAGTGAAGACGTGCACTGGCGCCCTCAAAACATTCTATGCAACCCGTGCGCTGTGAACTATGACTTCGTGGTGCGATTCGACTCTCTCGCTGAAGACTCCAATCACCTATTGAAATATTTGCAACGGCTCGACCCCGAAAGTAAAAAAGTATTTTTTGACGAATCGCGGTCTGCGTTAATAAACGAGAATCGAACCGCTGCAGCGTTCAATGACGTCTGCAAGCGAATATTGGAGCGTCTGAAAAAGAAATATTTGAATGATTTCAAAATTATGGGCTATTCGATGGATAGCTTTGGTTGATATTTCATTGACGATTTTTGGTGCAACTGTTATCGAACTTTTTCTCTGATGTTGATGATCCCAGCCGCTTTGGTGGAAGTAGAATCCCTAGTTAAAGTATTCTATCTCTTCACATGACTCAAAATTTGAACTTAATCTGAGATCCATTTCCGCTTGACCCTGAACTTGATAAATTATTTGAAACTGTTGCCGATTTTGCGTAATTCTTTTACTGTGTGTGAAGGGTTTTCATGTAGTAAGCAACTTTATTTATCGCTTTTTAAACAAGAGCAAATGCCACGAAAAATGAACATACAGCAACCGAAGTGGGTAAAGCGCAAGTTCAGCAACCTTCGCAATTACGGAAATTGCGTTGCGCTTGAAATTTTTTAAGCATTGCGAATGTTGCGCGGTGTTTCAGTACTGATATATTTTAATTGTAATTACAATTAAATTAAATAATTCTTGCGCTACGCTTACTTCAGTGCTTTTAAAATTGTTGCTTTTTTGGTGTAATGTTATTTGTAACGAGACTACCTACCTCTTTACAGCGAAAAGTTCGTTCGTTTGAACCAAGCACTCTACGTTTGTCTAACCACATCAACGAAGAGCACTTTTTAGGGCTCTGTTTGCAAACTTTTCAGGCTGGGCCACAACAGCGGTTGACTGCTTGGCCCCCAATGGGAAATAATCGTGAAGTTTTATTTCCAAGAACACAACGAAGCATTGCCAGTTCGAGAATTGAACCGGGGATCAGCAACCTTTCGATCTCTAGCCCGACGCTCCACCACTGAGCTATTGCCGCTGCAGCGAAAACTTGCTGTGATTTGATTCCATCGAGCCGTCGAGCCAAGCAGTCACCGCTATATTTTACATAGAAAAATAACAGTAAAAAAAGAAAATTGATAGCAGTAGTTTTTATGTGTCCTTAATTGAATGCAAGCAGCGCGAATTATCTTTTTGTGTCTTTCTTTTTAAGCTGTAATAGTTTTCAATTCTCAAAGGTGTTTCGGCAGTGGCTTTATTTTATCTGAATATCGACCTAGTTATGACCCTGCACTGACTTTCTAACGTTGCTACTTCTATCCGCAGGGGCAACGGTGGGTTCCCATGCTCTCCACCCACCGAAATGAGTCAGTTATTAGGCAGTCAGTCAGGGGTTTATTTTTTCGAAAAGATACGGTTTAAAAAACCGCAATACAAAAATACTCATACATGTTAATCCACCAAGAAACCGGAAGTGACCTTTCAGTCTGCGAGTCTACGGTCACCTGTGAGTCTAGCTATTAGTCTTTGCTGTTGAAAAATTGAATATTTAGTCAGATCGACAAATTGAATATTTAAGAAATCTATAAGCAAAGGTATATTTATTTTTGTTTATTTGCACTTTTTTGAATCTAGTACAATTTATATTTGTGGTTAAATTTATTGAAGGGTAAAGTTCTGATCTTTAAGGGTATATCATTGCAAATCTTAGCTCCCATGAATTTGATTGATTTTTGAGCAAGTTTTGTTTTGTAAAGGGGTAGGGACAATCATCCTTGTCAGCTTTCCTGGATTGGCGATAGGTAAATAACTTTGATATAATAAAAGTAATTGTTAAATAAAAGTGGTTGCTTGTTCCTTTATAACAAGAACATGAATTTAGTAATTTCAAAATTTTGTACTTGATTAAATTAAATATTTCAAAAATTTATGAAAAAAAGAACAAGTTTTTGTTTTACCTGCCAACCTTCTATTATTCTCCGACATTTGTTTTGGAGCATTTGAAGTCTATGCGAACTATTTTTAGACGAGCATCCCCAGACCTAAATTCTGTACATTAAATGAGGAAAAACTATAGCGTAGTACACAGAAAGCAAAATTTTAGCAGGAGCCATAGATTTTACTCAGCGCAATATGCCAATGGCTGTAGATACTGTTGCTCAATCATTTGAATGCGACTGGTAAAATTCAGCATTGCAGAGATGGAACCGGTCAGGATTTTCTCGACCCGACCCGACCGGTAAATTTCAAAATCATCGCCGGTTGACCGGCCCGGTCGACCGGTTTTTTCACAGAAGGTTTTTCTTCACTATTCAATGAATTTAATGAAAAATTTTCAAAAGGAGGGGGCATGGGTGAGGTGCTAAAATTTGTGACTTTGAACGGTGGTCTCAGAAAAAAAACGCAAACAATTTTTGCGTTTTTTGCAAAAATGACTCAATTTTAAGAACTTTTTTGGTTAAGTTTCGGTTTGAATGCCCTGTTTTGAGCAGCGCAAAACGTGCACAAAAATAAGCATAAAAAACACTGGAGGGCACAAGCTAAATTATTAGACGTTCTTTTTGGTGATATTTTGCGAAAGGCCAAAAAATGAAGTTACAATTTTTTAGCTATTGGCGACAGATTATTTGCAATCTGCCGAGCAGCAAACACTAAACTTTTTTTCGGCAGTGCTGCCTTTACAGTTACAAAAAGATAAATGAGAAAAAAATAACAGCAAATGATAGGTAACAGTAAAAACATACGAACATCACAATACTTGCGCTATTATACCCAAAAACATTAAAATGATGGAGCAATAACATTATATAAAATTGAAAATTATGTCACTAACAGCGTGAAAAAAATTAATAATATTCATAATAACTAGGATGCTTCACTAACAGTTTGCGAAAGTATGAGAAGGATCTATTGCAACACATATGTACTGGAAGAGGTTTTTAGCTCCATAGAGGTTTATATTAATTTTTCAGTCCGTATATAAATCTCTATGGAGCTAAACACCTTTTCCAGTACATAATGTTTTGCAATAGATCCTTCTCATACTTTCTCAAACTGCTAGTGAAGCAGCCTAGATGTTATATTATTAATTTTTTTCACGCTGTTTGTGACATAATTTTCAATTTTATATAATGTTATTGCTCCATCATTTTAATGTTTTTGGGTATAATAGAGGACAAGTATTGCGATGTTCGTATGTTTTTACTGTTACCCATATTCTGCTGTTATTTTTTTCTCATTTATCTTTTTGTAACTGCAAAGGCAACAATGCCGAAAATTGTTCTTAAGAAGCTTCCCGGTTTGGGAAGCAAAACATCCAACCAATAAATAAACTTATTGGTAGTTCGAAGTGGTTATGAATAACTATATCCCGATGAACGCAACGCGTCCGTTATTTCCGTTGAAAACACTAAACTGTTATGACATTGGCTAGATAACTTTCGAAATGTATTGTGCCCCAGCAGTTTGTAGAAATGTTACTACTTAAGAACAAACCATGGATAGCTAGATATAAAAAATAAGAGCTATGTCTTTCTTGCCCAGTGTAGACTGTAGTAAATTTAAGTTAAAAAAAGCTTTTCAAAGCGGCAAGATTTTAGCATGTACTAAAAAATCTGAAATCTGCGTCACTTTCACTCTTAAGCTGATTAAAATGATGCTAAAATACCAGGTAGCGCAAGCCTCTACCACATGCATGCTTTATTAGAATCTGATTACGCGATTTTAACGTATATTTTGCACTTTTTTGCTTTGTGCCGTGGCCCAAAGTGGGGGCATGGCACAATTCTCCCCCCCCCCTAAATACGTCCCTGGATGTGCATGTCTTAATGATCACAGCATATAAGTCACAGCTTGAAACCATTCAACGAGTGTTTTTGAAAAATGTGGTTTGTTAATACTGTTTGTTTATAAAAAGTTTTATTTGTGATAAAATTTTCAAGTATATTTCGGTTGGTGCTTAGATGTCTTTTAGTTGCCAGAAAGAAGAATTTGACCGGTTTTTCAACCGGCTTGACCGGCCGGTCGAAGAATCTCGACCCGACCGGCAACCCGACCGGCCGGTCGACCCGATCGGTGCCGGTCGACCCGACCGGTTTCCATTTCTGCAGCATTGCATCTAGATGAATGTCTAGATATTTTACACTCTGTTGTATTTAAATAGAAATGTTGTCGAGGGACAACATAAAAGGTTAGAACTTTTGCTTGGGTCGGGCTAATAGTAGAGCTTGTGTTTTATGTGGATTTAGAGTCAACATGTTGGCGATCATCCCTTCAGAAGCGCTATTTACTGTAGTTCATGATTGCTTGAGGCTGTGGTTGTTAATCAGGATACAAATGTCGTCGGCAAATAAAGTTGGTTGATTTATCAAAGATTTAGAGAGATTATTAATGTACGTAAAAGATAAAAAGGTGCAGACCTAAGATCGAACCCTGGTGGACGCCGTATTTTGATTTCAGGCGATTTGACATTGCCGAATTCTACATATTGAAATCAGTCGGATAAATAACTTTTAATCAATTCATTTACCACTCCTCTAATTCCGCAGTGGTTTAATTTTTTAATAAGAGTTTGATAATCAATACTGTCGAAAGCTTTTATGTTCCGTAGAATAAGACAGCAATGTAATCTATTTTCTAGTTTTTCGTAGCATTGTGTAATATCTGTCACAGTATGGATAGTCGTGTGCTTTTTTCTAAAACCAAATTGACGGTTATAGAATATACTGTGTTTATCCAGAAAAGCTAGTATTCTGATGGCTATTATTTTGTCAAAAATTTTTGAAAAGTTCGAAAGCAAGGAAATTGGACTATGATTGATCAACTCAGATTTTAAACCCGCCTTGTAAATTGGTATTACTTTAGCAATCTTAAAACAATCAGGAAAAATGGGATCAAACTCCAAAGAGCATAAAAACAAAATGGATAGATATGGTGATATAACAACAGCAATTATTCGTAGAAAAAACGAAGAAATATCATCGAAACCCGGCGATTTACGTACATAAAAGTTTTGAATAATGTTAAAGATTTCATTGCTTGAAGGTGTTTCTAGAAAAACAGAGGATTTATTTCCGTGTTTAAAAAAAAAATTGAAAACTTGGAGATCTTTTAACATATAGTCAGCTTTTCTGCAATGCTTCCGAAAAAAATATTGAATTTTCAGGTGTAGCTTCCACGTCATTTATAGTTTTGTTGCCAATTGTTAAAGTTTTAGGTGTTTTTTTAAACCTTTGAGTGATTAACTAGTTCGCAAATTATATCCCAAGTTTTTTTTGGTCGTTTTTGTTTCCAGCCAATGCCGAAGTGTAGTACAAAATATTGGCTGTTTTTGTTTTTTTTAACTCGAGTTAGGCAATTGCTATACTTATAAAAGCTGCGCTCATGCGAATTTTCTTCGAGAAACCACATTTTATATAATCTTTGTTTTTAATTGAAGTTCAAATGCCTTTAGTAAGCCATGGTTTTTTTGACTAACTTTTTTGTTTACAGTAAGTGATAAAATTTGTCAAGGGAGCAAATTTATCAATTTCATCTTCAATACGTTAAAGAAAAGCTTCACATACTTTATTAGTGTTTTCCTTGTTGATATGTTCCAGATTGTCGAAGTAGTTTTTCAGGCAATCAGCAAAACTTTCTGGTTCGATGTTTTTTAGGTTTCTTTTAAACATCTCATATTTCTTGTTATGAGATATTTTATGTTTAAAGATGCAGGTAAAAGTTGGAAAATGGTCTCTTATATCAGTTTGTAATACTCCAGGATTGATTTTTTCTGTAGTAATATTGTTTAGGATATGATCAATTGCAGTTTGGGCCGTTTCTGTTATCTTGGTGGGAATATTTACTACAAAAAAAAAGGCATTTCTAGCGATAGTGTTTTTGTAATCAATCAGAAAAGAAGTTTCATTTAGTAAATTGACATTGAAATCACCCATAATAATACTTTGATATTTATTTTTATTAATGTTATGTACAATTAGGTCGAAGTTTTCTAGAAATAAATTTAGGTAAGAAATTTGAATGCCGAAACATAACTCATATCAATAATTTATTTTGCGGAGTGCAAATCGTTGCCCACATATTTTCGCATTCTCTAATTTCTAGACAATAATTTGGTGCAGTTTCAACGTTGATTTCCATAGAAAGTACGTTGCTACTCCACCAGCTTTGGTAGGTAAATTTGCAAATATTAGGTTGTAACCCTGCCCATTAATGTTAACTGGGGGCTTCTTGAATCCGGGTTTCGGTGACTAGTATAACATTTGGCGATCTACACGTAATAGAAATCAGTTCGCATAATATATCAATATGTTTTTGGATTGATCTGATATTAAAATGAAACACAATTAAGGTATTATATGATGGCCTGTAGTTAATTAAATTAGAAAGATCCGAATGCTCACAAATTTAGCTCTTTTGAAAGCTTTGTCGCTGTTATTTCGTTTTTCGTATTGGAGGTAGCCGTTTTTTTGATCGCTTTATTCAGATCGCCGAATTTATCCGAGTTGAATTGTTGACTTATTCTTAATTGCTCCTACTCGTGTATAAGCAGCATTTAACTCTCTTAGATAATCATCTGCAAACGAGTTGAAAACTTCCTTGACTAAACCTTCAATCTTTGGCACAACTAGTTTCGTAACTATTCCAATAATTTCATTTTGGTCCAAATCAGTGTCGTTCTTTTTTATTTAGAAGACTTTGCATATATTATGATTTGTTGTTGCTTGAAATCTTAAATTTTCAAACTTTTTGCAGCAAAAAAACGTCCGTTTAAAACAAACATTCTTGCTATAGATTGAAACAAATGCTGTAGCTAGAATGAACTTTATTAATATCAAAGCCAACCTCGTTCGCTCGTACTACATTACAATATCACTGCTTTGTTATGGTGCAGCCCAAATGCTGCACTGCAGAACCACAGCTGAGCTAAAGAACCCGGGAAAGAAAAGTGGGCATGCCCATACCACTAAAACAGTGAGCACTCAATCATCACACTGCCACCCTCCACTGATGGGTGCTTATTGATTGGTCGTCTTTTCACTTTTCTGCTCCGAATAAAGCACGGAAATCATCGCTTTGTTTGAAAAGATGATCATACATTTCCAGACCTTCCAAGACCGATGGTGAACTTAAAGCATTGTGTGACATGAAATGCCTTACATGGATTTTTGCGTAATTTAGCGTTAGCCTTTTACGTTTGGTATTAATAATACTATACTGCATTAATAATTATTTGATTGGACTATCGTTATTTTTATTGTTTACCCCCTCTCGCTAGGAAGCGAGGAGTGGCGCTTTTATTTAGAAATTACTGTATCTAGGATTCTTAGCTTCACAGTTCACATTGCCAATTGACATGAACAATCCAGTCAAAATGACTTCAATTTTGTACAAACCGAAAAAAAAGGCAGAACGAAAACTTTTTGCTATAAAACCTAGTGTGAGCTTGAGCATTGACAAATAGATCGTGTTTGCGTAAAAAATCAATATCGATGGATAACTTGAACAGGCAACGTAGCGTGCATGTAAATCGAGATTTTCTAGAGCAATCACGAGATTATGCCATTAAAATGCCATCCTCTTCTTTTTTTTTTGTTAAAAAAGAGCATTATCTGCTTTAGTGTTGTAATTATTGCGTAAATGGCGTATCCACATTTTGTATAAAACTTTTTGTTTTAAATCATATAAACGAAATGCCACTGTAAGATTGCTGTTTAATTTGGTTGAAATAAATATCGCAATTGTTGATTACTGTCTTGAAAGTGTTTAACGGGTGACCTCTATCATTAGATGATACTGTATTGTTGATAATATTGAGTTATATTGCATGGACTCAAAAGATTTCCCGAGTACTTGTCAGTTATCACAACATCAAGTAACACATTGAAAAAAATAAAAACGCTTCCCTTTCGAATTTTTGCGATGAATCTTATCAAATAAAGCTTTTTACCATGCATCAACGTGACTTTAATTCAACTGCTTTTCAAAAATAGCCCCGAAATTTTAAAGTCGCTCGGGGTAAAGAAAAGTTTTTTTTAGAAAAGAAATTCCTGCGCCTTCAAGTGGAAATTGTTTTACTTGTCATGGCAACAAACAACAACAAATCAGTAAAGTTTGATTTAATGCTACTGCTACAGGGGGGTGGCGTGCCCTCTCGAAACGACTGCCTGTGCCCTAGGATGACCCATTTTGCACGACCATCACCAAATTTTCCATCGGTCTCAATTTATATGCAATTTGGTCTGTTGTATCCAAAAATGCCAAAAAAAGTTCGATGGAAAAACGTTTGACCCTGGTTGACCCTTACTTTTTGTATCATTTAAACCCAAAAAAAAATTTGCAATACTACGCCCATTGTTTTTGGCAAATCAATTCATGCCGTGTATAAGCAATCAATATACATTTATGAAGAAATAAAAAAATCAAAATTGTCCTATAAACTAGTTACGATAGCTTATGCCCTATAGTTTTCAAATTGCGAAAATTTAAGAAAATAGACCCGGTAATATTTAGAGAAAATCAATTGATTTTGGAAAGAAATGCATTGAGATAAATAGAGATTCATTATGATTTAGGGACCTTTAACCAGGGTGTCGAATCGTTTTAAATAACGGTTCGGGTTCAGGTTTAGCTCCTGCTCAAAATATTTTAGCGGTTCAGGTTTGGTTCGGGTTCACTTGAGCATCATTTTCGAGGTTCAGGTTTGGTTCAGGTTCACTCAAGTAAAATGTTACTGGTTCAGGTTCGGTTCGGGTTCATTGACTTAAAATTTAACTGTCGTTACTCGTTTCGTCCAGAAAAAAAAAAGGAGAAATTACTGATCCTGTTGATGATCACCACTGCTCTTATTGTGCGTGTACCAGCGCCAGCGGCATCCGGATATGGAAAAATATATTCTTACTTTTGTTAGGGGTTCAGGTTCGGTTTGGGTTCACTTGAGCACAATTTTGAGGGTTCAGGTTTGGTTCAGGTTCACTGAAGTAAAATTTTGCTGGTTCAGGTTCGGTTCGGGTTCACCAAAATGAAACGGTTCATTCGGGTTTACGGTTCGGGTTCAGGTTCGGTTCGACACCCTGCCTTTAACTCTTGCCAGAAAGAAGTGTTAATAGTAAGGTCATTTTGTCCAGTAGTTTTTCAAAAAGTAGTTATCATCACCCTAATCCGGTGTGATTATAATGATCGACTAATCTGGTATGTGCTGCATTGCCATTGAGATAGCAAAATACTGAAACCTCTTGAACATTCTGGTAAAAAGCAAGAAGTTCTTGCTATCAGTTCTAACATCAAGAAAAAAGAGAATCTGCGGTCAATCGCACAACTCGAAGAAGGAGAGGGAAATGCTAAAAATGAAACTCAAAGAATACTGCCTGTTGGACGAATTAGGAATCAGCAGAATTTTTATCATTTGTCTAGAACTTTACCCTAGTCAAATGATAAAAATTGACACCACATCTGTGACTACTGGGCTGCGTAATGGAATAGTTGTTAGATTAGAAAAAGGATTTGGACGCCAGCTTCTTCAATTACCTTGTCGCCATCATATCCACGAATTACTCTGCGCGGCTGTGGCAAAATTGGTTTATAGAGATTCAAAAAGTCCAAAACAGGAAGCATTCGCTTTTCTTATTGCAGCATGGCCCGGATTAGACAAGTCTAATTACGAGGTATATCAACCATCACGGACCACGCAGTGTAAACATGCAGTTGAGTTCTGCCAAATAGCCTTAAGTGTACTGTAGATTGCCAACATTGGTCCTACAGAAATGATTACAGGGAACTATTGGAACTAACCATCATATTTTGTGGGAGATGATCGATATTTCAGTATGTCGTTGATAACATTTTGGCATTTTACAATATGTCTAGTGTAATTTGTACTGCATTATTGAATTACGGTACTTAAATGCACCCCACAAACAAGAGAAAGTTATTAGCATATTCGGTAATAGACTATAGGATAGATACTTAAAACTATGTATCAAACTGTCTTAATTATAACATTTTATAAGTTTGATTGATTGGTTGCATCATCTTATCCTCAATTCGCTAGAAATTGACGGCAGTGCTACAACTTATGTCTTACCTATTCGCACCTGCTAGAGGAGTTATTGGCTTTCCAAATTTTCTGTTTTTTTCTTGATGTCTTGTTCAGCATATTTGTTAATTTTTGTAATCAGCCGAGCAGAGAAAACCATAGTTCAAAAAACTTTTGTCCAAGAACGCAACAATGTGACGAAGGTGCGAATTAAACCCAAGACTTGTCAAGCCCTGTTCGTCATTATAACAACACTCTTATGTAACCACTCGACCAAGCTGTCGACCAAATGATAAATTTATTCGATAAGTCGCTAATTTCTGTTGCTGGCGGAACCATGCCGAAAGATCATTCTTGTATGGTGAAGGCTCCAGGAGCCAGACCTAATGCGCGGTGGATGTCGAAAGGTATATATTCTTTGAAGATTGCATTATTTCGCAAGCAGCTGGCTGAGGCACTTCCACATGATCATCTTGAAAGCATCACTAATTTGGCTATTTTTCTATGCCCGAATTATGTTGAAAGTTGGACAATCTCTTTAGTTGCATTATTGGGTGCTGCAAAGAATGACTTAATGAAACGTAAAACACTGCAATTAAATCTAAAAGCCGTGCAAAAACATCCCAAAAGATATCCTGATGGCTACTCGAGTATGACTGCATCCATGTTGAAGAAACTCTATGACTTCCTTTGGTATTTGTCGGAGCGTTTGGTCGTACTCAGTCTTTTTAGTGATAAGCTTTCCGGTTTATGAAAAACAGGCAATTGCTACAGCTTTATTAAGATATAAAAAAAAAGATGTTTCTTTTTCCAATGAGCTCCTGCTTCCAGTGGTAGGGAAAGGACTCAATTGAAAGATCTGGTTGGTGTAGATTCATGCAGTTCTTCAATCTCTTGAATCTCTAAGTTTCCTTTTTGCGTAAATCAGCCTGGTTGTGGCCTGATGACCTTGAATACCAAAACGCCAGAAAAATGATACAATGTTTGAATTTGAGTGTAGTAAATGATTTTGCAGAAAGAGCTTTAGGCCTGGTATCTGAATTTTACACCAATAAGATTACCAAAGATAGCCAACTAAAGCATTATTTGTATTAGGTAGCAAAGAGTTTGCAAATGCAGCAAACAAAACTCAAAGAAAATTTGTTCAGGCTCATCAAACAAGGCTGTTTGGTCCAAAATGTTGTGGTAGACTGGTTGCTACTTCGCAGACTTGTGTTAAAAATTGCGACTACCTTACGGATAGTAATATCGATCGTGTTTTGGTTTGCATTTGTTCCACATTTTTGAAATAAGTTAAAATGTTGACCATATTGTCTCTGACGCTTACCGATACTACCATGATATAGCAGCAACACATGCACATTCTAAACAGCTATTTTTGTGATAAATTGATCAACCAAAGGTTTGCAAAACATGTTGCATAAACAGCAGTTTAAACATATTTCCAGCAGAAATTTAGCGAAACGATTTAAAAGATTTTTGTAGGCCCTGCTATAATTTCTGGTCATCGCTGAAAATGCTTGATTTTTAAAATTTTTGCAATTTACTGGATTTCTGAGAAAAATTACACAAAAAAACTTCTCTTAAGGCGGATAGAAACTTGCATATTCTGCATCTTTTGACACCAAAATCAACTTTATAGCGTTAACGGTTATGGAGTTTCAGAAATTTGGCATTTTTGATATTTTTTACGAGAACATATAGGGGTCAACCAGTACTTAAATGGTAGGGGGGACGCGTCCCCCCATCGAGAGTTAGCGTCCCCCATCGAGATTAAGCGTCCCCCATCGAGATTTAGCGTCCCCCCATTGAGATTTAGGTGTCCCCCCATCGACATTTGAGCGCTAGATGGTCAGACAAAAAAAACCTAATTCTTCACGTAATTTTGGCGAAAAAACACTTCAATTTCCGGCGAAGGCCTTTTTTTGGTGTTCATTCAATTTCGGTGACGGAATTACGTAATCTTCAATAAAGTAGTTTCGCATGCCAAATGCGTTTGATCAAGGCTGCAAAAGCGTCCCCCCAAGCAAACTTTTACAATTTAAGTACTGGGGTCAACCAGGGTCAAAGGACATTTAAAAATATTATTTTTTATATTTTTCCATTAAGTACAACAAATTGCATAACTTAAATTTACACCGATGGACCTCTGCTTCAAACTTTTCGAAAAATCGAGCAAAATGGGTCACCCTACTGTGCCCCCTCATTTCGGTTTACTCAGGATACTTTTTTGGAGCATCACGTAACGACAAGACAACAGACAGTAATGGAACAAGAAATAATAACGTTCAAAAAAAATTCTCGTTTGAAGTTTTCTCGATTCTTTGCAAAATTGTGACCACCAACTGCTGTACATAAATGTAACGCAATGATCCGTGTTATTAACACGCCTTTAGGGTTGTGTCGAGGAATAGGGATGTAAGCCCACAGAATCGTTACTGGTACTTCGTTAGTGATTATGACCAGAAACAATACGTGAAACCATGTTTTTAAAAAAATAGCTTTTTTATTTTTTTAGAGCACACTCAAAGATTTTAGTTCATAGTCAGTCATGCAACCAGGGGACGGGCCTATAGGGGCTAGGGAGGCATCAGCCTCCTTTTGGCCAAGTGATTTAGAAAATATAAACCAACAAAACAAGCGTTTAAACGTGTTTTGGACTTGATCTTAAGTATAAAAGGGGCTCAAGGGGCTAGGCAATTTAAATCTTTTAGTGACTTCTGAATTTTAGCAATTTGGTGTGATTATTCGTAAGGTTAAAACATATGCGAAATGTGATTGAAATGGCGTTAAAATTTCTATTTCTTGCCACAAAATCGTAAAAATCACCCAGCGGCTGGGGCCTCTGTCCCCGGACCCCTCTATCATACGCTTGAGTTGCATCGGTTTGTTTGGCACGGAGCCTAAATTAGACAAATTTGGTGCAAAAAAATTTGCTTTTTGTTCAACCCCCCTCCCTCTTAGCAAAATCCTGGTTACAGCTTCTGGTCGCATTCACTCCTGCAGACAGATTTTTCAAGCGATTATGCGGCCGCATACGAAACGAGCTAATAAACGCTGCCGCACTTATGCGTCTCTTTTTTCAAACTCAAACACAAAATTTTTAAAATAGCGCGTAATGTGTAGCCGTAAAATATCAGTTTTTGTTTGCGGAAGTTCAGTCTATTTTAGTGCCCCCCCCACCTTCTCCCCCCGTTTTTGGCTAGAACCCCCTCACTTTGTTTACTCTGGCGACGACGCTAGTTTAGTTCAAACCTCGCTCAGATCATAGTTACTGTTAGATGTGTTTAAAAGCAATGTGTCTGTAATACGATTTATAGACTGGAGGATTATTATTCGTTTGGCTTTTCTAAGTGGTTGCACTGTACGTAGGTTAAAAGCAGAGGTGGGCAGTTGCGCGCTACTGTAGTAGCGGCGCTACTACAGAAACCGAGTAGTGAGTAGCGGTAGCGACGCTACTTATTTCAAGTGCTTATTGTAATATGTTTAACAAAATCAAAAACAGATACATGAGTCAATTGGTATATTTACAGTGCTTCACAAAATTGTTAGTTCGTGTGAGCAGTGTTTTTTTAAGGTCAAGCTTAAAAAAACGCAAAACAATTTTGAAAGACCGCATATTTTTTAGCAATGTAGGCTAACAAGGCTATTCTGCTCTGTTGACTAACCACAAAACTCCATGGCCTCGTCTGCAGTAACTCTTAAAACAGTTTTGCTAAACCCAATTTGTACAAATGTACTAATATCAGTTTTTGTTTTGTGTGTTGCAAGAAATTGTGTGTTGCAAGAAAAATTCAACCATTCTTAAACCAAGAATCAGAGGTGGAGTCGAGGACACAAGGCTCGAGGCCAAGGCCAAGCACACAAAAAAAAATCCGAGGCCAAGGACACAAAAAAATCTAAGGCCAAGGACAGACCCTCTCGAGGCCAAAGACAGGAATGCTCGAGGCCAAGGACACAGCCGCAAGTGTTCTAAAAAAAAAGAAAAGGTCTTCAAGAAATTTATTCGGGCGATCTCCTTGAGGAAAACAAAAAAGGTCTTGGCAAATTTTCCGCAATGTTTCTGGCGTTTTCCTGCATAATTTTAAAAATAAATAAATCCCTACTATTGTAGGAACCGATGCAAATGCGCATCACACTGTGTGAGGATCCTCCGATATAAACCCTCGAGGAGAGGATTTACTCGCGTATTGTGTTAGTGCAGACCTGAATTTCTGTAATGTAGGTAATAAACCAACATTTAGAACTAAAACGCGTAGAGAGGTTCTAGACTTAACCTAAGTGAACCGTTGTGCGTGGGACCGAATAGTTGGCTGGCACGTTAGCAACGTGCTTTTATTCTCGAATCACATGTACATTATGTTATTATATTAGAATCACATGTATATTAGGTTCCAGGTTAATAGCAGAATCCAAAACCAGGCTAAAATGTTTCGAAACGTTCGTTGCAAGTGCTGAAACAAGTATGTAAACGAAATCGAACAAAAATTAAATGAACGAATTATACCACCACTACCTTCCTCAAAAGAAGACATTGATGTGCTGGCAAACAAGGTTTATTCAGTAATAACTAAATCATATGAAGCTGCTTGCCCTATGCGAAACTCACTTCTCAAGAAAGATAACATTTGGTGGAATTCTGAGCTAACAAGCCTTCGAATAGAGGCTCGCCGAGCTTGGAGAAACGCCATTAAAACAAAACAAGAAAAAGATTGGAAGGCTGAAAAGCTCGGCCTAGCTTATTTCAAAAAAAGCTGTCAAAAGAGCAAAGCGCGATTCATAGCATAGCTTTGTATAGAACGTGAATAGTCAAACACCAACGGCTCGGCTGGTTAAGACTATTCGAAGGAATGATACGGAGCGTGTTAGCAGCGTAATTAAACACAACGGAGAATTCACGAAGTCTCCAATAGAAACTCTAAGCTATCAGCTCGATATCTTATCACCGGGTAGCCAGCAGTTAGAAAATCAAGCAAACGGTTACGATTTAGTGGCCAATCCATTCATGACATCTAAAGACACTGAAATGATGGCAAACATACGTTCATTTGAACGTATGGAAGCAGCTATCAACGAATTTCACCTATTCAACGCTCCAGGGCCAGACGAACTCTATCCTGTGCTGTTACAGAAAGATTGGAATCAACTGAAACGATATTACCATGTCATTTTTCAAGCATGCCTGAGACATAGTTATGTGCCATCGGCATGGAAAGAAGGCATAGGTATATTTCTCTCAAAACGCGAAAACGAAAGCTATTTTGAAGCTAAATCCTTCCGTATGATCACTTTAACTTTTTCCACCTGAAATAGTTGGAAAGACTAATTCTGTATCATATTAATGACGATAATAACGTGCAGGCAAAGCTTTCTGCATCGCAGTACGGATTTCGAGAAGGTATTTCTACTGAAATTGCTTTGCATGACTTTGTGCGCCGTGTAGAGCATTGACTTGCAAGAAAAAAGCCGACTCGGCTGCAAGTGCCAGTTGACCAAATAAAGAAAACTACCGTATTTTCCGGGGTATAAGTCGAATTTTTGTTCCTAAAATTTTTGTTAATTTATCAGGGTCAACTTATATGCCGAGTAGACTTTCAGGGTACATTGAAAAATCATTTTTATTGCGAAATATTTATACATACACACTACATATTTACACTGCAATTAAAATTTATAAAAAATTCATTTTCCTCATCGTGTGATTTAAACAGTTCTAACGTTTCCGCATCTGTAAGTCCCGTCAGCACATCATCGTATGGCAAATACAGCAAATACTGTTAGTCTAGAAAAAATCTAACAGCAAATAGTGTTAGTCTAAAAGAAAGAGGGTCGACTCATACGGCGAGTATAGCTTGAACTTCTAGTTTTTAGGTCCAGAAATTTAGGTCGACTTATCTCCCAGATAGACTTATACCCCGGAAAATACGGTAAGGTATTTGAGAGAAATTTCGAATGTCAAATTATGGATAAAAAGAAAGCTATCAGATCTGAAAGCGTTCTGAATCAGAACACTGTCAAGGTTTACACTGATGGCTCAAAACTAGATGGGAGAGTAGGTGCCGGTTTTTACCCAGAAAACCCAAACAACTCCCCAAAACGAGCACTTTTTCCCCTTGGAATACACAGCACTGTGTTCTAGGCAAAAGTCTCAGCTACTCCAGAAGTGGCAAAAAACCTGCGTTCGGAAAAAAATGCCCGATCAAAGTATTGCTCAATCAAAGTATTCAAAAAAATGGTGGATAGTCAGGCAGCTATCAAATCACTCATAAAGTGCACTGTAACATCAATTGCAGTGCTCAACTGCATTCCAAACCTAAATCAGTTCTGTAAACTAAAGCACGTCAGTATTGCCTGGATTCCTGCTCATGCAGAGGTTCATGGTAACGAACAGAGGTGAAGTCCTCGAGGACGTCCTTTGCCTCGAGGACACATTTTGAAGTCCTTGGCCTTGGACTCGAAGTCTCAAGTCCTCAAAAATTGCCCTGTCCTCGGCTCGAGGACAGCGCTATTTTTGAACCGTTGAAATTTTGTTGGAAAACGCCAGAAACCTCGCGGAAAATTTGCAAATACCTTTTTTGTTTTCCGCAATTGGAGCATAGGCTTAGCCAAGTGGGCCCCCCCAATTGAAATTTCTCCAATGACAAAAATGTGACAAAAAGCCTATGATTTCTTCAGTTTCAGTTTCTTTTTAACACTTTTCGCTTACATCAGTAGCGAGCAACAATATTGAAGACCACGGGCACCGGGACATAGGCGTAACCAGAGGGAAGGGCCAGGGGGCCTGGCCCCCCCAATTAAAATACCACCAATGATAAAAAAAAAAAATTACGACAACATAGGCTAGCGATGTTTAGTTGCAGTTTTTTCAGTAATTACGCATTAATAGTAATTAACAATAATACTAAGGACGACATGGGAGCCCCTAACTAACAACCGGGGGGGCCCCAGGGCCCTTCACCGACAACCAGGGAGCCTTAGGGCCCCAAACTGACCACCAGGCGATTCTAGGGCCCCCAACTAACAACCAGGGCCCTTAACCGACAACCAACCGACAAATAGCAACCAAAGCCCTAAACCGACAACCAGGGGGACCTGGGGCTTCTAACTGATAAACAGTGGGCCCCTAACTGACGACCAGGGCCCCCAGAGTCATAACTAACGACCAGGGGGCCCCGGAGCCCCTAACCGACAACCAAAAGGCCAAGGGAACCCCAACTAACAACCAGAGGGCCCCAGGGCTGCTAACTAACGCCTAAGGGCCTCAGGACGCCTAACCGACAACAAGGGGGCCCCGGGAACCCTAATTTACAACCAGGAAACCCCACGAATCCTAATTTATAACCAGGAGAGCCCGGGGCCCTTAACCGACAACCAGCGGGTCACGGGGCCTCCATCTAACAACCGGGGGCCCCTAACTAATGACCAGGGGGCTTCAGGGGCCCCCAGGGACTTACCTAACAACCAGGGGGCCGCGGAGCCCCCAACCGACAACCAGGGCCCCTAGCTAACGACCAGGGGCCCCAGAACCTCTAACTAACACCGGGGGGCCAAGAGCCTCTAACTGACAATCAGGGGGCCCCCGGGCTCCTAAATGACAACCAGGGCCCCCCCGGGGCACTTGACTGACGACCAAGGGTCCCGGGATAGGGGCCACTTAATTCAAATTTTTTACAATTTATCTGCAAAACCTGTGAGAAATCTAAGAGTTTGGTCCTACAAGTTGCAACCCCAGACCATCGTTTGGCGTTATTATGAACTTAATGCTATAACACAGGCGGTAAAGCAAACCCCCCAATTGAAATACTACCAATGATATATATTATAATGAGAGCATAGCCAGTATGTTGTGCTTGCCTGGAATTGCAGTTTCTTTAATTTAGGATTTACGCGTACAAAAGTAAGTAATAATAATGACCACCACGTGTCCTTGTCATAACAATATCATGCAATTCTTGGAGATTTCAAAAAACTGTCAAGTGATTTAACTCGAGTCCTCCACGTTTCAAAAAAAAGTAATTTTAATTTTGCTTAGATTTTTTTTTTCAAAGAAAGAACTTAAGGGCGCGATCTTATCTCAATATCATAGGCGTAGCCAGGGGTTTGGCCCAGGGGGCCCGGGCCCCTTCAATGGAAATGCCATCAATGACAAAAATTTGACAAAAAAGCCTTGTTTCTTCATTTTCACTTTCTTTTAGCATCTTTGCGTACAACAGTAATTAACAATACGTAATATTGACGACCACGGGGCCCGCGCATCCCCTTAATTCAAATTTTTCCATCCAATTTAAAACGTATAACCAGGGTAAAATCAAGGGTTTTTGTCCTAAAAGTTGTTACCACAGGCCCTCATCCAAACTTTTTATGAACGTAATGCAATAACCAGCGCCGTATTTGGCATGTGGCACTGTGCCAGAGCCTCGCGCTCAGATAGTAGGACTTTTCTTGGTCTTCACTTATATTTGGCAGAAAGATGTTGCAAAAATCCCCTAAGTGCAAAGGGCCCCGTGCAATGTAAATCCGGCCCGGGAATAACATGTTTAGTGAGCGTAACCACCTATTGTACCATTTTTCGATAACGACTCACCTCCACCTTGCCAGTTTTTACGCACAAACTGCTGCCTAAAAAAATAGCTAAGAAAAATGCTCATTAAACAAATTATTGAATTTCAATTGAGGGGGCTTGGGCCCCTTGGCCGCATATTTACTCCTACAACTGGTTAGCTTCGTGACAACACAAAAGTACAAAGGAAAATCTCAAGTGAATTATTATTTACAACTAAAATATTGCACGAGGCAATGTGCTTTACTTCCCACTACATGGACCAAGTCACTTGCAATTAACATTTTACATCATAATGCAAGATTTTAAACGTACTTTGGACTTTAATTGCAAGTAAAAGGAGGATTGAACAATTAAATTTTTTCGATTGGCTTTCAAATGTTAAAAATCTAGTTCTTTCAAATGGCTGTGAACATGTGCGAAATGTGATCCAATGGGATTAAAATAGCTTTTTTCTCAAAAATTACAAAAATCGCCCAGCGGGTGGGGCCTTTGCACACTGACCACCATAGCCACCGGCGGCAGGGGGCTCCGCCCCCAGACCCCCGTTTGTGATACGTTTGAGTACGTCTCCCAAATCAGACATTTGCACTTTCTAACTATGAATTTTTGCTCTCAACTTTTACCAACGTTCTAGTTAAGTGCCAACAGGCTACGGCTTCAGATCTTCCATTCTACGATAACTTTGCCCCATAAACACTTCCTCTTTTGAAAATTTCTGATGACGTCATTGCGAGTGAGTTGTGGTTTGGGCCCCCTCCAATCAAAAATCCGGGCTACGCCTATGGGTGGGCAAGTTAATGCAAAACGTTAGCTTCGTTAACCACTAGTCCGTTAACAAACTTCACACCTCCATTAACGTTAATCCGTTATTTTCAGCTTTAATTAACGGAAGTTAATAAAGTCCGTTAATTTGCTAATATTTAGCGTTTAATATACATTTCTTTATATTCACTCGCTTTTACAGCACGTATTGACGCTGTTAAGCTGATTGTAAGGAAATATTTATTGCTATTGTGGTCTTTTTGTGTTTTGGAAGTTACATTTAACAGTCTAGTCTAATTTCAAGACAAAAATAAGTTCAAATGCACTAATGAAGCTGCGATTGAAAAATCTTTGGAAATTGCGAACAGCAATAATTAAGACCCATGAGACTGCAGCTTATTATTTGCCACAAAAAAGAGCTTCTTTCTTGGCTTTCTTCTATAAAGCTCGTGCTAATACGCAACAAGTGTTACTAGTGCCAGGGGCGTATTTAGGGGGGACCATTGGGCCATGGCCTCCCCTTTGGGTTGCCAGGATAGTATAATTAGCATATAATGGCATAGTCCATTGCGGCATGGCCCCACCTTTTTAAATTGGGCAGAAGCTTTGATCACACCAGTAGCGTAGCCAGGAAGGGGCGGTTGGACTATAGCCCCCCCATTGGCATATCGACCAAAATGCAGAATGGGAAAACACTACGTTTTTAGCACTTTTGAGACTGTTTTATGCTCTGGAGTTGTCGAAATAGTGATTTAAAACATCTTTTGAAGCATATATTCAGGGGGGAGGGCTAATTTGTCAAAAATAAAACTAACAAATAAATGACAACTTTGAAAAATGGTAAGAAATAAGCAATTAAATTTGATCGCAAGTTTAAAAATGCTAAACATAAGTGTCATCAACAAATATACCATAAACTAAGGAATAGAGGGGAGGGCTGTTCAGTATTAGTTAAATCTCTTTTCATTAGCCATCTCCCCAATTATTTTTTTCTATAAACTGTACGAAATAGATTACTCCAAGTGAGTTTTATTGAACTATTCGATTTTATAATTTACCAGCATCAAACAAGAGAACTAACATTTTACCATTAGCCACCTCCCAAATATCCCATTTATGCCACCAGTTTAATCGTGTTTGCACTGCCAATTTCTACGCCACGTTTTAAAAGCATTATTTTTTAATCAAAATAGCCCTAAAATAAAGTTATTTTTGCAAAAAAATGCAAATTATCGAGCGCTAGGGGCTCCGCCCCATGAACCCCGTGCCTCCGGCGGCTGGGGGCTTTGCCCCCAGACCCCCAAAACAGCTCCCCCATTGCGAATTTCTGGCTAAGCGCCTGGATCACACAAAGGGTATGTTTTATTTGCTTGTTCTAGGCCTGCACCCAACTCTGGCCAAAAAATCGGATTAAGTTTGAGTGAAGAGCTTTTTTTTTTCTTTTTTTGCTCTTCACCTGATTTTGGGCAAAAAATCGGACTGAATTTGGGTGGAACAATTTCTAATTCTGATCTTTGTTCTTCTCAGATTTTCTGAAGTTCCTGGCCCCCTTCTTTTCAAAATCCTGCGTACGCTACTGACTAGTGCAAACTGGTTTGTACCATTATGAGAAATGAATGGTGAAAGATATTAACGATATAAACCTTAACGGAAGTTAACAGAACTTAACGGAAGTTCATTTAGTCCGTTAACATGAAAACTTTTTAACGGATTAACGAGTTAATGAAAAAGTTAGCTTCGTAATTAACGGATTAACGATTAACGAACTTGTGCCCTCCTATGCATTTAATTAAAGACTATCTAAAACTTGTAACACTACACTGCAAATTACGTAGAAGTAAATGTTCTCGAAATAATGCTGCAATTTAATATCAGCTACTTGCGGTATCCTTACACCTCGTAGAAAAACGTTTCCCCGAAAATCATTTGCCAGAAAAACATTTCTCTGAACGTTCTTTTTCCAGAATTAACATTTGGTCGAAATTACAGTACATTTCCCCGAAAACTTATTTGCCAGAATTTACACTTGCCAGAATGTACATTTGGCCGAAATTACATTTTCCCGAAAGCTTTTTATCCAGAAATTACATTTCCTCAGAAATTCATTTTCTAGAAACTATTTTTCATTCAAAAAAATTATATTATGTTTAGGTTATTTATTTCTAATAAGCAGAACAAACTTTTAGTTGAAATTACGTAACGTTGCGATAACAGTTAGCATACTGAATGAGAAATATAACCTAGCTTATTAGTCAATTTGCTATCATAAGTTGTGCTTCAAGCGTAACGAAAATTAGTAATTAAAAATCGATGCAAGCATGTTCAGTAAGGCAAAGCAAGCTTACTTTAACCCAGGTCACACTTCTTTAGAAGAACCAATAAATTTTAAGTTGAGGCTGGCTTTTCTTAATTTTTTTGATAATTTGCTGCTTTATTCTTAATATTAGTTCTTGAATTCAGAGAACGTTCATGTCAATTTAAACGACCATGTTTTTAAAGTTATTTTGGTGTTTAATTCCGAATGCTCTGTCAGCTTGAGCAAAGACTTTTTTGCTTTTTTGCAACTTCGTAAAACTGCAAAAGCGAAAAGTACGGAGTTGTTTTTTTACTTGAGAACATCCAAATATTTATGAGTTGCTCGCGCAGTTTGAAGCAGCACTCTGTAATTTTAGAATCGTTGCAATATTTTGCTTGTAAATACTCGAAAATTACTAAAATTTTACCGTTTTGAATTAGCACAGAATTTAGTTGCTTTTAAGATTTGAAATTTATTTGTTTTTGTTTCCAATCTTTTTGTTACTGATGGAAGCTGGCATTTTTTTTAGATTCTGTGCAACAATGAGCCTCAGGTTTTTATGTAATATTACTGTTATAAAAATAATAGTGTAATTCGTCTTGCGTTCGCCACAAAATTAAATCTGCGCCTGTAGTACGAAGCAGCCAAAATCTGCATCAAATGCAAGCCAGCACAACAACACTTGTTGCATTCCTCGGCAAACGATTTCGCGCTTTAGCTTACGCACACTCAAAAACGCAGCAATGGCGTATATTCTCGCAACCAGCTTCAAAGAGTGTTTAGTTGAAATCTACCGAGAAAGCCACTCCAACGGAAAGCTCATTATGATGTCAATTCCCGCCATTTACAATTTTTACAATTTAGAACATTTCATTCGCAATTCATGCAAAGGTAGCAAGATAAGTGATTTCTTCAGGTGACGTCACAATTAAAACGAACGAGCCTTGCTCTAGCAAAAACTGACCGCATAATGGGATGTAATGAACGAAGTAGAATGAATGATCTTGTCGAGATTGCTGTTGGGGAGGTAGCTGGACTGCAACTGTACATTATGAAAATTCAAATTTCCTTCTGTTAAGAATTCTCTGCTGTGTGCTTTTAACCAGAGAATTTTGAGTTAATATTTGTTTGCAACCAGGCTCCTGTCAATCTTTCGAATGGAACAATTTCATCAATTTACACATTGGTGTCAGTGAAACATTAATTTTTGCTTTAAATAAATTTTCCCTCAAGGCGCGTTATGTACCTCAAATCAAAATTCAGTTCCGTACGATGTTTTTTTTTAATTCTTCAAATTTATTGATACGAATATTTCATTATACGCATTATTGCGTAATTAATGCGAGAAAACGCTCACCTAACAAGCTCCATTAAACCAAGACTGTAGGCCAGTGCTTCCCAAACTTTTCATCACCGTGGCCTATTTTCAATTCGAAAATTTTCCATGGCCCACATCTAAATCGCTTGCTTAATCGCAATTTTTCAATTTTCAGGTGATCTCCACAAAGAAAAAGGGTATTTACGCCAAAAACTGAAAATTTTGTGCTAGCTCTCTAACGGGCCCCACAGCGCCAATGATCAAGACATTTTTTTAACCGATATTGCAGTTACCCAAATAGCTCTGTAGCCCATCACAAAATGTTTCTATGGCCCGCAGGTTGAAAACCACTGCTGTAGGCCATATGTAAGCGTAATGTCGTAAAATTTCAGTTTCGTCTTTTCATACGTGTAAGTCTGCACTAAGGTTAGTATAATTTTCCTTTGACGTTTTCAGATCTTTTGCCAAATTTCTGGCAATCAACTGGTGTACATAAATGTGACGGAATAACCCGCCTTTTTACTGTAACACGCCTTTACAAATGTGTTGCGGAAGAGAGATATAAGACTGCAGAATTGTTACCGATACTTTGTAAGTGATTATGACTTGAACAATAGGTGAAAACATTTTTTTCAAAGAGCAGTTGTTTTTGATATTTGGAGCACACTTAACATTTTTAGGTCGCAGTCGATCAGTGGAGCACCATTGTGAAGGGGCTTAGGCCCCCTTAGCCAAGTCACTTACAAAATTTAACTTCAAAATACAAGCGTTTAAACGTATTTAGACTTGACCTGAAGTAAGGGGGGAAGGCTAAAGGGATTAAGCAATTTAAGTCTTTGAAATGACTTCTGAATTTTATCAATTTAGTCATTGATGCGGCTTCAAAAAGTGCGAAATGTGACTAAAATGCCGTTAAAATTGCTATTTTTGTGCTGTAAAATCACAAACATTGCCATTGGTTGGGGGCTCCGCCCCCAGGCCGCAGTCTGTGACACACTTGAGTTGCATCAGTTTGTTTAGCACAAGGCCGAAATTACACAATTTTTGAGCGAAAAAAACAACAACTTTTGTTTCACCCCTCTTTAGCAAAATCCTGGTTGCGCGTTTGGCAGCAATCACTGCTGCAGATAGAGTTTTCAAGCGATTACAGCAGGGCCGCAACTAAGTGGGGGCCAGGAGGGACAGCGCCCCCCAAACAAAAATTTCGCCCGCCCAAACCCCAAAGCGACAATAGGAGAAAATATTGGTAGGCCTAAGTAGCCTATTGTAAGACTGTTGATTGATGATTTGAACTGATGCGAAATATTACGTTTCGCAAACCTTTTATGATCGGTACATTGATTGTGATAGCACGCAGTATGCATAAGCCTAATGCATAATCGCATTCCTTGCTTGATTTATCTGAAGCTACAAATTGTTCAGAAAGTAAACTCTTTGAAGAATATTCCAAAATTTTATTGTGACGCTATAGCAACTATTTTACAATAAAAAAAAAGACGTTAGGTGCGGTTGCGGTAGCACCAGGGTAGCACGCTAGCATTAGCAATGAGTGCACGTGGTTGTGTTGACCTTGGCCAAAAAGTTGTTAAGTAATGTTGTACACTACGTTTTGTCTTTTTTGGCAGTAATAGATAGGTTTGTCATGAGAAGTATTAGAGACCCTCTCCCCGGTTCGAATCCTGCTTCTTCTGAAGCTACCAATACTCCTTCTACTTAATTATGAGCAAATGCTTCTGCTGCCCCTGGTTATCTTAACCTTTTTGCTCTTTCACGTCCAAACTTGAATTTATTCCCGGAAGGCAAAAATAACCGCTGCTTTTGTCCCGAATGGTTTCGAACCCATACCCGCACCAAACAACGAATTGAACTCAGCTTCAGAGGTTGCTAAAAGCTTTTTTATTTCTAAAACAAACTGCCCAGCACATAGGCGTAGCCAGGGATCCCGCCCCCCGCTCCGAATTGAAATGTCACCAATGACAAAAATGTGACAAAAAAGCCTTTTGTTTCTTCAGTTTCAGTTTCCTCTAGCTTTTTTTGCTTATAACAGAAATTAATAAGAATAGTGACGACCAGGTTCCCTCAATTCAGTTTTTGCCAACCAATTTAAAAGTATATATAACCCAGGAGAAATGGAGAGTTTTGTTCTAAAAGTTCCTATCTTAGGCCCTCATTTACCTTTTCAAGAACGTAATGCAGTAACTAGGGCCGGATTTACCATAATATAGCACAGTACTAGCAAGGGGTTCCGCGCTCAAATGGTGAGACTTTTTTTGGTCTTCACCTATATTTGGCAGGAAGATGTTGCGAAAATCTTCAAAGTGCCAAGGATTCCCGCACAATATAAATCTGGCCCAAGCAATAACATGCTTAATAGGCGTAACCATCTATTGTACCATTTTTAAATAACAACCCACCTCCACCCCGCCAGTTTTACGCGACAAATTATTTTTGAAAAAAAAATTAGCAAGGGGAAATGTTAATTGAACAAACGATTAAATTTGAATTCAGGGGGCTTGTATCTCTTGGTCGTATATGTGCTCCTGCAACTGGTTATTTTTATGACAAAATAAAAATCTCTGAGAAAAATCTTCGAGCGGATTATTATTTACTGCAAAAATATTGCAGTAGGCGATGTACCTTGCTTTCCCCAACCCGGGCTAAATTACTTACAAAATTTAACACCAAAATGCAAGATGTTAAGATGTTTTGAACTTAACTTGTAAGTTAAAGTAGAATTGAACAATTTAATTTTTTAAATTGGCTTTCAAATGCTTAAAATCCAGTTTTTTTGAATGGCTCTAAACACGAGCAAATTGTGACCCAATGGCAATAAAATAGCTAGTTTTCCAAAAAATTACAAAAAATCGCACAGCAGTTGGGAACATCGCTCCCTGACTCACGTCTGTAACACTTTTGAGTTACACCAGTTTGCTCAACACCTCTCCCATTTTACACTTTTTTGGGAGGTTTAAGCTCTCTCCCTTTACCAAAATGCTGGTTATGAGCTAACACACTGGCCACGGCTTCTGATCTTCCAATCTACTATATCTTTGTGACTTTGTCCCACAAAAAGTTCTCCTTTCGAAAATTTCTGGCAACATCATTGCACATGGTTTGTTCCCTCCCCCCTAATCAAAAATCTTAGCTACACTTATGGCCTAGCGTGCTCGTATTGTAGAAAAAGGCAGCAATTTAAAATTTTCCCCATAGAACCAGAGTTGTAAGTCGGGCCGGGCTTTTCGGGTCGGGTTCGGGCCGGGTTCAGGCCGGGTTCGGGCCTAAAGTTGACAAAAATTTCGGGTTTAATTTGAGCCTGAAACGTGATTTTTGTCTTAGATGCACAAAAATATAATCAAAATAATTTGGCAACATTGCTAAATTTTTCAGTCCTAACTTAAGTATCATTTTTTTTTCGGGCATGATTTGGGCTTCAAATTAATGTTCGGGCTCGGGCCGGGTTTGGGTCTAAACTAGTCGGCTCGTCGACAACTCTGCATAGAATAACGCTCTAGTTGCGGCACTGTATTAGGGGCCGCAGACAAAAACGAGATCAGAAACGTTGCCGGCCTTGTAGGTCTTTTTTTTTAGACATGAATACAGCATTTTTGAATATATATTTGTAGCCGTACAAGATGTAAACATCGGTTTTAATATGCAAAAATTTAGTCTATTCAGTGCCCCCCACTTTCGGCTAGTGCCACTTCGCTTCGTTTGCCCTGGCGACGGCACTGCTGGGGTAATGGCTATAGCTTTCTGAGACAGCAGTCTTTTGCACTGGAATGGACTCAAAAATGATTTAAAGCATCTTTTTAAAACAATTATTTAGAGGAAACTGATTTGTCAGAAATAAAACACACAATTTAGTTAAAACTTTCAAAATGGCGAAAATAAGCAATCAAATTTGGTCGCTTGCTAAAAAATGCTGAACTTGGATATTCATCAAAAAAAATTAAAACTCAAAAATAGGCAGGGGGGCTATTCAATTTTAGTTAATTACTAATCAATTCTCTCAAATTTTGTCAACCATTTCTTTCAAGTTTCGTTCCATTTGCCCGCTCCCCCTCCAATTACCTTTCCCTAAAGTATACACAAAATAGATTACCTCATGTAAGTTCTACTGAACTAGAATTTTATGATTTACCAGCTTGTAAATGCGAAACTAAAATTTTACCGTTTATATCCACCTTCTACATAACCTATTTCTGCAACCAGTTTAATCAAGTTTTTGTACTGCCTACTTCTTGTGCCACGTTTTAAAACAATGGTTTTTATCAAAGTAGTCCTAAAATTAAGTCCATTTTGCAAAAAATACAACATTTTTCAGCGGCTGGGCGCCCTGCCCCCAGACCTGGAATGGCCTCAGGCTGCGGGCTCCGCAATCAGACCCCCGAATCAGCCTCTCATTGCAGATTTCTGGCTACGCACCTGACTAAGATACTTCAATGATACAACGCTTGTATGCTGATGTTTTTGTGAATATCAGATACTATCGAAATACCGTAATACATTGTATTACCAATAATCTAAAAACACATCAAAATATGGCGCTTATTTTTGTCAAAAACCAAAAATATTTTAAACCTAACGTTGTTTGTCAAAATTACTTACTAGATGTGAGAGACTGCTTTCCTTTGCCCCTTTTATTCTACACGCAGCTTAATAATTTTTGAAAATGAACAAGCATATTACATATTTTTGTAATGTAAATTCTATCAATAACGAAATTTCGGTTTAATGTGTTTGATTTCTGGATAAAAAGTTTTCGGGGAAATGTAATTTCGGCCAAATGTACATTCTGGCAAGTGTAAATTCTGGCAAATAGGTTTTTGGGGAAATGTAATTTCGGCCAAATGTACATTCTGGCAAGTGTAAATTCTGGCAAATAGGTTTTTGGGGAAATGTAATTTCGGCCAAATGTACATTCTGGCAAATAAGCTTTCGGGGAAATGTAATTTCGGCTAAATGTAAATTCTGCCAAATGAGCATTCGGGGAAATGTTTTTCTGGCTAGTGCATGTTCAGGGAAATGTAATTTCTGAAAAATGCACGTTTAGGGAAATGAATATTCGGGATAATGTAGTTTCGGCCAAGTGTTTTTCGGGGAATTGTAAATTCTGGAAAGTGTTTTTCGGGGAGGTGTATAGGATCCGCTACTTGCTACCAGAGGTGGAGTCCTCGAGGACGTCTTCGAGGACACATTTTGAAGTCCTAGGCCTTGGCCTCGAAGCCTCAAGTCCTCGAAAATTGCCCTGTCCTCGGCGAGAGGACAGCACAATTTTTTGAACAGTTGAAATTTCGTTGGAAAACGCTAGAAACCTCGCGGAAAATTTGCGAACACCTTTTTTGTTTTCCGCAGTTGGAGCATAGGCGTAGGCAAGGGGAGGGGGGCAGGGGTCCACTCCAAATGAAATTTTACCATTGACAAAAATGTGACAAAAAAGCCTATTGTTTCTTCAGTTTCAGTTTCTTTTTAGCATTTTTTGCTGACAACAAATAACTAACTAACAATATTGAAGACCAAGGGCGCCGGGTCCCCCTCAATTCAATTTTTGCCTGCCAATTTTAACGTATAACCCAGAGAAAATGGAGAGTTTTTGTGCTAAAAGTTGCTGACTCAGAACCACATCTAGCCTTTGTGTGAACGTAATGCATTAACCAGGGCCGGATTTACCATAATATGACGCAGTACCAGCTAGGGGCCCCGAGCTGAAATCGTAAGGGTTTTTTTTGATCTTCACCTATATTTGGCTGAAAGATGTTGCGGAAATCTTCAAAGTGCCAGGGGCCCAGCGCGATGTAAATTCGGCCCGCCAATAACATGGTTAGTAGACGTAACCATCCATTGTACCATTTTTCTAAAACAATTCAGTATTTTACCTCCAACCTCACCGGTTTTACGCACAAAATACTTTTAAAAAAAATTAGCAATAGAAAATGCTGATTGAACCAATCATTGAACTTTAATTGAGGGGGTATGGGATCCCTGGCAAACGTGTACTCCGACAACTGGTTATTTTCATGACAAAACAAAAATCTCTAAGGAAAATCTTCGAGTGGATTATTATTTACTGCAAAAATATAGCCAGAGACCATGCACCTTACTTCCCCCTACCTGGACCAAATCACTTACAATTAAAATTTAACTCCAAACTGCAAGATGTTAAACGCGTTTTGAACTTAGATTGCCAGTAAAAGGTGGATTAAACAATTTGATTTTTTCAACTGACTTTTAAATGTCAAAAGTCTAGTGCTTTTAAATGGCTCTGAACACTTGCGAAATGGACACAAAGGACACAAGTCCGTTAATCCGTTAATAACGAAGCTAACTTTTTCATTAACTCGTTAATCCGTTAAAAAGTTTTTCATGTTAACGGACTAAATTAACTTCCGTGAAGGTTTTTATCATAGGTGGGCACAAGTCCGTAAATCGTTAATCCGTTAATAACGAAGCTAACTTATTTGTTAACTCGTTAATCCGTTAAAAAGTTTTTTCATGTTAACGGACTAAATTAACTTCCGTTAAGTTCTGTTAACGGACTAAATTAACTTTCGTTAAGGTCTATTAACTTCCGTTAAGGTTTTTATCGTTAATATCTTGCACCATTCATTCATCGTACCGGTACAAACCAGTTTGCACTGGTAACACTTGTTGCGCATTAGCACGAGTTTTACCGAAGAAAGCAAAGAAAGGAGCGCTTTTTTGAGGCAAATAATAAGCTGCAGCCTCATAGGTCTATTAATTATCGCTGTTCACAATTTCCAAAGATTTTCTGTTGGCAACTTCGTCAGTGTATTTGAACTTATTTTTATCTTGAAATTAGATTAGACTGTCAATGTAACTTCCTAAACACAAAAAGACCACCATAGCAATAAATATTTTTTTACAATCAGCTTAGCAACGTCAATACGTGTTCTACACGCGATTGAGTAAAAAGAAATGTATATTACATGCAAAATGTTAAAAGGGCATTCAGGACGTTTTTGTTTAAAAATTTTTTCTGCGAAACCATAGTGAAACAACTTCGACAATTTTTTAGAATTTTTTCGCACCAATTTTGATTCCCTTCGGTCAAGAAATCGTAAGATATTCGCAATTCTTTTTCCCCTTGGACTTAGGAGAAACGCTTTCTGAACATTACCAAACTGAAAGAACGTAGGTCAAAATCGTTTCAAACTAGATGGGAGTTTGCCAGCAAACCCAGTGAACGACCGATGCATAGCTAATGCTGTGACGCTCAAAAGTACTTTTTGTCTACCGTAAAATCAGCAATTATTCAAAAATATCTGGTTATGGAACCTCCAGAAAAGTAGAGTCAAAATATTTGTCAGTTAAATATCTCCTGATATCATAAAACACTGGCACCCTAGCTTGGGCCGTTCAAAAATTGATTTTTAGGGGTACATTTGGGGGGTCCCTGGGGGGGTGGCACCCTCAAACTATGTCAAAATATTTGTCTGTTAAATTTCTGCTGATATCAAAACAGACTGGCACCCAAGTTGAGCTACTCAAAAAATTGATTTTTGGGGGGTCCTTTTGGGGGTCTCCGGGGGGGTGGCACCCCCAAACTATGTCAAAATATTTGTGTGTTAAATATCTGCTGATATCATAAAACACTGGCACTCTAAGTTGAGCTATTCAAAAAATTGATTTTTGGGGGTCCATTTGGGGGTTCCCCGAGAGGTAGTGGCACCCCCAAACTATGTCAAAATATTTGTGTGTTGAATATCTACTGATATCAAAAACACCTAGCACCCTAGCTTGAGCCGTTCAAAAACTTGATTTTTGGGGGGGTTCCCGGTGAAGTTGCCCAAAAAAATTGCGGGAGAAAAAATTGCATTTGCAGCTCAACAACTTTACACAAAAATTAGATTTCCATGTTTTGTGGTTTAGGAGAAGAAGAGCGTACAAAATTTAGGAAGAAAAAAAAGGGAAAAAAGGAAAAAGAAAGGAAAAAAAAGGAAATAAACCTCATCGTGGCCAAAAGTAGGTTGGTTGGGATGAAAGGGTATCTTGAGACATACAACCCTTTGAAATATTTTTGCCGTACTTGAGCCTTTTTTGACTGAGACCGCTTTTTACGCCAAACTTGCGGGGCGGTTTTCGGGTTCTAAAACCAAAGTCACGTAACCTATTGCCTCGAAATTTGGTACAAACATACAACTCCGTAATCTCAAACTGCTCTCCAAATTTCATGTTGCTAGACCCAATTGTTTTTGAGTTATAAGCAAAAGTCTGAAATTCACATTCGTGAGTTGGAAAATGGCCGAGTAAAAACAGAGAAACACGCGACGCGAGCGTGGGTCGTTCCAATGACTGACTACATTAGCAGCTGTGGAGGAAGTGGCTTCATAGGTACCTGTTGATAACCGCAACAAACCTAAACGAAAAATGCTTACTAAAATGCGTAGCACTGAAGCTTACAATTTCATATTTAGGTGAAAAACTAACTGACCTTATCTGACCTTTAGGCCTAAATCAATCGCGCAATAATCGCAAAAAAAATTATACTGGCTCACTAAAAACTAGAATCTTAGTCTAGTATCTTGTCAGCTACGATGCCTTAGCCTTCAACAGGCAATAATTTTTTCGGATAGGCTATCTGTACGAAGCAAGAGACACAATTTGCAATAGGCTATAGGCTACTACGCCAAAAGCACTAAAGCCTTGTCTTATTCCGACTACTTAGCTAGCACTTAGCAGACAAAGCATACTAGGAAAGCATCTAACCTCTCTGAATTCAAACAGTAGCTGTTCCACTAATTGATTTATCGGTACCTATACCTTTAGCACTCACCTAGCCCCAAAAAGCCCGGTACATAGCAAGACTCGGAAATAGAAGTTACAAACTGATTTATTGCGCAATTTACTTGAAACAAGATGGCCGAAATTTGGATTCTAAGGGAAAAGCATAAAATTTTTTCTCTTAGACTTTCTTAACCGGATGATTTGCAAGAATCGCAATGGGGTCATGTTGGTAAACATAATTTTTAGGATTTTTTTGCAATTTTTCAAAATTCAGGTTAATTGCCCTTTTAACGAATTAATGGACTTTATTAACTTCCGTTAATTAAAGCTGAAAATAACGGACTAACGTTAACGGAGGTGTGAAGTTTGTTAACGGACTAGTTTTTAACAAACCTAACGTTTTGCATTAACTTGCCCACCTATAGCGAAATGTGATCCAATGGCATTAAAATAGCTTTTTTTTCCAAAAACTTACAAAAGATCGCCTAACGGCTAGGGGGGTTCGCCCCCAAACCCCAAAAGTCTCTGGAGGCTGGGGGCCCCACCCCCAAACCCCCAGTCTGTGAAACATTTTAGTTACACAAGCTTTCTCAACATGTTCCCAAAGTTAGATATTTGCCTTTTTCAACTATTAGTTTAAGCCTTCTTCCTTTGCAAAATCCTGGTTACGTGCAAACAGGCAACAACGATTTCAGATCTTCCATCCTACGATATCTTTATCCCACAAAAACTTCCTCTTTGGAAAAATTTTGATGACGCCATTTCATGTGATTTGTGGTTTAGGCCTCCACCAATCAAAATTCTGGGTACGCAATTGAATTGAAGATCGCCTGAAAAAAATTTTTGAAGACCTTTTTTTTGGAGAATGCTTGCGCCTGTGTCCTTGGCCTCCAGCATTCCTGTCCTTGGCCTCGAGAGGTTCTGACCTCGGAAAGGCTGTCCTTGGCCTTGGCCTCGGATTTTTTTTTGTGTGCTTGGCCTTGGCCTCGAGCCTTGTGTCCTCGAATCCACCTCTGCTTGCTACTACTGTAATTTATAGTGGTGTTTTTAGTGAGTGTATTTGCCTGTTTACTGTTCTATTATTTAATTTCAGATCTAACATTCATTTTTATAAAATAATCCTAATTAGTCCTTTGTCACATTAATATTTTAAACGCATTTTACATGCGTTATCAAAAGACATGTTATTATTTTCCAATTTTTTGCAAAAAAAAGTAAAATTTTACCTACAGTGCAAATTAGCTACAGAATAACTATGCAACTAAGCTATCTCTATCTGGCCCGGAGCCGGATCCGGATTTCAAAATTTTTTTCCTAAACGTTTATTTGTCCTAGGAATTTTCCAAATCTTTTGTAATTTTTTAATTTGTTTGCTCCACTCCATTACTAGTTACTCCGTTCCGCAAGTCTAAATTTTCTCATATACGGTATATGATTTGGCTTTTGGTGATCTAAGGTGTACGGTATGGTGTAGTAACTAGTAGTAAGGATATGTGGTTTAGATTCAGAAGTTTCACATTACCGGTAGTTTAGCTCATCATTAATATTCAAATATTATGCTTGTAAATAGCACTTAGTACCTGCAAGTGCCGCGTTTAGGCTGACATAGAGCATTGCCTTCATACGGTACATTACACAGTCAGACAGTAGGCTTACAGTACTTGATTGTACCGGTATGTAAATGTACCGGTAATAGGTACCGGTATAATATATCGGATGAAAAAAAGTGCCATATAACTAAGCTGTACTGTAATCCTAATGTGACAAAGACTGTATTGCAAAGAGTAAATTGTATGTTAATCAGTTTTTCGTTTGGCCTATTGCAACAGGATAGGCTTATCAGATGTTCATGCTTTATCAGTTGTTGATTACAAGTTGTTAGTATCTGATATTGGGTGGTTACTGGTAACTGGAGCAAGGTAGCAATGGCATATTAATTAGGCTATAGGCTACCTTTGTTGGGCTCCAGAAGTTGTCATATACCGGTATGTCTTGAATCACAAGTTGAAGGTAGGCTACACTACAATCATTGTCTTTTCATGTATTGATAATACTGTACTACAGTGTATGCAGTATGAGGGCTACAATATATGAAGGCAATGATTGTCTAAATATGGCAGAATAGCCTACCTCTACAAAGACAATGGTTTAAAATTTTTGTAGAGTAATTCAAAATTTCAGAGAAAATGATGGTGTGTCTTATACTGGTAATCAGGTGCAACTTATGTAGGTATCTGGTGTAGATCAAGTTATACCAGTGCAGTACTCTCAATCTTATTCACTTTTCATTTTAATTTTTAGAGTTGAATTAAAGTTTTTAGAGCTTTGTAAGTTCTAAGTTATGATTCAGATTCGAGTAGCCTATAATCAAAAGCCTGTTATATTTTGATGCACATTATGTAAAAAAACGCAATCATCAGCATTACATTCAAAAGTATACCAATATCTAGTAAAACGGTACCGTATCCTGCGTCTTATATTCGAATGCGCCTTATAGATGAGTCAAAAACTATGGAAATTTTTTTTCGGACTCGGAACAGATTCAGATTCAAAAATTTGTGGACAAACAGGATTCCGGAGCAGATTCGGAGTCAAAGTTTTTGGACTTGGAGCGGATTAGAACCCAAATTTTTTTGACACCACCCATCTCTGGTGGTGACCTGACAGCTGCAGTTGCAATACATAACTTGCGGTGTGGTGTAGCGTGGACATGGTTGTGTTTGGATGTGGTGCGATGCAGCATGCAGACAAGGTTTGCAAACACAGCACAGCATGCGGATGCATTTTTTGTTATCCAGGCCATCTTTACTATAGAGGTGCGTAGATCACAATGATGGCGTCGCTAAGAATGGTGACACCCAGGGTGGAATTTCATGGTGTCATCCTTCATAATGTAGGTGGCAAAAAATTTTATCTTACTACTTATTTACTGTAGATAGCAGCTGTTATTTGGCTAGCTCAATACTTTCTCATTGTAAGATTCTAAAACTTGGAAGGATGAGCAGCACACATCAAAAATCAGGCACCTATCGTATATACTCGTCGATAGGTCGCGCCACCGTTTAGGTTGCACTATTAGTTTTGTGTTAAAAAAGTTTAATTTAGAGTTGACTTGCCCATAAGTTGCACTGAAAATCTAGGGATTTTTAAAAGCCATTTCCCCAGCTTTTATGCACAGATAACTTCCTTTTTTGTTTTTTTTGTAGGGCTTAATATAATCAAAAAATGTTTATCGACACCTGTGACTGTTAAGAAGTGCATGTACGCAAGCGCAGACCATGCGATTTTCATGAATAACGAACATGCTACAAACCTGTATGTCATTGCCAGTACATTCAGACCCCTAACCTTGTTTAAAAATAACAAAAATTTATACACGCACAAATTTGTTAAAAAAATTTATTTGAAAACTTTATAATTAACCGACTTGGTGACAATTTGCGGTGATGTTGAGTGGACTGATCGCACCTATTTTGAAAAATATATATATAAGGAAAAAATTGCGACTTATTTGTGAGTATATACGGTAACCAGAAATCTATAGTGGGGGAGGGGCTGTGTTCCGGGGTCTGGGAGCTTTGCCTGAGGCTATTGATGGTCTGGGCAAAGATGGCAGTATGGTACGTTTTAAATTTGAACTTTTTGTACTTCAAAAATTTATGGTATATACACGTACAAATGTAACTTGTAATGTACCAAAAGAAAATTTGCATGCATACCGTACCTAAGTACTTTCATTGGATGGTATGTTCTAAACGTACCATACTTAAAAAATTTGATACATAAATAAAAAATTTCCAAGGTTTTTTTGAAGTTGTCATTTTCCAAGAAAAAGGTAGTGTCTACTGCACTGGTCCGGTTTGTGATATCAAAAAGCTGCTGCACCAGCAGCCCGTTATATTGCTTTTTTCTCATTAGTTCGACTGAAGTACAGCACTTTAATGCATCAAATGCATAGCCCCTGTGGTGTAGTGGTAAGCGCGCTTGCCTGTCGAACCTTGTGATCGAGTTCAATTCGCGCTGAACATGCTTGGGGCAAGTCTTGCGATTAGGTACAATATCTCTGCGTTATTTTTTTTTCCTTTAGAACCTTGCATTAGAGTTACTAGTTAGGGTTCGGGCAGCGATGCTAGCTGGAAATGTACAGTAGTAAATCAAAGTGCAAAAAGAAACTATCGGTGCTGCTGATGCAGCAGCGGTTCCATGGTGGAAACTGGGCCGATGCTCTAGACAGTAAAACCCTGCCAAAAAAAAATTGCCAAGGTTTTTTTGAAGTTCTCATTTTTCATGAAGGAGAGGTTTAATTGCATTTAATCGTTAAAAATAAAGCTTAGTTGTATCATATTTCAAAATGGAATTCATTAACATCACTTTTGCCAAGTTTTGGAGCTTTTCAACTCATGTGATGCCTTTTGGCCTTAATTCTAGGGGAAGAAAGGGAAGGAGAACATATAATCGGAACTCAGAACAAGTGTCATAAATAATTTACAGACACATGGCAATGCATCGTACTAACACAAGTACAGTACAGTATGTAGCGTCATCAGTGAGTTGCAAACGTCGAAACGTACTTTAAAGGTACATTGGTACGTTTAGTAAGCAAACTCAACCGGTGTACCAAGTACCATATATGTACCTTCACAAAAAGTGCGTTGGCCTATCGTACTTTTTAGCAAAAACTGAGGTGTACTGTACGTATTTACGCACCGTAACTTACTGTATTGCCTTGCTTGGGTCTCAGATTTGGAGGCAGACCCTCCAGCACTCAAAAAATTTTATTTTTTTTGTAACAATAACTTAATTTTAGGCTTATTTTGAAAAAAATTAATGCTCTTCACAGGTGGCATCATGGAGAACTCTGGTGGCATAGAAATTAGCATTGCAAAAACATAATTAGACTCAAGCATGTTGCCAAAAATCTGCAATGGGGAGCTATTTTGGTGGACTGGGAGTAGAGTCCCCAGGGCTCGAAAATTTTGTATTTTTTTTGCAAAAATAACTTAATTTCAGATTTTAGGCCTTTTTCGATAAAAATTAATGCTTTTGAAATTAGCATAGAAATTGGCGAAGAAAATGGCATAGAAATTAGGCATGCAAAAACATGGTTAAACTGGTTGCATAAACAAGCAATAGCTATGTGAGAGGTGGCTAATGGTAAAATTTCAGTTCTCATATTTACAAGCTGGTACTGTAAATCATAAAATCTTATAGTTCAGTGAAACTCACAAGGAGTTGACCATTTCGTCTATATTTATTAGAAAAAATAATTAGTTGGAGGGGCAAATGGAACGATATTGAAGTCGAAGTGATTGGTAATTAACTATCGATAATACTGCATAGCCACCCCCCCAATTCCTGAGCTTATATATGTAGGCTATTTGTTTGTGAAATCTATATTCAGCATGTTTCAGCAAGCGATCAAGTTTGATTGCTTAGTGCTGGTGATTTTCAAAGTTTTTGCTGATTTGTGAGTAATGACAAATTAGCACCCCCCTTCTAAATAAATGTTTCAAAAGATGCTTTGAATCATTGTTTAGTCTATTCCAGTGTGCTAAACATTTCCAATAATGTTAAACGTGTTGTTTTATTTTTTGTTTGATTGGTATCGTAAAATAGTGTCACCTCAAAATGGTGACACCTGAGGCGGGTTGCCCTGCCGCCCCCCCCCCCCCCCCTCTAACGATGCCACTAGATTGCAAAAGCTCTAGTCAGAATTACTAAAGCTGTCTAGTTGTTTTGTAAAGTGCAGCAGCAAGCCATTCACTTGTTTATAATTAGGCCTATCATTAAATTATGCTTTTTCGAGTAGGCTTGAAAATGTACCTGCATTGGTAATATTATTGGAATAATGAGTAAGAGTAAAAATTCATCTGATGTAGCATCAAAACTAATAAATCCTCGAGTGAACCCTTGCATTGCTGAGCACTTTGAGTCATTGGCTTGTTTGAATGCAAATCATTACAACAGAGATAAGTGTGGGGCAGAATTTTTGAATTATCAGGACTGCAAGACATTTTGGAACAAACTCTCAAAGAAACGCAGGAAACTTGGTATTGAACCTAATCTACCAGAAGAAACTGAGCGCAAGCAAATTATTGAAACTTTAGGTGATAGTCTTCCCTACATTGCCCTTTGAGCTTCATTCAGAACTTGTTCCCAGTACGATATATAATGGAAGGTGAGGATGCACCTTTGATATATGGTCTGGAACTACCTGCAAGGTGTCTATGTCCTCAAGTAGCAGAAACCAATTTAACAAGATATTTGGTAGCAACCCAATCTTTGCGTCATGAAAACCAAATCCACGTGATTACTTTTGATGATGAAACCAACCAACTAGAAAAAAACATATTTGCTCATTCTTCTGGAGAGGTATAAATAAATGTTCCATTATTATGTGCATATAAAGCTTTAGTAAACGTTTTGCTGCAAACTATGTATAGAGCTCAATAATGTTTGGTCAGCAAGTTAAAGTGATTTTACTGATGTTAATTAGCATCTCGGTATATCAATATTAAGGTTTACTGGTTGGAAGAGACTATTTCGCAGGAAATTTTATCTAGTTTTTTATTAATTCTAACCCAAACTCAAATTCTTACTCTAAAACTAACCCCAAACTTATCCCTAACCCAAACCCTAAGGTAACTCAGACCATAATCTTAACTCTTAAAAAAGTGCAGATGAATATTTCTCATTTTCGTTTTATTCTCTTTAACTTGAAAATTTGCAGTGCAATAGTCACTACCTCATGCATTTCCATTATATTTTTTTCAATTTGCATTGCTTTCTCTTTCTATGCTCAAGTTTATTATACCTATAGTTTTAGTAATATTGATGAGGGGTACTATGTAAGACAAATTTGACCGAAGTCAATTTTGAAATATCTTAGGCTAGTATTTAGTGTAAACCATAGTTTGGTTGTGCTTTTAAAGCTGCATTTACATGGGCGACTTTTTTGGGAGCGATTTTTTGATAAAAATGGATGTGGCAAAGTTGCATACATTCAATAATGGTTCTCATTGTGATAAAAGCTACCTTACTGCTGAAAATGACTGTCTCAAGTTGTTTCCATTCCAATAGTGATATTCTAAATCTTTTTGAAGCAAAATCGGAGCTGATCTCACTGCGATTTTTTATCGCAGCACCGATTCTCTTCTAAAGTTTTCAATCATAACAATATTGGTACGAAAACAACTTACGACGATTATTTCCATCACTAAGGTCCCAATTATCATGATCAAAACCGCTGTTGAGTAAATGCAACTTTACCAGATCCATTTTTATCAAAAAATCGCTCGCAAAAAAGTCGCCCGCATAAACGCAGCTTTAGACATTGTAATCTTAGTATACACTGTCTACAGCAGGGATTTGCAATCTTTTTGTAGCTGCAGGCCAAAAACAAACTGAGCCTGGTCCCGGCAGCTGTAATAAGTTTTCACTTAAACCGATCAGTGATTAAGTGGCTGGAGCCACTGCTACTGAAACGGTTGACTCGGGTTTGATTCCTGGTCGGGTCAAACCAAAGACTATAAAATTGGTATTCACAGCTTCCGTGCTTAACTTGACGTTCAGCAATTAAAAAGAACCGTGTGAAGCTTTCATCCTGGGATATCTAGACAACATCGGGATTCAAAATTATTACTACACAATTATTGTTATTGTGCCGGAACAGAACCGATCAGTGGTCGAGTAGATAGAGCGACTGCTATTAAAACGGTAGACTCGGGTTCAATTCTCGATCGGGTCGAACCTAAGGCTATAAAAATTGGAACTCGCAGCTTCCCTGCTTGACGTTCAGCAATTAAAGAGACAGTGTGAAGCCTCCACTTGTGGTAGACAGGTGGCTGCTTGACTCGGAAGACCAAAAGGTCCGTTTTCTGTCTCGTGGCTGAAGCAACTTGGTAAATAAAAATCCACTTGCAATTACTGATAAGTCTTTGGTGTGATTTTTTGAAATTTAAATATTGTGATAGTTCAACAACTTCAATGCAGTTTATCTGGATGTAGATTCAGCAAAAACTCAAAACTACTTACTTTTCGTAAAATTAACAAAGCATACCTATCTCCAAATTCAATTTTGTTTCCTTCATTCGTATGTGCCAGGAACTTTGCGAATGTCTACGCACACCAATGCAGTGCACTCTTTTTGGTTCTGTTTGCAAGTATCAGGCTGGGCCACCACAATGGGTTGACTGCATGTCCCCAATGAGAAAGAAGTGAAAAGTGTCTTTGCCAAGGACACAATGACGCATTGGCGGTTTGAGAATTGAACCAGGGCCCAGGGGTAAACAACCTTTCGATCACTAGCTCGATGCTCTACAACTGAGCTATCCTCGCCGCAATTTTGGTAGAGAGACAAAGATACTTGCATGTATCAGTGTCTTGGGGCCTCAAGACGCCATAGTAGACCAGTGGTCTGGGCAAAGCCTTCAATTTATTTGCATTTGGGGTTTTTGTTGCAGAAATATCTGAAATTATTTTGAAATTAAGAAAATACCTGAACTTTTAACTCAGACTATAGTGTTGAAAAATGAGAATATTTTTTAGGAATATGTGGCACACAGTATTGCCGCTTTTCTGATGTCTTGAAACTTATTATGCAGCTACCAAATCTGTTTTGCTACTCCACGTGAACTCGAACACAAAGCTTTTGCGAATAATTTTAACGTTTTGTAGAAAAATGAGTGATTTTTAATGGTTTTTACTGTTAACAATTTATGTCCCTGTGGTAGAGGTCTTTTGTGGGCCCCAATATCTGTTTAATATGCATGCTTGATGTTGTCGCGCACCCCTTGGCCCCTATTATGTCACAACATTAATCAGGTATGTGATGTTTTTGGTTTGAAAGTTCATTTAGGCCCAGTGATAAATTAATAGCAGCAGAAGCATAACATCTTGTAAATTACCATAGTCTTGTTTTTAGTTTGCTCTTGATGGCTTTCATTGATGATTTGTTACCACGCCAAGTGCTGCCAAACATTGATACCACTCCTAATAATTGCAGATAACAATTAGCTTTCGGCAGTAGTTTTTGAAGCACAAAAATGTTAGCAAAATTCCAGGATTATTTCTCTCTGCGCCCTTATGTCCCATTACACTTATATTCTGTCTCTTGTCTTTGCCCTCACGTCTGTAATAGCAAATTTGTACGCCATTAGTTCTACATTTCGCGCGTACCCTTACGTTGGGTTTTTACCACAGCTTAAGTCAAATATTGTGAATTTAGTGGGTAGTACTAAGTAGCATACCGGTCTTACAGAATATTGCTTGTTTGTTCAGGTTTGGCACATCTCCTCCAGCTTCAATGATCCGTCTCTCTTTTCCACTTGTTACAGTAATTTGAGCAGCGGTGACGTTCAACTTGGCTGCAAGTTGTGGAAATTGCCGCTTGATGATGATTTGCAGATCAGTCCCACTCCCGAACCAACCGACCCGTCGAACCAACAAAGTTTAAGTAGCATCGAAGAAGTGGTGGATTTTTCAACGCTCACGCAATCCAGCATTACCCACGTGCTATGGAAACCTATTGAAAGCGAGCAGCAGTTGATGACTCTAGGTGATAATACGTTGAGTTGGTGGGACTTGAAGCACTCGTCTCCTGCCCTTGTTTCTACTTACAAGTTGCCGGATAAGAAAGGACACCCGACTGCGATCACGAACGGAAGATGGAATCCACATCACGGTTCAAAGCAGTTTGCTGTAGCCTCTGGTCAGAACATTATGTCATGGGACGTTCGGGCCAATGAATTGTCGTTTCAGATCGATAACGCGCACTCACAGCTGGTCCGTGACGTCGATTTCAACCCGAACAAACAGTACTACATGGCTACATGCGGCGACGATTGCCTTGTGAAGTTCTGGGATGTTCGAGATACGACGGCACCGGTTTCCACCATCAACGACCAGCACTCTCATTGGATCTGGTCGACTCGATTCAATCCTTTCCACGATCAACTCGTGCTCAGTTGCGGTAGTGATAGCCGAGTTGTTTTGTACAATAAAGCTTCCATTTCTTCCGAGCCATTCGGTCATTTAGTCGATGATGAAGATGATAGCGATGCCGAAACGTCTGACGCAAAAGAAGAGAAAGAAGCGATCAAGGACGGGCTCATCGCGACTTACGATGAACACGAGGACAGCGTTTATGCTGTGGAATGGAGCGCGGCCGACCCGTGGTCCTTCGCTTCTTTAAGTTACGATGGGCGTGTTGTCATTAACAAAGTCCCAAAAAAGATTAAATTTGACATCCTCCTGTGATCTGTCGCGCACCCATTGTTGTGAAAAACTGGCCTCAAACTAGTTTATGTTACAAGCCTTCCTATTCTTGTAGTCAAATGCGTTTTTGTTTTCGGTCAGATAAATAAGGTTTTGGAAACCTACCAAACTGCAGACAGTTTGTCATCCTACAATAGAATTGTTGTTGAAACGTTTTTATGCTGAGACGCAGAAGTTCTAAAAGCTTTAAAATGAAGAGCAACTGTAATATGGAGAAAATTTTTCAGACAGCTAGACAAGTTTGCTTTGTTGTGTACATTTATTTGGTGCCATGGTTTTGGAAGAGTTTACTTTGACTCGTGAAATGTTTTTTGTGTGCATTTAAATGGTTTTAATTTATTTTGATCATGTGGAACATGACAATAGTGATTACATGTTGCACTCGACAAAGTAAGCTGACATCTGACAAAATTACGTTAGAAATATAACAAAAGCACTGTAAGCTCAAAGCATAAAAATTCTCTTTTTACCCGAAAAAAATGGAGAGTGCAGCGCAAGTGTTTCAGTTTTGTGGTTTTCACTAATTTTCAGTTCCAAGTTCAGCACTAGTAAGGGACAATATAAAGGTTCTGAGTTGTGTAGTGTACTCTCTGGTGAACATTTGGACAAATAAATTGAAAATAAGTCCGCCAAAAGTAGTTAACCAAACACTGAAAAAATTGGTATTCGCTGCATACATGCTTGACGTTCAGTATAATAAAAAAGAATCGTGTGCGGTACAGTGGTAGACAGGTGGCAGTTTATAGCTACAGAAGTCCCTTTGCTCTCTTCTTGTCAAGGCAACTTGCTAAATAAAGATGCTATTTCAATTGCAGAAGTAGACTAGTTTTGTGTTGGGTACAGGCGACAGCTTGACTCGAAAACTGCAAAATCACGCTGCACACCAGTTAGGCAACTCGACAAATAAATAATGCTGTACTCCAGCGGTCCAGCAACGGCCAGTTGGTCTAGCGGTAACGCGTAGATCTCTGGAGCGGGAGGCCTGAGATTCTAATTTCGGGCCAGTCAAATCTGGCACAGTGTTGCCAACGGCTCGCATCGCTGCAATATTTCGAAAAGAACTGTGTGTTCTGCAGGCGCAGATGGGCCCTGCAAACTCGTTACACGCTTCGGCGTAATACAGCCAGTATAATGAAAGATTTGATTTGACAAATAAATATGTAATGCAATCTCACAAGTAGATTAAGATGATTAATTTGCTCTTTGTAGTGTCGCTTCTCACACAAAATAAACTCGGCATTAAATAGAAAAGTGAAAAGGCTGAATACGCCACAAGGTTTCTGTTAGCATGGAATCCTGCTGACGAAAGCTAATCTCCATTATTTTAGTATTGTACAGCGCCCACTGCCGATTAATAATTATTATGAAATATTCCGCGTAAAACTGCTCAATGCGTTACCGTCAAATAACAGCATGCCCTGGAGCATTTACTAGACGACATCGATACAGCAAAGCTCAATTTCGTATTAAATTAGATTAAGGAAATGGAGTGCAGCATAGTCTGTTGTTATGCTGCAAATCTTTTTACTGTTAGAAAGGGAATATGGTTTTGAAATTGCAATGACTGAATTATCCTGGATTATTAAATATTAAGGATGTCTGCTAAGTGGAATTCAAGTTCACACAACGTTGCTGTATTTTGCGCAAAATTATCCGTCATAATTTCGTGCATCAACTTCATTATTTCGGTTTTTATTTTTGTGTCGAATACAAGACTGGTTGCAGTTGTGGAAAAGCCAAATTCTGGTGAGAAACCTATCGGATCCACACTGTCAGAATTACGTGAGTAAAATGAGATTTATTTGCGATTTCAAAATTTAAAGTTGTCATTCCAGGCAAATTATCTATCTGCAGAAAGAAAGGGTTCCAAAAAAAAGCAATTTTGCTCACTATCTCATTTTTATGGCTTGAGAATTCAATTGACCTCTCTGAGTCTTGGCTTCCTACGAGCCTAACAAAAGAGTGCATTCGCAATTTTGCCTCCATAAAAATCAGTTTTGATAATAAAAAGGTGCTTAGTGCCCTTTGCTTTTAACTTGTTCCCTCTCCAGTTCGCTTGCTCTAACGACGGCAATAACCTCTCTAAATGACATACAGCTGCTACAGTATGGCAACCTCTGGATAATAATGATTGACAAAAATATTATCAGTCTTTTTGCCAGGCTCGTCAAGTTTTTCAACAAAAAAAAAAGAGTTTCAGTGGCACCACTGAATATTTGATTTATATCGTAGTAGAAAGAAACTAGTTTCAGTTCTGAATAGCAGCCTATTTTGATTGTTTTAAAATTTGCCAAATAAGTTTCAATTAGAAGTTTCTTTGATAAGTTACAATGCCCAACTTTTTTTATTAACAAAAATTTTGTTAATGAAATAATATTTAAAAATAGTTTCGCGAAACTGGATAGGTTTTTGAGATGCTGCTCGATAACGAGGATTCATTTAAATATCTGGTTTTACTGCAGACTCGATCGCCAGAGAACAAGCAATATGGCACCGCGAGCAAATTCGAGACTTTAATCTCAGGAAACGGCTACAGAAAACAAACTTGTTTGAGAGAGACAAAACTCTTGGAAATGTGAGACCGAATGCTCCTCTACTGTGGTACGTGCTCGAAAACAACCAACCAGAGCTACAACAATTGCAGGAAGGGTAAGAATTTATCAAATCTTTCATTATCCTTGCTGTAATAAGCCTAAGCGTGTAACGAGTTACCGGGGCCCATGTCCGCGTCATTACGCCTGCGGGCAACATAACTCCATTCAAAGAAATGTGAATGTCGCAGCGGTTACAAGCCATTGGCAATACTATGTCCAATTTGACAGACCCGAGATTTGAACCTCAGACCTCCGGCTACAGAGACGAACGCGTTAGAATATTAAATTAATTGTTTGAGAATACATATTGCAATAAACGTAAACCATTTGACGTACCGTAAAAAAAACAGTCCCAGAAAAAAACATTACATATTTTGTACAGAGGTGTTTCGACTAAACTCATGCTAAAAAAAAAATTTTGTGAATGAAAATGGTGGGCATTGTAACTTATCTATCACAGCAGCTAATTGTAACTTTTCTATAGTACACCATAGGTCATTCAAGTATTCAATGGCGTCACTAAAACTCATTGCATAAATTCCTGTTGTAATCGACGTATTTACAATCAAATCCACAGAAATCATCAATGCTAAATTTTATGGTCAATTACAATTGATAGAAACAATCAGTGCTCCAGGCCCGGCACCAGATAGCGTGACTGGGGGGCAGAAATAAATTTTGGGGGGGCACGAGAAGTTTATTTATGTGAATTCGAGAGGGGCATGGGGGCACGAGAAATTTATCCCAGTCTGGCTCAAATGATCAAGGTGAAGACCTAAAGTTCAGAGGGATTTTCCGTCTGCAATCAGAAATTGAAACGTTTTTTCGGACGAAAACAGCTGGTGATCTCAAAAAAAAAGGTCTTCACTGAAATTCTAAGGCATTTTCCGGCCAAAATCAGAAATTCAAGCGTTTTTCCGGCCGAAATCAGGTGATCTCAAAAAAAAAAAGGTCTTCATCCCAAAAATTTCATGAAATCCGGTGTCAGTCTACAAAAGTACACCAATTTGGTCCTCGATTTGCATTCCAGTAGCCCCAAGCCTGTTAATTTCTTCGGGGCACAGTCCTCGCTTGGGGAGGGGCACAATTTTCGTTTGGGGAGGCACAAGCAGTCATTTGGGGGGCACGGCCCCGGAATGCCCCCCCGTGGCGCCGGGCCTGCAGTGATCACGTTAAAATTACGTTAAAAGAATACCGATAATTGATTATTGATATTTCTTTCTTATTGATTAAAAGGCAATAATGACATTAAGATTGGTCAAAAATCTTAAATACCAAAATAATTCAAAAACATTGAATTACGGCCAGAGCCGGATTTACATTGCGCAGGGCCTCTGGCACCTTTGACTCCGGAAAGATGAAACCTCCGAAACCAAAAGATTTTCGCTGTATTTTCCTTCTAAATAAAGGTGAAGACAAAAAATAAGATAAGATGAGTCTTCGTTAGGTTTTCATTTGCAATTATGCTACCCAAATGTGGGCCTCCTGACCAAATGGTAAATCCGGTCGTGGTTACGGTACCGGTACCGAAAGTCGAACGTCTCAAAATACCAATACTAAGATTTTTTTCTGCTACTGTAAAGCCCAGCAAGCAGTAAGAATATTTGGTGGCGAATTGTTTCTACAACTTGAGTAGATAGATGCAATCTGCAGTTGAGAGAGATGCTGGTGTTGATGATTGATTGATTTATATTCATCCCCTACTTACGAGGAAGTGACGGTGGCGCTTTTACTTTGATTTTATTTTGATCGAATTTTTTTTCTGTAAACTGTAACTAGTCTGAATGCAAAATATACTATAACCTTTTATTTCTACGAAACACTTTGGAACCAGCAGATCGGTTTAATCAAGTTTTGCTTCTATAAATTTGAAAAGAGAACTTAATTTCACCTGAAATTTTTAAGTTAAAAGAGAACAAAGCAAAAATGAAAAACCTTCATCCGCGTATTTTCTTTTACATTTTTAAGAGGGTTAAGATTAGAGTTTGAGTTCGGACTGCATAGATTTGAGATTAGTTTGGGTAAGGATTTCAGAATTACAAAAAGTACTGGTAGAAAGAAATTTCGGGTGAAATAATCTCTTTCAATTTGAAAGGTGCTTAGCTCACTAGCCGCTTTTTGATTTTTGCTCCAAAAATGAAAACAGCCCCCCAAGTTGTGAAGGACTTGTCGTTATTATTATATGGCTATTCGCAATCAGCTTACAGATCTTGCTATAGCTGTGAGACTGCCCTTGTAAAAATACACAATGATATTTTGTCAATTTTAGATGCCAAGTCAAATGCAGTTGTTCTTTTGTTTGATTTGTCAGCTGCTTTTGATACGGTGAAGCATGACCTCCTGCTTAGTAAATTGTCCGCTGAATTTGGTTTTTCTGATGTAGCTTTAGAATGGTTTTCAACCTATTTAAATAATAGGAGCTACTTTGTTAAAGGTGCTGGCTGTACTTCTCATACAGTTGATGTTAAGTCTGGTGTACCCCAGGGTTCAATTTTAGGGCCAGTGCTATTTAACTTGTATTTTAAAAGTGCTGAATTAATTGCTAATTCACATGGTCTTTTTGTGCATTCATATGCTGATGATATGCAGTGTTATCTTTCTTTTGATAAAGACTTTTCTGTAGACATGATTAAACACAAAATTGGAGCCTTTTTGCAAGATTTAAAGCATTGGATGACTAGTAATTTTCTAAAACTGAATGAAAGTAAGACCAAAGTCATCGAAATTTTATCTAACCGTAACATTGAATCCAGAATAATTTCTGACATACAAATTGATGATAGCTGTTCTTTGCCTATGCCTAATGATTTTGTCAAAATTCTTGGTGTAATATTTGATGACAGACTGAACCTTGAGAAGCATATCAATAGAGTAGTTAGTACTTGTTATGGCAATTTACGTAATTTAGGCAGCATTGCATCTAAGCTTACTAAACCACTAAAAATTCAGCTAGTTCATTCTTTGATATTGTCCCATATTGATTATTGCAATGCCTTGTTTTATAACTTACCAGAATATTTATTGCACAAGTTGACAAAAGTTTTATATTCTGCAGTGAGATTTATTTTTGGACTTCGTGGTTCTGCTTTGCGTAAGCATATGCTACCATATTTGAAAAGCCTTCATTTTTTACCAGTGAAATTTCGTATTGAATTCAAAATTGCTTTGCTCACACACAAGTGCCTGCATGGTTATGCTCCTATATATTTGAAAAATTTAATCAACTCTCGTTCTGTTTCGGAAAGATATAGCTTGCGTGTTAATGATGATAATTGGCTGCTTCAAACGGTAACTAGCTTAAACTTTGCTAGATCCCAACCTATGTTTTCATGTGCATCACCCAAAGTATGGAATTCGTTGCCACTATCTCTGCGTGAAATTGAAAGTTTGTCCCTTTTTAAGAAACGTCTAAAAGCATTTTATTTCAATTTAGCTTTTGAGGATATTACCACTGTTTGATGCCAGTTTTTTGCTGCTTATTGCTGTAGAATTAGTACCTCTGTTGAGTATTAATTTTATTTCTGTAAAGCTATTTATTTGAATGTTACTTTGGCCCCTTAGTCAGATGCATTGACACTTGTTGGTGTTATCTCAAGGGGGATATAAATAGCAATTATTATTATTATTATCATTTGGACCAGAATACCAGAATAGTGTTTTTTTTTTGGTTCTGGAACTCACCCTTAGTCGGTGAAGACCTTTTTTTTCTTTTGTTTTTGGAGATCACCTGATTTCCACCGGAAAAACCCTTTGAATTTCGGTGAAGACCTTTTTTTTTTGAGATCACCTAATTTTGCCAGAAAAACCGCCTCAATCTAATTCAAGACTAATGAAAATGTGGGTCAAGTTCGTTTACAATTGTATCAAACTTCCAAAAAAGCCCGCCCTTTGCGAAATCCTGGCTACGCGACTGCAATCACGAGTATCTGGGCTTTGGACAAATCGGACTGCGGGGCCCGAAAACTGCCGAGCAAGCGAAAAACTAGGTGAAAAGTAAAAAAGGTCTTCACCGGTTTAATGCGGCGACCCATACTGTGGGACACGGAAAATTAAGTTGCTGAACAGTTTACCTATTTTATTCAGCCTTGGATGTGGGACTTGGCGTGGCACCTCATGAATTGTTTGACGAGATGTTATCCACAAAATAAGTTATATATAGTCTTCTTTGAAATCAAGATTTCAAAAAAATTAGCAACTTTATTTTCCAAATTAAGCTCATACTTTGTCTATATTTGCATTTAGGTCGAATAAAAGCTTAAATCTTCCCCAGCTGACAACTGAAGTATTGAATGATGCAGTCGATACGCCTCTAAGTAAGTGGTTTGTCACCGAAAGAAGTTTAAAATTGAAAGCTGAAGTGAGCACTTGATAATCAGTTCAAAACCTTAGTCTGTGGATGCAGCGTCTGCTACTGAAATGGTAGATTCGGGTTCAATTTTCGGTCGGGTCAGACCGAAGACCACGAGCATTGGTATTCACAGCTTCTCTGACGGATGTTCAGCTGTACAGACAGTGAGAATCTTCCACTTTGTGTGGTAGTCGGTGAACAGGTGGACATGTAGCAGCTTCATTCGAAGACCGAAAAGCTCCTTCCGATCATTCTCTCAACGAGGCAGAGTTGTAAACGGGCCGACAAGTTTAGACCCGAACCCGAAACTACAAGCCCGAACCCGAAAATTAATTTGAAGCCCAAATCATGCCCTAAAAAATGCGAAAGTTAAGTTAGGTCCAAAAAATTTAGCAATATTGCCAAGTTATTTTGATTATTTTTTTGTACACCTAAGACAAAAAGTACGTCTCAGGCCGGAATTAAGCCCGAAATTTTTGTCAACTTTAGGCCCGAACCCGACTTGAAAAGCCCGGCCCGACTTACAACTCTGCAACGAGGCCACCTAGTGATTCAAGATGTGATTCCAATGACTATTCGAAGGCTTATTGTTGAACGTGCTAAGTTTAGTACAGCTTGCTAATGTTGCTACTCTAAGTTTACAGAACCGTTTGGTTTGAAACGTATTTAGCTATTCAGTTTTCGGGTCTGGTTGTCGGTTCCGGTGGATACTTCTTGCTGGGTCGTAACAAAAAAAAGGGAAAAAATGCCAATCAAAGATTTTATACGTCATCAGACGCATATCCCTCGCATACAAACTCTTCGATTTGCACGACTCTCGTCATCTGGTACTTTCTCGCGTGATTTGGCAATAAACAGACACCGGCAACAAGGACCGAGCGTGACAATCAAATCTTTCACTATACTCGCTGTATTACGCCAAGGCGTGTAAGGAGTTTTTGGGGCCCATCTATCCGTGTCATTGCGCCTGTGAAACATAGCTTCTTTTGATGAAGTGTTGCAGCTGTTGCGCCCGTGAAACACAGCTCGTTGGCAACACTGTGTCCGATTTGACCAGCCAGAGATTTGAACTTTAGGCCAGCCACTCCAGAGACGAACGCGTTACCGCTCGACCTACTGGCCGGTGTACCTGAAGAGTGACATGTAGAAACAATATTGAAAGCAGCATTACGTTATCTATCCCAATCATTAACGAATTTGTTTTGCGAACAGATCCTGCTGACATCCACTTTAGCGTCCGAACCACGTCATCATACTATTTGTTACGTCTCAGTACACTGATGCACACTTGGATATCTTTGGTTTCAGAGCAAGTCACGTTTGTGACAGGTCAGTGGAAACTTATATGAGCGTTTTTACAGGATGACCCACCCCCAAAAAGAACACATAATAGATCTCCACGCAAAATGCCTTCTCTTTGTTTGACCAAGACATGATGGAAAAAAATATTGCTGCTGTATTCCTTACACTAAATTTACTACTGCAACTTGGAGAAAAAAGAGAAATAGAGTAACTAGTAATGAAAATTTTATTCAAATACTTGTGTTTTTTTTTTTAGGTCATTTTGTACAAGTTTAACAGATTTCAGGCCAGGGGTTTAGTTCTGGTGCCTGCATATTGTTGTGTCAAGCAAAAAACACATCACGACGAAACCGAACAAATCAAGAAGTTTATTTAGCGATGTTTACTTGGTATATGTAAGCCCTCATTGGCTCTGTTGTTTTAATTTGGCACTTTTTAGGCATGATGCAACACTAATCAGCATCAGAACCAGTGGTGGGCAGTAACTAGTCACTGTAACTAGTTACTTTTTTAGTAACTGTAACTGTAACTTCGTTACTTTTTTTCAGATGTAACGATATTTGTAACTAGTTACCAGTTTAGAGCCCTAGAAAAGTTACAAGTACAGTTACTTTTTGTACTACATGCTTTGAAGCAAATTACAGATTTTTTATGAATTCCATTCAAAATAATTGTATTACACTGGCAACACAGGACGCACAGTGGCATGTCTGATCAACCATAACCTTTTATCCATATTTTCTTCACTGTGTTCACTGGACTATACATGTGGTTGCTGGTTAAAATGAAGGCAGTGATAGTTTTCCAACTTCGCTTTCTGGTGATTGAAACCGTTTGGGGATTCAGTGCTGAGTAGGCCTACTGCACAGCTGTACGTGTACTAGCAATCAGAGTAAGTTTGCAATTTCAATATAATAGTACCATACCATCTAGTGCAGCAGTGGAGAGACTATTTAGTTTGGGTAAAGATATCTTAAAACCAAAATGCTGTGGGCTCAGTGACGAACACTTTGAAATGTTAGCCTTTTTGAAAGGCAATTAACTGATTTCTGGTTTCAAAATTTTTGTAACTATCAGTGCATATTTTTAGATCTAGCTAGTCCTTTTTTCTTTGCATTCTTACACAAATGCGACTTTGGAAGTTGATGCATGAAATTTAACGCTTTGACAAAACTAAATTTTGTGACAAAGAAACATCCTTGGTTTGGTCGTAATATATTTTTGAGACAAACAGACGTAATCTGGCAAGTGCCGATAGGCCTGTTTTTAGTCCAAATTTTTAATCACTAAAAGTAACTGTAACTTGTAACTGCAACTAGTTACTTTTTCAAAATTGTAACTGTAACTTAGTTACTTTGCCAAGTAACTCTAGTTTGTAACTAGTTACTTTTAGAAAGTAACTTGCCCACCACTGATCAGAACCAAAAACCGGGGCTGAAATGGGGTCATAGTTTTGTTTTAATTTCTTTTAACAACAACTCATGCTTATTATATTAAATCTTTTTTCTGGATTTGTTTTTGAAATTTCACAAAATTCATGCCGGCTAAAGTAGGTTTAAAAATACAACTGCTTAACTTTTTTGCAAATAAACCTTGATTTATTGGGCGAAACAGCTGTCTAAGGCATGCTATTGGAAATTATTTTGAATTGAACTGCTGTAGTATATCTCTAGTAATATTGTGATTACTTGAAAAAAAAATTTGTTATGATCTGCTTTTTTGCGATTTTTTGCCTTTCTACGCTCATGTTCGTACTGTAGTCCTAGCTATACTGATGAGAAATAAAAGACAAATGTCGATTCTGTTCATGTCGGTTGTGTCTTAAGCTGTTGATCATAGGTTTGATTGTGCCTCTGAGATTCTGGATACTGTCTATAAGCTTATCATTAATTTCTCAGTGCATTGTTCTTAATCAACATTTGATTTGATGTTTAGACAAGGATTATAATTATTTGAAAAACTTCTTCAATGCGTTTGGTAGCCGAAAGCCTCGGCTTTATCCTGCTGATTGTCCTGATCGCGCAAGCAACAAGTGGGCTCTTTTGTGCAAGATGTTTTGGGAATTCAAAGCGTATTTTGAAAACACCAAAGAGGTAGGAATAAAATGTGAGCATTACCTTTGAAGGGGTTTAAAACTTATTTTATTCATTATTGCAAGTTGATATATATATGTAGTTTTCTTACGAAGACGATCAGAAAAGCTATGCCAAATTGTTATTCCGAATAATGTGAGAGATGGAATGAATGTTTCTTTATAATTAATTGCTTTGATTAAAATGTTCATATCTTTGAAGCAGCTTTTCGTCTGACACTTGTCAAGAAGAACTGTCAGAATGAAGAGCGCAGGAAAAGGAACGGCTTTTCCGAAAAGCAATGCGATTTATCAATTCTCATGCCACTGCGACAGTCGGTATACAGGCCGTACCTCCCAAACAGTAGCGTACGCATGGATTTTGAAAAGGGCAAAAAATTTAAGAGGAACATAGATCAGAATTTGAAATTGTCACACTCAAATTTCGTCCTATTTTTTGCCCAAAATCAGGTGAAGAGCAAAAATAAATAAAAAGGTCTTCACTCAAATTTCGTCCTATTTTTCGCCCAAAATCAGGTGAAGAGCAAAAAAAAAAGGTCTTCACTCAAATTTCGTCCTATTTTTCGCCCAAAATCAGGTAAAGAGCAAAAAGAAAAAGGTCTTCACTCAAATTTCGTCCCATTTTTCGCCCAAAATCAGGTAATTTCGAGCCCAAAGCCTGATGCCCAACTTGCAAAGGGGGAGGGGCCATGCCTCAATTTTGCTCACTTTTCTATAAATTTTGCAATCCTGGCGACCCAAAGGGGGGGCCATGGCCCAATGCCTCCCCTAAATACGCCCCTGCTCCCAAAGGTTGCAGGACAAAACTAAACAGCACGTTCCTAAATCTATCCGCTCTCGCTCTTCTTCAGAAACGCATACTTTCTGCCTGACAATGCAAATCTTCAATCCAGCTTAATACCTAGTCTCTTGCTTATGATTCAGCCATTGGACTTCATCTTTAACAAAATCCTGTCTGTGCTCAACATTATGATGACAGTAGATTATCTATTCTTGCCCAAGGCCGCTTTCCTTTTCATTTATCTGCTCTTGTCCTCTTGATTGATTGATTGATTGATTGGTGCATCTTTATCCTCCTATCACGAGAAAGCGACGGTGCGCTATATTTTGGACGAATCCGCACCCGCTTAGGAGTTGACCATTTTCCAAGTTTTCCTGTTGACGTTTTGACTTCTTCCCACGTAAATTTGCTGCTTGTTCGAAGCCACCAAGCAGAGATAATTATCGTAAAGCGTCTTATCCAAGGACGCAACAACGTGACCAGGGTGCGGGTTGAACTCATGATCCTGCGATCAGAGTCGTCGTAAAAACGACGCCTTTACCCATTCGGCCACGCTGCCGACACTTTCATCAAAACTTCTAACCCCGCTCTCTGCCGACAAAAAGAATTCGAGTACAGCTTAAAGATCGTGCACTAATGACGCTCTTTCGTTGGTCTTTTTCTATTCCAAAGTTATGAAAAGCGCTTCTTTTCCTGTGCTCTCCATTCCAGCGATTCTTCTTGACAAGTGTCAGACAAAAAGCTCCTTCGAAGACGGGTACATTTTAATCAAAGCTATTCTCAAGTTTTGTACCACCAATTAACTTTTAATAATTGATTGTTGCGCCATTCAACAAAGGAGCTAAACAATGACATTTCGCCCAATTCGAATAATGAATAAAGCGCAGATTCAACTGAGCACCACTTCAAGAATAAAAACTATTTATCATATTATGACGTTTTGCTTTCATGATGAAGTCATTCTACGAATGATTACTTCTTCTGAAAAGTTGCTTTTAAATCGAAATTCTTGACTGTGTCCAATGTTCATATAGGTTCACCGTTTCAGTAGTTCTATAGACATTAAGAACACGCAAAAATTATTTTTGTGGTTAGAATCAGACAAAAAAGTGGTTTTGCCATTTTGATGACGACACTTATGTAAATGTGCCTGCACTTCTTTCGCTTCTCAATCGTTTTGATCCGAATAAACCGATTTACATCGGAAGATCCCAGTCAAAACACAACCACGTGAGCACAAGAGTTTATGATGAAAAAACATTCACCAAAAAACTGTCGTATATTGATGAACAGGTAGGTCTATTAAATGTTATAATTTTTTGTGGAACATTGTGATAATTTGTCCATCAGTATTCTAGTCAGAACTTCATTTCCTCGTATCACTGAGAAAATTGGAAAAATTTATTGGCAAAATTTCCTCGTATTAACGGGCAAAAGAACACAAAATCAAGAGGAAGACAACAAAAAATTTGGTTACTAAACATCAAAGATTATCAAAAAAAGACAAGACAAATTTTTTTCACGGCTCAGTAACATCACGAAGTAGAAATTTATTAGCATTAGTTTACGAAGGCGACAGGGAAGTTGTTATCGGGTATGACACTGAAGAAAGTGATAAGTATAGCAAGAAACCGGCAGGAACAGAAAACTATTGTGAGCTACTGTAGATGTGATCAGTGGTCGAATGAATGGAGCGTATACCGATCAGTGATCGAGTGGATAGAGAGCCTGCTCCTGAAGCGGTAGACTTCAGTTCAATTCCCGGTTGGGTCAAACCAAAGACTATAAACATTGGTATTCACAGCTTCCCTGCTTGACGTTCAGTAGCAGTTAAAGGGAGAGCGTGAAACCTCCGCCGTGTGTGGTAGACAGGTGGGCAGGTTGCAGTTTGACTCAAAGACCGAAAGGTTCGTTTCCTGTCTTCTGGTCAAGGCAACTTGGTGAATAAAATATAATTACGATTACTGAAACGGTTGACTCGAGTTCGAATCCAGGTTGAGTCAAACCAGCAATGATTATAAAAATTGGTAGTCGCAGCTTCCCTACTTGACGTTCAGCAAAAAAGGGCCAGAGCGAAACCCTCCACGGTGTTGTAAACAGTGGCAGCTTAACTGGAGATCTGGCTAAGGCAACTTAGTGAATAAAAATGTATACAGGAAATTACGGACGCATCCTAATTAGATGAATGGAGTGAGATTGTTGCCTGGGAACCGGAGATCAGAGTTCATTTTTTGAGCCATTCAATCTGACACTGTGTCATTAACGAATCACCACCGCTGCTACATCACTTCGTAAAAAGCTGTACACGAAGGATCGACCTATCATAATGAAAATTTTCTGCTAGCTGTTTCGTCTTTTCGATTATCATGAAATCTTTTCAATTTCTGTCATCTTTTCGAAAGAAGTACTTTTGGACAATCCTAGACTGAAACAACTTGTAGGCATACAGTGCACTATCAAAAAAAAAAAAAAAAATTATATCCCTATTTTACTAGCAGTATATTGCTGAGTTGTAAACGGGCCGACTATAGTTCAGGCCCGATCCCGGCCCAAACCCGAAAATATAAGCTCGAACCCGGCCCGAACCCAAAACTAATTTGAAGCCCAAATCATACCCCAAAAAACCGAAAGTTAAGTTAGATCTGAAAACTTTAGCAATGTTGCCAAGTTATTTTGAGTATATTTTTGTGCACCTAAGACAAAAAGCACGTCTCAGGCCCGAATAAAACCCGAAATTTTTGTCAACTTTAGGCCCGAACCCGACCTGAAAAGCCCTGCCCGACTTACAATTCTGGTATATTACGCTTATGCGTGTACCGAGTTTGCAGAGCCTATTTGCGTCACTGGGCCTTCAGGCAAGTGAAGCAAAACAGCTCAATCTTTCAAGGAAATGTTGTCGAGTCGTTGGCGGTGGCGATGACAACACTATGTCCGGTTTGACCGGGCCGATATTTGAACATTAGATTTCCCGTTCCAGACACGAACGCGTTATCGCTTGACGTGTTTTCGTGAACATTTAAAGAATGCCGGGACTAATAATTCCGATTAGTTGCACGCATGACAGAATATAGACACTTATAACCTCTCTATAGATAACCAAACCAGCGTTAATTTTGAACGTGTTTAACCTTGGAGCTTGAAGATTCATTTACTACCGCATATTTTTCATGCTTCAGGAAGAACAGAACCAAACAGATCCGTACCACTTCGTTTCCTTTCACTTTGCTACATCTGACGCTGGCTTTTGTGTTTCCAAGCAACTCACCGCAATGATGAAACCGTATTTGCAGGTACACGCTTTAAGGCCGTGGTATAATCTCAAAGTTGTGGGTGAGATGCCCAAAAAAGCATTTTTCGTTTAACTTGTATCGCCAAATTTATTGAAAAGTGAAATGCAAGTGGTTCTAAACCTCTCGTTAGATATTGTAAACTCGGAAGCGTGGCCGGAAGGTCAAAGGCGTCGTTTTGACGATGGCTTTGATGAAGCAGCAAATTCAGTGGACAAGAATTCGAAGAAATCCACAGAAACGTTGGATCACAGGAAACTTCTAAGCTGGTGCAGATTCCTCCGAAAATAAAGTCGTTATTGAAACTAAAAAATATGGATTGTTCAATAGTTAGCGTCTGACGCTGTCCGGCGATGGAACGATAAATTTGCTATACAACAACAACAACTTCTACGTTGATGGCAAACCTGTAAACAAAACCATCTATTTTACTATTGATTAAAAACAAACTCAGCAATTCTGAATAATGTGCAGTGTATCATTCAGTAGTGTAACCAGGGAGGGGGCTAAACCCTTTTCATTGGCCTGCCGACCAAAATGCAGAGTAAGAAAAATATCACGTTTTTAGGACTTCTGAGACTGTCTTTTGCACTGGAATGTACTCAAAAAACGATTTAAAGCACATTTTAAAACGTTTATTTAGGGAAGGGGGCTAATTTTTCAAAAATATAACTCAAAAATCGGAAAAAACTTCAAAAAAATGGCCAAGTATTGGTATTCAAATTTGATCGCACATTGAAAAAATGCTTGACATAGGTTTCATCAAAAAATGTATAAGCTCAGGAATAGGGAGGGGGGTTTATTCGGTATTAGTTAATTACCAATCACTTCTCTCAAACTTCCTTCCATTAGCTCCCCTATTTATATCTTTTTCTATAAAATATAAATGATATAGATTGTTCCTTGAGACTTTTATTGAACTACCAGTGTAGGATTTTATGATTTACCAGCTTGTAAATAAGAGAACTGACATTCTATCAACAGCTACCTCCCACATAGCCCTTTTATGGAACTTGTATAATCACGTTTTTGCACTGCTAATTTCTATGCCACGTTTTAATAGCATTAATTTTTATCAAAATAGGCCTAAAATTAAGATATTTTTGCCCAAAAAATACAAAAGTTTTGAGCGCTGGGGCTCCGCCCTTCGACCCCCAGCCTCCGGCGGCTGGGGGTTTCGCCTTCAGACCCCCAATTGCCTCCGGCGTTGGGGGACTCTGCCCCCAGACCCCGCAACAGTCCCCCCCAATTTCAGATTTCTGGCAACGTTTTTGTATCATATTATGATCATCACGTCTCCACAAACTATTTTTTTAGTTACAGTATAAGTTATAATATTCTACTTTTGAGCTCAGCATCTCCTCTGTGTTGCTAAATTTTGCTATCGCTTGTTAAGTCGTCTTTTACTTACTTTTAAAGTAAGCTCGCTAAGTTGTGCTTCCAACATGCACAGAGCTGGACAGCGCTGTTTCGAGCTTTTAGCTCTCATCGGCAGCCCTAAGCTATCTTTTTCAAAGGTATTTCCAGCTGAACAAACATCTTGGCCTAACTGGCAAAGCTAATGGGCTTGCACAGAGGCAAATGGTAAGTAGGGAATAAACGATTTTTCACTTGTGGTACTTTAGAAACAAGTGAAAAATCGCTGGATCCTTGTAGTAAGGACAGCCATAGGCTATCCCTACTACAAAGACTCCCCTCTGCGTGACCACGGAAATCAAAACTGCAATATCTTGACGTCCTTCATGGTCGACTCCTGCGAAGCCATGTCAACTTCCACTGGCAGTTAGGTGGCCATAACAACCACCAACCCTGCAGCTCCAATGATATTGCACATTGTAGCTCAAGTCAAGTATGCACAGAGCTGGACAGCGCTGTTTCGAGCTTTTAGCTCTCATCGGCAGCCCTCAGCTATCTTTTTCAAAGGTTGCCGATGAGAAAGAAAAGATAGCTGAGGGCTGCCGATGAGAGCTAAAAGCTCGAAACAGCGCTGTCCAGCTCTGTGCATACTTGACTTGAGCTACAATGTGCAATATCATTGGAGCTGCAGGGTTGGTGGTTGTTATGGCCACCTAACTGCCAGTGGAAGTTGACATGGCTTCCCAGGAGTCGACCATGAAGGACGTCAAGATATTGCAGTTGTGCTTCCAGCTCCAGCATATCCACAGAATCAGTGGTTCTCAATGTGGGTGCCAATAATTTAGAGTCGAATAATTTTTATATCGTCATCTTTGCTGATTGCTATGAAAAGCACTGCACTGAAAAGATGTGATATAATAGCCATGTTTGTCCGCTGATAATTATGATTCACTTAAAACTGTATGTTGCTGTATTGATTATATATATTGAGCTTTGTTTTTAGGGAAAGAGACTGATCCAGATTGCAGCTTCTATTTCCCTTCCCGACGATCACATTATCGGTTACGTCATCACGCATTTGTTGAATGTTTCGCTCTTTCATTCAGACCGTTTCCATTCAGAAATTATTACGTCACCGGTGGCAGAAAGCGAGTTGCTGGAGCAAGTGACACTAGCCGTTTTATCGGCGAACAGCTCTATAAAAATTCAAACGGATCGCCCGTGGTCGGATGGAAATTCCACCGGGCGAAGGGTCGATGGATTAAAATTTGTAAACTCTTCCATTGTGGACAATAACGATTTCATTTTAATGTTTCATCAATCTCTAATGAAAGTTATTGATTTGTTCGATTAAGAATGCACCATAGTCCAGCTTGATCGATCAATGAATTAGTGAATGCTTTGTTAAAGGTAGCCTTGAGTTCAATTTCCAGTTGAATCAAACAAAATTGGTATTCATAATTCTCAACTTTTAAACGAACATTGTGATGCTTGCACTGTACGTGGTAAACAGGAAGGATAGCCTCGAAAACAAAAACCTGGTGATGTGTTCCCATCGCCAAATAGGGGACCGGTCGAAATGAGAAGACTTTCCAAAAGGCATGACAAGACCGTAGCCTCCAAGTCGTTCCGAATCATTTTTTTTTTTGGCCAGCCGCCCGGTGACCGGTCACAACTGGTAGACCGGTCCCCTTTTAGGACCAGACTTTCCATCCAGACCCCTTGTGGCGAGGTTCGATTGTAGGATCTCCACGGAATTTCTCCGCGCCCCCGTTCCTCGAAACGAGTTAGATAGCAATAACACTATCAGAGCAGAGGGCACTTCGCTGGCTCGTTGCTAAAGAAAGACATAAATACAGTTTTATATTTCCGCTTGGTGGCAGAATTGAGCTTAATCTAGCACTTCAACCAGCCACTTCGCTTCAACTTAAGATGATGTAACGGAAAGGAGCCGGACTCATTTTAATAAAGTGTATCTTTATATTTACAAATCTATTGGTTTTTTCTCATTAATTCGAGTTAAATGCGACACTTCGACGAATCGGCAGCATCATCTTAGTTGTGAAATGATTCTGACAAGTCTCGCGCTCGTGTTCGATTCGCGCTGCGTTCTTTTATTCTTTTTCTTCAAAACCTTGCATTAGAACAAGGGTTGGCAACCTACGGCCCGCGGGCCGGATCCAGCCCGCCAAGGCATTTTACCCAACCCGCGACCTTTTATTGTCATTCGGCCCGCGACCTTTTTTCTTTTTCAATGATAGATATTCACCAATAAACCGCCGAAATGATTCTCATCTACTAAAAAAAATCTCTTAATAATCGGCTAAAAAAAGACCTGAAATTCTGGCGAAAACCCTTTGCTTTTTGGTCTTCGCCATCAATTCGGCCGAAAAAAGGCCTGAAATTCTGGCGAGGACCTTTCTTTTTTGGTCCGCTGGAATGGTGGCGGCCCGCTGGAACGTTGTTAGGACTGGATGTGGCCCACTGGTTCAAAAGGTTTCCGACCTCTGCATTAGAGTTAGGGCAGCGATTCCAGCCTGAAAGATAGTACATCGAAGAGCTGAAAGAAAGGGTACACTTCGGAAATGTGCGAGCCGGAAGCAGCCTCAAGAGGTTGAGAGTTCGATTCGCACTGCCGAGCCGATTAGCACACGCTGTAAAATATTTCACACCTTAATACGTTAAAAAACATGACTGTCTTGTGGGTACAGTTATAATTTTATTGTGTAATTACGTTAATATTCATAATATTTGTGTTGTGCTAAAAAAACTGACTTGCCATTTAATCGACAGCAACGCGTTCGCTTTAGGAAGAGGAAGCGAGGTGTCATGAGGCTTCGAAATTTCTTTTGCTCAAAGCTATGTTGCCTACGCGCAATGCCACGGAAATGGCCCCGCGATCCCTTTTAGCGAGTATATTAACAATTTATGCTAAAAAGACTAAACTGCGTGACATAAGAATAAGTTTAATCATTTAAAAGTTTTATCTGAGACACAACGAAAAACTTGACAAAGTTGTTATGGGAGATGATCGTATTAACGCTGATGGTACGTCCAGAAGGTTTACAAACCAACATCAAACACTTGAATTCTATTTGAATAGGATTGATAATTATTTAAGTTGTTAGTCGAAATCTCTCTTCAAATAAAATGTTTACGACAGTTTTGGCTCTTTTATTCTTAGTGAAACTGTTCTCCAAATCAATTTCTATGCTCTAAACGTCAAGCAGTTTTTCACCATAATTATCAACATGCAGTATAGCTATATTTGAAAGCCAAGAGAGCTTTGCTGTTTATGCCTTCAAATAATGCATTATTTACAAACGAAATTGCACGCATTTGGCCTGTTCCAAATTACTTTTGCGAGCGAGACCTGCACTATTCTTAATTTGTTCTTAAATTTTGAGCAAAAAAAGCTTCGTGTTCAAACAAAATTGTTTATATTCCGAAGAAGGAAGTGCGTAACTAATTTCAAATATTGCAATATTTTTAAACAGATCCCAGAACCCGCATCAAGTAATCGCAAGCACACCCACAGTAAACGTACAGCAGCTGTAAAACCTAAGGCTTCTAAAAATACTGCACTTGATGATTTGAAATTCAAAAAGCGTAAATTTTGAAAAATGCTTGAGTCTGTGGCGAAAACTGCCGAAAGTTAAGCAAAACCATTCATGCTTAAACAGCAGGTTGACGATTCGGTGACACCATGACAGAACGCAGAGTTACGAGCCAAAAAAAGGAGTTCTGTTGTTGAAGCAACCACACTGCTACCGACTCTCAAATAGTTTAGGTAGTGCAATATCATCGCGTTAGTAGCAACATTATGATTGAAAAAATGCGCTTTTTTGCTGTCAATGCGGAATGTAAACTACTAAGTTGGTGCACAAGTTACCAGCTTAATTTCATAAAGAATCAAGAAAGAAAATTAGCACTTGGAGCCCGGTGAGAGCAGATGCCTGCAGGCGAAATTAGTGAGCGTGCAATCGGATTAGTTGAAAAACCAACACAAAATGTGCTAAAAGATTCTTCGCTGGACAGGAAAGCGACAATTAAAACTAGGCAACTTTGCAAAGAAGTGACTGCTTGCTGCTGCGCATGGGCAGCGTAAGAGTATGGGGGCTGTGGACGCCTGCAAAAGTTGAATCATAGAAGTTCCAGTGACCATTATGTAGCAGTGAGCTAGCGAAGCTGAAAGCGTTTCAGAGAAATAAAAAAAGAGACACGATATTAAGCCTAAAGTAAGTCTACATTTAGCAGGTCTATTCATCCAAAACCGATTAATAACGAGAGAAAACTAATCTATAGTTAAACTACGCGAATGTTTTTACGTTTCTGTAGCGTACTGTAGTGTACAGTAGGGTTATGAATTTTTCAACTTTTGGGATGAAATTAAATTCCGGGGTTTGCAATCAATGAACTTTTATATATTAAGTATTTCTACACTAATATTTTATTCCGAAACGAATAAAAGCTGGCGCACCCAATACTTTGAAATTTTCCAGATTTTTGGCATGTCATGTCAGTCATGCTGTTTCAAGCAATTTTACCGCTTGATTTTTATAGACTTTTATAATTACAAGAGGGACCGTAGCCGGAGGAGTGAGGGTGGGCTGAAACTATCTTAGAAAAGCTAAAGCTATAATGGCTGCGCCTGGCAGATATGCAGACAATATAATCACACTCGAAGTACGTTTTTTTTGCCCAAAGATTTTGTCTCGCCAGCAGCAAGTAAACTCTTTTTTCATTTAGTGTTGACCTTAACCAGCTTTCCACTGCACTGTAATTCGTGAGACTCTCCTGACAATATATGCTCTTGTCTACGGCCCTGTTTGATATTATAGAACAATGAATCACAACCAAGCTTTAAAAATTAGTGGAGACTAATAATATTAGCAACAAAGTTGAGGTGAAATTTTTGTGTTAACAAAAAATTTTTTTGCAAATATAATGAAAAACAAAGAGCACACAAAATGTCCCAAAAATTCAACTTTTAAGTAGGCCTTTTAGGCCTATAATTTACGTATCAATAGCCAAAATCCTATTCGTGATATTGCTTTTTCAGCGTTATATTTAGTAGAAAGTGATACAGCGATAAAATAAAGCTGTAGTTACGAACGAGATCCACAAAATACGTACGGCTGAATGTTGGCTGTTGGAATCTTTTCGTTTGATTTCTGGGACGGGTACAAATTTATAAAAGTTAGTAAGGCATAATTTGCTGATCAAGTTTGTTCTTTGTATGAGTGCTGTAAAAAATTACGCAATTGCTGTATAAAAGAGCTGAAAGCTATGGTAGATTGAAGTGCCAATTAAAGGCCCAAACTTTGAAAGATGACGGTAAACAGAAGATATCTCCTTGATAAGAGTGCATTGAAAATCTGAGGAAATTACTCAGAATCCCTATAGAAAAGCAGATCATTGGCAGATATTGGAATCTTGGGTTTATTTTTCACTCAGACGTTTCAGTCAAGTGTCTGGTTTCGTGAATTTTTTGTTATTTTAAAAATTTTGAGGTCGTTTTGCAATTGCTAGGGGACAAGTTTTGGGATTGTTTTCAAAAACAAGCAGAACTTTTCAATGCTTTTTTTTTGTCATTGAGACCAAAATGGTGAACTTTTTTTCGGTAATTCACAAAAAATTTAGGTCAGTGACCGTTAAATGAGCGAAAAACAAACGAACTAAATTTGGATTTTTTAACAACATCAAATAACAAGGCCAAAATAAACGCAAAAAATTCTGAAAAATTACTAATGGCACTTGCAGTGATATCCAGAGGTGGAGTCCTCGAGGACGTCCTTGGCCTCGAGGACAGATTTTGAAGTCCTTGGCCTTGGCCTCGAGGCCTCAAGTCCTCGAAAATTGCCCTGTCCTCGGCTCGAGGACAGCAGTATTTTTTGAATTGTTAAAATTTTGTGGAGCGCTTGAAAAATTTTTTGGAAAACGTTTTTTTGTGGAGATCGCTTGAAAAAGTTTTGTGAAGACTTTTTTTTTTGGGGATTGCCTAAAAAATTTTTGTGAAGACCTTTTTTTTTTTTTTTTTTTTGGAGAGCACTTGCGCTTGTGTCCTTGGTCCTTGGCCTTGGCCTCGAGCATTACTGTCCTTGGCCTCGAGAGTGTCTGTCCTTGGCTTTGGCCTCGGATTTTTTTTGTGTCCTTGGCCTCGAGCCTTGTGTCCTCGACTCCCACCTCTGGTGATATCACCTGCGACAAAGCTCGAAGCAGTCAAGCATATTAGCTCATAGCTCAGAGTTGTAAGTCGGGCCGGGCTTTTCAGGACGGGTTCGGGCCTAAACTTGACAAAATTGTCCGGTTCAAAAGTTGACAAAAATTCGCACCTGAGACGTGCTTTTTGTATTACTTGGACAAAAATATAATCAGAATAACTTAGCAACATTGCTAAATTTTTCAGATATAATTTAACTTTCGGGTTTTTTCGGGCATGATTTGGGCTTCGAATTAATTTTCGGGTTCGGGCCTGAACTAGTCGACCCGTTTGCAACTCTGTCATAGCTATCGTCGTTAAAAGAGCTTTTGTGGCTAATTTATATATTTTGGTGGATATCCTCTGAAAAACTTTTGCTTGCAAATGTTTTAATGTTTCGTACCTTGTCAAAGGTTAAATTATTGCCATTATGGGACAGCCACAGCACCCTGAAAATAATTTTTAAGCAAAAGCAAAATTTTCCAATTAGTTCAAAACAACAAGGCAGTAGAAAATTATCTACCTGAAGCCGTAACTGTATGAGCAAAATCTTGATTCAGCTATCAATATTACTATATTCTAACCATTAACCAAGTTCTTCTTTTACTAGCCATAACTCTGCATAGTATGCCCAAAAACAATGACAATCAGACTCATTGGATTAATGTTTCATCAGCAGTTGAGACCCAGGGTTGGATCCACTCATTCTGTTTTTAATTTTTGAATTCAAATTCATTGGCTTTAAAAAAACTATATTCAAATTCAAATTAATTGACTTTGCAAAAGTCGAATTCAAATTCATGAATAACTCGCGAGCAGATTCAAATTCAATCCAACCCTAGTTGAGACATCACGATCAAACGTTTTAGCCAAAAGAGAAAGCAGTATCATGAAAAATTTTTTTTTTAATTCGTCCAACATTAAAAATATTTTGGGTATATACGAGGGGTCTATGAAAAATTTTAAAAGTATCTGTTTTCTGGGATTACCACGGTGTCATACCGATTGAATACCTGCAAAAGGACCACACAGTGACTGGACAGCATTATTCTAGACAACTGAAGCGTCTAATGAAAGCAATCAAAGAAAAAAGGCCAGGGAAGCTCACTAGAGGAATCCTTTTCCACTAAGGCCATGCACCAGCTCACACCTCCGTGGTTGTCATGGCAGCAATTCGCGATTGCGGATTTGAACTTGTCCCCCATCCACCTTATTTGCCAGACCTGGCCCCCTCCGAGTTTCATCTGTTCCCACAAATGAAAAAAAGCATTGATTGGCTGGTCGCCATTTTGACAGCGATGATGACGTCATAGCTGCAGTCGAGGAGTTTCTTGAGTCTCAAACCAGAGTTCTTCTACACTAGAATAAAAGCGCTTCAGCACCGTTGGAGAAAGTGTTCAGCCCTTGAAGGGGACTATGTTGAAAAATAAATAATTATAAATCTCTAATTCCTTTTAGTTTTTTTGATGCTTAAAACTTTTCATACACCTCTTGCAGTTTTCGAAGTTACCATAAACGTGCTACTTCTTTTCACTAACAAACTTAATTCGTATTATGATTGGGTGTGTTACTAACTTACTGATTCAGTTTATACATGCTGTACGTAGCTATTTTCGCTCTGTTTTAATGGATAATTTAAATATGATTTTTCAGTGAATCACAAGATTTTTAAGGGGCATGGGTGCGCCAGGTTTTTGTAGCAAAAAGAAAGTGATATTCGTCATTAACATGCAAAAGTTTATCACTTCCAGCATCAGGCATTTCCACACAAAAAAAAATCATAACCCTAGAGTACAGTATAAGCATTACGTATGAAGTTTAATCGAAAATCAAACTGCTTAGTCTGACACGGTAGCACACTAACAAATAATCAAAAACACCATTGTCGTGCTATTTTGACTACTTTTCATCAGGTGAACGCTAAAATTCAATCGCACTTTTTTATGTAAAAATCAATTTTATGAGAACACGAGTCTAATTTTTGCTCAAAATTTAAAAACAATACTCGCTTCAACATGAAAAAATAATTAAGAACACTAACTTATACAATGCATTGTTATAGAATACTTACTTATACTTAAGTTATACAATGGATTGTTTTTGTAAGCAACAAGCTGAGTTTTCTTAGCCTTTTCTATATTGCTACCAAGCGCGTAGCCAAAAATCTGCAATGAGAAGGGCTGTTTCCGAGGGGTCTGGGGGCGGAGTCCCCAGCCGCCGGATTCCATTGGGAGGTCTGGGGGCGAAGCACCCAGCCGCTGAATAAACAGGTCTGGGGGCAAACAGACTCCAGCCGCCTGTGGCACGGGGATCTGGGCTCGAAAATTTCATATTTTTGGAAAATATCTTACAGGCCTACTTTGATAAATATTAATGCATTTAATTTAAAAAGTGGCATAGAAATTAGTAGTGAAAAAACATGATTAAACCATTCAAACTGTTAAAATATGGCACGGGGGAACGCTTACGCAATACGCAGCCGTGACTAGACGCATTCGGAATGCGGCAGCGATTTGGTGAAAAATTTGCCCCGATGTCAGGAAAAAGTCAAGGTTTTCTTATGGTACGGATTTTGTCCCCGAATTCGAGTGAAGACCAAAAATAAAAAATAAAAGAAGGTCTTCACATTTTTGTAGTATTTTCGGCCGGAATATGGGATTTATTAGATTTATCAGCAACTTTTTCGTCTAAACGTCCAGGACGCTAAATCTCGATGGGGGGACGTTAGCTCTCGATGGAGGGGACGACTTTTCCTTACAATTTATTGAATTTAAGTACTGATTACACTGTTAGTATAAATGTGCTATGTAGGAGGTGGCTAATGGTAAAATTTCAGTTCTCTTATTTGCGAGCTTGTGAATCATAAAGTCCTATAGTTCAATAAAACTCACAAGTGCCAAGGAGTAATCTATTTCGTCTAACGGTTTATGTTATAGAGATTTGCTACTGTTGATTTATCTACAGTAATAACAACCAATAATCATGATCTATACAAATTTTAACGCGTTCGTCTCTGGAGCGGGAGGTCCTAGATTCAAATTTCGGGGCAGTCAAATCGGAAGCAGTGTTGCCAACGACTCGCCCCCGCTGCGACATTTCTTCGACGAAGCTATATTGCTCGGACGCAATGACGCGTAGATGTGACCCGTCGACTCGTTACACACTTTGGCACAATACAGCAAGTATAATCAAAGATTTGATTTGATTTGAGCAACAATAAAACAGTTTTTGTCATCTTATTGGTTATATATTTCAATAAAGTAAAGAACAAAAATAAGAACAAATACGCTGAAAATTCAGAAAAATTTAAGAATCGCTAACCTCAACTCAAAATTTACTGGTTTTTATGAAAAAAGTGCATTTTGTGCCTCGCATGTCATAATTGGGATTGGTAAAAAATATAAAAAATACATGATACTCTGTTCTGTTGCTGTCCATTGCAGACTAATTTCGTTATCGGTTTATGGTGATGATAGTACAGTATGCCATTGTTCTAACAAATAACCAAAATGCGCAATAAATAATAAATAGTACAAAACGATTCTGATAAAAAAGCTATATCTTAAATGCATCAAAAGTAACAATTTTGATGTAGCGGCATGTTGCTAAAAGTAAATAAATAAAGTATATCATGATAAGGCTATTTTTGATTGGAAATGTAATCCATGTTTTCTTCATTCGCATTCATTATTGAGGGGAAAGAAACCTAAAAGCTAAAAAACTGATTACCATATAGGCGTTATAAGAAATTAGTAGATGATGTTTCAATTAACATTGAAAATAGCCGTGAGCGAAGCGGTTAATCTGAAAAATTCATTTCAAGTTCAATCCTAAACATCTCAGGTTGCAATTGTCAACTTGTTTCTGTGACGCTGTCTGGCGCGTAGCCAGAAATTTACATTGGGGCTGTTTTGGATACAGGAAAAAAGATCAAATGATCTTGACCCAGATTTTTGGATCTTTGTTCAGATCGAGTCGGTTTAATTCGTCCAAAATGAGGTGATCTCAAAAAAGAAACGGTTTTCACCAAACATCAGTCACTTTTTCTGACCAACGTTAAGTGCGGCTAAAAAAAACTCCCCTTTTCTGGTCCAAATCACAGCAAGCCCTTCACAACTTCTGATCGCCCATCCCATTGGGAGAGTGGGGCTATTTTCATATTTGGAGCAAAAATCGGCCTCAAAAGCACTAAAAATATGGTATTTTGCATACTTTTTGGGCCAATGGGGGAGCTCGAGCCCCCCCACCTCCCTCTTAGCTACGCTACTGGACGCTGTCACTGTCATTGTTTTTGTGACAAAAAGCAGAATTGTTCTTGTGGTTTCAAAGTTTCAGTAAAATCTGTCAAATACAATTTCTGAATTTGAAGTTTTGTTTCGTTTGATATTCTTTTGTTCTTATGCGTTGAAATAGATCTCAGTCTTTTACTCTTTGACGTCATCGCAGGTTAGATTTTATTCTTCAAACTGCTCGTTGGAGTGAATGAATTGTAGTCGTTCTAAAGCTAGTTTCATAAATTATGACTTTATTGTCAAAATGCAAAGATTAATGATGTAAATAATATCCTCCACCTGGGAACAACGATCTTCCGTAATGCTGAAAGGAAACAGCTAACGGAAAGCGGTTAAAATGATTAATTGAATCGATGATGTTAATTACTTATAAGCTAACTGAGCGAAGTGGAATAGGATCCAAATTTGGTAATCTTTCGTACAAACCAATTCTTTTATATGTTCATTTTTGAAACTGTTTTTTTTTTTGAAGCAGAAGAAGAACAAGAAAAAAATAAAATAAAAGATCGAAAAGAATGTACAAAAAAAAACAAAAACGATCGAGAACCGCATCCAAAAGAAGAGCATGTCAAAAAGTCTTCAAAATTCAATATTTTGTCGTAGTCAGGTAAAATTAGTATCAAAACCGGAAAAAATTGCAAAAAATGGTTTCTCAACGGTGATGCTACTGGACATATTTTCGACCACTCTCTATTTTCGGGGAAGCCCCGTTTTTTCACCCCTAGATTTTTCGACTTTCCGATGGTTGGATTTTGGTGGACATTTTGTATGTTATTCTCCACATCATGTAGCACCAAAAACCGTTGCACAATCATTTATTGCAATTTTTTCCAGTTTAGGCTCTATTTTAACGTGGATTTTCTCGACTATCGCTGGTGTTACCGTATCATGAAGAAAGTTAAAACCAGTGTTTTCAACTCTTTGGGTTGTGGTTGCGCCTGAAAAAGCATTGATTTTCCCAAGCAAACAATGGGAAAGTCAAAACTGAATTGGATTGCTCCCAACCAAAATTTTGTTTATAATTCTGTAAAAAATCGGCTTAAGAGTTGTATAAAACTGATTTAAGGCTGCTTGTGAATAGCGAAATGATAAATTATGTAGAATCAAGGTTTACCCACAACAAATTAACTTGATTTTGTTGTTTATTATTCATGTTTACCGAAGAGGAAAAGTAAAACAAGTTAATTGACAACAGAAATCTTTGATCGTTTCCAACGCCGTAACTGTCCACACTATTGTCTACTGATGTTTAGCTCATGTACTGGAATTACCAAGTAAAACATGTGTCTTTTGTTTTCATCGCTACTCAAAACTTGCGATTTTGTCGCTGTTCTTTAGTGTGTTTATTTGTCCCGCCTTCTCTAGCAAACAATCGGCGATTTCGCTTCACGCCGTTTTGTTGATTTAACAGCTTTTATTTTAATTGGAGCTTCTTTCTTTTGATGAGGATAATGTTACTTATATCTAAATATAACGTTACGCTGTGGGATTAATTAGACGACTAATTACGCCTTTGGAAAAAATCGTTTAAATTGATACCGGTCCTCCAAGAGCAATCTACAATAGCAAAATACAAGATGGCAAAGTATTATCAAGCGGCAGAAGCGCTGAAAACTTTCACAACCATTTTCGAGTAGTGTTGATTTATCGACACTTATGTACTTTAAGCATATACTTAAATTTCATATGCTATAAGTGTTTTATAACATTGCAATGAATGTGAAACCTTCGCTGAAGTGCTTGGAAATAACTTGTGTGCAGAACGACTGGTACTCAGTGAATTCTGTAACCACTTTTGACAGGTTTATGAACGCTGTTTTTACTATCGACGACCGCCAGTGATTTTTTATGCGACGCAAATCTCATTGCTCGTAAACAGACGGTTAACTGTCGGCTTCTCTCAAAACTTAAAAGCATATTCGTTCCAGACAATTTACAGATGTCAATTTAAATTTAGAAAGAAAAAAGCAAAGCCCGGCTTCTTACTATTGCTAAACAGACCGAAAAAGCGAAGCTCGGTTTTAAGTCTTACACATGTATTAGAACGTAGTAAAAATTTTCGCAAAAATCGAGATGTAAAGGTGGATACAACTTCTTTTAGCAAACTTTTGTTTCATTTCAAAAAGCTGTTAGAAAGATTCAGCACTTTTGCAGAATCAGAGCTAAAGTATTGCGTTTTTGGAGAGAGTAAAGGAAAAAAAAGGCAAAAGCAATGAGAAAGCTAAATCCAAGACAGTATTTGGTATTAACAGTAATAACACAAAAGAATATTTTTTGCAAAAAATAAAAAAAGCTTACAAGTTTTTTAGTGAGAGGTTGAGTGCTTATAAAGCGTCTGCAACTTAAACGGTTGGTTTGGGTTTGATTCTTCGTTGGGTCAAACTGGTATAAAGACTAAAAATTGGTATTCACAGCTTCCCTGCTTGACTGACCTTCAGCAATAAAAACACTTAGTGTGAACTTACTGTGGAGCCTCCACCGTGTGTTAGCTCGACTCAAAGACCGAAAGGTCCCATGACCCATCGCTGTCTCCTGGCCTAAACCACTTGGTGCATAAAGATTTAGTAAACTACATTATCAACATAAAAAATCTTATTTTTTTAGATATTTTGTTTCTGAATGGAGTTGGTTTGTAAACAGTTAGCGTTTGTAACATTTGTTTATTTGTTATGGCAAGCATTAGGGTTGCGGAGATATCCGATTACGGAAGAAGGGGTTTTGGATGAGTACATAGTGAATATACCACAAGACTTAGAACTTCCCCCAATTTCAGCTAGCGACACTCCCCGACGCTTTGAAATTCTTAGTGGGGGAGACAAGGTGGTCATTCGAAGCAACGGTGACATGCACACAAAAGCGAAGTTAGATCGAGAAACTGTTTGTCCCGATAACCCACCAAAATGTGTGATAGATGTCGAAATTGGAGTGGTGGATACAAGATTTCAACACTTTAAGATCCAGCTCGTACTCGAGGACGTGAACGATAACCTCCCGCAGTTTCCCAACAATCCGATCGAAAAAGCTATTTCGGAAAGCTCATCAATTGGCTCTGTAATTCGTCTCGATTCGGCGATTGATCCAGATTTGAATCTGAATGCGATACAGCGGTACGAAATGAGTGGACTAATAGCACGCGGAATCGAGGAGAGCAATACTGTCCTTCCAACGGAGTTTCCGTTTGTCTTGAACGTATTTAGGAATATTGACGGAACAATGATACCCGAATTGAATCTGACGAAGAAACTCGACCGTGAGACAGTGTCTTCTTACGAGCTGCTCTTATCCTCTATCGACGGAGGAACTCCCGAGCAAACTGGCACCGCTACTGTAATAATCACTGTTACTGACGCAAACGATAACAAACCCACGTTTTCTCAGCCCACGTTTGTAGTGAGTGTACCGGAGGATGTTCAGCCTGGCTACACAGTTATACAACTTGAAGCTAGTGACCCAGACCTGGGCCCGAACGCCGAGATTGAATACAGTTTTTCGAGTGTGGTGAGCAACCAAGATCGAGAGATTTTCAACATAGACCGCTACACTGGAATAATCTCGGTCAAAAACAAACTGGATTACGAGAAAAAAATGATTCACCATCTCAGCGTTGAGGCAAAAGATAGCCGAGAACATCCTAAAACAGCGTACGCTACAGTCTCTGTCCAAGTTCTTGATGTCAACGACGCTGCCCCAGAAATAACAATCACCTACATCAACGCTGTGCAATTGAGTGAGGAGGATAAGCTGGCTTCTGTAGGCCATCCCAAATCCGTTCTGATCCGGGAGAATACACCAATTGGAGGTGAAATTGCGTTTGTTTCCGTGACAGATGAAGACACCGGAATAAGTGGAAATATTTCGTGCACTCTGAAGGACTCGAGTGGCTTTGTTATGGAAACAAGAGGATCGAACAGGTAAAAGATAGTTTAAAATATTACAGCGTAACTAATTGTTGAAAACACTTATATGGTTATAGGCGAAAACTCCGAAATTCTGCTCTAAAGTTTGTTAGCATAGGCGTTAAATTGATACTCTCTGACACTGCAGATAAAAATACTACATCGCTATGCAACCATTAGGTCGATTTTCATCGGCGAATCAGCGTTTTTGGTGGGCGCCGACTCATTATTGGATTTTCCATTGTTTGCTGTAGGAAAATCGCCGAATTTTTGGGCGCAGGCTGACTCATCAAAACCTAAGAGGGAACACTGCTATATCAGCAAATTGAAAGCTTGTCCGCGTTACTGCTATAACAATTATGTTTATTCACCATGGTGTCTTTGCTAAGAGACAACAAACGAAGCTTTCGGTCTTTGATTCAAGCTGCCACATGTCTACCACAAACGGTGGAGGCTTTCACCTTTGTCCCTTTTTATTAGTGAACGTCAAGCAGAAAAGCTATAAATGCCTATTTTTATAGTCTTTGATTTGATCCCACCAAAAATGGAACCCAAGCTAACCGTTTCAGTTGCGGACGCTCTATCCACTCGACCTTTGAGCGGTTGTGGTAAATGTGAAAGCTGCCTTTTTCTTGCTGTAGCAGATTTAGAAAACCAAATTGACATTTATTCCGAAAAACCTATTTGACATTCAAAGTGTTGCGTGTATTTGGAAAACTTGTGTCTGTAGTGGAAGTCGACAAGTACAGGCAAATTGTTGCTCTAGCTCGTTGTGTGTTGAACTGCCGAGTATGTAGCAACTCTTTGTAAAATCAAAGTTATTTAGAACGAAAAATATTTACGTTATTGTAAGTTGTGGAAGTTTTACTCGTTTTTGTTCTGGCACTTTTTGTTTAACTGAAAGAAAAAAGTTACGCTCCTGTAATATTTGACTCGCAACAGTATTTTGACGTTTTACTGCCCGGGAAAGGGGTTCTTTAAGGCCCGAGCCACATGGTGCGTAAAATCGTGAGCCTACGAGCGTATCCTTAGCTTGTTTTAACCAACTTGTAGTTTACACGCTGGTAAGGCCGTTCTCGGACCGTACAGAACTTTTGTTCAAAATAAACTGAAAATACGCTCGTACGCTCACGATTTCACGCCAATGTAGACCGGGCCGTAGGCGCGGACGATATGGACGGCCAATTACGTAGTTATAGCCCCCCTGACTTTTAAATGTTAAATTCCGGTATTAAAATTCTGTTAAGATTTAGCTAAAACTAGATTCTGAAAAAAGAGCAAAAATTTAAACGTTGGCTTTGATGCGTGAAAATACCGGCGACTAATGCTGTAGTCCCGCAAACTCCTAGAATTCCTACATCGAACGTTAATGGAACCGTACTGTATTATGCTGGTATGTTACTTTTTTGCACCAACCAAGAACTGCTCATAAAATACTTCGGAGAAGAGCAATTTCATTTAGATATGTCGCGTATTTCAAATTGTTTTTTTTTTTTGAAGGTTTCTGATAAAAACAAATCAAGAACTGGATCGGGAAGTAAAACGATTTCACAACATAGAAGTTGACGCTTGGGATTTCGGTAGTCCACCGTTGTCCAGCACAAAAAACGTTGTGATCGAGCTTTTCGATGAAAACGATAACGATCCTGCTTTCATCAAAGATACTTACCAACTAACTGCTAGAGAAAATATCAATCCCGGAGAAAATATAGCTACTCTTACTGCTGAAGACCTCGATTCTGGAGTTAATGAAGAAATAACGTACTCTGCGTTCCCCCAGCCTCCTGATGCTGTCGTTCCGTTTGCAATAAGACCAAAAACTGGTGAAGTATACTTTAAAGAAGGAGCCACTCCTTTAGACGCGGAAAGCAAAACTAAACCTTTTCGACTACTAGTCACTGCCACTGATAATGGAATTCCAAGACGAAATACTAGCACAAATGTAGTAGTAAGATGAATTGATTTTTTCAACCAAATTACGATTGAACAACATAAATCTAACTTCTAGAAATATCGCATTAAGCAGTGGTGCTATTCAGGAAGTTCTCACAAATCGCTTAGAAAATTTCAAAAGAAATAATTAAAATGCATAGTTATTCCGCACTTTTGGCTCGAACAAACCGGTTGCTAAAAGAATCGGTTACAGATCCGGTTCCGGCAAAATTTGAATATCATCACTGACTCTTAGGCCACTTTATCAGTAGAAACTTTTGTTCGAAGGAATCACTATCCCCAGCGTTTAATTTTAGCTTAAGAAAAATTAAATGGAAAATAAAGACACGTTTTAATTGTATTTTTGCACCAGCATCTTTGTTTGAGAATATTTAATGGTAGAATTTAGCTTTCGGCTGAATGTGTTGCCAATATTAAATTCATTCACACTTCGACACCATTAATAATGTATACGGTTGCATCAACGACAAGTGCAAATTCCTGGTATTACCTGGGTCAGATTACAGCATTTTGTGATATTAATCATTTTAAAAACGCAAACATAAAGACGGTGTCAACTTTCAGACCTGGAATTTATAATTGTCATGCATTGTTGTAGGAAATATGCTGTCATTTCGCTTGCAGTAGCTGCATTTGTTTTCGAACACTTTTTAAGCTTGTTTAGCAAGTCCATTAACGAACAGCTTTAAATTCTTACAAAGCAAGTGATAGTAGTTATCCCTCCTCCCCCTCTAACAAAAGCCTTAAAAAGCAAATCGTCTACTCAATTTGCTGGGTATTCGACTGTGCTTTACAATAGTAAGGTTATTGTTTAATTTGGTGCGAAAAACATTATCTTCGTGACTACTTCGCTTGGTTGTTGACGAACAAATATAAATTATAAACTGTTTTTTCAAGTTCAAGCAAGCGTCATTTTGTTTGACTACACAAAAATGTTGAAAAAATTTCAAATCATTATTCCCATGTGACTCGTTGTAATCACTTTATTTAGAATTTAAAAGTCGGTTTCTCTCTGCTAAGGAATATCAAACTACTCCAATTTTTTGATACCATGATTACCATAACTTGGAGTATAGTGTCCTAATAATGTACAGCAGTATACTCGTAGTAAGTACTATGGCCATAACCTGATGCTTTTCTTCGCAGATCACAATTGAGGATGAGAATGATAATTCTCCCAAATTCAAACTCAAAAGTTATGTGTTTCGAATTCGGGAAAATTCCAAAGCTGGTTTTTACGTTGGCACGGTTTCTGCCGACGACGATGACGTTGACAAAACCACTAACGGAAAAATCTTCTACCAGTTTGAGCAGGGGACTTCTGTATTTAGCATCAAAGCCGAAACAGGTATTCCATTCATCAATTCCATGTGACGACTCTGTTGGTACAAATACAGAGTATGGCAAAAAAAACAAAAAAACAATACCCAGACGTAACTGCGGTCGTTCTTTGTTTTTAAATAACTGTTCAGCAATCACGTCAAATTCCGTTTAAATTTAATCTCTCAAAACTCCTGAATTGCCACAGGATTTCAGCATTTAATATTGTTTTTCTACAACGCAGTTTGTATTTTGTCAGTTGCCTCGAAGCAAAATATTTAACTTTTTGCAATCAATTTTAGTGATGATAACAACTTGAAAGGCTTTGTGTCACAGAAAATTTTCTCTTAGTTTTTATTAATTCTGACTCAAATTTTACCCAAACTCAAATGCTTACTCCTAAAACTATTCTTAAATCAAACCCCAACTGAAATTCTAATCTTGACCCTTAAAAAGCGAATGAAAAAATGCGTGGATAAATATTCCTCATTTTTGTTTTACTCTCTTTAAGTTCGCTACCCTCAAATCCGGTATTTATTTATTATTTTAGAGTTATAAATTATGTTATAAAATTTTCCGGTAAAATAGTCACTCCCTGTCAATTTACAATACGTAGCTAAAAAATTTGTTTGGAATAAACAAAACTTGAAATCGGATATCTTTTCCTTTTATTAATTTATTAGAGTATTTCTATAATTTTTGTTTGTTTGTCTTTTCAGGACAAATCTATTTTGTTGGCAATAGTGGCGATTTAGATCGGGAAGTTCGGCTTTCCCAACCATATGTTTTCAACGTCATAGCAACCGACCATGGCGACGAACCGAGATCGGACAGTTGTACTGTCGATATTTATATTGTGGACATCAACGATAACTCTCCTGTTATCGTTTCTCCTAATGTCACTTCCGACATCTTCTTTCTTTACATTTCTTTAAAGAGGCAAACCTCTTCGGTCAGAGCTCGGCGAAGCGTAAAGAGACATCGCAACTTGCTGACGTCACAACACAAAAATTCATCAAGATCCTCTGCTGTGACGGATCACCTTCGGATCGGATCGACCTTGTCCAGCGAAATCCGTACTCCGGATTCCCTACCGATCCTAATTACAAAAGTGAATGCGGAGGACTTGGATGAGGGTGAAAATGGAAGAGTCCGCTTCGCGATCGAAGAGGGGAACTCCTATAACTACTTCTCAATCGATCCCCAAACTGGAAAAATTTTCCTCACCATCAACAACCAAAAGTCGCTTCGCGCTATGCATCGAGGTTGTCACGTGATTAAAATTAACGTTAAGGATCTTGGAAAACCAGTGCAACAGTCGTTCGGTTGGGTGAGTTGAGAATAGCGAAAGTTAATTTTGATTTTTATAATACGCTGTAAACTCATTGCTCCCTCTAACTTTTGGCTAATCGGTGAATGCTCTAATTTTCCAAACAAAAAAAAAAAAAATTAAAACAAAAATTTGAAAAGGGAGCACCATTTAAAAGGTACATTACGAAAGCAATCGAACAAACATCAAAATTCACAGAAGACAATGCTAAAAGCAGAGAACAAAAAATTACCAGTTGCTTGCCTAAGACAGCTGTTTCGCCTAATTTTAAGGCTTATCAGTTAGGCTTAGCAGGTCCAAAATGACAAATATTACAGTGATATAACTTCCGAAAACAAAAAGTTTTATTTTGTTTTTGGAAGTTATATCACTGTAATATTTGTCATTTTGGACCTGCTAAGCCTAACTGATAAGCCTTAAAATTAGGCGAAACAGCTGTCTTAGGCAAGCAACTGGTAATTTTTTGTTCTCTGCTTTTAGCATTGTCTTCTGTGAATTTTGATGTTTGTTCGATTGCTTTCGTAATATACCTTTTAAAATTTAAATGATTTTCCCTTTTCAATTTTTGCTTTAAAATGTAATTACTGCACCCCGCTCAGCTTGAATGGATTTCCTAAGCTACAACTTTGTCGTCCCTTTCTTTTAAAAAAAAAATTGTGCCCAAAGCTGAAAAAATGCTTTTTTAGTGCCCTAAGTTTTGTACCAATCCACAATCAAAAAGCAGGAAAGTCATGTTTCCACAAATTTGTCTATTTTTCTGAAGGTATGTTTGTCATACTGCCTAAAATTATGTGACCTTCATCCAAATTGCTGATTCGCTGACAAAAATCGGCTTAGTGGGAATACCAGATACAGATCGAGTCTTTGATAAGTCTAAGACGTACTATTCTGAAATCGACTACCTACTAACAGGCATGAACAATACCAACCTAGGACATTGCGAATGCAATTAATTATGCGATGTGATTTACAGTAATTATGAGTCAATGACAAGATGAAATTGCAGCGTAATCTAAAGCAGTAATAAGTGTAATGCTGCCATGTGGTCAATAAATGAATAAGCCCTTGCCCCGAAAGTTTGCCAAACGATAAAAACTTTGAAACTTCAATTTTAATCGTATTTCATGCTGATATTTTCTCTAACCCTGAAACATTCGTTAATCGGAATTGAATGTACAACTAAAAAAAACAAAAAAGCGTACAAAACAAACGCGAATGCTTTTTGCTTTTATTTTTTTTGACATAATTACATTACAGTACATGAATGTCAATGGAACAAACTTTTAATTACCCATGTACTGTACTTGTACAACTCTTGCTGTTTCAGGCAAACATATACGTTACTGATGCCGAACCCGGATCTGTAAACTCGAGCAAAGCTATGAAAAGTTGCATGAACAATTCCTTCTTTCCAGTCGAGTTCCTTCCTCCGTCTGACGACGGTACTCTGGGTTCCTTCAACTTGTACGCGATCATCATCATTGCAGTTGTTTCAATGGTGTTCCTGCTCATAATTGTCATTGTAAGTAACCTTATGAATTCACAACCTGAGTTTACACAGGTTGGTACTTACGTAGCTGAGTTTGTAAAAGCTTTGGCTTCCTTCCTGTAACGCCGCTAGCTTCCTGACTTTTAAACTGGGAACTACTAAGTCGCTTTGTCTTCCAGAAAGACGTTTCTCCCTTATTTTCTTTCGCTTGTTTTTTCTTGGAACTTTCAGCTTGATCCAATCGTAAATCGAACCCTGCTGCGTTTGCCGTTTCAATTGCAGACGCTTTTTTATTAAAGCAGATCATTGATTGGTAATTATTAAAAAATATCTTCCAGATTATTGCCGTTTTGATTCGAACGAAGTGTCGCAACAAGGAATCGCGCCGTTACAATTGCAAAAATGGTTCGGTTGTTTACACTGATCGAGGCTATCAAGAAGGAGTGACGTATCACGACGGTAAGCACAAAGTTTGTCTGTGATGTTATGCAATTGATAATCGAAATTACGCTGTACAATAATTACTATTTTCATTGTAAATATTACAGCACTTTTTGTATGCGGTATACAGTATCTGATCATCATAGTCCGTTTTCGTAGTTCACCTAGAAGCCATTTAAATCCCAATTTTCTTACCTTTCATGGGATTAATATATGCACCAAGCCTGTGGCTTTGAAGATGGGCTACCCTTACAAGTTTTTAATATGATCAAAATTACCCCTGCAAACCGTACAGGAAAGCTCAAGGAGGAGAGAGAGTTGCTTACTGCATTTGTGTTTCAAACAAGAGTTATATGAGCTTCAACCTGTAATCGTCGCAAAATTCAATCATAGCTGAGGCACATTTTGTTGCTTTAATAATTTCTGTCCATCATGTCGATTATGCAGAGTAACCAAATTTTCGATTTAGCGTAATTGCTGTGGTTAAAAAAGTTATGCAAAAAGAAATTTCAATTGAAGTAATTTGCTTTGTACTTAGGGCATGCAAGGTTAAAATAAAGCAACATTTCAACGCCTGAGCAAGCATACTGTTGTACTCTTTCAGAACAAACTTTCAGTTTTAACACCAAAAAAACAAATACTAATAATTTTTCAGAGCAAATATTGATTATACTTGATTATACTGTATGCCCCTCCCCCTACGGATCGCTCGTTAGTATAAGGTAGTGACTATTTTACCGAAAATTTTCAAGTTAAAGAGAATAAAACGAAAATGAGAAATATTCATCCGCGCTTTTTTATTTGCTTTTTTAGGGGTTAAGATTAGGATTTAAGTTAAGGTTTTGGGTTAGGGTTCGATTTGGGGATAGTTTTAGAGTAAGCATTTAAGTTTGGGTTAGATTGGAGTCAGAATTAATAAAAAAGTAGATAAAAATTTCCGGTGAAATAAAGCCTTCCTCACTATAAACACATCTACAATGTTTAGCATACCCCTAATGACCGCGCAATTGAAAGAAGCATGTTGGTATTAAAAAGAAGCATGTTGAATGCTTTGGGCAGCTTTTGATTTAATTGTTTTTTGTTGCTGCTTCTAAAATTATTGTAATGTAGTTCCAAGCTAGTAGTGCAACTGTAGTTATGCTAGCTCAAACCCATTATCGTTTAACTGGCACTTTTCGGCAAGTTTGTGCTGTAATGTAGATACAATTAAAATACATGAAGAAAAACAACGATAGTGATGTTGCTTTTTGAGCCTCTAGAATTTTTTCGTATTTGAGTTAAAAAACAGCTATGTTGCTTTCAAGGTCAATTTTGATGATCAATTAATTTGCTTCATACTCTGCAAAAAGTCAAGCCGGCATGAACAGGGCAAGTTCATCATGGGCCATGGCAAATGCAATGGTCTATATAAAGCATTGGTCAGTATTTGCTCTACCACGGGAACATACAGAGCGCTAAATTTAAATTCCTTTTGCTTGCTGGCTGGAAAAACTTGCTGAAATTGCTGTAGAAAAACTTGTCGAATTCCTGCTATTACTGAATTGGGGAAAAGGTAAATGTGACGAGTTGGAGTTTAATACCGAAATGCGCACGAATAATTCCATAAGTGAAAAAATTTTAGAAACGTTTAAATCAAAAAACAACTGCTGCACTAATCTAGCTCAATGTTCCGATGGATAGTTGAATTTATCCACTTTAACAACGCAGGCAAGCACAAACTTAGTTATATTTTTGCAGGGTCAATACAGCGAACGAATGGCGAAGCAGGAGACAACCGGGCGTCGTATCCTGTGGATTGGGCTGCTGCACAGATGCGGCAAGCTCAGGTAACTTATTTGTTCATCTAAATTTTAAGCGATACTGAGCAAAATATAAGCCCTGCATTGCTGAGTGTCTTGTGAAGTAGCAAGCATTGTATTATATAGTACAGTAGCTGGTCGAGCAGGTTATTTCTAAGGCAATTGAATAAAAACTAAAAAATGGCAGTGAGCTCATTGTGTTCACTCAAAAATATTTCAATCAACTAGCCCTCTTAATAACATAGAATGGTAATATTTCTTGGCCCTGTGCTGTGTAATGTTATAGATGTAAGTTTGCTCTTTTGTATGATATTTTGAATTTGCATTTCTTGTTTGGATGGTTTTCGAAACAAGAGGATGATTTAATTTCCTTTGAACATGCTCTGTATTGAAGGCATTTTGAGATCTGTCAAGCTTAGGAAGTGCAGTTTCTGCTGGGAATTTATTTCCTTGCTTAACGTTGCTATCACTTACAAAATGCGATAGCTTACTCCCGTGTGGGAAATGTGACACGTCGGCTGTATTATAGGCGTGATTGAAAGTGTATGTAGGTGTAAACACTTCTCAAATGCGAGACATAGATTACAATTAACGTAGTCTCTGTGGCTTAATGTCAAAAATCAAGATCAAATGATTGAAAAAAGGAATGTCAAAAATGCCATAAGCAGTAGTATTTTCTATTATCAGAGACCGGCCAGTTGGTCGAGCGGTAGCACGTTCGTCTCTGGAGCGGTAGATTTGAGGTTCAAATCTCGGGCCGGTCAAATCGGACACAGTGTTGCCGACGGTTCGTCACCGCTGCGATATTTCTTTGAATTGAGCCGTGTTACCCGTAGGCGCAATGACGAGGATATGGACCCCGCAAACACGTTACACGTTTGGGCGCAATACAGCGAGTATAATGAAAGATTTAATTGAGAGTGCGCCATATTGCCCAAGGGTATCTGTCCTCTTGTATCCAAAATTCTACTTTCTAGGTTTTACTGTTTTTTTGTTGTTAGCAAATCAAATAAGTTTCGATGCTCCTTTATCAAAATGGCCGAGTAAAAACGTTGGCTTTACGTGCACACGCAAAGTCCCCTGATTGATAGAAGAAATGTCAAAAATGCCCCGAGGAATAGTATTTTACACTGTCAGAGAGCACCTTGCGGCCCAAGGGGATCTGTCGCCTGCGCGGAGTTTGTCGACTCGTCGGTGTTCTACCCGCTACAAATTCTTGTTTATGATTGTTTCATTAGTGGGATTTGAACCTTTTCTAAGTGGCTTTAAAACTGATGTTTTTAATACAAAAAGTGTAAACAATTTAAGCATTACTACAGTTTGTACCATGCAAATTCTACGTTTTGATTCAGCCCTTTTCTGGGTTACGCGGTGGGCACAGTTACATTTCGTTTTTCAATGAAAACTGTCAGCTCGACCCGCAGTCTAATTCAGTCCTGTATTTGGCCAGGATCGCGAAAGATTTCACACCTCTGTTTTCATACTGCACTCTTACTGGCATGCAGAAAACCACATCCAGAAAACTTCAATGCCGTTAATTCCTCTTGTATTTATACGAAGTATTAGGAATGCGACTCTGTATAACCTTGCAAAATACATTGTCTGTGAGCGCAATATTTTTCAAAATTCAAAATTCTGCGACAATTAAAGCATGGGAAACACCTAGTATGGGGTAAATATTACTAATAGTGCGTTAAAAGTCAAAACTACAGGATGCTGCTTAATATTCCTTGCCAAAATGATGACGTGTCGTTTATGAATTATTAAAACCTTTTAGTAAACTATACACTGTAGGTGCAGGTTTAACTTGCGTGTTATTGGCATATGGAAACGTTTTCTCTTTAAATATTATTTTAATGGACATTTGCCTGCAGTTTATTTTTTATCGATTTATTGAGTTACGTTTGTTTTGAGTAGTTTTGAAAAGAAGGTAAATGGCTCTAAAATTTAAACATTTGATTGATTGCTAAAGGATATCTACAGAGTGTATGCATTATTATTGTTTTGCTATGGTAGTTACTGCATCATCTCTTACAGGTTATAACGTACACATGGAAATCTTGCGGTAAAATTAGCGTATTTTAAATTTGTTACGCAGAGCATTGATAGACGTAGTTACAGATTTCTATGGTTTTCAACTATTCCTGGCCAAAGGTCGAGCGGTAATGCGTTTGTCTCTGGAGCGGTAGGTCTGAGGTTCAAATCTCGGGGCAGTCAAATCGAACACAGTGTTGCCAAAGGCTTGCGACCGCTGCGACATTGCGAAAGGAGTTGGGTTCCCGGACGCAATGACGCAGAGAAGGTCGCAATGACGCGGAGAAGGTCGCAATGACGCGGAGAAGGTCGCAATGACGCAAACTCGTTACGCGCTTTGACATTAAACCGCGAGTATAATGAAAGATTTAATCAGAATATTAATGTTATTTGAATCTTGTTATTATAGAAGATTGTTATAACTCTGTGATTGTTATAGCTATAGATGATTATTTTATAAATCACTATAGCAGATCCTTATTACTTAGATGATTTTTTTTTGTGGCAGTCATCGGAATCAGAACTGCATTATGATTAGATACAGTTTTGAATCACTCAAAAGTTCGCATTTTGTGATGATTTGTTACCTACCAAGCGCTTAGAAATATTTTGTTGCATCAATATTCTCTTGATATTCGATAATTAAGTTTATTATTCACTTAAAATAGACATTGAACTGTAAAGCTTCCAAACTTGAATTTGCTTAAACTCGTCTTTCGAACGATTTCTTTTCATTTATTTTGTGACGTATAGTACGCAATGCAAAATTCATGCAATACTATGTATACTTTCCAAACTTCAAAAATGATGCTTATACTCGGTAATTGTTTGAAAATGAGGTTAATACTGTTTACGAAGAGCTTAAAAGACCTTGGTCTTTCTAGTTTTTTGCAAATCGCGTTTGTACAAACAACGTTTTGTTTAATTACTTGTGTTCATAATGTTTTGGGTTACTCTCGAAAACACACACACTCTTGAAGTGAAAAGGTTTATGGTTCTTGGTCATGCGGCTCAGCTCACTCGTCTCAGACACAGAACGTCTTGGGTTCCATTCCCTGGCAGGACGAGTGAATCATATCGCTCATGAATTGAATGCACTGTTGCCCATTTAAAAACTTCGCTTGCCACGGACTTAATTTTTTCTTCGGTTGTTTAGCGGTCATTAACCTAAATTTTTAGCAAATAACCGATAAAACTTTGGCCATTTCAGTCAAAATTTCCAAAAAAATTTGACAAGGTTTTGCGCATTTTATATACGTTTGCTGAAATCATGTTTGCAATAGCGAAATAACCACAAGCTTTTGTCATTTTGAATGAGCCAAAATTATTTCGTAATTCGGACATTTTATCTTATATTCTGAACGAAAAATACATCCAGCCACAGCGCGGTGCAACTTACAGATCGCAGCTGCAATAGCTTCACGCCACAATCTTTTCAGTCGAATGACGACGAGGACATGCAGTTGGGTGAGGACTTTTAGGCGCGCAGCCTATTATACTTCGTGACGTTTAAGCACCAGGTCTTTCATGCACCAGAGCCAGCTTTTTGATTTTTTTCAAAATGGTTTTGCACAATGCGATGAGTAGAATAAATAACTATATGGTTGATATTACAATGCTCTGTTTTTTTGTAGTTGATCTAATTTGTTCATACCGCCAAGCATAATAGTTGCATGCAGGCAGCGAGCATGCGGGCATGCCAAAATATTTACAATGCTGGTGTAGCAGAATACTTCTAGTTTTAATTATTGATTGAAATTTTTGCTAATCAAATACCCGCAACTTGCATCCGACACAAATCAGCAGATGACGTGCGATTTTACTTTTTTTGTTTGTTTTTTGAAACAAAAAGATTGCGTTGAAGTGAAAATTGCAAAGTGTTTGCGGAATGAACCTTGGGAAAAGCACTCTGTTTATTGGGAATGAGAGTAATCTTATACGGATTGAATATATGCATTAAGTTCTAGAGTTAAGCTGCAATAATATTTGAGGATTATGATTTGAGTGATTGCAATCGATTTGCTTCGATTTGAATTTCGACATTGCAATCGACTCCTAAACGTGGAGAAGTTACTTTTTGCGTGCCAAAATTAATGCCTTGTTGCAAAAGCCCGAGAAAACTCTCTTTCCCAAAACTATTATTTTGAACTATGAAGACCAAAACAGTCTGAATTTGCTTAGTTTAAGGTTGGTCAAACGTATTCTTTTCGTTAAAAACTTGAACATAAAAATCGACTTTTTCTCTGCACGTTGAGCCCGGCGGTCTTATTCTAAGCCTTCATGTTGGGATATATGTCAAATGTTTATATTTTTCTTCCCGAATGGACCCAATTAAGTAGTTACGTCAACTTTTGTGTAGGTTTACTCCATGTTTTATGAAAGAAACTGGTTAGTAGATCGTGTCATTGCTCGGTCTACTTGATGCTTTCTACTCAATTTGATTTTAGTTCCAAGCAAATCTTTCATAATAGTTCTGCATTGTGCCAGAACGTGTAACGAGTATGTGGGACCCTTCTCCGCGTCATTGCGTCTGGTCAACGTTTTGAAAAAAATGTCGCAGCGATGGCAAGCCGTTTGAATACAATCATGTGTCCAATTCCACCGGCCCGAGATTTGAACCTTTGACCTTTCGCTCCTGAGAAGAACGCGTTATCGCTCGACGAAGTGTCCGGTTTTGATTTTAGAGCAAGTATGCACTTAAATGTTACTACAAATATTATGGTTTTGGTTTGTGCACTTTGACAAATCAGCTGGAAAAGCAAACTTATTAATTCCCTCGAGTGCTGCTGGCAATGAAAACAAACGTCTTGGCAAAATTATTTTAGTCGCTAATGCAGTGATTCGATCATTTGCGTTGCTCGGCGCGTAGTTGATTTAAGGTCGTTTTCTAATTGCACTATATTACGACAAGAAGCGTGTATTGCTTTGAACTGCGTCGTTGTTTCCGTAGTTGATATGCAGAGTTCCTTATCAAATCGATTCCATTATTAGATCGACAGAATACGCTTTGTTTCAATATCAAATCTTGATACTCGCTGTATTACGCCGAAGCGTGTAACGAGTTTGTAGGGCCCATCACCGCGTCGTTGCGCCGGGCAACACAGCTCCTTTCGAAGGAATGTTTCAGCGGTGGCGAGCTGTTGGCAGCACTATGTGTCTGATTTGACTGACCGAAGATGTGAACCTCTTGACCTCCCGCTTCAGAGACCACCGCTTGACCAACCGGCCGGTATACGCTTTGTATTGAAGTCTAGCCCTAGACTTGAATTAGCAACATATTTTAATTGCTTGTAGCTACCCTGCTTTTTCCTGTGAGTGAGGGGCACAACAGCTCTGCTAAACAACCCGAGAGAGAAAATAGTCATTTCCATATTGGCCATTCTCAGAGTGCGCGCCCCATCACCACTGGCGCCCGCCGCTGATGGGGTGAAATATTCTCGTATTATTTTATGCGCTTGTATTGTTCTTTTGTTTGAGGAGTTTGATATTTCGACAATCTTAGATGTCTAGATTGAGAAGATTCTTCAAGCGAATAGAATAATGCATTTTATTAGGATAATACAGTAATACATGATTGGTTATTTTCGTCTAAAATTTCAATTCTCCTTCATTACGGTAGGCTACTATTACTTTTCAAATGAGAGGATAATGAAAAGATAATGTTTGTAATTTAACCGCTTATTGAGAAAGTGTGGATATGAATTGCACATTATACCATAATTTTAGGATCGAGTTTCTCGACTTCTGGCGTTTGAAAAGTTTTTTTTCATCCGTTGGCATTTAGATTTTGAATCTGAAAAGCTGCGTTTTTCTACTGCTAATCGTTGTATGAAACTGCCGCATATCCGTAATGTTCCGCAGGCAAGGGTCATCTAGATTTTAGTGGTGGTCGTGATCAAATCAAAGCATGACTCACATACTTTGAGTTTGGCAATTGAGTGAATGGGTGAAACGAATGCGTCATGGTGAAAGACTCGTTATCAAACGTCTTTTTAAGAAATTACCTTTTTTTGTTTTTGTTGGGTCAGCGTTTATTCAACATGTAGAAAATATTCAATATCTTAAAAAAAGTTGAAATCGACGACACAGTTTACAATACCGTGGAACGAAGCGAAGAGCAAAGCTCACCTAATTTCATTTACGTGGCTTTTAACCAAAATGTGCTACCGTTACACTTAAAAATTATTGCTTGAATGAAAAATAAACTGAAGCCACAGATATATACAGTACTAAAACCACTATACAGCACGAAAACCGATGGACGATAAAGGATCTAGCTAGATTCTCCAATTTCGGACTAGCTAATGAACTAACAGAATACTATTAACTACCTTTATCCAATTCAAGACTCGAGAACCGATAAAACGATTCTTCTATGTTCCTTGCCACTAACTTTTGACATTTTGTATTTTAGTGTCGATAAATTTTGTGATTTGGTGTAAACAATTTCTTTTCACAAAAGGCAACCAATGATTCCAAGCACGATGTTTGTGTAAATGGTTTGCTGACATGATTGCTGACATGTGAGAACTCATGACCACGGTTGGATCCATTCATTTTTTTTTAATTTTTAAATTCAAATTCATTGACTTTGCAAAAGTCGAATTCAAATTCATCAATAACTTGTGAGCGGAATCAAAATTCAAATTCAATCCAACCCCCACTTTTTACACCAAAGATTCAAAGAGGATTTTGCAATTTGCACCTAGCAAGTCACAGTCTCGCAGTCGCAGATGTGTATTAGCGAATCGCAGTCAGGGCCTGCGAGAGGGGGGTTCAGGGGGTACATCGTACCCGGGCCCCGGCCTAGGGGGGGCTCGGGCTCAAGGGGCCCGGAAGAGTTCAGGTTTCCGCGTTAAGTTTTGGTATGGCACCATAACACCGTAATCAAACTTGCCTACAGCAAAAATATCAGTCAGCCTATTCACTACTGGTAATTGGTCGCTATTTTTGCTACACAGCCTTTAGGGCATCCAATAATGGCCGATTAGATTAAAAAAAGAGGAAAATGTATCAAAAGCCATGCACTTGCACCGAACTTAACGTTTTGTTGCATTTCTCTGACTTGAAAGCTTAAATTAATTTCTACGGTATAACAATGTACGAGGGCCCACATTTCCAGAGATCCAAAAGCATTTCAACCTCAGAGAGCGGAGTCAAAGTTGACATACTATACTACTATCATTAAGTAACTCACTCTGTATGAATTTAATAGGTATTTGGGTTTGTGAAATCTATGATTGCAGATAACTTCTTAAAACTTTTATCAGTAAAATATTTGGATTTGCAGTAGTAAAGTCGTTATATTGTATAATATTGTGTCAATGTCATCATCCCCCATTTCACATACTTTCTTTCATGTATATCACGTTTTCTACTTGTCAATTTAAGCAAGTTTGGTGCTGGGATGTTGATCAAACTCTGTATTTTACCCTCGAGAAACATAAAAAGTGCTAAAACTTCCGGGCGGAGCCCCGGACCCCGCTGGGGGAGCTCACAGCGGTTCCCCAGACCCTCTAGCTGGATGTAAACCAATTTTATGTCTAGTTGTGTTTTTCGTAGGTCCTAACTGTATGCGAATATCGTTATCCCCTCACTTTTAAATGAAGATCTACACCCATCCGACAAAAAACGAAGGCTTGGGGGGCCCATTAAGATTTGGGGGCCCGGTATCGAACTTCGCACCCCCTGAAAAACTTTCTCTCTGAGGCCCTGATCGCAGGTGCGTAATATACCAACTACTCAAGATGCTTGAATCCAGAGTTGGATCCAGTACCGTCGCCAGAGCAAACGAAGTGAGGGGGCACTAGCCAAAAGTGAGGTAGGCACTAAAATTTGCGTACAAAAACTGATCTTCAGATCTTGTACGGCTACAATTTTGCGCAATTTTAAAATAAGGCCGGCCGCGTTTCTTAGCATGTTTCGTCGGCGGCCATTAATCGCTAGAAAAATCTATCCACAGCAGTGAATGCTACCAGACGCGCAACCAGGATTTTGCTAAGAGAGGTGAACGATATTTTTTTTTTTTGTACAAAAACTGCCTAAATTAGCCCCTGAGCTGAATAAACTGATGCAACTCAAGCGTTTCACAGACAGATAAAAATAGTAAATACTAAGTAAATGTGTATGGGGCCTGAGGGCTGTGCCCCCGGCCGCTGGGCAATTTTAAAGCAAAAAAACGCAATTTTAACGCCATTTTAAAATCATACTTCACACTTTTAGAAGCGATATGAATAACTAAATTTCTAAAATTCAAAAGTCATTTCAAAGAATTGAATTGCTTTGCACCTCAACCCCCCCTTACTTTTGGTCAAGTCTAAAATACGTTTGAACGCTCGTATTTTGAGATTAAATTTTCTAAGTGACTTTGCAAATGGGGTTTAAGCCCGGTCACCCTAGTTGCGCCACTGAATGTGACCTCAAAATGTTGAGTGTGCTCTAAAAATCAAAACAGCTGGTCTTGGAAAAAAGTTTTCACGCATTGTTTCATGTCATGATCACTAACGAAGTACCGGTAACAATCCTGCATGCTTACATGTCTCTTCCGCAATTCCGCGACACACCCGTAAAGTCAGATTAATGTACAGCAGTCGGTTGCCAGCAATGTCGCAAAGAATCGAAAAAACATAGAGGAGAATTATGTTTAAACGTAATTATTCCTTTTTCCATCATTGTCTGACTGTCTGTTGTCTTGTCGTTGCGTGATGTTTCAAAAGCAGTATTTTTAGTCAACCAAAATGGAGGCACAAGCGGTCGTTAGGGGGGTACGCCCCCTTTGCCCCCCGTAGCGACGGCACTGGTTGGATCCATTCATTTTGTTTTTAGTTTTTAAATTCAAATTCATTGACTGTGAAAAAACTAAATTCAAAGCAAATTCATTGATTTTGCAAAAGTCGAATTCAAATTCAATCCAACCATACTCATGACCCTAAAGCACCTGCTGAAAACTTCTACAGACGTTCAAAAAATCTTGCCATAATCGGTTGCTTCCTTTCATACATCAGCAAATTAAAGGGCATTGGCTAGTGGTACGACATGCGAGTGCGGACTGAAGAACAGGCTGCAGACCACTTCGTGCTATCCTGACCTATAAACAACCTTCCAACTGGTGAGCTCCCAAAACTTGGACAAAACGATTAACTAGTTGTGGTTGGCACTGATGTGGCCCCCAATTTAATGATAAAGAAAGAACTATTCCAGCGAATAAGAAGAAAAAATCTACCCCATTTTTTATTTTTTTGGTTTCAGGAGTTATATGAGTGTTACTTTGTGCAGAAACTAAATATTCGAGGATAGAATTATGTTCAAAGCGACTATGTTTGTACTATCTCGACTGTGAAGTGCAGTCAAGTATAGAATCACCTTGGCTCTATCGAAGAACCTTTGCTGCTGTAACTTTACCGCTTCGCTGCATGATAAAGCTTGAAATGGCGATAAACACCAGCAAAAATCCTTGTTATAGAAGGTTTACAATTACTACTTTAAACAGAGGATATCTACCTCAAATCTGGCAAGTATTCACCCGGAAACATTTGGTTTTGGTGTATAATTGCGTTAGAAAGTTTTAAAGCAAAAATTTCTTCAGCGTTTTTCTCAAATAACAGGTTTTCTGTTTTGCAACAACTCAGCAAACTAGCAGTTAACGGGATTACTTACCAGAGATTTTGCACAATGCAACCTGTAATTTTATCCGCCCTGCTTGCTTTGGACGACTTTTGGTCTTAAATTTATTTGATAGCATCTCCTGTGACTACGTCATTTTAAAGTTCAATGAAACTATGATCTGGAGTAATGGCAGAATGTTAAACTGTTTAAATGCAACTAATAACATCGATAGGATTCGCAAACTAATTTACCCCCGACATAACTTTGCGACAAAATCAACTTATTATTGATTACGTAGTATGTTGAATATTGGTGATTGATAAGTCGTGGTCTTGCTGTAACGACATTGCGACATCATCATCATTAGTTGGCTTTCAACTTGATACGATACACGTTCTGAGTATTGGTGCAGCGGAAACTGTGCAGAGACCCAGCCGCAGCAAGCTTTTACCATTCGCTCGGTTCTATATTGAGAGAAGAGGGTAGAGACGCTGTATGTTCGTACGTTCAGCGCATCGGCGCCGTGTGCTCGTATTGCCGATTGTTTACGGTAATTCTCATTTGATAATGAAATTTGTGACTAACAATAAATTATTCGTTAGGAAAAGGAGGAGATGCTTCTGCACGACCGTTCAAACGAAAGTGTGACATCTCATAACAGCGGCAAAGACAGTGGAACCGGGGACAGCATGCCTAGTGACGCTTACCATATTACCGCTGCAGGAGGCGTGTATCGTGCCCAGTATCCTAACCAACCTTACAGGCAGATGTATCCTGGCCAGCCGAGCCATGTTTACCTCCCACCCCAAGATGAAGTCGCTAGTAAGTTTTGTTAGCTTGTTTAATTTCTGTGTTAATATCAATTCGTCTAATGCATTGTGATCGATGCATCTTTTTTAAGTGACAGATGATGCTGTGTCAATGTGGATACTGGAGAGTTACTTGGTTGCAGGGGTGCCGTAACGTCGGAAGGGCAAAGGGGGGCAGCTTTTTCAAAGGGCACTTTCAATACTGTAGGTACGTTACCACCACATTGCTCTCTAATACTGTCAAACAATTAAGCACCTTAACGAAGCCAGAGCACTGACTACGTCGCTTAAACATTACAAAATAGCAACAAACGAATTATCAATTAAGTAAGGGCAGGTTCAGCCGCAGGAGGCCAATAGGGGTTTGGAGGCAACGCCCTCAACCGCCGGAGGCAAGGGGGTCTGGTGGCAGAACCCCCATACCTCGGATATTTTGCTATTTTTTGGCAAAAATGACGTTATTTTAGGCCTATTTTAGCAAAAATTTATGATTTTAAAACTTGACTCAGAAATTAGCAGTACAATAACATGATTAAACTGGCTGAGTAAATCGGCTGTCAGGGCGGTTAATGGTAAATGTTAGCGTTTTTATTGCCAGCTGGTAAATCATAAAATAAAAAAAATCACAAAGTTTTAACCTAATTCATATGCATTTACAAAAAAAGATAATCTCGGAGATGTTTATCCCCACGCCACCGAGTATTTTACTGTTAAGTCTGGACTAGAATTAAATCTTGCTCCAGTTATTGCAATGAATTTTATATTTCTCCGGTTTGAGCATGGAGGTCCAGACCCCATGAATTCGCCACTGGTAACGCCAGCGTCGATCGTTCCAACTAGAGCTACAAACAAAGTTAGAAACTTAAATGTCTTGGAGTAATGCTTAGGCTCACAGACATAAGATCGTTGCGTTCTAAATTTGAAATTTTGTAGCATCACCCTATCTTCTAAGCGTCAGTTTGAACTGAAGGAACTAAATTGAATGTCACAGGCTAGGCAAATACATTCCTCAAGATTGTTCATTTATTGTGCGTTATTTAGAAATCATTCAACACATGCAATTTGTTAGGTAACGACTATTTTACCGAGATTTTTCAAGTTCAATAAAATAAAACGAAAATGAGAACTATTTGTTCGCCCTTTTTTTATTTGGTATTTCAATTTCTAGGGTTAGAATTAAATTTTGAGTTAGGGTTTGAGTTAAGCTTAGATTTAGGGTTAGTTTTAAAGTAAGAATTTGAGTTGGGTTAGATTTGGGTTCGCATTATCAAACAACTAGCTGAATTGTCTCTTCCAATTTGTTATTATTGATTTTAATGAACTTATTATCGCCTCTTAGAGAGTATTTGCTTATAAAAGAAAAATATGTTTTTTTATAAATTGAAAATTGTGATGCATTTTTGGATCGACAAAAAAATTTTTACGTTTTATTTCAAGAAAGTGCTCGTTTGGTTCACAAAACACTAGATTTTAATCACTAGACTGTTTCTTGTAGCTCCAGTACTCTTTTGCGTGTCGTCAGTTTAGTCGGGCAGTACTGCCCCTCTTGCACCCCGGGTAAAAGGGCATGGGGGGCAGCTGCCCTCCCCACCGTTCCTGCACCACTGCTTGGTTGTAAGCGAGATTAACTTCTGTTTAGCAGAAAACATGCGGAAAACTGGTTTTGGATTATTTCGATTTCGTAAGTGAGAAAGTTGCCAAAACAAATTCGAAAACACAATTTTTCGGTACAAAGATTCACCAACCCACGTGTAATTCGATCTTAATAGCAAGCGGTGCGTAATGAACCGCGAAACAGACTAATTACTGGGATGAGTGCAACTTTACGAATTATTACGTTTTGTCTTTTGCTTTGAGATGATTCATTCAGGCTTGCATGTGCGTAATCGCGGTTTAAAAAATGAACTATGAGATGATTTGTAATTACAACTAATTTTTATGATTCATAGTTCAAATGTACGGCCAGTTGGTGTAACGATAACTCTTTCGTCTTTTAAACAGAGGGCTTGCGGTCCATTCCTAGACCGCATTAATCAGACTTCATGTAGTGTTATCCAGAAAGTGACTCGTGACACGCTTTGGCGTAATCCCAAAAGAATAACGGACTTAGACGGCGCTTCTTTAACATAAGGAATGATATTTTTGAGTTTTGCGAACTTTCCGTATTTTAACTTCAATAATTCTTCGTTACTGTTTTGAAATTAAGAGTGCTTTTCTCAAGAAAAACGAAATGTAAATTGATCTCGGAAACTTAAACAGTAAGAGTTACAGCAATATACTGGACCGTTTTATTCCACTAAAACATAAGACTAGATGAAAAATGAGCGGAGTTCAACGTTAAATTGATCCAGATTCATGATAGGCTTGGTTAATATTTTTTAAAACTGCATTCACCATTATTTTTCCTCAAAGATTCTTTTTGTAAGCCGCCAGCTTTAAGTCCAGGTTGTAAGATATATTGTGTTTTGCTGCCAAATTTCAAAATTTTCATCTATCTTTTGCCCGTCATTCCGCTGCCGTGCTTGGGAATGAGTCACTCCTACCGATTAAGCTTTCGCTTTGTCATAGTTGCTTAGTTGTGAGGTCCTTGAATAAACCTCGTTGAAAAACTTTTAAAAAAGGTAGTGACTATTTCACCGAAAATTTTCAACTTAGAGAGAATAAAACGAGAATGAGAAATATTCATCCGCGCTTTTTTCACTTGCTTTTTTAGGGGTTAAGATTAGGGTTTAGGTTAGGGTTTGGGTTAGGGTTCGATTTGGGAATAGTTTTAGACTAAGCATTTGAGTTTGTGTTATATTTGAGTCAGAATTAATAAAAAACTAGATAAAAATTTCCGGTGAAATAAAGCCTTCCTTTAAAAAATAGAAAACTGTGGAACACGTTTTTTCCAAAACTCCATACTGAGAAAAACAGATTTGAAATCTGCTAAGCGAGATAAATCGCTTTGCCCATGCTGGAAGTCTAAAGCGATTTAGCCATGATTCATCATAGTTCGCCCCCTACGGTTAACCATCAATTAATTTGCTATGCTTGATTCATCGTCGCTTTTTGTCAAAAAAAGAAAATAATCAATTTATGAAAGATTAAGCGAGTGGAAGTTAAAATGGTTGGCAGTTACAGATTTCAAAATTGCTTTTACACTTTGCTTTGACAAAAAAAGAAAAAAAAAACAGCCTTTTCTCAGCTATTTCGTCATCATTACTTGCGCAATCCGCATCCAACAAACCGTGTAGAAAATTTGTGACTCTACGGTTCTTAATTGGATCGACCCAAGCATGTATTATCAAATCAAATCTTTCATTATACTCGCTGTAAAACGCCGATGCGTGTAACGAGTTAGCGGGCCCATCTCTGCGTCAATGCGCTCGGTCTACACAGCTTCTTTCGAAGAAATATCGCAGCGGTGGTAAACCGTTGGCAACACTGTGTCCAATTTGACTGTCCCAAGATTTGAACCCTCAGATCTCCGGCTCCAGAGAAAAACGCGTTACCGCTCGACCAACTGGTTTGTAGCCTGTATTATTGCTTGTAAAATATCAGGTGAAAGTGAACTTTATGATTTTCAACTGTTGCAAAAACGTCACATAATAACCCTTGGCGCACTTATGCTCCACTTAAAAAAATATTGTCAGCTATATACGTCCTATAACGTATGCAATCCTTCCTACTAAGAAAAAATAACGTCAGTATACTCGACGATAAAATATATTGCATTATAAACTAATCCAGCAGCTCTTTGACCTTATTGAAAAAAAATCACCATAGTTTCAAATTCGAGATTGTATTTTGGCGTCGATCCATAAAGCTTGACCTTTTATGTCAATACCATGGTGTAGGCTATATTATGAGACATATCACGAGCTCACAAGGCATTTGCCACCCCAGTCGGCAGAGCGTCGGGTTAGTGACCGAAAGGTTCCTGACTCCCGGTTCGATTCCCCGACTGGCAATGCGTTGTTGTGTCCTTGGAAAAGACGCTTCACGCAAATTTTCCATTGGGACGAAGCAGTTTGCCTCTTGTGGTGACCCAATCTGACGAAAGACTTGCAAACAGAACCCCAAAAAAGGGTGCTCTACGTTGGTGTAGTTGGACAGGCGCGAAGTGGTAGATCATACGCATGGAACAACGATACTTTCTCCAAAACGATATCATTATACAGTACATACAAGAAGAAACGAATGCTTGAAATATTTCTGAACATGTAAATTCGTAAATATCCCGGTTTTGAGGGCAACCGTGGTCTTTAAATTGTTAACTATTCAGCATCTTCAAGCCACTTAAACAAAGTCGATACTTGTAGTAGTACTTGTTCTAGCAGCTACACGGATCATCATTTACACAAGTGCACTCTCCTTTGTGTTTTTCGGCCCTCCCTATCCACTTGTGCGCTAAGATGTGCCTAATTATCTGGTAACTGTCACTATTACAGTATTATGAGTATTTTCAGTAGATTTTCTATTTTTTACGTCGATCCTAATTAATGCTCGAATTGTTTATTTTTGAAAAAAAACAGTAAAGTTTGTTTTTAATTTTTTTGCGCGCAATTTTAGTTTTACGTAGATTTCCTTGCACCTTGCAGACTTGACTATAATATTTAAGATTTTGATTTCCTAGCGCAGACACCCTTTGCAAGTTAAATCCATACTGGGTTCCTGTCTGTTAAGCACACAGATTTTTCTTCGTTTTATTTCAATCCTCTAAAATTTTAACTCGCACTCGTAACCATCTAACCTTGTTTTACTGTATTTGTGCTTTAGCAAGGAGAAACAATTTAAGATGTGCCTGTCCTATGATGTGAGGTTTGAGAGGTTCACTTCAAACAATTCAAAAACCAGTAATGAATTGTAAAATATAGCATAAAAATACTCAGAAATTAAGAAGAAACGACATTGCTTATAGTTTGATTGACAAAAAATATTGAGGTAAAATTTTTTAATCTTTTAAAACATAGCAGTCTGATTCTCCCTCAAACTATTTTAATTATCATTGTCCATCTTATTCAAAACTGGATCTCAAAATTTTGTGGTAGCTAATACAAAACAACTTTTTTGTTTGTATGGGACACCTTTTTAATCATTTTGTTTATGCCTGAAAAAAGTTAGGTTTAAATAAATTACAAAAATGATGCCGTTTATGGATGAAACAAATTCTTTGGATTTAATGGGCTTTTAATTTTAATGCTTTGGTACTGCGGAAATGTTTTGGGAACGAACAATTGAATATTTTTCGTTTGTGCGATAGTGATATACAATGCGGATGCTGCTGTAAATATGCGTAAATGCATTGCGCAAAAAGTCTCTGGTTGTTTTCACTTCGGTATCCTAGCAAAAATGTCACGAAAGTGAGTAATAATGTTGCAGTATATTGCAATTAAACGACGCCTGCGGTATCAAAATTCACTTATAAGCGTTGCTAAGACGCTTTAAAACGAGAATTTGATCTTTAGGTAAAATATTGATATGCAATTAAAATTTTAAAGGCGTATAATTTTATTTCATTGAGTCTCGTAATAATGAAATTATTTAAAAGATTCAAATGCAATTAGACGCAATGAAGTGAAATTTTGTCGTTATTTAAAGCCAATGTTTCTTATGCCAACCAGCATATCTGAAGCACTACCGAGTAAAGGTAGCCAGATTTTACTATCACGTCAGTTTTTTTTGTTTTTTTTTTACTTTTTTCTGGTATTGTTTTGTAGCCCTGTTTTCTATCATGTGTTAGTTAACCAAATAAAGTCGTTTTGCACAAATTGAGAAGCCAAAGATGTAGAGTTGTGTATGTGCAATGCGTTTGTTGCTGGAGGAAAGGGTGTGAGATTCAAATCTCTGGCCTATCAAATCTGACATAGTGTTGCTAATGGCTCGCCACTGCTACAACATTTTTAAAAGAACTGTGTTGCCCAGGCGCAATGATGCGAAGATCAGCCCCGCTAACTCATTACACACTTCTTGCATAATAAGCGAGTGCAATATAGATTTAATATGACGTGTTTTTACATTAGAAACGCCTGCTTTCGAACTAATATACTGGATGTTTTCCGGAAACGTACAAATGTTTTGGCTATTAAAACAATAGCATTAAAATTCCCAGTGCGTGTTCTTTGCACTTTGCGAGTATGTAGTGAAACCGCAATACGTTTGAAAACCATGTTTTTGCTGCTAAGCGACCAACGTAACTAGCAGTTATGCTGCAGGCTACAAACAGCTATGAAGAACAAGGTTTACTGCTAATCTTATAATTAAACTATTGTTGAACAAATTGTACACATCGTTTAACACTACATATTTCTACATGCTTATAATTTGCCCTCGAGCGTGAATGAATTCAACAGAATATTTCTGCGAATTTTCATTGCTTTTCAAAACCCAGTTTCGCAGTTACACCAGCAGGTGGTATTGTACCTGTAGTGTCTATTGAGTCTGACGAGTGATGTAAAAAGGCTCAAAACTACGCTTAAATTTTATGAAAAACTTTTCAACACTGCTTGAATTTGGCACTATGCCGTCTCAAAAAAATAAAAAAATTTGAAAATGATTACGAATAGACTGGCAGTTTTACATTTTAAAATACTTGAATCAACCGCCTTTAGCCTTTAAAATGCAATGTCTTGAGCTCAGTTTTCGTACCGGTCCAATTGGATTCAGTTATTATTAGTATTATCGTCATTAGCATTATCATTGTTATTATTTTTATTGGTGCAGTTTATTTTTTTACGACTTAGGTTTTGTAGCACCATAATAAAGATAATTGAAAAGCAATGTTTATGAAATGCTAAATTTATAAAATTAGAAGTGACAATTAAGAGCCATGAATTTCTGCAGCGAGCCAACGACAGTAGACCCCTGCTGGTATCGCTGCGGAAGCGCAGCGTTGTCAACAGCGAGCTCGGCCTCGTCAAAATGATAGTAAAGGTTTTATCAAAAATTTGCATTTTTCAGCTACTGACGAAGAACGACGCTCGTACGTTTCGAACCAGGACCGATTTGGACCAAAATGCACCAGCGATTGTCGTGTTCGAGGACATGGAGATCGATGCTGGATGCCGGACTCATTGCAACGGACATCGAATCGTATGACGTCATTTACAGGGGGTGAAGGTGAGTGAAAATAATTATAGTGACTGGTTGATGGTGATACTGAATTAAACTCGCCTTTTGCTTTAGGGTTTTTAGAAAAGATATGTCGTACTTTACCCGGTTGGCTTATAGTTTTTTGTTTTAAAAGTAACCCCAGCTCAATAATGGTTGATGCAGTATTAACTAGCAATCATTCCACAGTAGTTGCGCATTTCACTTCAACTGTTAATCCAAGGATTTTCTAGTCGATTTCAACGTCTTGTCTTGAGCATGGCTCGACTGGGAATCAGTGTTCCCTCTAGTCCAAAGTTTTTCAAAGTAATTGCGCCCAAAGCTATAAAATACGTTTGCAGCTCTAAATTTTGTACCAATTCAGTAATAAAGTACAGTGAAGTTCGAATTTCCGTAAATTTCTGGGTCATTCTGTGTTTATCATATTGCCAAAAATTATTTGCCTATGATCCAACAAATAGTTGATACGCTGACAGAAACCGGCTGAGTGGGTATCGAACCCAGTTTATCGTTGCAATAACAAAATTGTGTTTATCACCAGTCTTGTTACGTAATGAAGTTAAATTGCAATTGCCATTTATACGCATTTAACTTGTAGTTTTATTTTGCGAGTTTTTTAAGTTGGAATATGTTATGACGTAACTTTAAACCTTTTCGTTAGCGTTTTGTTTGCGGTTATACTTTTATCTTGCCAAATACGCTTTTTAAATCAACCCTTGCGTGCGTTAGTAAGTTTGTTTTTTTGGGGGGTCACTGGTTCTGGTCACCGGAATGACATCAACTTCGTAGCACTAGAACGGTGTCAGTGCGCATGGCTACAAACAAACTCACTTCTTTCATTAGAAAGAATTATGGAGAAAATACTCAATTTCCAATTCTTTTTTTTTTCGTGTTATTTACTTCAATTCTTTGAGCAGTTGTTCCGATCATCTCAGATGCCTGTGCCATTTTAAGCAGCTGCTCGCTAGCGTTCTAAGTTTATATGACTTTCATTCATGCAATGTGAGTTTTTTTGAGGCGCATTTTTACTAAAACTACATTTTGTTTTGTGAAGGACGTGAATCTGCTGCCATGTAGTTAAGTATTTTGTGACAAAAGCATGATATTCAAATTTATCTTCGGCTTTTGCTGGAAAATTCAAACTGTTTTAAATATTTCTTAAACAGGTTTTATTTTAAGAATATGTGCATGCATGTGTAAGTTCTTGGAAGCCTTGTTGCGAAAAATATAAAAAATGTCAATGACTGAAGCGTGCAATTTTGTGTAAACAGTTGGAAAACTGTGCAACTAAGTGTACAAAATATTAAACAAGATGAACCAAATTGTTCATCAATTCGCTACGACAATTATTTGCAGGTACTGTTAATGTCGGCGAGGGAATCAAACCAATCGGTGCTAGGTAGTTCATGTTACTGATTAATCACTTTTTCTGACAAATTTTTTTTGGTTTATGGAAAACATATTTGTAACGCCATCTAGCGATCAACATTTTTTCGACTGATTGTACAAATCTGCTGATCTGATTGTTGCTGCTACCTGTCGCTTTGCCTTCCTTTGGCGAAAGGTTTGCGAAATTCAGCCAAATAATGTTGTTTCACACTCTCTGAATTCCATGTAGTTATATATTAATATGAGTAATGGAGACTGCTCTGGATGTGCGATTTAAGAAAAAAAAACGAAATCTCTAAATGTCCCAAGAACGTATAGGATTAATTACCAGATCGATCAAATTTTTGCGCGACTTTGCTATTGACTTAGAGTAAGGCCACTAAATTTGGTGTTTAACAGAGTGCAGAGTTGGGACCGCTGAGGCCTGGTCTTCACTCTGCGTAAAATCGTAGGCGTACGAGCGTAGCGTTTGTGTATTTTAACCATCTAGCAGCTTGTATGCTGGCAAGGCGGTACACCGAGCGTGCTTGAAAATCACTTTTGCACAGCACTAAAAAAGTAATGTTCAAGTACGCTCAGCGTACCGCCTTACTGTACCGAGTTTTGTTTAAAATAAACTAAAAATGCGACACACTCACTATGCTGAGTGTAGGCTGGTCCCTAGCATCATGTTTAGTTGCAATTAGCAAGTTTGATTGTGGTTGTGACTTTTTGAAAATATTTTAGAATTTGATGGCGGCTCGTTGAAGAAGAGATCTATGACGCCCAACTCGTATCAACGCCAGGTTGATAACATGAGGTACAAATTACAATTAAGCTGCTGTTTCTATCTGCAATACTCTTCGAAATGGATTACATTTCAAAAACTCAAAATGTTCCGGCCACATCCACCCAACTTTTTGATTAAATTCATGAGTTGGTGTTAGAACTTTTCCCTCCGATTCAATTTAATGAAATGGTAGTGCTGCAAACTACGTTTTGGTATAATTGCAAAAAAATTACAGTATAGCTTACGCTGTGAAAAAAGCTAGGGAATTGCGGTTTTGCCGAACTAAGGAGGTTAATTACCAAAGTAATTTTGTTAGTATCTTAATTGCTTGGTAAATTGTTGGTTTTACTGATATTTAAACAAATGATAACTTTTCGTAGCACAATAATTAAATGCTATAACAAATGAGATAAGCGTTAGCCAAAGCATTAATATTGAATATTCACAAAAATCCTCAATAGGTTTGCTCAGTATATTTCTATCACTCTCTTTATTATTATAACAAGAAGTAACAAAAATTTGTATCAATTTTGACCTGAAAAAGCGTTGCGGCTGAAAAAAATGTTAAAAGGGGACCGAAACACTACAGATCTAATATCGAAATCATAATTGAAGAACGGATAGAAACCAATAAAAGCTTGCTGACAAGTAGGGATGTTTTTTTTTTTACAACTACAATTAAAAAATCTAAACAAGTGCCTTTGTCTGTTTTTCGTTCCAGATATGTTCCTTTCTACTACGAACCAGTTCAAAACAGCCAGCAAGCGACGAGAGGGGAACTCACTACTTTTGGAGGTGAAACAGAGTCAAATGTTCAACCTACTACCCATTACCACCCTTACGGTAACCACGGTCATATCAGCCAGCCCCCTTACACCCAGTCCCCTATTCCTTTCAACACTGTATCACCGACTCCTTATTCTGTTCCAAAGCAATCCCGAGGCCAACAGTATGTTAATTTGCACGGAGTGACGTACGAAGTCAACGGAGTTAGGGCCGAGGAAGGGCAGAGCAACGCATCGGGCAGCAATGGTTCAAATCAGTACCAAAATTATCCGATTTCGCAAAACCCCTCACACCACTATTACTCTCCAGAACAGAACTACCATCTGCAATATGCGCCTACCTATCAGGCCTATGGAAACGATGGTACTGACCAGCTAGGATATTATGACGACCAGGGCCAGTATTATGGACCCCAACGGACAGCGGACAACGAGTTTGCAGCGAGTAATCTTATTTTGAGCCCAGCGGACTCTGAACCAGGTGAATACCAGCGTCGACTTGAACGACAACTAACTCAGCAAAAAGATCAATCCCAGCGATCGTACGCTCATACTGGCGCAGACCCTGAAACTGAACGTCTCCTCAAGTCCGACAACCCTGGTTCGAAACCTGACGATGACGACGCCTCAGTGGCAAAACTGAGTACTATAAGGGAAGAAATGGACGCTGATGAAGTCGTAGCCGGTATTGACCGTCTCTTGCTGTGAGTGGAATCTGACACCACGCAAAGTTAACTTTTGGACGTCAACATTTGCGGTTTAGTGAGAATCAAAAAAACTGGAGGAACGCCAATGTGATCAAAACCAGGCGGAATTGAAACGCAATATTATTGCCATAAACCATAAAACCAACTCGTAAAAGATCAATTTTGACTTGCGGGATTTTGACCGAGCGACCGTCTGTTAGGGGCGCGACAGTATGTTTTCTACACTTGTTCAAGTGCGTACTGTATTTGCGGTAGTGTGTTCATTCAGTTCTTCAACAATCAATTTTTGCTCATGTATTGCGGCTGTACTTGCAACGATTTTGAGGGTTTCATTTTTGCGTCACAACTTCACGGTGCTTACGTAGAGGTAAGTCATTGGTAACTGTCAGATTTGACCGGTCGAAAATTGAATCCCAGAACTCTTATTTTAGAGTAATCTCTTAAATTACTTTCGAAGAAATGAACTTAAATTATAGCTGCAAACCCGAATATAAAATGTGCCAAAGTTACTAGTCCATTCCTTTCTGCAAAACTTTGCGAATTTTTCCAATCATGTTTTACATGTGCTTGTTTTATTATATCCAACAGTTTATTTTTCTGATACTGTATTAGTAATTGCTTTTGTATTATATGATTGGTAGTTTGGTAAGCTTTAATTTTTTTGTTTTGTGTGAGTATAAGAGTCTCTTGCTTTTCTATGCTTTGTGTAGTAGTTGTCAATCGTAATAGCAAGGTTTATGCTCACTTTTGAAGGACCCAATTCGAATAAGATAAGTAATTATGTTTACAACTTTTCTGCTTAACGTTCGGCTACGAAAATAAATAAAATGAAACCACCTTCGAAAGTGGTAAATAGGTGGACAGGAGGCAGTTTCACTCTACAGCTGTCTCCTGGCCAAGGCAACTTTATAAGTCAAACGTAATAACGATTACTTGATTTTGTGTACGACCTTGCTATTGACTTGCATTTTCCAAAATTTAAAGACACCATGCTAAATAGAGGGTTTTGCAATTTGCCAGAACTTGAGCAAGTTAAACTTGTTAGTTCAGTATGAAGTCAAACTGTTTATTTGTTAGCTAGGGTTTTGACGCTGTGTGTTTCTGGTTTAAAAACAATTACTGCCTGGTATTTGTTTTGTATGCAAATCACCTTTTGTTGATGGACTCCAGAACATTTTGACTGACAAGCTTGAAAATAAAAAAGTTTTGAGTTTAACTTGTGGTTTAAGCTAATGCAGCGCCGACTTTACAAAATGATTTTCAAATAATGAGCATAGAGGTACAGACCATAAGACCTTGCAGCCCGCTTGTCAGTAGCGTAGCCAGTGGTGGGGGGCTGTAGGGTAGCCTCCCCATTGGCTTGCCGAAAAAATGCAGTCAAAAATAAAACTCATAAATTAGAAAAAAACTTTAAAAAATGTCTAAAAATTGGTATTTAAATTTGATCGCGTGTTGAAAAATGCTTGACAAAGGTTTCATCAAAAATTTGTATAAGCTCAGGAATATGGAGGCTATTCAGTATTAGTAAACTACTACCAATCACTTCTCTCGAACTTCCTATCATTAGCCCCACTAGATATACCTTTATAAAATATAGACAAAATAGAGTACTCTTAAACGTCGATATAGGATTTTATGACTTACCAGCTTGTAAATAAGGGAACTGAAATTCTACCAATAGCTACCTCCCAAATAGCCCATTTATGAAAGTAGTACAATCATGTTTTTGCACTGCTAATTTCTATTCCTCGTTTTAATAGGATTCATTTTTATCAAAATAGGCCAAAAATTAAGTTATTTTTACCAAAAAATACTAAATTGTTGAACGCTTTGCCCCCAGACCCCCATAACAGCCCCCTCCGAATTGCAGGTTTCTGGCTGAGCGATTGCCGACTATTGCGCTGCGACGGAGTTCCTCCGCGCCTAGCCAGGGGGGGGGGGGGGGCTCGAGCTTCCCCCACTGGCCTGAAAAGTATGCAAAATAGCACGTTTTTAGTGGTTTTGAGGCCGATTTTTGCTTCAAAAATGAAAACAGCCCCCCCAGAGGAATTGGGGAGCAGAAGTTGTGAAGGACTTGCTGTTATTTGGACCAGAAAATTTTTTTTTTTTTGGAGTCAACCCAAAGTTGATGAGGAACTTTTTTTTTTGGAGATCACCTTATTTCGGCCGCAAAAACCGTTTCAATTTTGGTGAAGACCTTTTTGCTTTTTCTTGGAGATCACCTGATTTGGACTGCCAGAAAAACCGTTTGATACTGATTCAAGATTGATAAAAATTTGGGTCAAGTTTGTTTAATGTTGTTTCCACCTCTCAAAAAAGCCCCTCTGCGAAATCCTGGCTACGCGACTGGCTGTGAATATCCTCTTTCAATCACATCCTTAAAATTTCTACGTGTCATGTAGGACAGAACTCTTCATGTTTGTAGCAATGGAGAGCTAGGAAGAAAGTAAGGCTTGATGAAAATATCAATTAGTAATCGATACTATATTTTTTGCTTTTCTGTTATCGATTATCGCAGACTCTGCTTTCAATTTTTTTATCGATTACGTATCGCCTTTTCTATGCTTTTTCCTTACATGTTATCGAATGGTAGAATCTTTATACTTTACGTTTGTTCTTGCTGAGCATACCTAAGCTTATAGGCTATTGTTTCGTTTCTCTTAATGCCATATTGCTCAATATAACTATCCTAAAAGTATATTTTTTATATCTTTTTTGTACCGCAATTATAATTTTTCCACTTAACTTTCAATTTTTGGACAATACAGCAGAAATTTTAGTGCATACTAATGAAAAATAGAATAAAAAATTTGTTGGCATTTCGACATCGATTACTAATTTTTAGTCGTTGCTTCTTGTTTCTGATATCGACTATAGACAATTCTTTGCTTTTTGTGTGATTATCGATATCGATTCGTTTTTGCTTTCAAACAGCATCGACTTCCAACCCTGCTTGATAGTATGAAAGTTTGGCCAGGTAATAATAGCATTGGCGAAACCAAAGGGGGGCTAAGGGAGATGAAGTGTAAACTTTAAATTTTGCAAACTTTAAATTCATTATGTTTGGGGTTTAAGTCGTGAGATATTAGTAAAACTCGGAAAACCACCGAACTCTACAAAGAGCTCTTTTTGGCTCTTTCCTCTCTAACTTTGATCTCTGCTAGTGCAGACCTTGGGATGAGCCCAAATGTTGGATTTCCTTGAGGTTTCTCAGCGTCCCCATTCCTCAGAAGAAGCCCGGAATCGCAGCTATATTTGCTTTGATCATGCTCTGTTCGTTATGTTTTGAACATCATCTGAAGTGAAAGTTAATTTTCAATTGAGCGTCTGCTTGATTTTCCCTCATCGCTTATTACGCCATAATATTTTGATAGCTTCAATGGTGGTGAAAAGCCGCAAAAATTTTGATAATGTGCAAGCTAAGCTGAAAGAACTAATCAAAATTCTGATTTCTTTTACTATAATATAAAACATAACTGAATAAAAAAAGTTCTTGTGGAAAGTTTGCCGCTTAAATTTATTAAAAAAACTTCCAAAATTTGACAAGAAGTCGGGCGCTTTAAAATTCAATGCTATCGCTGACGCGTGAATGATCAAAATTCCAGAAAAAACTCGCACCTTTTTACTATTTTACGCAATTGCGGTTTCATTATATTACTGTTGGTACTATGACTTATGGGTTACTGGCATAGCGATGAAGCTTGCACATAAAAAAGCTATGAATTTATCCACGAACAGGTAAGACAAAGATACGAGAAGTGATCAAGATTTTTCAATAACTAGAATGGAATATTGATGGATTGACTAATGCATTTTTATCCTCCTATCACAAGAAAGCGATGGTGCACTACGCTTTGGACGAATCCGCACCCGCTTAGGAGTTGACCATTTTCCAAGTTTTCCTGTTGACGTTTGACTTCTTCTCATGTAAATTTGCTGCTTGTTCGAAGCCACCAAGCAGAGATAATCATCGTAAAGCGTCTTATCCAAGAACGCAACAATGTGACCAGGGTGCGGGTTGAACCCATGATCATGCAATCGGAGTCGTAAAAACGACGCCTTTACCCTCTCGGCCACGCTGCCGACCATTGCAAGTCATATGTAGGGAGTAGGGCTGGAATAGCACCCTAATTTATTGGTTCCCAACCCTTAATTTTGGATGATACACTGAGTGAAAATCACCTGATTATAAAAATGCTTCCTCATAACGTATTGTGATTATCGCAAAGCTTTCGCAATTTCAGAGGGCGTTTCAAAAACAAGTCGCTGTAGCTGCGCGCTGAAACGGTCTCACTGGAACACTAGGAACACTGCGTAGTTCATTTTAGCGCAGAGCCGCTATAGATATTTGGGACTTCATGATAGTATGCAACTTGCACCATACATAAATTAAAATGGCGCCCCAATTGCAGGACTTTTTATTAGGGGTTTTACATTGCTGTCGTCCTAATCAAAAAAGTGGGAAGGCTCAGTAAGCTTTGTTGTAAAGGGTAGATCTTCAGTATAAAAATCTGGCCAAAAATTGCAATTAAAATATTAGTCGCGGGCGAAACTTTTAGCAATTTTTTGCCTGAAAATAGGTGATGGCCAATAAAAAAGAAAAATCTTCGCCGAGATTTATCCAAGTTTTTGGCCTGAAAACAGGTGATGACCGAAAAATAAACGTATTCGCCAGGAATCGGTGCCAAATTTTGGTCAGAAATCAATTAAAAATGACGGGAATCACATGGTTTGAAACAGAGTTGTAAACGGGCCGATTAATTCAGGCCCGAACTCGAAAACTAATTTGAAGCCCAAATCATGTCCGAAAAAAAACGAAAGGTAAGTTAGGTTTGAAAGATTTAACAATGTTGCCAAGTTATTTTGATTATATTTTTGTGCACATAAGACAAAAAGCGCGTCTCAGGCCCGAAATTTTTGTCAACTTTAGGCCCGAACCCGACTTGAAAAACCCGGGCCGACTTACAACTTTGGTTTAGAAGACGGAAGCTTATACCCTCCCAAAATCAACTAAATATAGACTGAGCCTAACCTTGATGGGTGCATTGAGGTTTTAGTGTGAGTTGTTTGAGAAAACGCAACAAATCCTCAAACTATTTTGTCATGTTTTTTTTTATTTCTATCATTCCTGAAAAATTCCACCGCACAGCTCAAAGGGATAAAACTTGAGTATAGGGGAAGGGCCTATTTGAGAGGGATTGTTACTGTAAAATGTTTGCCAATGCTAATCTGCCACTTTAATTAATAGTTTTAAATTAAATTTATGAGCTAATTTAAATTGGTCCTGCTAAAGGTTTGCAGATAGCAAAAAAGAGGGCATAGCCAATTTATTCGGGTAATTTATACTGATAAGAGAGTATAGAGAGATGCAAAAGGGGAAAGATGGCGCACTTACTCTTCTAAATGAGCTCCTGAGTGCAGCCATTGGGAAACAAGCCCCAACTTCTTTATAAATAATATTATAAAACACACAATAATGCAAGCTTTTAAACGTGTTTTAAACTTTACGAATAAGTGGAGGGTGACGCTGCTTGGAGTAACAAATGTGCAAATTTTTCCCAAATGGCGTTAATGGCTAGTTTTTTTCCATGAAATCACAAAATAATGCCTATAGCTTCGGCTTCGCCCCGAAACCATGCTCATGAAGTATTTGAGACGCACAGCAATACAATCAACACGTCAATGCGGGATATACTGTCAGTTTGCTGAGTTTGGCCGAAATGCTTTCCAGACTGCTGTGTCGTTTTGCGGACGGGCCTGGCTGGTTTGGCTTTTTTTTCTGGTTTACAGCCTCTAAAATGTGGGGTTGAACAAGCCAAATTTTTCCCCAAATTTGATTTGCATAACGCATTAGTCTTTCTCCGTATTGCCCGAATTTAGTTTTGTTTTTTTTTTCACAGTAAGTTTTTGATAACGATTTAATAAAATTTGAATACTGGTTTGACGCAAATCGCCAAATAAAACTAAAGATTTGTGGACGCGCAGCACACACGTCGTAAAGTCGCAATGATAGAATCAGATGTGGAGTCGAGGACACAGCGTTCAAGGCCAAGAACTCAAAAAAAAACTCGAGGCCAAGGCCAAGGACTGAATTTTCGAGAACAGACCCTCTCGAGGCAAAGGACAGAAATGGTCGAGGCCAAGTACTAAGGACACAACTTTTCTAAATTATGGTAGGCAAATTTCGCAATATTTTTAAGCGCACAAGTGTTTAAGATATTGCATTTCGTTAAGTTTTGATAAATTATTCGAAAATAGTAGTTTCTAAAAATAATGAATGTCATTTCGAAGTTTTACGCTTTAGCAGCAAAGTTGATCACGTTTCTTTGCGATATTGTGGTAATAAAACCAGGCCGTAAATTGTTGATAGGAATAAATTCCAAACGTGGAAATTTCAATTTTAATGTCTTAACTTCATCAGTTTGGGACCCGGTGCAAACATCCACTGATTATGTTCCTAACTTTTTTAGCAGTTTCTCAAACAGAAACCTTATTGCTTGCTGGTTAAACGACTTCTTTTCTTAGAATTGCTTAAAATATTATCCTAAAATATATTTTTTAAATATCACATAGCGACTATGATTATATTACCTAAAAGCATTGCAAAAATGGCCTACAGTAAATTTTTGTATTAAAATTAAATTGAGGTACCGTATTCGGTATTTCCAAGCTCAAGTCTTTGGAGAAAAAAACGAGGTTCTGGGGGGCGAGGGCAGAATCCCCATGTCTCCGTTAAATTATTTTAGTGATTTTTTTTCAGAAAAATTGCAACTTTTGTGACATTCAAAGGAGAGCGGATAATTTTCAAAACGATTTAAACGAAAACACCGTAAAAGTCAAGTTAGAAAAACTTTAGTTTTTCCGCATTTTTCCAATCCAATTTTACGCCAATCTTTTCTTACGGCTTAGTGCATGTAATGTCTCTCTGTATTTTATATACAGTCTCGCATCTATAATGCCAGTCAATGAATGAGCGCACACGTTTCGGCCGCCAAAATGCACTTTGTAATATCGTCACCCTAATAAAAAAAATGTCTAAGTCGTTTTTTTGAGTTTTGAGAAAAACGAAAAAACTTTTTCATTTTTTAGTGAAATAACATATCATTACCAAAATTTGGCAAAATTACTTCAAAATGATTATATCAGCGATGATCAATGTGATTTTGCTTAAAAACATCCCACTCAATGGCAATTTGACTTGGGCAAAAATAATACAAATTTTTCTGGGACTTATGCAAAAAATATTAATTTGATCTTGAACAGCATTGCTATTTTTCAGAGGTTGAGTTCTCGACAATGTCCTCGAGAACACATTTTGAAATCCTTGGCCTTGGCCTCGATGTTAAAGCCCTTGCTTGACCTCCAAGCCTACAAGTCCTCGAAAATTATCTGCTTGCGGTCGAGGACAGCACTATTTTTTGATTTGTATAAATGGGCTAAGATCATAAACTTTTTCTTCTTCGTCTTGGAGAACGCGCCAGAGACCTCGAGGTAAATTTATGAAGACCTTTTTTTTGTTGTTTTTTTTTTTGGAAAACACTTGCGCGTTGTGTTCTTGGTCCTTGGCCTTGGCCTCGAGAGGGTTGGTGTTTGGCCTCGGATTGTTTTGTATCCTCGGCCTTGCCCTCAGTCTCCATCCTTGTGTCTTCGACTCCACCTCGGCTATTATTTCTTTAACATTCACTTCAATGGTTAAAGATAACGCCTAACTAGAGCAGAGACGAACTGCAAAGAGGAACAAATTTCACTTTTTTTTTGTTGCGTTTTCTTTTTTACAGCAAAATTGTTTCAAGTAGTTTTGAGTAGTTGACATCTTCTGAAGAGAACTAAATTATAGAAATAAACTGAAACTGGAATTTCTTATTATGAATGCCATGGAACTGCAGCGATTAATTTTTATCCTGCTGATGATCATAGGCGTAGCAAGGATTTTAGATCAGAGGTGCCCAAACCACAAATCACATGCAATGACATCATCAGAAATTTTCAAAAGAGAACATTTTTGTGGAACAAAGATATCGTAGATCTTTTTGTGTAACAAAGAAGATCATTTCAAAGACGGATCTGGGGGCGGAGACCCCAGCTTCCGGAGGCTATGGAGGTCTGGGGGCAAAGCCCCCATCCGCTGGGAAATTTTGGGAAAAAGAAAACTATTTTAATGCCATTTTAAAGAACTAGATTATTAACATTTGAAAGCCAGTCGAAAAAATTAAATTGCTCAATCCTCCTTTTACTCACAACTTAAGTGTAAGTGATTTGGCCCAAGTAGAGGGAAGTGAGGTTCATTGCCTCGTGCTATATTTTAGTGGTAAATAATAATCCACTCGAAGAAATTCCTTCGAGATTTTTGTTTTGTCACGAAAATAACCAATTGCAGGAATGCATGTATGACCAGGGGCATAGGTGTAGCCAGGAGTTTTGAATGGGGAGGGGGGGCTAAATCACAAGTAATGACATCTTCAGAAATTTTTTAAAGAGGAACTTTTTGTGGGACAAAGATATTGTAGATTGGAAGATCAGAAGCCGTGGTCTGTGTGTTTGCACATAATCAGGATTTTGCTATAGGGAGAGGACTTGAACCAAAATCAAAAAGTGCAAAAGTGTAAATTAGGAGATGTGCTGAGAAAACTAGTGTAACTCAAGCCCTCACAAACGGGGGTCTGGGGTGGTCTAGGGTCGCAAGTTTTTGTAACAAAAACTAGCTATTTTAATGCCATGTAAGGTATGAATACACCGGGCGTATCGAATTTCGGTAACTAAAAATACGCTCGTTTGCTTACAATTTTACACCCAGGACGGACTAGGCCTTAATTTTCGTAGCTTGCTTCCGACCCTTCTTAGAGGAGAAAATTTGCCAAAAATTTTATCAACAGCAGCTGTACAATGTACGTTGTACAAACTCATCTCATCAAATTTGACTGCATCAAACAAGGAAATCAAGCAAGGTGGCAAAAAGGTGCAGAAACAATACTGTAATATAGTGTAGTTGCATTTTTAATTTTGACGAGAGAACGTTTTGGCTAGGGTAAATTAACTTGAAAAAAAGATTGTCACCATCTTCACAGTGTGTAAATCGAGGTACTACTGTATGTTGTAAGACCTATTCGAGAAATTTCACGAACGCATTTTACACGAGATGAGGAGGCAAAAGATGCCCCTCCTATCTAACTCCTAAACCAAAAGTCATGGAAACATCAAATTTGGCGTGCTAGCGGGTTACTGGTGTTCACCAAATCTTTCAACAAAAACTTGTTTTGAGGTGGAAACGTTGTCATAATGACGTACTCAGAGCCATATTTTGGAAAAAATTACGTCATAGGCGGTTCAAATTTTGCACATAAGTTTATTTTTTGCTACTGAATCACTAAATGACTAAATCAAAGTAGTTACGAGACAAAAACGTCTTACGACAGCATTTTTAAGTTAAATAGAATGGGCCAAAAAATGCTCAGATTTCGGAAAGCGACTTTAGCAAACCTCAAAATTGAAGACATACTTATGAATAAATTTGACTCAAAGTCAAGTTAATTTGAAGAAAAAAGCTTTTTTTTAAGGGACTTATGATGCACAAAAAAAGACCCAAGAGGGCGCATTTTTATCCGGGAAAGATAAGAGTTAATCCAATTACAATTAAATCTCTTGAGAAAACAGTTATTTTTAACGCATTCAAATGTAACTTTGCAGTTGAAAGATTTAAATACCCAAAATGAAAAAATGGAAAAGCTTTGGCTTTTTCACCCCTCAAGTTAAAAAGGTTTACCCTATTTTACGTGAGGAAGGGGGCATTTTTGCCAATTTTTTAGTTTTTTTTGTGATAAATCCCTTTAGAAAAAGGATTTTTATTTTGAATCAATTTGACTTTGAGTTAAACTTTTTTACAAAAGCTACTGAAAATTTGAAGTTACTAAGGCAATGAGAAGTTTCCAGATTTTGGAGGTTTCCAAAGTCATTTTCCAAAATCTGAGCATTTTTTTGGCCAATGCTTAAATTAAATGACGCCATAAGACGTTTTTGTGACATAACTGCTTTAACTTAGACATTTTATAATTCAGTATCAAAAAAATCTGTGTACAAAATTGCATCGCAAAAAATGATGGTATTTTGCGAAAATATGGCCATGACGTTACTACAATGACGTCATTAACTCAAAACTAATTTTTCTAAAAATTTTTGATGAATACCAACCCGTAGGGCAAATTTAGTGTTCTCATGACTTTAGGTTTAGGAGTTACATAAGGGGGCATTTTTGCCTCCCCGTTTCCCCGTGTTAAATGGGTTGGTCAAATATCCCGTGTAAAATAGGGTTAAAAATCACATTCAAAAGAAAAATTTGTTGCTTAAAAATTGTATCCCTCTTCTAAATTTTGGTAGTTGTTGATTTTTAAATCCAAAACAAAAACTCTCGAAAATAAAATCTTTAAAATATCTCATCAAATGTTTTGGCCAGTTTGGGCATTTTTTGGCATATTTTTACCCTTCCAAGTATAAAACTGCAGCTGGAGAGGGAGCAGGTAGGTTTAGGCTTTCCAGGGGCGTTACTTAAAACGTTTGATTTTCACCTTGCTCAGCAGTTTTTATGGCAAGGTGTCGGAATTTACATTGGATTAAATGATGAAAAACTCAAATTTAAAAGTTTTGGGTTTCTTTTCTCCTTCACCAACTTATTTCAGGCGTTTCTGATATTACCAATTAATATTCTGTTTAGGTTAATCAAAATTTTATTTATTTGCAGGAAATTTTCGAGGTTTTCATCTTCTATAGCAACGAAAAGTTCCAGCTTGAGATTGGATTCGAGATATCTAAAGTCAATAGCAGTAAATAAGGATGTGAATTTAGTCATTGTTTCAAACAATGCAACGCCAAACGTGGTAACAAAAAGTTCAAATTCACGCGGTATTTTGACAAAAAAATTTTTGAAAACACTTTTTCTCAAGGATTCAGATCCTCGTTTCCTTACTCTAACTGACAAAGGACTGAGGTATTTAGGTAAGTGGAGAACTGAACAGAACAAAAGTACTCAATTTGTCCTTTTTATACAGTATTCGCTCCTGGCCCAGCGCCAGGATAGCGTGACTGGGGGGGGGAGGCAGAAATAAATTTTGAGGGGGCACGAGAAGTTTATTTATGTGAATTTGAGAGTGCGGATCAAACAAAAAAGGTAAAAACCAAAAAAAAAGGTCTTTAGTTCAAAAATTTCCGCAAACTCTGGTTTTTATTTCAAAATTCTTGCGATTTTCCACAAATCCTAAAGCAAAGACCCAAAAAAAAGAGAGTCTTCAGTTCAAAAATGTCCACAAAGTTTTGTAGTCATCTTGCGATTTTCCGCGAATTCTAAAGTGAAGACCAAAAAAAAAAAGGTCTTCGTCCCCAAGGTTTCATGAAATCCGGTGCAAGTCCACAAACACCACGAAAAACAGTTCTTGCTCGCTAATTCTCGGGCGATAAGCACCAATTTGGGAGTCTTAGGATTCGATTTGCACTCCAGTATAGCCCCGAGCATGTTAATTTCTTTTGGAGCTCAGTCCTCGCTTGGAGGGCACAAGCAGTCATTTGGGGGGGCACGGCCCCGGAATGCCCCCCTGTGGCGCCGGGCCTGATCAGCTCCTGACCAGTCGAAAGACATTGGAGACTGTAGAGTGTGAAGGCATGTAGGTTAATTAGATCTAAAAATGTATACCGTCGTTGCTTGTATAAGGTTAAAATAAAACTACCATTGCTGATAAATTATGGCGGAATAATAATAATTGTGTAATAATAGTCGCTAATGTTTAAACGAAGTCGTCATTCAGCAGTGTTAGAAGCAAAGTTAATTTAATTACGTTTCATTTCATCTAAAAGACAAATACAAAAGGCACGTACGTATACCAAGTCCGAAGTGAAGCACGTTGTGGCAAAAATTGATAAATAACATTTTTTAAAAACTGCGTTTTCCATAGAGTTCAAGCAGGCGCGTAGCCAGGATTTGGAAAAGGGGGGGCTATTTTAAAAGAGTGAGAAAAGTGCAAACGACCTTGACCCGAATTTTCATTGTTCTTGAATCAGTTTCACACGGTTTGTCCGAAAATTCAGTCGAAATTTCTCGGAAAGCTCGGAAAGTTGAAGGTTTTTTCCGCCCAAAATCAGGTGGTCTCCAAAAGAAAAAAAAAAGGTCTTCGCCGAAATTGAGGCTGATTTTTCGGCCGAAATCCGAAATTCAAAGGTTTTTTTTGCCCGAAATCAGGTGGTCTCCAAAAAAAAAAAAAAAAGGTCTTCACCGAAAGTGAGACTGATTTTTCGGCCAAATTCGGAAATTCAAACGTTTGAGGGGGGGTTGTTTTCCTATAGGGGGCTATTTTCAATTTTTCACAAAAAATCGGCCTCAAAAGCACCAAAAACGTGCGATTTTGCATACTTCACAAGCCAATGGGGAGGGGCTCGAGCCCCCCCACGCCCCCCCCCCTGGCTACGCTACTGAGTTCAAGTTATTTACTAAAACTAATTTCCAGGAGAAACAAATTATTTTAATTTTCGATCATTTTTCGGTAATAAATAGCTTAAGATGTTGCTCTTGACAACAAGGCCAAACGGAAATTCAAAACTTTAAATGCGATTTTTGCGAAACAACAAAATGCAACTTATTAACTTTTGCCTAGACGTGCTTCAATTAAGCCGGAGGTTTTGTTAATCATAAGCCCGAACCCCCGAACCCGACCAGAGTTTTCGTTTGTAACTTTTTCCTTGAGTGGATTTTAAAGTCGCCCAATTAAACTTATATTTAAAGGAGAGGACATGTGAGCAAATGAAACGAGTTTTGTGCTATCTTTGCCTATTAGGAAAGTTCAGATATTTTCTAAGTGTCATGTTTTGGCACTTTTTGAAAAACATTGAAAATTTCAGCCGGCTTGAGGCGTGCCGTTACAAAAATCAAATCTTTCATTAAACTCGCTGCAATACGCCGAAGCGCGTTACGAGTTTACGGGGTCCATTTCCGCGTCATTGCGCCCAGGCCACACAGCTTCTTTCAAAGAAATGTCGCAGCGGTGGCGAACCGTTGGCAGCACTGTATCCGATTTGACCAGCACGAAATTTGAACTTCAGACCTCCCACTCCAAAGACGAACGTGTTACCGCTGGCCCAACTATGCTCTTATTTTGTGGAAGATGTTTAAATGAAATGGCAATTTTTATCGCTATCACAAAAACAAAAAATGTTTCTCTTCGGCCTTTTATTTACTGTAGGCTTAAAAGATGACCACAAAGAGCTGTGGCGAAAAGAACCTTACACTAGCAGAAGACGAGATCAGCGAAAGAGGTGCAAAGCTTTTAAACCTGATCACCGAATCGATTTACGGCAGATGGTCTTTGAAGATGACCACAAAGTTATCATGTGCATTGTTCCAAAAGTGAGTATTTTTTAAAATTTTTATAACTACACTGTAGTTTGTTTGAGGCTACTAGTTAGCGAGTTACTAGTTAGTAAAAACTGCTAGTTAACTAGGGGCATTTTGCATCTGAAAAAAATAAATCTAAAAAATAAAAACCTCAATAAAAAATGTCTTTCAAACAAGACCATAGCCTCAGACTCGAAGCCCTCTGCTGCTTTTCACAATTGTTGCATCGCAAGCCCTGTACTTGTTTTGCTTGCTTGGGCGATAGACTCCAGCGCAGCAAATCAAACTTCTGTCACGTCAAATTTGTTGCTATTTTGGTACTGATGGAAGAATCCAGGCGCGTAGCCAGGATTTGGAAAAGGGGGGGGCTTTTTTCAAAGAGTGAGAAAAGTGCAGACGACCTTGACCCAAATTTTCATTGTTCTTGAATCAGAATCACACGGTTAGTCCGAAAATTGAGATGGAATTTCTCAGAAGGCACAGAAATTCAAACCTTTTTTCAGCCCAAACGTAGGTGATCTCCAAAAAAAAAAGGTCTTCACCGAAATTGAGGCGGATTTTTCGGCCAAAATCGGAAATTTATACGTTTTTGCAGCCCGTATCACAACATGCACTTCACAACTTCGGCACCCAATTTCCTATGGGGGGGCTGTTTTCAATTTTTCACCAAAAATCGGCCTCAAAAGCACCAAAAACGAGCAATTTTGCATACTTCACAAGCCAATGGGGGGGGCTCCAGCCCGCCCCCCGCCCCCCCTCCTTGGCTACGCTACTGGAAGAATCTTGTTTGTTTTGCTTGATGTTAAAGGCAAATATTGGATAGAAAAACTAATCACATAAAAATGTTTTGCTGCACTTACAAAAACCCTTTTTTTTTGCATTACCTTTAAGTGATACTTTCACGCCTTTTTTTTTGTATCTGTTTATGCTGTGGTATATGTCGCACAATTTATTGTGCTTTTTTGTATTATTTCCTTCATGACAAAAATATCACTTTTTTTGCTTATTTCGGAGGTAGATTTTGGTTTTTATTGATGTGGAGGTTAAAGTTTTGTAAATTTTTCTTGATTAGGAGTTTTTGTATAGATTTCGCTGGGTGTTTTTATTAATGTATGCCATTATAAAAACTTGAGGATGCGAATTACATCTTATAATTATTCGTAAACACACTGCAAAAGTCTGCAACGTGGCCAAGAGGGTAAAAACGTCACTTTACGACTACCCTGATTGCATGATTTGGTTTCAACCCACACCCTAGTCCAGAGTGGTAAACGGGCCGACTAGTTTAGGCTCAAACCCGAAAATATAAGCCCAAGCCCGAAAACTAATTTGAAGCCCAAATTATGCCCGAAAAACTCGGAAGTTAAGTTAGGTATGAAAAACATAAGCGGTTAATTGCTCCTTTCCTGAGTGACTTTGGTCTGCTAAGTTGTTCACAAATTTGCTCCCATCTAATAAACGTTTTGTTCAAACATACAAAAATTGGGAAGCTAAAACGCACATGATCCATGGTTGGCTGCAGCTGCACCATGTTTCGATTTCATCTGAATGATTTCATTCCTTCCATCTCGAGCACGCTGGAACCCTCAACCATAGGTACGGACGGTATAGAAAATTTCCCAAAACAAAATTTGGTCGCCAATAATCCACTTCCGTGCTATTTAATTTCTTGACATCATAAAGAAATTGTTTTGTTGTTGTTGTTGTTGTTTTTTATTGACGTACGATAATTTTGATTGTTTTTCAAATGAAGGATGCCAGCAGAACGTGGGCCCAGCGTTTCCTGTATTGGCGTAAAGTTGTGGGTCTGGAAAGAGTAAGAAATATTAAAAATCATAATTCCAAAACTTATGGTGGTCCTTTGATGACATTTCAAGGGTGAGTAAAACTTAAATATATAGATACATTGCTATTTGTTAATGTTTGAAAATTCCCCACGAACGTACTTTGATATCATGATTTGACAGAACTGGCATTTTACTTCGTGCTTTTACGAGGCTGTTGAATAAATTTGTTTTTTTGCATGTTTTTTAGATGATTATTTTCTTAGAAGGTACTGTTATTTTTCAAATGAAAACAGAATATTGTGACAGGAAAAATAGTTGGGATATAAGAAATTGCAGAGGTGCTTCTGCAAAACTGCTGTTCAAATTTGCGCATTTGTAGTACTTTAAAAGTTGCAATAAGCAAATGTAAATTTATCTTTACAATGTCCAGCACATGAAAAATAAGTACAAGATGTATCATTGCAAATTTGCAATGCAAGCATGTGCAAAATGTTTAAACTTGATCTTCTAAAAACATACTGTAATCAGGCGCGTCGCCAGCGGGAGGGCATAGGGGGCATTGCCCCCCCGATTTTCACTTTTGCCCCCCCGATTTATTTCTTGCCCTCCCACTGTATTTTTTCTTAAAAGTGAGCATCGCCCTCACAGTTAAAATTGTGGTAATTTTAACTGTTCCATCCCCTATCCTGACATCGATTCTTTTTGATTGATTGTATTTGAATAAGCTGAAGATGGCTACTGGCCGAAAACGATTTTAGTGAAAGTTTTTGTTAATATACGTTAGTTAAGTATTTTTTTGGCTGATTGTTTGTTTTCTTCATGCAACTAAGTATCCTGACATGCAGGCGCGTAGCCAGAAATTTGCAATGGGGGGGGGGGGCTGTTTGGGGGGTCTGGAGGCGAAGCCCCCAGCCGCCGGAGGCACGGGGGTCTGGGGGCGGAGCCCCCAGCGCTCAAAATTTTTGCATTTTTTTGCAAAAATAACTTCATTTTAGGGCTATTTTGATTAAAAAAATAATGATTTTAAAACGTGGCTTAGAAATTGGCAGTGCAAACATGATTAAACTGGTGGCATAAATGGGCTATTTGGGAGGTGGCTGATTGTAAAATGTAGTTCTCTTGTTTAGATGCTGGTAATTTATAAAATCGAATACTTTAATAAAACTCACACAGAGTAATCTATTTCGTATACAGCTTATAGAGAAAAATAATTGGGGGGGGGGGGCTAATGAAAAGAGATTTGAGAGAATGATTGTTAATTAACTAATACTGAATAGCCTCCTCCCCCCCTATTCCTTAGTTTATAGTATATTTGTTGATGACACCTATGTTCAGCATTTTTACACTTGCGATCAAATTTGATTGCTTATTTCTTATTATTTATCAAAGGTTTCATTTATTTGTTGGTTTTATTTTTGACAAATTAGCCCCCCCCCCCCCAGGACATATGTTTTAAAAGATGTTTTAAATCACTATCTAGTCCACTCCAATGCATAAAACAGTCTCAAAGTGCTAAAAATGTAGTGTTTTCCCCATTCTGCATTTTGGTCGACATGTCAATGGGAGGGAGCTAAAGCCCCCCGCCCCCCCTGGCTACTCTACTGGCTAAAAACGTGGTATTTCCCTTATTCTGCATTTTGGTCGGCAGTTCATTAGCCCCCCCCCCTAAATAAACGTTTCAAACTACGCTTTGAAGCATTTTTTAGTCTAATTCAGTGCAAAAGACAGTCTTAGAAATGCTAAAAACGTGGTATTTTTCTTATTCTGCACTTTGGTCGGCAGTCCATTAGCCCCCCCGCCAAATAAACGTTTCAAACTATGCTTTAAATCATTTTTTAGTCTAATCCAGTGCAAAAGGGAGTCTTAGAAGTGCTAAAAACGTGGTATTTTCCTTATTCTGCATTTTGGTCGGCAGGCCAATGGGGGGGCCATAACCCCCCCCCCAGTGGCGGATCTAGAAAATTTTGGTGGGGGGGGATTTTAAGCACAAAACCTCAAAAATTCGGATGTCTTCACCGAAATTGAGAGTGATTTTTCGACCGAATGCAGAAATTCAAGCTTTTTTTCGCCCAAAATCAGGTGGTCTCCAAAAAAAAAAAAAAAAAAAAAAGGTCTTCACCAGAATTGAGAGTGATTTTTCGGCCGGGTTCGTTAGGTTTAGGCTGGTGGGGGGGATGCATCTCTAACTGGAGCCGAATTATTCGAAATAGAGGCTGATTTTTCGGCCAAAATCGTTACTTTTAGGCTGGTGGGGTGAAATGCATCCCCCCCATCCCCCCCCCTAAATCCGCCACTGATTTGGGGTTGACATTTTCAGCTTTATTTTACAAACTAATTACTTAGGTTACAAAGAAACGATTACTAAACCGTATATTTATTTAATGCCTTTCTGACGTGCATGATTGTCTTTGTCTCTTACATAAGAACAGCATGGGATCATATCGGTTTTTATATCACATTGTTTAAAGCAAGACACAAACTTGAAACAAAAATTTTTGGCATATTCTCAGGCTATCGCGTTGGTAAACATATAGAACTAAGCTAAATAATTAAAAAAGTTAAAAACTGCGCATGAAAAACTACTGTACCTTGAATGATTTTTGAATAAATGCAGAAAGCAGACTTTCTCTGACATATTGAAATATTGGCAAAGCCGCTAACTCAACAATTGCTCAAAAAATACCGTAAATCTTCTCATTTAACTAAACATTACAACTAGCATAACGGCTGGAAACGACTGACGACAGGAAATTCCAGAAAAAATATGAGCAAAAGTTAATATCTGTACCTCTGTGATGAATACTGTAGCTATTAATGGAGTATATGTACAATTGTGTATTACAAGCCAAAGTAGAAAAATAGGTAATACAAAAATGTATACTTGAATGCCTATTCTGTTTTGCCTATAACTTCATTAAGACAGGTAAGTGCCGATCCAGGGGAGCATCCCCAAAAGAATTTCTGCTGCATCCCTCCCAATACTTCGCATCGGTACGCTGTGTAACTTTGGTGTTAAAACTTGCAACGTTACTAAACGATGCATTTTATCCTCGAAAAAACGTCGAAAAAGCTAAAGATTTCAGACCCCGCTGGGGAGCTCACAGCGACACCCCAGACCCCCTAGCTGGCTTTAAGGCTGTTTCACTATAACTTTTGTGTTTGAAAATTCTTAATTGCCACCAGCACTCCTTCCAAACCTTAGTAAACGTTTCTGCGGACTTCCTTGCTGGTACTGGCGAAAATGAGCGTTGAAATATGCTACGAAAATCTCCAGTTTGAGCATCATCCCTCCTCCCAATGTTCAAAATTATCACAAAGTAGACAAATTTCTGAAATCATTCCCAATGGTCAATATGGATCGGCACCACTGATTACTGATCGGTAATGCACCAGGGCTGCATTAGTGCTTTAAAAAAATCATCACAAATAGCAGCACCAAACAGCCAAAACGATACTATAGACTACTAAAGTTTAATCAAAATCTCAGATATCAATGGCGTAACTAGTGCCGAGAACAAAGCTTAGTTTGTTTTGCTACCGGTACTAATCGATTTAGTTAAATAAACTCTTCGGTAATGGACACTTCTAGCAAATCTGGAAGTCAGAAAATTCCCGTAGTCTAGCTATCAAAGAATTGGTCAATGGATTCCGATTTGGGGGAGGAATGCAGTCTGTTTCTCTGTTAGCTCAGAGTTGCTGCAGACCGATTACTCATATTGCTGAACAAGATTCCAATTAAAATACAGTATGGTTTGAGTTGCTAAGTTAAGGCCTTCCACTTCCAGGCATGGGCTTGTCAACTCAACTCACTTTTGCTAAGTTTGCTTACCCATAGCTTACGTTTGCCTCATAGCCTAGAAATGCAACCGGCCGTTCGAAATCGTATCTTTTTTTTCGGAGGCATTTGGTCTTTTTTTCGGAGGCATTACCCCCATCGAGATCGAGCGTCCTACCATCGAGATTTCAGCGTCCCCCCATCGAGATTTGTGCGCTGATTTATGGGAGGAAAAAGTTACTGTTTTTGGCCAAAAAAAAACGTTAAAATTTTCGATTTCGGCCAGAAAAAGCCTTCGGATTTCGGCGAAGACCTTTTTTTTTGGAGATCACCTGTTTTTGGCCGGAAAAACCGCCTGAAGTTTCGATTTTGACTAGAAAAAGCCTTCGGATTTCGGCGAAGACCTTTTTTTTTGATTTCGGAGATCATCAAATTTTCACTGAAATATCGCCTCAATCCAATTCAGGAACAAACTCCCAAAAAATCCTGGCTGCGTGCCTGTTCTTCACTAAGGTTCAATCAACGCTGAAAAAGCGTCCCCCCATGCAAAATTTTCAGAGGTGAGCACAAACAACATTATATCAAAAACGCAACGCAACAAAGCGCAACGATCTTTTCAACCAGTAAAAGCGCAGCGCAAATTGCGCAATTTATTTTTTTTAATTTCTGAAGCGCAGCGCAACTTTCGCAATGAGCTTTTTGATTCAGTTGATGCGCAACGCAATTCCGCAATTGCGGAACGGCATTTTCGTACCAAGTTAAAGCGCAACCTAACTTCCGCAATTGAAATTTCACAACACAGGGCAAATACCGCACTTTTTGCAATTTTTGACCGAAAAGAGTAAATAATCTGCTAAAGAAGGTCGACATTTATCAATATTTCGATCGACATGGAACAAAATTACGATCAATGTATAGAATTGCGCTATTAACCGAAAAAAAATTTGAAAGCGCTGCGCAATTAAAGCGCAACAAATTTTTAAGGCTTTATTTCGCAACGCAACTTCCGCAATGTTTCAAAATAAAAAATTAAAGCGCAACGCAACTTCCGCAATTGCGGAGGTTGCGGAAGTTGCGCTTTGCGCTTCTAATTGCGCTTTGCCCACCTCTGAAAATTTTACAATTTAAGTTCTGCGTATACCACTGATAACCAACTTACAGCCTACACCGACTTGCTGTACATTACCTTCAACAGTCACAACGCCTGACTTGTAATAAGGCCTTGCCTACAAGTGCTGCTGTATATGACATCATAATCTACGATGTCACGCCTATTACACAGTACACACAAACTGCTGGTAGCTGTATTATTATTACACCGTACTGAATTGATTTGTTGTTGTTGAACCTGACCGAAGACCCGAGATTGTGTTGCGTACCGTACCCTAGATTGTAATACAGGGAGTCCTCGGTTTACGACGGTCTCTACTTACGATGTTTCAAGGTTACGAACGCACTTTATATGCAGTGCTTTAAATGCAAGTACAAGCACTGCACTTTAAATGCAGTGCTTGCACTTATTTAACCCCTTACATCAGCTGCCTCTATTACTACAGAGCCTCTACCATCTACCTCAGCTGCCTCTACTACCCCAACTTCTCCACCATCTTATTAATACAGTACTGTACAGTATTGTGTTTGCTTTTATTCCTGTGATAAGGAATTGTTTTCTGTCTTTCTAATAAAGTACTGTTTTGCATTATTTGTACATTTTATTACAGTACCATACTTTACAGTACAGTACGATATGTATAGAGTAATTTATGTATAATGTTCCGACTTACATTAAATTCGGGTTACACCGCGTCCCAAGAACGGATCACTGTCGTAAGTCGAGGACTCCCTGTATACATGTCAGCAGTAGCGTAGCCAGGGGGGGGGGGGCGGGGGGGGGGGCAGTGGCGGATTTAGGGGGGGGGATGCATCCCCCCCACCAGCCTAAAAGTAACGATTTTGGCCGAAAAATCAGCCTCTGTTTCGAATAATTCGGTCCAGTCAGAGATGCATCCCCCCCCCACCAGCCTAAACCTAACGAATCCGGCCGAAAAATCACTCCCAATTTTGGTGAAGACCTTTTTTTTTTTTTTTTTTGGGAGACCACCTGAATTTGGGCGAAAAATACGTTTGAATTTCTGAATTTGGTCGAAAAATCACTCTCAATTTCGGTGAAGACATCCGAATTTTTGAGGTTTTGTGCTTAAAATCCCCCCCACCAAAATTTTCTAGATCCGCCACTGGCGAGGGTGGCATAGTAGCGAGGTGGCATAGTATCGAAGTTTGACTGTATATTACGAGAAACAAACAGAACACAACATGTCACAATTGTTTTCAATGTTACTCAATTTTTATTCTTTAATTAAAGGTATTACCCAGCTGGACAAGACTCTTGGCCGAACTGGATACACCTTACGGGCTTGCATAGCGGCAGAGGCTTTGTAGGGAATAAACGATTTTTCACTTGTGGTACCTAAAAAACAAGTGAAAAAATCGCTGAACCCTTGTAGTAAGGACAGCCATAGGCTAGCCCTACTACAAGGGTTCCCCTTGGGTGACCACAGAAATCATAACCGAAAAGTTTGACGTCCTTCGTGGTCGACTCCTGGAAAATCAAACGACGTGGAAGTCGTTAGGATTTCCCAGGAGTCGACCACGAAGGACGTCAAACTTGTCGGTTAATTGCATAGATGCTAAACCAAAGTCGTCATTGTCGTCATTCAGCGTAGCAAAGTTATCAAATCAAATCAAATCTTTCATTATACTCGCTGTAATACGCCGAAGCGTGTAACGAGTTGGCGGGGCCCATCTCCGCGTCATTGCGCGCGGGCAACACAGCTGCTTTCGAAGAAATGTCGCAGCGGTGGCGAGCCGTTGGCAACACTATGTCCGATTTGACCGGCCCGAGATTTGAACCTCAGACCTCCCGCTCCAGAGACGAACACGTTACCGCTCGACCATCTGGCTAATTACGCCTTTATAGCATTTAAACGGCGAAAACACCAGGCAATGCGTATATCAAGCCCGATATTTTGTGAATCTCAAGCCCGAACCCGACCTGAGAAGCTCAGTCCGACTTACGACTCTAAAATGAATAGCGCAACTTATTGTTGGATAGGTTAACCATATCTGAATTGACCGGTTAAATTTCTATATAATTAACATTATTCTTGCAGATTGTTAAAAATCGAGACTATGGAAAAACTGCTGACTTACGCAACATTTTTTGTGACCCGTAATCCATTTGAACGGCTCGTTTCTGCACATATCAGCAAGTTTCTAAAGACCTCGAAGCTGCGACAAAAAATAGGAAAACCATTAGCTCAAAGAGAAGCCAACATTAACCTACCAGCTGGAATTCACTACAATACAAGCAGGTTGCTGTTAATTTGGTTTCCAGAAAGAAGAAAAAAATTAGCACTTTAATTGCATACTCAAAACGCTCAATGAAGAAGCACTAGGCCTACATGAAAAGCGCGACAGTACCAAACAAAGCTTAGGTAGCAAAGGTAAATCTAAACACTCCTTCCCAAAATGCAGTTTTTTAAATTTTTTGTTTTTCATAATTGTACTTATCGAAAAAATCTTGGATTCATTTTAAATAGAATTATTTTTGACAAATGCTATTTCACAAACAGGTGTTTTAAGTTGCTTTTGATCAAATTTTAAATTTGGGCAAATCCTTTTCTGGAAGATGTAATCCTTTCTATCTAACCCCTGACCTAAACTAAAAGTCACGGGTACACCGAATTTGGCATGGGGGTTGGTGTTCACGGTGAGTACGTTTTTGAAAAATTGGTTCAAGATGATGACATCAGAGCTATATTTCGGAAAAATGACGTCATTTTTCGATGACGTCATAGGCGGCACAAGATTTAAAAAAGCTCGTTTCTGATAAAATTTATCACAATAAATAGGCAAAAAATACCCCTCTCCCTCCGTGTTCTTGTGTAAAATAGAGATATCCCTTTGTATAGTTCTGTTGGTTGGTGAATTGTTTATTGGTGAATTCACAGTGATTTTCTTTTGCTTGCCGTAATTTGCATGAACAATGGACTGGAAACCACAGCCCTTGAAATACTAGTTCAGTGTATCTGCCAGAAACAAGTTATTGCACTAACTTCAGATTGCTAAACAAAAGTATTACGCAGTTTTCTATGCCATAATTCTGGGTGATAGCTTATGGAAACCACTTTTGGAAACAATGCTTTACACCAAAGTTTTGTACCAAGATTTGAGACCTGTCAATCTCACCTACTCTTAGATGGCTTTGTTGTCGTCGTAGATGGTCTTGTTGTTGCCAAAAAATTTACTATAGCTACAGTCAGTACTTAAATTGTAAAATTTTGCATGGGGGTACGCTTTTGCAGCCTTGACCAACTTTACAAAAAGTTTAGCGGAAATGAAGTATTTTCGTCGCCGAAATTGAATAAAGACCAAAAACAAGAAAAAGGTCTTCGCCGGAAATTGAAGTCATTCTTTTCCGAAATCAGGTGAAGACCAAAAAAAAGGTCTTTGCCGCAATTTGCGACCATTTTCGGCAGGAAATTTGTTGGATCTTTTAGTCCTGGCTGGCTATTTTTCCTCTGGTCTTCCAGCGCTCAACTCTCGATGGGAGGACGCCTAAGTCTCGATAGGGGGACGCTAAATCTCAGTGGGGGGACGCTAACTCTCGATGGGGGGACGCGTCCCCCCGCGTTTCCCCTACAATTTAAGAACTGGCTACAGTCCTGCTATTTCATTTTAACTTCTTGCATATTTTTTAGAGGTTCTGTCACGTTAATAAAAGATTCAAGTTTTTACAAACTCAACAAAACCGAACAAGAAGATGTCGAAAAATACGCAAAGGCAATGAAGGTCGGAAAAATCTCCTTCCAGCAATTTACGAAGTAAGTTTCCAACAAGCAATTACAGGGATAAAATCTGGAAAAGCTGCGAGTGAAAATGAAATCTGACCCGAGATATTGAAAGCGTTAACTGGAGAAGGAATTCTTTGGTTAACGGGAGTGTGGGAATTTGTGTGGAAGTATGGCAAAACTCCCAGAGATTAACGGACAAGTGTGATTATTCCGATATTCAAGAAAGGAGATTGCAAGCATTGTACAAACTACAAAGGTATATCACTCCTTAAATTGCCAAGAAAAGTATATGCCAAATGCCTTAAAGGGAAATGCCGAGAAATAGTGGAATCAAAACTGGAGAAATAGTGGAATCAAAACTGGACGATGGATGACCAGATTTTCTCTTTGAAGCAAAACTTCGAGAAATATGGGAGTATGGCAAAGATCTCTTTGCATGCTTAGTCGACCTTGAAAAAGCATATGACAGAGTTCCTCGGGATGAACTTTTAAGATTTTGCGGGAGTATGGCGTTGATGGTCAGTTGTTTCGCGCCATTAAGTCATTCTATACTTCTGACCGGAAGTTTGTGTTCGGGTAAATGGCAATCAATCAAAGCCATTTCATGTCGCCCTTGGACTCCGGCTAGGGTTTGTTTTGTCACCTCTCCTTTTCAATGCTAGCATGAATTGGATCGACAAATACAGCCGAGCTGATGAGTGTGCCACGATTGGAAATTGCAAAATCAATCGTCTGCTATTCGCTGATGTTTTGGTTCTGCTTTCTTACACAGAATCTGGCCTCCAGGGCGCATTAAATAGCTTTGCAGATGCATATGACACCGTCGGAATGAAAATAAGCACGGCCAAAACTGAGGTACTTCATCTTTCAAGAAGCCCTGATCAGTGCATGTTGCAAGCAAATGGAGCAACACTGAAGCAGGTAGAGAAGTTCAAGTATCTTGGGGTTACATTCACGAGTGACGGAAGGCTAGATAGAGAATTGGTTATCCGAATTGGCAAAGCTATTGCTGTAATGCGAGCTTTGCACTATTCGGTTGTCATGAAATGAGAATTGTCAAAAAAAGGCAAAGCTCTGAAATTTCAAAACAGTTTTTGTCCCCATTCTCACCTTCGGTCATGAATCTTAGGTAATGACCAAAAGATTGCGATCACAAGTGCAAGCGTCTGAAATGAGGTTTTGACGAAGAATCGAAGAAGTTATACTATTTAACAAGGTGCATAGCTCTGAGATTCGAAAATCTTTAAATATCGAGCCGTTACTTCTCCGAATTGAAAGATCTCAGCTTAAACGGTTTGGCCATGTAAGCAGAATGTTTCACGAAAAGACTCCCCAAACAAACTTTACTAGCCAAACCAAATGGAAAAAGACCAGTTGGACGACCTAGAACTAGATGGACCGATTACATTAAGGATCTTGGATGGAATTGCTTGGGACTTCATCCAAGCGAAACGATGGAAGTGATGGAAAGCCGTGAAGTGTGGCGTCTTAATCTCAAGCTGCTGCCCCTGCAACACTGACGGAAAAGCGGTCAATGAAGAAAGAAAAAAACCAGAAGAAGTTTTCAACAATTATATTGGTACGTCTAACTCGAAACCCGACATAAGAGCGCAGACATAAGGGCACAGGGACATAAGGTGCAGAGACGTTTTCGTGCTTACACGCATTCGGCGTAATAGAGCGAGAAATTGAAAGATTTGATTTGATCTTGCTTCGCAGCGGGGCGAAAGACTTAATTATATTATCATTGTTTGCTTTACAGATTAAAGTACAACCCCCGTTTGAAAACAGTTGAATGATTGCGTTTGAAAACAACCGCTGACGTGTTACGAAAGCAAATAAACCTATTAAAGATAAAAATTTCTTTTTAAATGTTTGTTCAAAATTAGTGCACTGCGACGTAAAAACAGAGTAAGGGCAGTGCTTTGTGCGATAATTGCAAACTGAAGGCAGGAAGCGAATTAAAAAACTTCCTTCAAAACTTAACTTTTAAAAATTAAATAAAATGCTCATTTAATGAAGTTTGTTTCTTTTATTACATAATTATTTCCGAAGCACGAAAATGTTAGCGCAGATTGCAGATTTATGTCTCTGCGCCCTTGTGTTTGCGCCTTTGTGTCGTAGATCGGTCTGACTTGACGCGAAAAACTTCTGAAAAAAATTGCGGTAACTTTCACCCTAACATTAAAGGTGTGTTTACGCAGGAAGCGACGCAATGCGATGTCAGGTCTGAACTAAGCCCGACATTTTTCAATCGTAAGCCAGAAACCGACTCGAAAAGCCCGGTCCAACGTATACAACTTTAATGTGTACGTGGTGCTTAGTTGGGCAAGTGCCAGATTGATTTGGATATCAAAGCGACTCTTTACCAAAGGTAGACAGTAGCGCGCTACTGTAGTTGCGGCGCTACCGCTACTTTTTGAGTTGCGGTAACGCCGCTACTTTTAGAAAATGAACTATCTCGCTACCGGTAGTTATTTCACGTGCTTATTGTAATATGTTTAATAAAATCAAAAACAGGTGCATTAGTAAATTGTTATATTTAGTTCACAAAATTGTTAGTACGGCTGAAAATGTCAAAATAACTTTGTTTGTGACGTTGTAATGATGAATTTATTACGAGTTGCAATTTCCAACTAGAGATTCCAGCGATTGATCACTGTCCTCCAAAGTCTAAACTAAACTACAGCCACATCGCCGTGGTTCGGTAGCAGCTGTATCTGAATAAGAGTAGCGTACACTACAAGTTAGTTATTATCAACTGATAGTAGGTAAATTACATAGATAAAAAGCGAACTAAAAAAAGCAAAAATACTGTTAGGCCCCAGATTAGAGACTAGCGCTTGCTTAGGCTGCATTAGACAGTTACAGGCTGGCCCGGCACCAGAGTAGTGTGTTTGTGGCAGAGTTGTAAACGGGCCGACTAGTTTAGGCCCGAACCGAGCCCAAACCCGAAAATATAAGCCCGAACCTGAAGCGTAATTTGAATCCAAATCATGTCCAAATAAACCCAAAAGTTTAGTTACGTCTAAAGAATTTAGCAATGTTGCCAAGTTAGTTTGATTGTATTTTCGTGCACCTAAGACAAAAAGCACGTCTCAGGTCCGAATTAAGCCCGAAATTTTTATCAACTTTAGGCCCGAATCCGATCCGAAAAGCCCGGCCCGACTTACAACTCTGGTTTTTGGGGAGGGGGCACAAAAGTTTTTTTGGAGGGTTGCAGTTTGAAAACAACGAAATGCAGTAACTTTTTTTCGTTAATTTTAGGTGAAGACCGAAAAAAGGTCTTCATCGAAATGCATTTGCTTTTTCGGTCAATTCTAGTTGAAGAACAAAAAAAATAAACAAGGTCTAGCTACAGCTACCGGTACTGAATACAAAAGTTAACTTTTAACGAAGAAAAATAGATATGCCACTTTATACTAAATGAAATATAAGTCACTTTATACTCCAACTATAGTTAAGAACAAATGAGGTTAAAAATACTGTATATGAAAATTTAAAAACAGTCAGCCCCAACCCAGAATATACTGGTTTCAAAAAATGTATAGTTTTTTAGCTACGTTATTTACAAGACAATCGATGATAATCTAATTTATCTTCTTAATTATCCCAGGATATACTTAATTACTCATAAGTCGCGGCAAAAAAAAATTACACGTTGTTCAAAGTAGCGGGTATGTTCAAAGTACTTTAGAAGTAGCGCATGCCCATCTCTGCTCCTTACAGCTACCGCGCAATGGAAAATCGGCAAATAAAGATACGATTTTTTAGGTACGTTGTTTCATTGCCAATTGATCGCGGACATTCCAACTTCAACCTTCACTGGCGGCCACAAGTTTCGCTTTGCAATCCTTGCGCCGTCAACTACGATTTTGTTGTGCGATTTGAAACAATAAATGAAGATGAAACCCACCTACTAAGATACTTGCAAAGAAACGACCGAGAGCACAGGAAAATACAGCCTAAGAAATCCATAATTGCTACAAATCGAAATGTAACTTCAAATGTTTTGAAAAAAATTGGCATGAAAACAATTGAAAAATTAATGGAAATATATTCGGAAGACTTCAAAATAATGGGCTATAATTACACGAGATATCTTGATGATTGATGTTTGTATGCAATATCAAAAGATTCAAACGACCGAAAATGAACTTAAAATTATGAAGTTGTTATGAATTCGTATCTCTGCCAAAAATTCGTTGCAACTAGAAATCTTTCAATCACACTAACACAAGTTTATGCACTTCTTCGAGCTAAAAAACACTGCTTCTCAGCTCTGAAAAAACATGAGTTTGCGAGAAAAGCCCGTGACTTGGTTGATCACAATTATTTTTGGTCTCTAGCGGATAGCTAAAAATTGCTGCTGCATCTTTTCAACATCCAGCCAAGATTCTGGTTCAGTATTACAAATCAAATCTTTCATTGTACTCGCTGTATTACGCCGAAGCTTGTAACGTGTTTGCAGGGTCCACGCGTCATTGTACCGGGACAATACTGCGTTCGATTTGACCGGCCTGAGATATGAACCTACGACCACCCGCTCCAGAGACGAACACGTCATCTCTCAACCACAGTTAGAATTGATTATAAAGAATATTGCTTTTATTAAGAATACCGTCGTCTAAGATTATGGCTTTTACGGAAAATTTTGTGCTAGTGTTGGAGTATTGCTTTAGTCAAAATGTTCATTTCTTTTTTTCGTCTGACACACTATTGAAGAAGAATTGTCAGAATGGAGAGTGCAGAAAAAGAGAGGCTATTTATAAAAAAAGCCAAGTCGTGATTGGCTGGAAAGAACTAATGAGAGAGCGCGTTGGGCTAATTGAAAGACTTTAGTCTTTCAGCTCTCCAACTAACTAGACATTTGAAAAGATTGCACAATTGAAAAAGTTTAAGTGATTTGGCTTCTGTTTCCTTGATTTTTCTGACGATTTTGTCATGTTGTGTTAAAACATATGGTGCTTCTGATTCTGAAATTCACAACAAAAAAAACTCAAAAGTTTCAAAAGTAGCCACCCTAAAATATTTTTGACCACTCGAATCAATAGGTAAAGAGACATCACAAGCAAAGGATTGGATTAAATTTTTAAAGGGAGTTGTGGCTTCCCGCTGTCAACCTATTTCCCGCACCTTTGATTTTCACCGTGTTTTACAGTCTTTTAGGGAATAAAAATAATGCTATAGGGAGAACTGAAAATTACTGTACATGCGACGGCTGTCACCTCACCTAGAATCGAAGCCTTGTTCTGCTCAACCAGCTTGTGATGCTAATCATGTGACTTCGCGTCGCTGTTGGCGTTTGCAAGAAGGTTGCTTAGAGCATGCGCTAATTGGAGGCGTGACATTTGCCTTTTTCTCGCTATCCGAACTCAGACGCAGAAAACTATTTTGAGTTCCCTTTCTGGATTTGGGACAACAAGCATCAACACCAACATTTTTTTTCAACGTCAACGTTTTCATTTCAATTTCAAATTAAGTATTTTGTTTGAACTTTATTTTAGTTAAATCGGTTACGTTTGTTTTATTTTGGTTAGTTTAGAGATTGATGCAATAAAGTATATTTTTGTTTAAAGTTTATTGTGACGTTTGTATTTCTATTATTTGGCGGAGTTAAACTACATTAATTATTAGAACCATACGTCACATGCATAGGAGTAAAAAATGGAAAAATTAGGTTAAAAATTTTTGACATTTTGTTTCTCCTCCACGTGGATTTGAGAATTTCTGATAGTAGTAAAAATCTGTTTTAGATTTCATCAAAATTTTATGTATTTACAGAGAACTTTTGAGATTTTCATTTTCGATGACAACGAAAAATTCCAGCTTGATATTGGATTCGAGATACGTATATAAAATCATTAACGGTAAATAAGGATTTGAATTTATTCAGTATTTCTAACAATGCAATGTCAAACGTGGTAACCAATAGTTCAAGTTCACGCAGTATTTTGAAAAAAGAATTTTGCAAACACTTTGTTTCTTAAGGATACAGATTTTCATTTTCTTACTCTAACAAGCAAGATCCTTTTGGGGGTTTCGGGGAGTTGGTACCCTCAAGTTATGTCAAAATATTTTTGTGTTTTAAATTTCTACTGATAGCAACAAAAAACAACGTGCTAGCTTATGGTGTTAAGAAAGTGGTTTTTGGGGCCTTTTCACAGCGAATGAAATCTGTTACCCTCTGATCGCACCTGATGTCAAACAAAAAATATTCAAAGCGATTTTGTCGTAATCGAAAAATAAAATTAATATACCAGATTCAATATAATGTTGGTTTGATAAAAGCGATGGCCTAGTAGATAATTGAACCCAGGTTTTAGGTTTCAAGCACTGGCGCCTTTGATCATTCGGCCACAGCAGCACGCGTCCGTAGGTAACTACTTCCAAAGTATGTCAAAAAATTTTTGTCGTTTAAATTTCTACTGATAGCAACAAAAAACTAGTGCGCTAGCTTGAGGTCTTAAAAAAGTGATTTTGAGGCCTCTTCACAGAGAATGAAACCTAATACCCTCTGATCATATCTAGTGTCAGAACAAAATATATTAAAAGCGATTTTGTCCTAATCAAGAAAAAGATTAATATGCCAGATTCAATATAATATTGGTTTGATAAAAGCGATGACGAACATGATAATTGCACCCCGATCTTAGGTTTTACGTACTGGCGCCTTAAACCATTCGGCCACGGCAGCACGCACGCGTGTATGACTAAAATCACTGAATAAACTTTGCTATCCCAAGCTTTGGGTGCACCTGCCCCAAAGCACGTGACGTAGCGCATCCAAAATTGAAGGTACACAACTTCATGTATAGACTTATCATCTGTCCAAATTTCAAGTTTCCAGCTTTGGTGGTTTCGGAGTTTTTGTCACCGAAACGTGATTTGCTTAATAAATAAATAAATAAACTAGATGTTCATTTTTCCAATGGAAAATGATACGGGACTTTCGCCAGTTCCATTTTACCATCATTCTTCCCTTCATACTTTGAAAATTACCGATATTTCTGTAAAACTTGATCATATGCAATGCAAAGACAGTGATTTTGTCTCATGAAGAAAATAAATGTTGATTTTAAATCACTTATGGTTTGAGCAAAACAGATGTCCGAATAAGTATTTGAACCAAACTCTGTTCCATCTGTTACGTCATAGCATCAAATGCAGATTTGCTGTATTGCATTTTCGAATTTTTGATTAGTTTGCCTTCACGCGAAAAGCGTGGTCTACTAGGCATTCTTGCAGCTGTTGTAATTTAGCTCGAAACTTGTTACAAATCGCTAGAATTTGTGCGTCTTTGAATTTGTCTATAATCAAGCTTGTTTTTTCATTATGCGTGACGTATGAAAAAGGCAAGCTTTGTGATTCTTGTCCGTGATGGCAAACGTTCTTCAAATCATTCTTCTTTTTCATGACCTGATGGTCAGACGTGTTAAAATGACGTTACTTGTGTTGAATGGTACATTTTGTTAACGTTCATTTTTGGTTAAGCCAGCTGGACTTTATTAGTTATTTTTCTTTAGCTCAGACAGAACGGTTTTCAAAATTATTTTCAAACCATGCTGTGCGTGGAGCAGTTATCCATTTGTTTGATTTTTGTTTCTGAATGAAGAAGAATTCAATCCATGGCAGCACGTGTCCTGTGAGAACCCCAGGCGAGCTTAGTTTTTTTTTTTTTGGAATTCGTTACACCATCGCGACAATTTCAAACCCTGACGCCTTTAATCATTATGCCTTCTCAGCGTATGAACGCAATTGACTAAAATCGATTGTTAAATTTAGCTTTCAAAAAGTGATTTTTGGGAGGTTCATTTAGGGGTTGGTACCCCAAAACTATGTAAAAAATTGTCTCTTAAATATCTACTGATATCAAAAAAAAAACTAGCACTCTAGCTAAACCGTTCAAAATAATTGATTTTGAGGGGCCATTTGGGAAGGTTCCGGAGGGGTGGTACCTCCAAACTAAGTCGACATTTTGGTCTCTTTTATGTATCTCCTGATATCAATAAAAACTGGAGCCTTATGAATTTTGGGGGTTTCTGGGGGAGGTACCACCAAGCTATGCCCAAGTATTTGTCAGTTAAATATCTACTGATATCAAAAAAACTAGCACCCTAACTTAAGCCATAAAACAGATTGGTTTTGGGGGGATTTTTATGGAGAATGAATCCGGATACCCTCTGATTATATCTAATGGCAAAATAAAAAATTGAAAAATGATTTTCTCTTTATTAGAAAAAAAATGAGCTGGATTCAATATGATTTTGGAATTAGAAAACCAATGGCCAACTAGATGATTGAAGCTATTCAATCACTATGGTTTCATTTGCTGGTGCCTATAACCACTAGGCCACTGCAGCACATGTGTAAGCATGACAAAATCAATTATTAAAATCATGTACTTAAGTTCTTTTCCGTTTTTGGCGCGTCTGCCACAAACCACGTGACTTAGCAACAGTGATGGTTCAGTGATGACTTAGCAATAGTTCACCAGCGGGCGCTACTAGCGCCGCTGCTTTTCTTCGCTACCAGCGACAAGCGGCAGCGCCGCTGTTTTTTTAGCCGAAAAAGCGGCATCGCTTTGGCGCTGTTTTTTAAGCAAATTTTCTGCCGCTGCCGCTACTGCTAATAAACTCCATCCAAGACTTTAATTCACATTTTCACACGTTAACGTTTGGAGTCTTTACTCTCCGCTTGTTTTCATTCTGCTCTTGTTACCTCGTTATTTCAGTTTAGTAGAACATAAAAGACTTTTTAAGACGTTTTGTCGTTGCTCTTCTACTGTATGTATAGGCGAGTTTTATCGCACATGGTCCGATTTTTTCTTAATCGAAGTTGAACGAATAATGTGGTCCAGTAGCGGGTCAATTTGAACTGATAAAACCGATTTCAATAAAGCCGATTTCGAGCACTATCTCTTTAACGAAAATGCAATAATTAGAGTTTGATAAATATTGCAAAAAACTTGCAGATCGCAAAGACGGTTTTCCGCGATATTTTCTCAAAATGAAGATGGTTTTCCGCAAAGATGGCTTTCCGCGATATTTCCATTTAGTACAATAAATAACGATGATTTGTTGGCTATCTGGTCACAGACCACAGTATAGATCGTGCACTGCGAATAGAACAGTACAGTATCTGGCACGGAGCCAGAGTAGTGTATTTGGGGGAGGGGGGCACAAAAACTTGGGCGGGGGGACGCTTACGCAGCCGAGACCAGACGAATTCGGAATGCGGCAGCGATCTGGTGAATATTTTGCTCCAAATCCTGTGTTATCCTACTTTGGTATGGATTTTGCCCTCAAATTTGGAGGTGAAGACTAAAAAAATAAAAAAAGGTCTTCATCGCAAAATCTAAGGCTACTTGATTACGTTCACTTGATCTGTCTTGCTGTTTCATAGAAAAAAGCCTTTGTGGTTACCTGTTTTTGGGCAAAAGTTTGCTAGTTGTGCTGCTAAAGTTTACTCTGCTTGCAGAGCTCAAGCAGTGATTTGGGGGGACACGGCTCGAAATGCCATCCCCCGAGCATAGGCGTAGCCAGGATTTTTGATTTGGGGGGGGGCAAACCAAAAATCACATGCAATGAAGTCATCAGAAATTTTCGGAAGAGGAATTTTTGTTGGACAAAGATATCGTAGAATGGAAGATCAGAAGCCGTGGCCTGGTTTGGTACTTCACCGAGAGTTTTTTAAAGGGAGAGGGCTTAAACCAAAAGTTACAAGTGAAAATATCTAAATTGGGAGACTTGTGTTCTAGATATCCCTGACTTGTGTAAGTAAACTAGTTTATTCGATTGTATCACAGACGGGGATCTGGAGACTAAGCCCCCAGTCGCTGGGCGATTTTTTGGAATTTTTTTGAAAAAAAAAACTATTTTAATGCCATTGGATCACATTTTGCACGTGTTCAGAACCATTCGAAAGAACTAGATTATTAACATTTGAAAGCCAATTGACAAAAATTAAATTGTTTCAATTCTCCTTTCACTTATAATTTGGTCGAAAATACGTTTGTAATTTTGCAGTCTGGGGTTAAATTTTCATAAGTATTTTAGTAGTAAATAATCCACTCGAAGGTTTTCTTTAGAGATTTTTCTTTTAATGTGAAACATGTAAAAATAACCAGTTGTAGGAGTACATGTACGGTTAAGAGGCCCCAGGCCCCTCAATTTAAATTAAATAATTTTTTCAATGAGCATTTCTCGTAAATAATGTTTTTTTCAAACGCATTTTTTAGCGTAAAAACTAGCGAGGTGGATGGAGGTGAATTGTTACCGAAAACCGTACAATAAATGGTTACTCTTAATTACCATGTTCTTGCCCGGACCAGATTTACATTGCGCGGCGCCTCTGGTACTTTAAAGATTTTCGCTACATCTTCCTGCCAAACATAAGTGTAGACCAAAAATAAAGTGTTACCATCTGAGCGCAGGGCTCCTGGCACTGGGCCATATGGTAAATCCCGCCCTGTTATTGCATTACGCTTTTAAAAAGGTTAGATGAGAGCCCGAGGTGGCAACTGTTATGATAAAAACCCTTAATTTTTTTGTCACATTTTTATCATAGGTAGCATTTTATTGAAGGGGGGCCGCCCCCTGGCTTCCCCTCTGTCTACGCCTATGCCCCTTGGCGCCGGGTCTGAGTAGTTACGTTAATGCGTAGTAAAATAAATTTTGCTACAACAGTTAACAATAAAACTAAGAATTGAATTTATAGTGCGCTGAAAATTGAACGAACAAATAGAACCAGGTAATAAATAAGCTTCAAAGACAACTTAGTTATGGAGTTATACTAGTAGAAAAATTACTTAGTGTAACATGAATCGCAATGAGCATCATTTGCTTAACATGTACATCATTACTACGTAACTCCTTCGACTTTGTAAACACCAATATCTTAAACGCTCGATCTACTTTTGTGTCAAAGTTGGACGAAATCATCGCAGGGAGTGAATCACCTACCATTTCTACAAAACTCCAAGAAGTGTTTTGGAACTCGGTCGATTGATAAATTTTCCTTTCGGATCTCTACGCGAGGAATTATTTTAGAGGTTGAGGGCCGAGAGTGTGATAAACAAATCGACTACTTCAGAGCTATAAGAGCCGGGATATAATTGTATAGAAGCTGAATACTGTATGTCATTGTGCTTTAATGGCAAAACCTTAACTTATTCGAGTCGATATTTCTTATTGCCTTTTGTTTGTGTAGAAAATGCGATAAGGAATTTAACTTCCTAGTGTAACTTCCAAGGGTAGCTTCCTAGGTAATTTCTAAAGCGCCGGTTTAACCAATCAGCATTGTGAAATGCTTGTTTTTTTGAAAGGAGCATGCCAACCCACCTAATTGAATGGTGATTTGCTTACTTGTCTACCATTTAAGCTTGCTAATGCCGATTGTAACCTGAACCAATATCTAAAAGGCTTGAATAATTAACTTTCGTAAAAAAAGTTGAAATTTCACCATTAGATACCGTATTTGAATGCCATCATTCTTTGTACTATTTATTTTTTTAAAGTAGCGGCCGCTGTTTTGCATGCAAGTAGCGGGTGCCCAGCTCTGCTTAGCAACTCCAAAACTGCAGGTGCACATCTTCATATATAGACTTATCATATCTCCAAATTTCCAGTTTCTAGCTTTGGTGGTTTCAAAGTTTTTGTTAAATTTAGCTTTTGAAAAGTGATTTTTTGGATAGATGTTTGGTACCCCCAGACTATGTAAAAAAAGCTTGTCTCTTCGATATTTACTGATCTCCAAAAAAAAAAAAAAAAAAACTAGCATTCTAGTTCAAGCCGTTCAAATTAATTGAATTTTGCGGGTCCATTTGAAAATGTTCCAGGGGGTGGTACCCCCAAACGATGTCAAAATATTCGGCTCTTAAATATGTGCTGACATCAAAAGAAAGAATTGCCCTAGCTTGAACCAATCAAAACAATGATTTTTGGGGGACCATTATGGGGGTCCCCGGGGGGTGACACCCCCAAACTATGTTGAAATATTTGTCTCTTTAAATGTGTGCTGATATCAAAAAAAAACTATTGGTCTAGCTTGAGCCAATCAAAAAATGATTTTGGGGGGTTCTTAAAAGGGGTGGTACCCCCAAACCACGCCAAAGTATTTTTCTCCTAAATATCTTTTGATATCAAAGAAAATTGCCTCCCGAAATTAAGCTGTTCAAAAAATTGATATTTGGGTTGGGTCCCGGGAGGATGGTACCCCCAAACAATGTCCGTGTATTTGTCTCTTTATTATCTCCTGATATCAAAAAAGTACCACCCAAGCTTAAGCCGTCAAAAAAAGTTGATTTTGGGTAGTCCATTTGGGGGTTTCGGGGGGTTGGTCCCCCGACATTATGTCGAAATATTTTTGTTTTTTAAATTTCTACTGATAGCGACAAAAAACTAGCGCGTTAGCTTATGGTGTTAAGAAAGTGATTTTTGGAGCGTCTTCACATAGAATGAAACCTGTAATCCTCTGATCATATCTAGTGTCAAAACAAAAAATATTAAAAGCGATTTTGTCCTAATCGAAAGAAAAAATTAGTCTGCTAGATTCAATGTAATCTTGGTTTGATAAAAGCGATGGCCAGGTAGATAATTGAACCGAGGTCTTAGGTTCCACGTACTGGCACCTTTAACCGTTCGGCCACGGCAGCACGCGCGTAAGTGACTACCTCCAAAGAATGTCAAAATATTTTTGTCTTTAACAGTTCTACTGATAGCAGAAAAAAACTAGATGGGAGCTTGCTAAGTTGCAATCTCAGTGAAGGACTGACGCATGTTAAACAATGAGATTCTCCGAAAAAAACTTTCGCTTTCCTGTTAAGAAATTAGTGTGAAATATCTTCTGGGACACCAAAGGTGGTTTCGCATATTAAGCATTGTCAAAATTATATTTTATCGACAACATAGTGACAGATAATAAAAAAAATCCTATCCGAGCTTAAGTCGTTGAAACTACAGTATGTCAAAATATTTATCTCTTAAACATCTGCTGATATAGAAAACTAAACCCTTGTTTAAGCCGTTCAAAAAATTAATTTGGGGGTCCACGAAAGGTGGTCCCCTAAACTATGTCAAAATACTTGTCTGTTAAATATCTACTGATAACAAAAAAAACTGGCACCCTTGGTCAAGCCAATCAAAAAATTGATTTTTGAGGGGTCTATTTGGGGGCGTGCCAGGGGGGTTGGTACCCCCAAACTATGCCAAAATATTTGTCTCTAAAATATCTACTGTAATCAAAACAAACTGGCATCCTAAATTAGGTCAGTCAAAAAAGCAATTTTTGTGCGATTGTCACAAACAAAAAATTTTGAATGCCTGAGATATGATTATTTGCTGTATTTTATCGTGTTCGTGACTGATTTACTACTTTTGCCGCTTTTTTTTGATTTAGAATATTCGAGATATTCTAGATAATTCCTTTCTTGTACATTCCGCTATTTTCTGCAGTTATCAATGTTTGGGTTGTTTACGACTTTTAATTGCTATATTTAGACTTGAAGCTATGACGTCATAATTAGGTCGAAATCTGGTATCGTAAGCTCGCGTATTTTTTTCTATTGTGAATGAAAAACGACTACGACAAAAGCTATCGAATATCCCAGAAAGGATTTTTCTGGGATATTCGATAGCTTTTGTCGTAGTCGTTTTTCATTCATTATTCTAATATTTTAATATTCTAAGAGTGGGTGATTTTAGGTATTAGTTTCATAGGCAGTTAAGCCGAGTTTGTGTATCTGGGGTTGGCTGGTATAGCCGTTTAGTAAGAGGTGTGATTGGAGCGATTTTGCTCAGTGAGTTGGTTTGTGTTTCAATCTTAAATAAAAGTTTTAATTTAAGATTGGTGTGCTGCTTTCTGAGATTCAAGAAGCGAAAGAAACTATCAACTGCCATTTTCGATTCGTCAATTAACATCTCAGTCGTTCTCTAGTTTCAGCCGACGTGGGCAATTCTAGGAATTAAAGGTTGTACTCTAGCCAAGTATCAACAATCGCGACAGCGGTCCATTTGGGGGGGAACCTGGGGGGAGCTGGTACCCCCAAATTATGTCAAAATATTTGTCTGCTAGCTATCTGTTGATATCAAAAAAACTGGCCCCCTAGTTTGAGTCGTTCAAAAAATTGATGTTTGGGGATCCACTTTGAGAGGGTCCTCGGGGGGTTGCATCCCAAAATTATGTCAAAATATTTGTCTGTTTAGTATCGGTTGATATCAAAAAAAACTGGCGCCCTAGCTTGAGCTGTTCAAAAAAGTGATGTTTGGGGGGGTCCATTTTGGAGGGGTCTCCGAGGGGTGGCACCTCCAGACTATGTCAAAATATTTGTTTCTTAAATATTTTACTGATATCAAGAAACACTGGCACTCCAAATTAGGTCAATCAAAAAATTAGTTTTTGGGGGGTCCCCGGGGGGAGTGGATCCCCAAACTATGTCAAAAGATTCGTCTCTTGGATATGTACTGACATCAAAAAAACTAGTGCCCTAGCTTGAGCCTTTCCAAAAACTGATCTTTGAGGGTCTATTTGGGGGGTCCTCGAGGGAGGTGGTACCCCTATACCACATCAAAATATTTGTCTGTTTAATATCTACTGATTTCAAAAAACACTAGCACCTTAAATTAAGTCATTCAACATCAAAAAGTATCAAAAAGTAGCAACTTAGCTTAAGCCGTCAAAAAAATTGAGTTTTGGGAGTCCGTTTGAGGGTTTCGGGGGGTTGGTCCCCCCAAACTATGTCAAAATATTTTTGTCTTTTAAATTTCTACTGATAGCAACAAAAAACTAGTGCGTTAGCTTATGGAGTTAAGAAAGTGATTTTCGGGACGTCTTCACAGAGAATAAAACCTGATACCCTCCGATCATATCTAGCGTGAAACAAAAAATATTATAAACGATTTTGTGGTAATCGAAAAACAAATAATGTGCTCAGTAGCGTAGCCAGGGGGGGGGCTACAGCCCCCCCCCATTGGCATGTTGACCAAGATGCAGAAGGGGAAAAACACTACGTTTTTAACACTTTTGAGACTGTTTTATGCACTGGAGTGGACTAAATAGTGATGTAAAACATCTTCTGAAACATATGTTTAGGGCGGGGGGCTAATTTGTCATAAGTAAAACTAACAAATAAATGAAAACTTTGAAAAATGGTAAAAAACAAGCAATCAAGTTTGATCGCAAGAGCAAAAATGCTAAACGTAGGTGTCATCAACAAATATACTATAAACTAAGGAATAGGGGGAGGGGGGGGCTATTCAGTATTAGTTAATTAACAATCATTTCTCTCAAATCGCTTTTCATTAGCCCCCCCTAATTACTTTTCTCTATAAACTGTATACGAAATAGATTACTCCGCGTGAGTTTTATTGAACTATTCGAATTTTATAATTTACCAGCATCTAAACAAGAGAACTAACATTTTACCATTAGCCACCTCTCAAATAGCCCATTTATGCCACCAGTTTAATCTTGTTTGCATGGCCAATTTCCATGCCACGTTTTAACAGCATTATTTTTTAATCAAAATAGCCCTAAAATGAAGTTATTTTTGCAAAAAGATGCAAAATTTTCGGGCGCTGAGGGCTCCGCCCACAGACCCCCGTGCCTCCTGCGGCTGGGGGCTTTGCCCCCAAACTACCAGCCTCTGGCAGCTGGGGGTTCCGCCCCCAGACTCCAAAAACAGCCCCCCCATTGCGAATTTCTGGCTACGCGCCTAAATGTGCTAGATTCAATGTAATCTTGGTTTGATGAAAGCGATGACCAACCAGAGTATTAAACCCAGGTCTTAGGTGTAAGCACTGGCGCCTATAACCATTCGGCCACGGCAGCACACGAGTGTAGGTGACTACCTCCAAAGTACATCGAAGTATTCTTTTCTTTAAAATTTTTTGTGGTAGCAAAAAAACTAGCGCGCTAGCTTGAGTCTTAAAAAGCTGATTTTCGGGACGTCTTCACAGATAATGAAACCTGATACCCTTTGATCATATCTAGTGTCAAACAAAAAATATTATGAACGGTTTTGTCGTAATCGAAAAAAACAATAATACGCTAGATTCAAAATAATCTTGGATGGATAAAAGCAATTACCTACCAGAGTATTGAACCCAGACCTAAAGTCTAACCACTGGCGCCCATAGCAATTCGGCCACGGCATCACCCGAGCTTGACCGACTTAAATCACGTAATGAAGATCGCTGTCACAAGTTTGAAAAAAGAAATGTTGATTTTAAATCGTTTGTGGTTTGGGTAAAACCGATGTTCGACTAAGTATTTGAACCTAGCTCAGTTCATTCACGAGAATTTCATACCCTGGCGCCTTGAATCATTACGCCAGCTCAGCATATGAACCCAACTGACTAAAATCAATTGGCAAATTTAGCTTCCAAAAAGGTATTTTTGGGAAGGTTCATGTTGGGGGTTAGTACCCCCAAACTATGTAAAACATTGTTTTTTTAAATATCCACTGATATCCCAAAAAACTAGCTCCCTAGCTCAAGCCGTTCAAAATAATTGATTTTGGGGGGTCCATTTGAGAAGATTCCGGAGGGGAGTACTCAAAACTATGTCAAACATTTTGTCTCTTAAATACCTTTTGATGTAAAAAAACTGGAGCCTTAGCTTAAGTTCAACAGATTATATTTTGTGGGGTTTACGTGGGGATTTCCGGGGGTCTGGTAACCCCATATTATGTCCAAGAAAAGTGGAGTTTTAGCTTAAGCCGTTCAACGCAATGAAGTTTGGGAGTTTTGGGGGGAGGGAAACCCCAAGCTATGTCAATTTTTTGTCGCTTAAATACCTACTAATAGCAAAAAAAGCGAAGCCTTAGATTAAGTCGTCCAAAAATTGATTTTTGTGGGGTTCATTTGGGGATTTTCGGGGGGTGGCACTTTCAAAGTATGTCCAAGTTTTTTCAGTATTTTATAATATCAAATAAAAACTAAAACTCTAACAGAAGTTGTTGAAAAAATTGATATTTAAGGGGTCCGTTTGGGGAATCCTCGGGGGGGTGGTATCCCCAAACTCTGTCAAAATATTTGCCTCTGAAATATCTACTGATATCAAAAACACAGCCATCGTAAATTTGGTCGTGCAAAAATTTGATTTTTGGGGTCCGCCTTGGGAGAGTTTCCGGGGGGGTGGCACCCTCAAACTATGGCGAAATATTTGTCTGTTGTATCTGTTGATATCAAAAAATAAAACTGGCGCCCTAGTTTGAGCCAAACAAACAATTAATATTTGGAGGGTCCATTTTGGGTGGGTCCCAGGGGGTATTCCCAAATGATGTCAAAACATTTGTGTCTTAGATATGTGGTGATATTTAAAAAAACTAGTTCCCTAGCTTGAGCCAATCAAAAATTGATTTTCGGGGGTCTGTTTGGGGGGGTCCCCGGGAGGAAAGCACCCCCAAACTATCTCAAAGTATTTGTCTCCAAAATATCTACTGCTGATATCAAAAAACACTGGCACCGTAAATGAAGTCGTTCAAAGAATTGGTTGTGGGGGGATCTCCGAGGAGGCCACACTCCCGAAGCCCGTCAAAATATTTGTATCTTAAATATATACTGACAGCAAAAAACACTGGCACCCTAGCTTGAGCCATTCAAAAAATTGGTTTTTGGGGGTCCATTTGGAAGGGGCCTCAGCGGGGGGTACCCCCAAACTCTGTCAAACTATTTGCCTCTAAATATCTACTGATATGAAAATACACTGGCACCGTAAATTAGGTCGTTCAAGAAATTGTTATTTGGGGGGGTCTGTGTGGGGGGGTCCTTAAAAGGGGTTGGTACCCCCAAACTATATCGAAATGTTTGTCTGTTAAGCATGTGTTGATATCTAAAAAAAACTGGCACCATAGTTTGAGCCAATCAAAAAATTAGTTTTTGGGGGTCTATTTTGGGGGTCCTCGGTGGGTAACACCCCCAAACGATGTTAAAATATTCGTTTCTTAGAAATGTGTTGATATTAAAAAAAAACTATTGCCCTAGTCAGAGCAAATTAAAAATTGATTTTTGGGGGTTCCCGAGGGGGGTGGTACCCCCAAACCATGTCAAAGTATTTGTCTTTTAAATATCTCCTGATATCAAAAAAAACTGGCACCTTAAATTTGATTTTTGGGGGTCCATTTTGGTCCTCGAGGGGGTTGGTAACCCGAACCATGTTAAAATATTTTCCTCTTAAATATCTACTGACATCAAAAAACACTGGCACCTTAAATTAAGTCGTTCAAGAAATTGATTTTTGGGGGGCCCATTTTGTTCCCAAGGGGGGGGGGGCGGTACCCCCAAATTATGTCAAAATAGTTTTGTCCTAAAAATTTGTACGGACACCGAAAAAAGCAGCTCGCTTGCTTATGGTGTCAACAGGGAAATATCCCTGGGTGTTAAGAAAGTGCTTTTAGGGGCATCTTCACAGAGAATGAAACCTGATACCTTCTGATCAAACCTAGTGTCAAACAAAAAATATTGAAACCAATTTTGTCGTAATCGAAAAAAAATGCTAGATTCAGTATAATGTTGGTTTGATGAAAGCGATGACCAACCAGAGTACAGTTTTGAACCCAGGTCTTAGGTTTATGCACTGGCGCCTTTAACCATTAGGCCACGGCAGCACATGAACGTAGGTGACTACCTCCAAAGTACATCAAAATATTCTTGTCTTTAAAATTTTTAGTAATAGCAAAAAAACTAGCGCACTAGCTTGAGTTCTTTACAAGGCTGGTTTTTGGGACGTCTTCACAGAGAATGAAACCTGATACCCTCTGTTCATATCTAGCGTGAAACAAAAAATAGTATAAACGATTTTGTCGTAATCGAAAAAAACAATAATTTGCTAGAGTCAATATAATCTTGGTTTGATAAAAGTTTTGACCGACCAGAGTATTGATCCATGGTCTTAAATTTAAGCACTGGCGCCTGTAACCATTCGGCCACAGCGGCCCGTGCGGTTGCGTCATTAAAATCACTTAGAAATAAACTTCGCTGTCGTTTTGTTTTCTTTTTGTTTCGTTCCTCTTCGTCGTGGCCGCTATGTGTAGGCGACTTTCTTTGTCATGTGTAGACACGACAGGTTTGACAGCCAGGAGCGAAACCTATTTGTCAAACCTGTATGTAGGCGCAGCCTAAGCTGTCACAAGTTTAAGGTGCGTTTGCCCCAAACCAAGTGACGTAGCGCCTCCAAATTGCATTGACGCAAGTTCATGTACAGACTTATCATCTGTCCAAATTTCAAGTTTCTAGCCTTGGTGGTTTTTGAGTATTTGTCACCATAATGTGATTTGCTCAATAAATAAATAAATAATTAAATAAATAAATGAAGAAAAAAAAAGTGTCGGAATCTTCATGGTTTATTTTTGAGAGCTGAAAGAGCATGGCCAGACGCTTCTAAATTCGAAAGTTTTATTCTCCCAGTGCCATTAGTTTTCGAGCTAAAGCTGTTTAAACCTACAATTGGCATTTCAGTTTTTGGCTCGGAAACCCGTATCACATGACTGATTGTCCCCAAAATTTGCACTAAGAATAAATCGCATGTGCCCCAGCTAAAATCTAAATTTCTACTTTTAGCCGTTTCAAAGTTATAGCGTTTTTTTTTTTGCTTAAGAATACATAGTTTTTCACGGAAAAAAAACATAAAGACTTCCGACGCAAAGCGTCGCGGAAGTCCCAATAAAGAAAAAAAAGTGTCGAAATCGTCATGGTTTATTTTTGAGAGCTGAAAGTGCATGCCCAGACGCTTCTAAATTCGAAACTTTTATTCCCCTAGTGCGATTAGTTTTCGAGGGAGAGCTGTTTAAACCTAAAATTGGTATTTCATTTTTTGGCTGAAGACCCGTATCACATGACTGATTGCCCCCAAAATTTTCACTAAGAAGAATTAATATGTGCCCTTGCCAAGATCTAAAATTCAAGTTTGTACCTTTAGCCATTTCAAAGTTATAGCGTTTTTTCTTTTTGTTTACGAATTCGTAAAATATGCCGAAAAAACATAAGGACTTCTGACGCAAAGCGTCGCGGAAGTCCCAATAAATAAATAACGAAAAAAAGTATCGGAATTGTCATAATTTATTTTTTGGAGCTGAAACTGCGTGCCCAGACGCTTCTAAATTCAAAACTTTTATTTTCCTCGTGCGATTAGTTTTCGAGCTAGAGCTGTTTAAACCTTCGATTGGCGTTTCAGTTTTTGGCTCGGAAAACCGTAAATGTGACCAATGGCCTCCAAAATTTGCACGAAGAATGATTTATACGTACCCCCATCTAAATTCTAAAATTCAAGTTTGTACCTTTAGCCGATTCAAAGTTATAGCGTTTTCGACCTCTGTTGCCGAATTCGTAATTTTTCCCGGAAAAAACATGGGGACTTCCGACGCGAAGCGTCGCGGAAGTCCCAAACATCTCAAAAATCTGAAGCACTAGAAAAAAAAAGAGAGGCATTTCTGAACTCAGCTTTAAAAATCCAAACCGAGAGGCATTTAACCATTTTTGTTGAAAATCAATTTGCGTTGACCTGTCTTATCGTCGGTATTACTACATTATTCTTTTTTGGCTTGATTTTATTTTTTGAAAAGGTCTTACGTGAAAACGTCGCAATATTATTATTTAGCAATTATCTTAATATCTTATGCTGCAACATTTGTGTTTTGCTGCTGATATTTTTTATCTTTTATTCTAAATTTCAAAAATACTGTACACTGATTTTTTGATTTTCTTGAAAAGGGCCATAAAAAATGTGCCCAAAACGTTTGTAATAAAACACTGTCAAGTTGAAATGCTATTTAGACTGAAGCTTTTGTTTATACCCACTCTTTAGCTCAAAAAAATTGCTATAATGCCATGAGAATTATTTGTTGTGACTTTTGCAAGATTACAAAATCTGTTCTTTAAAATGCGAAATTAAAACACAGCACTGACTGGTTGAGAAAAAAGACAAGCATTTCGTGTTTTTTACAGCAGCAGCAAATCAACAGAGCAAGGACTAAAATTGAGTTTACACTAAAGGCGAAGCGAAGGTTTGCAACCTTCACAAGTAGTCGCTTACGTCACTTGCTCAAAAATAGGCCAACTACTCAACAACAATTTTGCCAATGAAGTTGAGCAACCGCTGGGCTAAGTTTGTTACTGGTTGAATTCTTTCCAAGTTGTCCATGACATCAAATTTTGGTTGCTTCGCGTCCAGTATAAACGCTCCTTGAATGAAACAAACAAAGGAAGGAGAAGTTAGAATAGTGCATACAGTATCCGAATAGGTATTTACAGCAGTAGAGTAGCCAGGGGGGGCTCGAGCCCCCCATTGGCCTGAAAAGTATGCAAAATGCCTCGTTTTTAGTGCTTTTGAGGCCGATTTTTGCTCCAAAAATGAAAATACCCCCCCCCAATGGGATTGGCGAGCAGAAGTTGTGAAGGACTTGCTGTTATTTGGACCAGAAAAAAGCTTCCAAAAAAGCCCTCCTCACTTTACGAATTCGTGGCTACGCGCCTGATTTACAGTATTTCATTTTTTTATTTATGTTTTATCCAGATTTGTAAAGGAGCCGACAAGTACAGGCTCGAACTCAAAAACATAAGCCCACACCCCAAAAGTGATTTGAAGCCAAAACCAGGCCCAAAATACGAAAGTTAATTTAGGTCTGAAAAATGAGTTCGGTTATTGCTCGCAAACGAAGTCGTCTTTTACTAAAGCAAAATTATTTTATTTTATCGTTTGCGTGCTATTTGGCCATCCCTAGGCTTCCGCACAAGGTAGCATTCAGGCCAGATAGCATGCAAATCATTAAATATCAAAGCTCTGGTCAGCAAACGTCAAAACATCACAACTAAATTATGATTGATATCATAGAACAAGCATTAAGTTGCTGGGTTTAAATAATCAAAATTAAGCATGCGAGAAGACGTCTTCTCAAGCTCAAGTGGTAAAGCAGTGGTCCGGTAATACAAAGGCTGCAGGTTCGTTTCCTGCTGGAAGACAACTTTTTCGCATTGCTTGTTTTTAAGTAGTCGCCGTTTTGGTGACTCTTCCCTGGGCTTCCGCACTGGTAGTCTTTAGGCTAGATAGCACCCAAACGATTAAATATTAAAGCTCTGGCCAGCAAACGTCAAAACATCACAACTAAATTATTTTAATTACGCTTTTATAGCTGCATTTAAAAGCTAAAGCACGAGGCAAGTGTAAAAATTAAGCCCAACATTTTGTCATTCTTAAAGCGGAACCCAACGTCCCTGCCCAACTTACAACAACTCTGGTTTTATCTATTTAATTCCACGATTAGTCTATCATAGGTTTCTGCTTCACGCAACCGATCTGGTTTTTGTTTACGTTAGTTACTCCGTTAATATAAGTGGGCCAAAAATTTCATTAAGTTTATCGATATGTTTGGTTCAAAAATTTGATCCATATAAGTAACTTGATATCAGTTCATCCAGTTAAATTTTTTGTTAGTTACGTTCGATAATTCACTTTCGTATTGCTTGTAAAACTCGTTTAATATTTCCAGTGACTTTTCTGGCATTTTTGAAGAGAGAGTTCCGTTGGAAGATTTTAATCTTGTACGTCGTTTAGCTCCACAGTCTTTAGATTTTCCAGATAAGAGCAAGCAGTAAAAGCCAGTGGCTTCGTTCATCACGAAGTTCTCTTTTCTTATCACTATCGGGATGTCCAAAAACTGTTGCACTTCTTCCAACACCTGCCAGGGTTCTAATGTAAGTAAATCGCCGTCCAATATCAGAATATCGCTTCTATTAGAACATTGTACCAATGTTGGAGGTGAAAATAGTAAATTCCTTTAAAAAATCGTCCCCAGTGACCATACAATATGGAGTCGTAAAATTTGTTGTCTTCGTTCTTGAGTTTTTCCAATCCTTGATTTGCAAGAAACTTTTTAAATTTTGCCAGTTCAACTTCAACCTATTCATCGAATGATTTGTATTCTTTCTGCAAAAAAATAATGCAAAGCATTTCGTAAAATGCGCTTTCAACAATTTTTTGCTTGCGCGTAATAAATCGAATTGTTTTTAAAGTACTAAAAAAGGAGGGATAACAGAGAACTGGCCCGGATTTCTGCTTCCACTTCTTTTTTATTGGTTTGATTTCATTTCGCTTTTAGTTCGATCCCCTAAAATGAGCAGATAACTACTAAACTTGAGAGTCATGCCACTTGCCTGATTTATTGCAAAGCTTAAGGTTTTCGGAGAATCTCTTCTTGATATAAAGTTAAGCTGCCGATTGTTAGTAATCATTTCAAATTCGATGATTCTATTGTTTGATGTTACATTGTACGGATGAAAATCACCAGCAAAAGAGCAAAGATGAAACTCCACCGTTTTAGTATTTATAGACTATAGCCACAAACTTATTGGGCACATACAAAACTAAATGTAATTTATACACTACATACAGTATAATCACTAACATCGATTTCACTTCAATGTGGCGTTATTTGTTAAATCTTAATCAGATAGATTAGAATTCTTGTTCATTCAATTCTGGTTCATTCTTATGTTGATCAATAAAAATTGATACTCAAGAGTTAAATTTCTATTGATACGGTTCAAAATTCACTTCAATTCAAGATTCAATTATTTATTATGTTCAAGAGTTAAGTCACATATATTGTCAACAAAAAGTTAAATAATAAAATATCATGTGACTGTTATTTTTTGGTTGCATAGAGTTCAAAACATTAATATTTTTAGCAGCGGACTTTTGGCTAAAAGTTAACCCTACTTTGCGCGAGGTGGCATTTTCTCCCCCTTTCCGCTTTTCGTGATAAATCTCTTCCGCAAAAAGATTTTTATTTTAAATCAACTTAACTTTAGAGTCAAATTTAATTACGAATTACTCCTGAAAAATTAGATTAGCTGAGGTAACTGGAAGTTCCTCAATTTTGAGGTTTTCCGAAATCACTCTCCGAAATCTGAGCATTTTTTGCTAAACTTTAACTAAAATGACGTCAAAAGACGTTTTTGTGACGTAACTATCTTGACTGAGGTATTTTATGACTCAGTATCAAAAATAAACCTATGAACAAGATTTGAACCGCCTGTGACGTCATCACAAAAATAGTGTCATTTAAAAAATATGGCCATGATGCCTTAATGATGACGTCATTAACTCAAAACGATTTTTTCTAAAAACTTTTGGTAAACTCCAACCTGTATGTCAAATTTGGTGCTCCATGACTTTTATTTAAAGAGTTAGATAGCAGGCGTTTTCGCCTCCCCCGGTGCAAAATGAGTTGGTCGAATAGCTCGTGTTAAAATGGGTTACACAAAGCTACTGAATAGTGTATGGGCAAAGCTATTTACGATTAAAAAAAAGATAGGCCTACATAATTTTAATACTAACCCATTCGGGGTTTGATAGAGATTCAGGTAGACTTAGATCGTGTCGGAAGTCAGAGAATACTCTCAAGGCAGGGTCGCAAAGCAGCAGAAGAAATTTAACGTTTTGATTTTCATCTGCATACGTTTGTTTAATTCTGGAAGGCACGATTCGACGAGTGAAATAAATTGGAGTCTTTTCTAACAAGAGCTGGCTACTTGTGCTCTGCGGAAATTTAGATCTAAAAACATGCAATACCGTTGATGACGTCAAGTCATTTGCAAAAAATAAATAAACCAAACGTTATGTACACTGCATACCGAGAAATATTGCATTCAGCAATTTTTTAACCATATTTAGAACGGGATAATTTGGCAACCAATTTTTGGGATTAAGGCGCATTGTAGCCACCCAATTAAGCAGAGAAAATTGCTCAGCGCCGAAAAGATCGAACGACAGCGAGTAAAATAATAACAGATCGAACGACAACAAACAAACAAACGTTGTTTGCCTCGTACAACTGCTGTTTCAAGAAAAATCACCTCTCATCAGCTAGGCTAGCTAGGTAGCCCTATCAACCCTCAATTGACTGCTGTGCTACATTTGAACAGCTTGCAACAACATTGGATTTATTGGAACCCACTTAACAATCGAAAACAACAAGAGATGGCGCTAGTGAGAAGCCGTCCTGGAGATGATTAACTAGTAGGCTGCCAAATCTGCACTAGAGCTTCTCCGTCGAATCATTTTTAAATTGTCTTATTAAATTCCTGCGTGTTTGTCCGATATAAGATCTACGTTATTGCGCATAAGCAGAGGTTGGATGCAGACATCAATTTCCGATAGCAAAAGTTGGGTGAACTATCACCAATTTAAGTCTATTACTTAGTTCTCCCTAGAACTATTTTTTGCTTACGCTTGCGTAAACTTAGAAAAATACCTTCGAAGTTTTCATCGTCAAGGGTATATCGTTAAGTTGGAGATAGTTTTCACAATTTTTGCTAACGGAAATTGGTTTCGCTTTAAAGATAAACAAATTCTAATCAAATCAAATCGTTTCTTATACTTGCTGTACATAGGCTGGTGTCGGCAGGGGGGGCCATGGGCTCCTTTAGATTTTCAAACATGAGTACTTAATGTTGCCTTGAGTCCTTGAAAAAGCCTTTGTAGTGATAGTGAAGTAATAGTAAATTTTTATATTTGGCACACTAGAGCAACGTCTAAAGCAAAAAAAAAAAAAAAAACACACTACCAAACCAGAAAAAGGAAACAGCGACAAAGCGATTTATGTTGAAACATGCGCAATTTCAAGTTTCATTAGTTACACACAAAGAGCAATGACAATGCATAGTCGCTGAATCTAAGGTAGCAATCACAAAATAGTTAAAAATAATGAAAAACAAGCAAATTTGCAATAAGCTATGTACAGTATGTTCAAGGAAATGAAAAGGGTAAGGTCGTTAGGATAGGGTATAGGCACAAGTGGGCACAAGTCCGTTAATCGTTAATCCGTCAATTAAGAAGCTAACTTTTTCCTTAACTCGTTAATCCGTTAAGAAGTTTTTTCATCTTAACGGACTAAATTTAGTACCGTTAAGTTCTGTTATAACAGCCTAAATTAACTTCCGTTAAGGTTTTTATCGTTAATATCTTGCACTATTCATTCATCGGACCGGTACAAACCAGTTTGCACTGGTAACACTTGTTGTGTATTAGCACGAGTTTTGTATAAGAAAGCGAAGAAAGGAGTTCTTTTTTGAAGCAAATAATAAGCTGCAGCTTCATAGGTCTATAAATTATTGCTGTTCACAATTTCCAAAGATTTTCCGATTGCAGCTTCCTTAGCGCATTAGACCTTACTTTTATCTTGAAATTAGATTAGACTGTAAAACACAACTTCCAAAACAGAAAAAGACCACCGCAGCAATAAATTTTTCCTTACAATCAGCTCAACTGCGTCAATACGTGTTTTTTTGAAGCTAGTGAATAAAAAGAAATCTGAATTACACGCAAAATGTTAACGAATTAACGGACTTTATTAACTTCCGTTACTTAAATCTGAAAATAACGGATTAACGTTAACGGAGGTGAGAAGTTTGTTAACGGACTAGTGATTAACGAAGCTGGCGTTTTGCATTAACTTGCACACCTATGGAATTATTAAGTAGTAGCAAACTTTCTTGATTGAGATGGTGTTGTATTCTTCTGACTACTGCAGTAGTGATTCTAATCTTTTGCAATAACAATTCCGTATAAGGCTTCCAAGACAGGTGGTCATGAACTATGATTGCCAGAAAAAGTAGAGAGTCCACCTTATTCAATGCTTTCCCACGTAGATACAATTTATTGCTCTCTGGTAGTGGGCAGTAGCGTAGCCAGGGGGGGCGGGGGGAACTATAGCCCCCCCCATTGGCTTGTGAAGTATGCAAAATCGCACCTTTTTTGTGGTTTTGAGGCCGATTTTTTGGAAAAATTGAAACTAGCCCCCCATTGGAAAACAACCCACCCTCAAACGTTTGAATTTCCGATTTCGGCCTAAAAGTCAGTCTCAAATTCGGTGAATACCTTTTTTTTTTTTTTTTTTGGGAGACTACCTGATTTTTGCCGGAAAAAACGTCTGAATTTCCGATTTCGGCCGAAAAACAGTCTCAAATTCGGTGAAGACCTTTTTTTTTTTTTTTGGAGACCACCTGATTTTGGGCGGAAAAAACCTTTGAACTTCCGAGCTTTCCGAAAAATTTCGTCTCAATTTTCGGACAAACCGTGTAAAAATGATTCAAGAACAATGAAAATTTGGGTCAAGGTCGTTGCACACTTCTCACTCTTTCAAAATAGCCCCCCCCTTTTCCAAATCCTGGCTACGCGCCTGGTAGTGGGGTGTTAGGAGTGCGAAATACGATATAGCTAGTTTCGTTAATATTTAGCAGGGTGGGACACCGCAAGCTTTTTTTAAATCAGCAGTCCGCAACTCCACAACCAAATTTCAATTTTCCTAATCCGCAACCACAAGTCCGCAATTGCACGTTTAAAAGCTTAGTCCGCCACCGCAAGTCCGCAACTTCGTAATTCTTGAAGTCCGCAATCGCAAGTCCGCAACTTTTACTTTTTATGAACCGAATGGAAGAGTTTTGTAATCAACCATGTCCCGAAGTGATCTGGTCAGAGTTGATTAGCAAACATTAATCAAAAGTTGTGACTCGGGGGAAACGTAGCAAGCGTATGGTGGATACATTCCACACAATAAAAGAAATTACACGCAATCGTTGATTGTAGTAAATGCACCACAGCATAATTTGTTGCAGATCTGCTTTTTCAGAATGGCAAACTTCAAAATTGCCCAGCCCCCTTTACTTTCAGGCCCAGTTCAAAACAGATTTAAATGCTTGTATTTTTGGTAAAAGTTTTGAGTAACTTGGCTAAGTGAATTGTTACCCCCAGCCCTCCTGGTTGTGCTACTACTTATAGCTGCCTAAACGGCAAGATAGCATAAGGCATAACCCCCAGCCGAACCCTTCAACTAGGGATTCGAAGATTAAGAATCATTGAAATACAGTAAGAAGCCATCAAATACCAAAGCACATTCCGTATTTCCCATAGGTGGGCACATTAATGCAAAACGTTAGCTTCATCAACCGTTAGTCCTTTAGCAAACTTCATACCTCCGTTAAAGTTAATTTGATATTTTTAGCGTTAATTAACGGAAGTTAATGAAGTCCGTTAAGGTGAGTTTACACAGTATCCGTTTTTTGTCCGTTTTCTTCCGTTTTTTTACGTTTTTGCTTTTCATTGAAAAAGTATGCGCTTTTTCATCCGCATTTTTGTAAGTCCGTATCCGCACTAAGCAGATTGTTACACATGGAAAAAATTTTGTTGGAAAATTTTGCGTATATGAACGATAATAGCGAATAGAGCTATACCCTTTCACAAAAAAATTTTTTTGGAAAACTTTTGTCCAGTATGTGACTGTCTGGTTTGTGCGGATATGGACTTATAAAAATGCGGATGAAAAATTGCATACTTTTTCAAGAAGAAGCAAAAACGTAAAAAAACGAACGAAAACGCAGGAAAAACGGATACTGTGTAAAACTACCTTTAATTCGTTAACATTTTGAGTGTAATTTACACTTCTTTTTATTCACTCACTTTTAGAACACGAGATGGCACTGATGAGCTGATTAAAAGGAAAAATTTATTGCTATGGTGATTCTTTTGTGCTTTGGAAGTTACATTTTGCAGTCTAATCTAATTTCAAGATAAAAATACGTAGGTTTATATGCATTAACGAAGCTGCGATCAAAAAATCTTTTAAAGTTGCGAACAGCGATAATTAATATACGTACGAGGCTGTAGCTTATTATTTGCCGCAGTATCGCAATTAAACTCATCTAAAATCTAATCCACTTTACACTTGCAGGATTAAAATTATATTTGCAGCATTTCTTATCGCGCCTGCTCATTAGATCCAGCGCTTGCTCTTGTTATCCTATAGCTCCTTTCTTCGTTTTTTCTTCTATAAAACTCGTGCTAATACACAACAGGTGTTACCAGTGCAAACTGGTTTGTGCCGGCACGATAAATGAATGGTGCAAGAAATTAACGATGAAAATCTTTTTCGTTGCCGTGCTTCCCCAAGCTTCCTAGCTAATTTCCACGGCTTAATAAAAATTCTTAAATATCTTACTACCCCCTCCTTCAAGAAAGTATTTTCCTGTCTCGCAAGCAATTTTTTAGTTGCGAGGCTCTAACAAAAGTAAGCTCGGGATTGTATTGTTGGCTTAATTATTCCTCAAAAAGTCTTAAAAGAATCGTTTTGCAGTTAAAGTGCGACGTTTTGATAGCAATAACTTTAGCCAAAATAGATTTAAAATTAAGGTATTTTAACAAACAAACTTTAAAATTTTTCTATAGGACTAAGGGCTGGTGGCTCTGCGGCTAGACTCTCAATCTCCCCACTACCCATTTCTGTTTCAAGTCTGGTGAACAACCTGCAAAGACTTCCCAGTACGCTATTACTTTTTCAAATTATTGTTTGGGTTCGAACCGGATTCGAGCCTGAACTAGTCGGTCCGTTTACAACTCTTTCATGCTTCTAAAACTACTGCAAATATATAACGAACCTATAAGTTTTACAATGAGTGAAGTTTAAACTCTTGTGATTTCGAAAAGTACTCAGCGGCAGTGGCCAGAGAGATTACCATAACCCAACAAACGTCACATGCAAAATCCATAGGTGGGCACAAGTCCGTTAATCGTTAATCCGTTAATAACGAAGCTAACTTTTTCATTAACTCGTTAATCCGTTAAGAAGTTTTTTCATGTTAACGGACTAAATTAACTTCCGTTAAGTTCTGTTAACGAACTATATTAACTTCCGTTAAGTTCTGTTAACTTCCGTTAAGGTTTTTATCGTTAATATCTTGCATCATTTATTCATCGGACCGGTACAAACCAGTTTGCATTGGTAACACTTGTTGCGTATTAGCACGAGCTTTATAGAAGAAAGCGAAGAAAGGAGTTCTTTTTTGAAGCAAATAATAAGCTGCAGCTTCATAGGTCTATTAATTATCGCTGTTTACAATTTCCAAAGATTTTCCGATTGCAGCTTCGTTGAGCATTTGAACTTGCTTTTATCTTGAAATTAGATTAGACTGTAAAATGCAACTTCCAAAACACAAAAAGACCACCATAGCAATAGATATTTCCTTACAATCAGCTCAACAGCGTCAATACGTGTTCTAGAAGCGAGTGAATAAAAAGAAATCTGAATTACACGCGAAATGTTAACGGATAAACGGACTTTATTAACTTCCGTTAATTAAAGCTGAAAATAACGGATTAACGTTAGCGGAGGTGTGAAGTTTGTTAACGGACTAGTGGTTAACGAAGCTAACGTTTTGCATTAACTTGCCCACCTATGGCAAAATCTAATATTTGAAACCAAGACAGTCTGTTTCCCCGCAATCGGGATCATCAGGGGTATTTGTCAAAAGTAAAGTAAAACAAATTTTATAATCAGAAACTAAAAATCAAAAAAAATGTTTGAAAACTCATCCTCTAAGTATAATTGATATTCATTCAATCGTACGAGCCAAATTGCCCGGAAAACATATAAATACAAAGCATCTCATTGTATTCAAAGTTATCTCAACGTACGCAGTGTCTTAAGTCGCACAACTCTGCAAACGAAAATTTGATTGATACCTGTAATAGTCTGTTCCTTTTTGATACTCTTCGTCTTTATCGAAGTAATGAACTTCCCTCCCAGAACACACCATCTTCGGATGGCGACACAAAAAATTGCGAAAAGCAGTGGTTGAACATTTTTTGTTACCAATCCCAATAACCTGCAAAGCAAATGTAAGGGTGATTCTGACTGGCAGTCTTCCAGACTGACAGAATCAATTTTTTTCCTTTTTCTGTCTGATTATTAAGCAAGAGCAGCGTTTTAACATACAAAGGAGTAATAAGCACGGATAAAAAACAGCAAGCAAAGATATTGTCGAGAGCGTGGTCAAAAGAATTTTCACAATTTATAAATTTTAAGACGAAACATTGTTTTCAATCACAGGGCCGTAGAGAGAGGGGACAATGGGGCATCTAATACCCAGAATCGAGATCTTTTAGAGGGCCTGTTCCTTCAATGGGGGCCCACTATGCTGAATACAGCTCCAAGATAAGGAGCTACATTACAGCCTAAGCAGTTGGGCGACAAGAGGACCTTTATTTTGGTCTTGACATAAATTTGGCAGAAATCACTGCTTACCTGAGGAAGACGTTTTTTGGGCCCTGAATCATCAATTTTGTTCTTGGTGATGTTTATAGCTTCTGTTTTTTTTAGGTCCTGCAACGACTCTAACTCCCCTGCTCGGGTTGGTTGTGGTATTTCCTTCAAAGGCTCTGGTTGCCCCGCTCTGGTTGATGACGACATTTCTTGCGATGAACTGCTGGTGGTGATGCTGATCCTTTTATCAAATATACGCATCTGAAAAACAAAAAAGAATATAAGTTGCTCAATAACATGTAGTTTAGAAACTGCTAGGATAATGTTTCCAGGAGAGATGCCCAGCAGTTCTCCTTCTCGCGACTAAATTTGTTTCAAATTTTGAAGGGTTGTTAGCGAATAAAATTCACTCAATTGTTCAAACTCAATGGTTTGAAATCAAACTCACTTTCATGTAAGAATTATCGCGCAAATATTGAAAGCTAGAGCGTTAGTTCTTTTAAGACAAAAAAATGTTAGGGTATAATGAGGCATATTCGCTGTCTTGACTGCTTGAAAAAGTTTTGAGTACCACAGATTTACAGAAACAGAGTTTTTTTAGCGGAATTTTATTCTAAGCTAAAGTGAAGAAACAAAGAATAATAGTATAAAGAATTAAAGATGGTTTTGTTTATAGTAGTTACTGTACTTGTTCAATGGTGGACAAATCTGCGATTTCTTCTGGAAACGTGGCTCCGTGCATTATCACTGTAAAATTAGGAATATCATGAAAACACAATAAAACAAATACAAGGATAAAACCAACAGCGAATACCGATTTATGCAGTCTCATCATGATAACAAAGATTTCTGAAATAAGCAAAATAACATTGACAGGGCCTAATCTTTGATTAATGTTTGTAAGAGTCTAGAGCTACCGCTGCTTGTAGAGAACTCACACTTGGGTACCGTACAATACATTATGCGGTCCAGTCAAACTTTGACAAAAAGTATGGTACAGAAATACTTTACTTACGGCAGTTTTCAACATATACGACGGTGCGAAAATACGGAATTATTTTCTGCGCGGTATTTTACTGCGCTCGTTTTGTGTTAAATCCGCTTAAGTATACGCCGAGTCAATACGGTCTTAAAAATGCATCAATTCTAGAAGCCTTTAAAGTCTTCAAATTATTTTCAGGTTCATCCTACCTATCGTAATAAAAATTGCATTGTTTTAGAATAAATGGGATATAGCTTAAACTTCCCTGAGTTTTCATTATATTCTTTAAAATTCTGCATGTTGTAATATTCAAGCTTAGAAACTTCCCCCAAAAAAAGACAATGTTTCCGATGAAAAAACAAAAAAAGAATTAAAGGAAAAATAAAAAGCTTCTAACTCTACTTGAAAATACTATTTATTTATTTATTTATTTATTTTTTTAATAAATACTAATTTTTTTTTTTTAATACTTTTTTTTTTAATGAAAAATAAAAAGGTTCTAACTCTACTTGAAAATACTAACAATAGATCTTTCTTTATACTCGTATCGAGTTTGCGGGCTCATCTCGCGTCAATGTGTCCCGGGCGTAACAGCTTCTTTCAAAGAAATGTCGCAGCGGTGACGAGCCGTTGACAACACTTTGTCCTATTCCACAGCTCAGAGATTTAAACCTATGACCTCTCGCTTCAGAAATAAACGCATTACCGCTCGACTAATCATTCACACATGTTTAGTCATCGACTAAAAATTAAAGAACAATATTGATCCCGACATTTTAATGTCAATGGGAATCGAGAATTAGTTGGCTTCTCAATCTTTGAGTCGGCAGCTATGCTGTTTTTACAGCGAATGATGGATAATTAACTTTCTGTCAAAGTTAGTGACTATAAAAGAAGTCAAAAAATAAATCAACTACCCCACGAGTTACACCACATATTACCATAGGTGGGCAAGTTAATGCAAAACGTTAGCTTCGTTAACCACTAGTCCGTTAACAAACTTCACACCTCCGTTAACGTTAATCCGTTATTTTCAGCTTTAATTAACGGAAGTTAATAAAGTCCGTTAATTCGTTAACATTTCGCGTGTAATTCAGATTTCTTTTTATTCACTCGCTTCTAGAACACGTATTGACGCTGTTGAGCTGATTGTAAGGAAATATCTATTGCTATGGTGGTCTTTTTGTGTTTTGGAAGTTGCATTTTACAGTCTAATCTAATTTCAAGATAAAAGCAAGTTCAAATGCTCAACGAAGCTGCAATCGGAAAATCTTTGGAAATTGTAAACAGCGATAATTAATAGACCTATGAAGCTGCAGCTTATTATTTGCTTCAAAAAAGAACTCCTTTCTTCGCTTTCTTCTATAAAGCTCGTGCTAATACGCAACAAGTGTTACCAATGCAAACTGGTTTGTACCGGTCCGATGAATAAATGATGCAAGATATTAACGATAAAAACCTTAACGGAAGTTAACAGAACTTAACGGAAGTTAATATAGTTCGTTAACAGAACTTAACGGAAGTTAATTTAGTCCGTTAACATGAAAAAACTTCTTAACGGATTAACGAGTTAATGAAAAAGTTAGCTTCGTTATTAACGGATTAACGATTAACGGACTTGTGCCCACCTAAGCATATTACACTTATGGTTTCATTACTCTGTCTCAAACAGATCGACTGAATCTTTGGCGGAGTTTTTTTACTCAACAATTGTTTATTTCTTTGTTTAAAGCTGCATTCACACGGGCGACTTTTTGCGACGCGAGTCAAAAATTTTTTCCGCATGAAAATCTCTCTCGCAAAGCGGTTACTCACACTAGCCAAGACTCGCGCTTGCCGCGATCGTGCCTGACAAGAATCCCAGCCGTGTAAGTAGCACCTGCGATTTGCGATGCCGATTATATTTTGAGCGACTCAATGCAAGAATCGTTCTCGCCCGCGATCACTTGCGTGAGGGCGCGGTTTCAACGTCTCGAAAGACCCAGAGTAACGCGCTCGGGTATACAGCAAATCGTGAGCAGTGGCGTACGCAAGATTTTTCAATGGGGGGGGGGGGGTCGAAAAGTGACATCAAAAATTTGTTCGCGATCTATACTTTGGCGAATAAAAAAGTTAGAGCAATGTAACAAGATGGAATCAAAGTCACATAGTGTGTAGTGCAAATAAAACTTTTCAAACAAAAAGCAATTAAGCATTAAGCATACATCTGTAGTTAACAGTATAAGGTTGCAACTGAACGATGAAAAAAAAATTGTTCAAAACGAATGCTCAGAAAACCCATATGTTTATAAATAGTGCAAAGTGTGGCAGGCGCGTAGCCAGAGATTTGCAATTGGGGGGCTGCGTTTGGGGTTCTGGGGGCTCCGCCCCCAGCGCTTGAAAATTTTGCATTTTTTTTTCAAAAATAACTTAATTTTCGGGCTATTTTGATAAAAATAATGCTTTTAAAACGTGGCATAGAAATTGGTAATGCAAACCTGATTAAACTGTTTGCATAAATGGGTTATGTAGAAGGTGGCTAATGGTAAAATTTTAGCTCTCTTGTTTATATGCTGGTAAATAATAAAGTCGTATAGTTCAAGAAAACTCACACAGAGTAATCTATTTCGTCTATCTTTATAGAGAAAAATAAATGGAGGGGGGGCTAACGGAAAAAATTTTGAGACAAGTGATTGGTAATTAATTAATACTAAGTAGCCCCCACCTCCCCTCTTCCTAAGTTTATAATATGTTTGTTGATGAAACCTATGTTTGACATTTTTACACTAGCGATCAAGTATGATTGTTTGTTTTTGGCCATTTTTCAAAGCTGTCATTGATTTGTGGGTTTTATTTTTGACAAAGTAGCAACCCCTAAATTTATGTTTCAAAAGATGCTTTAAATCACTTTTTAGTCGATTCTAGTGCAAAAACTAGTTTCAGAAGAGCTAAAAACGTGGTATTTTTCTTATTCTGCATTTTGGTTGACAGGCCAATGGGGAGGCTATAAACCCCCCCCCCCCATCCGCCTACGCTACTGAAAGTTACTCTGACTCGTAACACGACATTCCAGATTTTAAGTATTACACTTAGTCGCTTACAATGCTTCATCAAATAACAAAAAAATATTTACTATAACTAAATATTTCGTATTAATATGAGAGTGAAAAAGGAGCTTGTTGGTTTTGCGCAATAAGACAATATTTCGAATGATATACGTCGATATATCGGCCAATATAATTCGAATGATATACGGAAGATGGTTTAAATCCCCACCCCCCTGTTACGCCTTTGCGCATAAGTGAGCTATGCGGGCGGTGGCTAATGGTAACATTTCAGTCCTCCAATTTACAAGCCGGTAAATCATAAAATCATGTTTTGAAAAAACTCGCAAGCATTTATATTCTGTAGTTTATAGAGTGAGACAGTAGGGGAAGGGTGGAGGGGGGCAAACGAAACGATATTTGAGTGGATTAATAATTAACTAATACTGAAACCCCATCTCCATATTTTTGATGAAGCCAATGTTAAGCATGTTTTGCGGTTAAATTTGCTAGTTTTGGCAATTTTTTTAAGTTGTTACTGATTTATAAGTTATATCTTTGACAAATTACCCCCCTAAGAAACTCAGAATGTTTCAAAAGTTGCTGTAAATCATGTTGGAGTCCATGCCATTGCAAAAAAAAAGCTCAGAAGTGCTAAAAACGTGATATTTTTTTTATTGTGCGTTTTAGTCGACAGACCAATGGGGGGGGTTGAATCCCAACCCCCCCCTGCGTACGCCCTTCATCGTGAGCCATTTACGAGTCGCTTAGGCATAGCGCAATGCAGAAATGCTTTGCGAGTCGCTGGTTGCGATTATCCTAAATTTACTTCATAAAATGTTGTGTTTATATAGTACAAAACAGTCTGTATAGCTTTTACCGTATTTTATTGTGAATTCACTGTTATATTCACTTCATACTAATTTAAAATGCTGAAGGAATAATTTCCTTGTGGATACGGGCAGTGATCTAATGCAGATACGGCATTCAAGAGCTTACAAACTGAGCTGCGCAGCAGCAGAAATGACTATGTTTCATTTACATAAAATTATCCATTTAGAAACCTAAAAGATGGTCGTGTTAGCATTTAGTTCTGTGGACTTCGATTATTGAGCACATTATGAAGATATGTAAGTTTAAGTTCTATTTTGAACGTGTTTGATACTTTTAAAGATGGTCAGTACTGTTTTAATCGGATGAACGTCACAATTGAAGGAGTCATAATTATAAACACTTTTTTTTATAAAAACAAGTAAATTTTTAGATGAGACTGGCTGTTCTTAATTTTTAATGATTTTTCGGCATCATTTGCTACTAAATTTTATTGAAGAGGAAAGTGGCACAAATTCGTCCTGGTCTGGTAAAAAGTTGTTTAAGATATTTTGAAAAGGACACATTTACAAAGTTGTCTGAAAAAGGACACATTTTAAAGTCATTGGCCTTGGCCTCGAGCTCAAGTCCTTGGCCTTAGCCTCCAAGCCTGCAAGTCCTCGAAAATGTCCTGTCCTTGGCTCGAAGACTGTATTATTTTTTGATTGGTTGAAAAGGAACATAACGAAACAATAAATACTCTAAACTTGTAGCTGGTCGATTCTTTTCATTTCTTTATTATTTTAAAAAATAACACAATGTAATTGACAAGTCATAGTAAACCTCATTTTTAAATGGCATTAGGTCAAACCTCTAGTCGGAGAATGAGGAGGCAAAAGATAGTGTAGAATCATTTTTTTTATTTCTGCTAATACTGTACTTCCAATGTTGATGGTATAAACAACAAAGCGCTAAAACCATCCAGGGTCATAACAAGAGATCCTGGGGTCCAGACACAAACATTAGTCTCTTATATTAAATACGTTAGTATATCCCTGATATAATTAACAAAATGTGTCTTGAGAGCGCCAATACGGGGGCGAATATTACAAAGAATTTGTTTTGAGATATGAAAGAGCAATTCTATAATCACTGACAAGCAGTCTGGGCGCAAAGGCACATCCACTGCACGATTTTTGTGTTGAAAATCGCTGCTAAGAATTCCATGTAATACACTGCTGTATCAGAAAAAACGCTGCATGAAGATTTATTAAAAAAGCGACTGTGAAATTAGATATACAGTAATTATATTATTGTTTGAATGTCTGAAAAAATGCGCGCTGCACTTAAAAATTAATTTTTCACACGACGTCATGAAAATCAAAAGGCTCAGCTCCCGCAAAAAACTAGGACATTTTTAGAAAAAATAATGATTTATCAATTTTACGTTTCTACAATTTGAGCTCCTTTCGAAGGTGGACCCCCGGCGCAAATCGCAAATGTCTGCAATGCCTTCCTCCGCAATTACAACCCTGCTCGGATCTTCAGATTACTATTTGCAGTCAAATACCTTATGTTAAATTTTACAAAGTGTATTTTGGCGGCCGAAACGTCCTCGATCATTCGTTGATAGGCAGTAGGCATTAAATGCGCGAATATGGAGACACATCACGTGTACTGAAGCGCGAAAAAAAGATTTGCTTAAAATTAGGATTGTGAAAATGTGGGGAAACAAAAGTTTTTCTAACTTTAGTTGTGAAAAACTAAAGTTAGAAAGTAAGTTTTGCGGTTGTGAAAAAGTAAAGTAAGTTTTACGGTATTTTCTTTTTTCAAATTGCTTTGAAAATCTTGTTGTGTTAATCCTTTAGAAGATACTATAATCGCTATTTTCTGAAAAAAAATCACTAAAATTGTTCAACGGAGTCATTGGGACTTTGCCCTCTTCTCCAGAACACAGCCTTTTTTTTTCAAAGGATTTGAGCTAGTAAATATCGGGTACGGTTCCTCAATATTCGTTTTAAAAACATAAATTTACAGTATTTTGCAATGCTTTTAGATAAAATAATATCATGTTTGCTAAACGCTATGTAATATTTTAAAACTATGACAATTTTTTTAAAAAATTCTGTAAAAAGATGTCGTTTACCCAAACAAAAAGGTTGGTGCTGGAGAAATTTCAAAAAAGTGGGGATGTATAATTATTAATCAGAGGACGTTTGCACTGGAGTCCTAACTGAAGAAGTTAAGGCCTTAAAATTGACCATTTAGACGTTTAAATTTTAGTTATTCCATTCACGAGTAACAGCCTTAATTGTTTCATTGCCACGATACCGCTACGGAACATAATGAACATTGCTGCTAACGCGTAAAACTTCACAATAATATTTGTTATTTTTAAAAACTATTTTCGAATTATCATCAAAAACTTCACGAAATGCAATTATCGCATCTACTTTCGCGCTAAAAAATAATACAAGATTTGCCGACCATAATTACAAAAAATTGTGTCCTTAATTGGTCCTTAGCCTCGAGCATTCCTGTCCTTGGCCTCAAGAGGGTCCGTCCTAGGGCTACTATATGTCTTCTTTTAAGAGGATTTGTCCTCTTTTTCCGTTTAAAATTAATTTTCCTCCCAGGGCACCCAAAAAGTAGCTAAATGTCCTCTTTTCCGATGCTCAAAACTTAAAGGCGGGAATCGAAAACCAAACCAAGCAAAAACGATAATTTTCCGTCCACACTGTGGTCTCTAAAAAAAGGGTCATCAGTTTTTGCGCTGATATTGCCCTTCAAAAATGGTTTTCTCAAAAACAAATGGTCTTTAGTCAGTCCGGGTCCGGTACCTTTCGCGAATTTGATCGTTTCGGCTTTGTTTTACGGAACCGCCCTTTTTTTGGTCAATGAAAATATGGTATACCCCTAGTCCGTTCTCGCAAAGTCGGTCCTAGACCTTGGCCTCGAACGTTGGGTCCTCGACTCCACTTCTGCAGACTACTTACTGAAAATTGTTTCAACTACAGTAGAAAGCAAGTCGAGAAGTTTAAGTATCTTGGGGTTACATTCACGAGTGACTGAAGGCAAGACGAAGAACTGGATACACGAAGTGGAAAAGCTAGTGCAGTAATGCGAGCTTTGCACTATTTCGTTGTCATGAAACGTGAATTGTCAAAAAGAACAAAGCTCTCAGTTTTCAAAACACTTTTTGTCCTGATTTCCACCTACTGTATGGTCATGAATCGTGGGTAATGACCGAAAGAGTGCGATCACAAGTGCAAGCGTCCAAAATGAGGTTTTGACGAAGAATCGAAGGAGTTACACTATTTAACAAGGTGTGTAACTTTGAGATTCGAAAATCTCTAAACTTCGAGCCATTGCTTCTCCGAATTGAAAGATCTCAGCTTGATGGTTAGGCCATGTAAGCAAAATGTCTCAGAAAAGACTCCCCAAGCAAGCTTTACTTGCCAAAGCAAATGGGAGAAGACCAGTTGGACGACCTAGAACAAGATGGACCAATTACATTGAGAATTTTGGGTGGAATTGCTTAAGACTTTATCCAAGTAAAATGATAGATATGAAGGAAGACCGTGAGGTGTGGCGGCTTAATCTCGAGCTGCTGCCCCCGCAACCTTCAAGGAAAAGCGGTCAATGAGGAATGAAGAAGAAACAAGAAAACCAGCAAGCCAAGCTTTGAAATTTCTCACACGGTGTTAGTGAACCAGTGCAATAGCGACTCTTTCGCCGACTCGGTTTTGCGAGAATCACTGCCAGGCAGTCTCAATGGGTGACTTCTGCGAGTTGCAATCGTACGCGAGCATTGCGTTAAAATACCACCAGTGTGAGTAACTTAAGCGATTTGATTTTTTTTTTTTGCAGGAGGCGTCCGGCAATATCTCTCAGACAAAGTCTAAAGCGAATCTTGCGGAGTGTAACGGGCCTTCGCGATTTGAGAAAGAAAAAAGTCAAAACGTTGATTCTCGCAGCTGAAATTCGCCCGTGTGAATGCAGCTTCACACTTGCGACTGAGACAAAAGTATATTCTCTTCCTGGTCTTTTTGAAGAACTTGATGACAGCGATCTCCTATATTTGCGGGTAATCTCATTTATTATAGATGACTTATTCTTACTATAACCTTTTTGCTCCCCCTGTAAAAATAGTTTCTATCGTCCTTATTTGTTTTTGCTATCTGCCTGTTGTTTTAATTCACTGTTTTTTTTGTTTGTTTTGTTATTACAATTTCTGACTAATACAGTACTTGACACCAGGGTGTCGAACCGTTTCAAATAACGGTTCGGGTTCAGGTTTAGCTCCGGCTCAAAATATTTTAGCGGTTCAGGTTTGGTTTGGGTTCACTTGAGCATCATTTTCGAGGTTCAGGTTTGGTTCAGGTTCACTCAAGAAAAATATTACTGGTTCAGGTTCGGTTCGGGTTCATTGACTTAAAATTTAACTGTCGTTACTCGTTTCGTCCAGAAAAAAAAAAGGAGAAGTTGCTGATCCTGTTGAAGTAGACCGGTTTAGTGATGACATCACAATGCCCATTGTCTGGTTCTTTCTGCAGATCGTAGAAAAATTCGCCCATTTAAATCAATGGTAAAATTATTACATACACGCAACTTCAAACAACCACTGTAGGTTAGTGGGTGGCGTTTTTTGTTTGATTTTACTTTTATTTGAAGGGCCAAAGCTTCGTAATTCCATTTCAGGTTATTTCCGGGGTTAAAAGTCTATATAAATGCTTATTAAACTCATTTTAAAAACAGCACTTCTGCATCGTAAAATAGCGTTTTAACGTTTATTCAATGACATGTGATAATTCTGAGCAGAGTTGCGATTGGCATATAGGATAAAAGAGTAAAAAGATATTGTGCTTCGCACCAGGATGCGATCATACAAGCAAAAAGAGTAGTTGCAAATTCTACCGATTTCCTAAGAATAGCAATTTGGCTTCAAAATGGGAATCACGCTGCAGGTAAGCTTGTTTTATAATAAAAACTAATCACTATATGAAGTCAAGTTTTTCGATAGAAGATTAGGAGAATTTCAAGCAATATTATTTATGCTCACTTTTTTTGTTCCTCTGCAGGAACAATGGTCTAAAGCACTGTGGCTAGCTAAGAGCCAGGTTTTTCGATGGAGGAGGAGTTGGGAAAGTTGACCCTAACCCTGACGAAAAGGAAAACTGTTAAGTTTTCTAATTTTATTTATTGGGCACACTTTTTGCAGGTTTTTTGACTAGTCTCAATTTCTGCCAAAAGCCCTGCACAAAGGACGTGCAGGGAGCGCCAGAAGTCCAGGTCCAAAGCTGGAGCGCCAGGAGTCCAGGTCCGAAACCGGAGCGCCTCGCTACCCTAGTAATGATCTTTTTTGTGTAAGTTTTAGTCCCTTTTTTGGCAAAGACACTTTTGCTTTAACAAGTGGTTTAAAAAAAAACTTTAAATACTGTCGCAGTGATGACCTGTAACCATCATATCTGAAGTACGACCTAGGTATTCTACAGTAGAGGTAGATCCCTGCCGGTAATATTTTCATTTTTGAGAATAGGGCAACTAGGTTGGGTTGTTCGTGGAGTGCCCGCTAAAACATCAATCCTGCCCAGTGGTGCACCCAGAATTTTCAAAGAGGGGAGGAGAAAATTTTTCAAAAAAGGAATACTTTCGCTGCCAAATTTTTGGCCTTTTTTACTGAAAATAGGGGTTTCCACGCTATTTTCAGACAAAAATTAGCTAACTTCGTTCTCGTTTGCTAATATATTGTCAAATAAACCGATCTAATGGCTTTTTTGGCGTCGCATTCGCCCCGCTTTCAAAAATTTTGGATACGTTTGTTTAAAAATGGTGACTTTAATTGACATCTTCGTCCAAAATTTCACAATATTTTTTTTCGGTTTTACTTAGGCATCTTTTGGTTTTACTTAGGCGTTTTGTGCTGCCTCGTGGCGGAGTGTAATTTAAGGAAGAAATAATTATTATAATAGCAATTTTTTGTCTAAAAAGCCCTTTTCTCTACTAAATATCGTAAGTGACATTACTATGGGACTGGATGTAGGTGGATTTAGCTCTCCTAGACCTTACCCCTGCAAGCCCTGCCGCGCTTACCGTATACGCTTGCATATGCGACTTTAATTTTGCATTCACAAAATACTACAAAATCATTTACTTTGCTTTGACCTTTCTACACTATGAGCTGTTAATTAAGAGCTGTAGCCTTCATTCATTTCTAAAATTGTTGTTGACCTTTTTTTTGGTGTTAGATTGTTCTTGACTTCACATTTCGCTATGTTTATGATTGTTTAGCTATTGATTTTCTGTACAGTATATCCTCTGAAGTTGTCTAGAAACGCTATTCTATGTCATAATAGTATCCTTTTTAAAATGAGTTTAATACGCATTTATATAGACTTTTAACCCCGGAAATAACCTGAAATGGAATTACGAAGCTTTGGCCCTTCAAATAAAAGTAAAATCAAACAAAAAACGCCATCCACTAACCTACAGTGGTTGTTTGAAGTTGCGTGTATGTAATAATTTTACCATTGATTTAAATGGGCGAATTTTACAACGATCTGCAGTAAGAACCAGACAATGGGCATTGCGACGCGCCACTAAACCGGCGTGTACCAGCGCCAGCGGCATCCGGATATGGAAAAATATATTCTTACTTTTGTTAGGGGTTCAGGTTCGGTTTGGGTTCACTTGAGCACAATTTTGAGGGTTCAGGTTTGGTTCAGGTTCACTGAAGTAAAATTTTGCTGGTTCAGGTTCGGTTTGGGTTCACCAAAATGAAACGGTTCATTCGGGTTTACGGTTCGGGTTCAGGTTCGGTTCGACACCCTGCTTGACACTTTGGTAGAGTCCCTGGTGGTAAACTTTAGTGCAAAACCTGATGAACTCGGTAATGTTTTACTAGAACTTGAATTTCCTAACACAATAAATGTGGGCAATTAATTGCTTGCTCGTGAATTCCAGTTGTTTTCACAGCAAGAAAACTAAAGCCGTTACCCTTTAAATTGAGTATCACGGGACTCTGCCGAATTGATCTGAGATAGACATCATCAATAATGCATAGAGTATAGACACAAATTTAGTTCCTCTCATGAAAAATTAGTATACATTTGACAGAGATATCGGAGAGGTCATAAGTTACGGTACATTTGTACCAGCTAATTATTTAGACGCAATGTGGATGGTGCGACTAACTATTGCTGTATATTTTATATAATTATTTTAATGCGTTTGTATCGATTACAAAATATAGTTACTATCTTGATATTATGACCAGCTGCGGCTTGAAAGGGTTTCCGGACCCGGTGAAGTTTCATTTCAGGATGTTTTTTCCTCACCATGATCCGTTGAGCTAAAGGTAGTTTTGGGCCGATTGTGCTACCCATTGACCACCTACGTAACTGTGCCTGGCCTCGCACTGGTCATTGTCCCATCTCTTTTCTCTTTATCAAATAGTTCGAACAAATACTCCAACCGTTAAATTTACTTACATCTTGTGTGCCTGCGTGTATGTTGATGAGTGTGATTGATTGGGCCTACATTGTACATAAAACTGATGTGACAGATGTAGCAACCATACAAATAAAAAATAATCGCTTTTTTGTCTTCAATATCCTCTGCATGTCTTAACGCCTGACGTTGCGTCGCTACTTCCTTTTCCTGACTCAATGTGTTATTATTGTGTTAGGTCTACTGTGCATTCGCTATTGTTGTGGTGGTCAAGAATAAAAAGAATGAATGAATGGAATTATAGATTTTTGCAACAATCAATTAAAATAACTTTGTCAGAAATTACCAAAAGTAAAAAATAATTTATAATATGTTGGTTTGAAACAAATATTAGAAATATCAACAAATTTATCTGTTTCGCTGGTTTGTTAAAGAGATACTGGTCGAAATTGGTTTTATAGAACAAATGAGAAGTATTTGAGGTAATAAAGAGGTGCCCCAAACCTTTTTTCACAATTCCTCTTATTTGCGAAAACACGATTTATTCCGTTTGCCTACGTATACTTTTGGCAATTCTACGTTTCGAAATTTTGTGACATCGCAAAAGGCGTAATGTTGATCAGTACTGGTAGTCTAGGTCTACAAGTACCACTATTAGTAGCCAATTTTTTAGATTTGGTTTGGCTTCTCATTGCTCTACTTGTTGGTAAGTTATGGGTATTAGATTAGGCTTACAGTACTGTCTTCTTTCTTTGCGCTAGTTAAAGTATAATGTCCATTTCAGCATATTTTGTTATTTAATTGCTGGTACAATAACTTAGCTTAGTGAAAAAGAGTTGGCAAGACTAGGACTAGTAGACCAGGATGGTGTTGATTTAGGGCTGCTATATATAGTAGGCAATCGCTTAAAGTGTGCGAGAAATTTTGCAAAATTATTAGCCTTTAGTTATGTCATAAAATTGTGAAATGCAGGGTTGCCAATGGTGCGGAGTCAAATCAATTAAATCGTATTTTTGCGAATAGGGGGAATTGTGTAAAAAGGCTTGTGGCACTTCTTTGGTTGTTCTCATTTCTTCAATAATACCGATTTCGAGCACTGTCGCTTTAAATTTTGTTCAAAACACGTTAAATCACGAAATCCTGATCTGGTATGGGCCTCTGCTTCACTGTTCTTTTAATTCACTCTTCCAAGGATTGACTTTTAAAAGAATCTTTTTCCTATCTGTTTTTCCTTTCTCCTGTACTTTGTGCCTAGCTGCAGAACAACTCACTTTCGTTTTCTTAAATAACTCCGCCGTATAAGATGTACTGTATAATAGTTAGATATGAAAAATGCTTCGGCATATCTATCGTCTCTGAAAAAATCTACAATCTTGTAGGAGCGGAAATAATACATTGATGCATTGTAAAATACATTGAAGCTGAGAGCTAATAATAATACATTGAAGCATTATAATACATTGTAATAATACATTGAAGCTGAGGGCTGCCGATGAGAGCTAAAAGCTCGAAACAGCGCTGTCCAGCCCTGTGCATCTTATGACTTGATGCATTGTATTATTGTCAAGCATTGATATTTTCTACAAGATCTTTTGCGATGCTAGGAAATAATCTTAAGCTTTAGCTGAAAGCTTGTTTTTAAAGAGCAGTACAAACATAAATTCAGAACGAAAGAGACAATTTTTAAACACAGCTATATCCACGAACTTGCGGAATTTGCTACGGTAGGGAACCTAACCTTTGCCCAAGCAAATTGAGTCCGATTCTTTACCACTGTGGCATCGGGAAGTGTGCTATTAGCTGAAATGTTAAAAAAGCAAAACAGGACAAACATAAAATTCGAACAGAACACAATACGTTTTCCTTAACTCGAGTATTTTTCGAACACGGCAGAAACTTGACTTGGCCATCGGCAAGTGCTATATTTGAAACTTTTTTGTTGAGTAAATTTTAAAGTAGAAAAATACAAAAACACAACTGTACAAAACAAAAATAAAGATCGTTTTAAGATTAAGTCACAAAAGAAAATTGGTAGACCCGAAACAATTCTCAAAACATCTCTCGTTAAAGTATCGATATCAAAGAACTTCAATTGGAATAAGCTCATTTTCTAAAATGAATCCAAATTAGTCTTATGTTCCCTCAGTAGCAGTACACGCTGTAGCTTTTAAAGGCTACCTAGAAATAACGATTGGGCCGCTTTTATAGGGCAAGATATATGCTTTTATCGGGCAAGATATATGCTTTGTTTTTAAAACAGTTTTAAATGAGTGCGATGCTTAAATCTGCTCAAATATAAGAAAAACTAAGAAAAATGTCAGCATTGACATGAACTAAAATTAAAAACACCGGCCGAATTAAAAAATATATCCTTACAATTATTAACCAAATTAATCGCATTAACATACAATGACATGTCTGTTATTTGTTATTACCGGTATTATTTTTTACATTTTAACATAAAAAAACTCAGCGTCAGTAGTGAAAAATCGCTAAGCTGTACAAGTGTACATGAACTCTTTTTGTCGGCAGACGGCGGGGTGAGAAGTTTTGATTCAGGGTGTCTTCGAGCGCATATTGGTGTTCATTGGTTGATGGCGCTGCGGTAGGGAATCGGACTCAAACTTGCAAGAGTGACGGTTCGATTCCCTACCATTTCGAATTCTGCAAGAGGGTGTAAATACCTGTCTCTAAAAATTGTCTTGTGTTACTTATGAATTTATGCTCATCTTGTTTTTTTGTTTTGAAGAACAGATAGGCGGAAAAAAGAGCGGCCTTGGGCAAGAGTAGATAATCTACTGTCATCATAGTGTTGAACACAGACAGGATTTTCTAAAAGATGAAGTCAAATGGCTGAATCAGAATTATGATGACAGAAGATAATATGATGACAGTAAATTCTCTATTCGTATGCCCAAGGCCACTCCCCCTTCTCCTATCTACTCTTGAAGCCACTTTCATCAGAGCTTCTTACCACACCCTCTGCCGACATAAAGAAATTGTGCACAGCTTAAAAGTTGTGCTCTAACGACACTTTCTCATTTTCTTTTTGCAGCCAATCACGGCTCGGCTTTTTTTCTATAAATAGCTGCTCCTTTTCCTGTGCTCTCTATTCTGGCGATTCTTCTTGACAAGTGTCAGACAAAAAGCTGCTTCGAAGACATAATGATGTTAATTAGAGCAATTCTCAAGTTTTGTACCACCAACAAACTTGTAAAAAAACACAAGACAAAAATAAAAATAAAATTTTAAAATTACGTCATACTTAACAAAACAACATTAATTAAAGAAAAAATCTTCAATTGAAATAGAAGTATTTTCGAAAATGAAAGGTCAAAGTATTCTTATACCTTGCTTTTATACATCCAAAAAATTTTAAGCATATTAATTGCATTAAAAACAGGGACATGTCCGGGTTCGTTTGCTCATTCCTTCAAGAAAACGACATCTACCGGACGTAAATTTTTGAACATCAAAATCGTATTGTTTCTGAAAAGGCATGTTGCAAGTTTTCATTAACTTTAAAAGATTTTTTTTCGATCACCTTAATTTTTATTTGATTTTTGAAAAATTCCATTCTTAAGATAGTTTTCTGTGGTCAAATAATTCTGTTTGGTTGCTTTTTTTGTTGTTGTTTCAAGAAATGCATTTGGTAGGTCAGGCGTTTAGCCAGAAATTCACAATGGGGGGGGGCTGTTTTGGGGGTCTGGAGGGGAGCCCCCAGCGCTCGAAAATTTTGCATTTTTTTGCAAAAATAACTTAATTTCAGAGCATTTTAATAACAAATAATGCTTTTAAAACGTGGCATGAAAATTGGCAACGCAACATAATTCAACTGGTTGCATTAATGGGCTATGTGGGAAGTGGCTAATGATAACATTGCAGTTCTCTTGTTTACATGCTGGTAAATCATAAAATCCTATTATTCAATAAAACTCACCCGGAGTAATCTATCTCGTCTATATTTTATAAAGAAAACTACTAGGGGGGGGGGGCTAATGGAAAGATATTTAAGACAATTGGTAATTAACTAACACTGAATAGCCCCCCTCCTTATTCCTGAGTTTATAATATATTTGTTGATAAAACCTATGTTTGGCGTTTCTACACTACCGATCAAGTTTGATTGTTTATTTTTGGGCATTTTTTAAAGTTTTCATTGATTTGTGACTTTAATTTTTGACAAATTAGCCCCCCCCCTCTGAATATATGTTTTAAAAGATGCTTTAAATCACTTTTCAGTCAATTTCAGCACAAAAAACAGTCTCAAAAGAGCTAAAAACGTGGTATTTTTCTAATTCTGCATTTAGGTTGACAGGCTATAGCCCCCCATGGCTACGCTACTGTGTTAGGTGTTCATTATGTATTTAAGGTTGTTTTTGTTAAAAAAATAAATACCTATTTGACGGCATGTAGGACGCACTTTTTTTCCCAAAATTTCGGCTCAAAAAATCGCCCTGCGTCTTACATGGCGTAGATAAAGTTCGTTTTTTTTTTCTGAATCTTGACCTGCTAAAATGGGGTACGTCTTACATGCCTGTACGTCCTATATGCAGTCAAATACGGTACAAAATAAATAGATGGGAATTATACGCATAACAGTACTTTGAGCAACCCCTTTGGCTCTTTTGTTAATCCTTAAAGTAACATTTTACAATAATTCTATACATACCGGTACTTATTTAGTTTATTATTGCTCTAGTACTAACTGTGCAGTGTAAACTTATTGTATCGTGCTCCAAAATATAACTTTACCATTTGTTAATAGCAGGCGCGTAGCCAATAATTCGCAATGGGGGGGGCTGTGTTGGGGGTCTTTAGGCGGAGCCCCCAGCGCTCAAAAATTTTGCATTTTTTTGCAAAAATAACTTAATTTTAGAGCTATTTCGATAAAAAAATAATGCTTTTAAAACGTGGCATAGAAATTGGCAGTGTAAACATTATTAAACAGATTGTATAAATGGGCTATTTTGGAGGTAGCTAATGGTAAAACTGTAGTTCTCTTATTTAGATGCTGGTAAATTATAAACTCGTATAGTTCAATAAAACTTACTTGGATTTATGTACAGTATTTCATCTACAGTTTATGCAGAAAAATAATTGAGGGGGGGCTAATGAAAAGAGATTTGACAGGAATGATTGGTAATTAACTAATACTGAACCCCCCCCCTTATTTCTAAGTTTATAGTATATTTGTTGATGACACCTATGTTTAGCATTTTCACTCTAGCGATCAAATTTGATTGCTTGTTTTTCGCCATTTGCAAAGCTTTCATTTATTTGTGAGTTGTATTTTCGACGAATTAGCTCCCCTCTGAATATATGCTTAAAAACATGTTTTAAATCACTATTTAGTCCATTCTAGTGCATACAACAGTCTCAAAAGTGCTAAAAACGTGTTTTTGTCTTATTCTGCATTTGGGTCAACATGCCAATGGGGGGGGGGCTGTAGCCCCCCCTGGCTACGCTACTGGTTAAAAGTATCGGTACGTTTACTTTCATTGCCCAGTGGCGGTATCCGCGGTAGCTTTAAAAGACCAGCTGCAAATAGCGGTTGTGTTGCTACTTTTTATCGGGCTAAGTCCATACTTTGTTTATAAAACAGTTTTAAATTAGCACGATGCTTAAAAATCAATATGCTCAAAATCTAAGAACAACTGAGAAAAATGTCAGCAATGGCATCAACAAAAATTAAAAACACGAGCCAATTTTAAAAATCAGCAAATCAATTTTGCTTGAAAGTGCCGCATCATAAAGAAACAACCAAATTTTTACAATCATGGCCAGTGAACGCTATTAATTACAAGTACTGTTTGTTCTTGTTTGCAATTGACAAAACGTTCACAGAGCAACTTTTCACCAAACAAGAATAAATTTATGTCATTTTATTCCAGAATAAAATTCAACAATGAATGAGGCTAAAAACTCATTAAAAGTCAAGCAACCAGCTTCAATCCAAAATTTATTGCTGGTTCTCATTAAAAAAAAAGTGTAGTGTTTGTTTGGAAAAATATTTGTTGCGCAGCGTATTTGGCCCGTCTTCTTCTACAATCTTCAACCTCTTTTAACCCGATAAAATTTGCCCATCTATTGTATCTTTATGAAACCTCTTGAGTACAGGGCCAGATTTACCACATGGCACTTTGGAACAGTGCCTGGGGTCCCGCTCTCAACATCACAATCAAAACGTTCTGCAATTCCTTTATTAAGTAATAAGTTAGATAAGCTTGGCGATAACAAAAGGTAAACTTTATTTCATTTGCAGCAATTGACAATTTTTATACAGCAGACAATCAGAAATTTTGTTGGTTCGCCATGAAAATAGAGAAAGAAAAAACATTAAGAGTGGTACGCGAGTAACGTGAATCAAGGAAAGATAGCACGAAGATGAATGCAGTAGCCTAGTTGTATCAATAAACAGTAGCTGTTGAGCTACTAATCAAATTTAGTTGAAGAGTCGATAGCGGATTGGCCTAGTCGTTTGTGATTCTGTGAGTTCGCTTCAGCTACCTAATGTAAGTAAAACCATAAAACAGAAACCAAAGACTCAAATTAAAACAGGCAGAGTTGATCAAGTCGGGAAGACACTTTTTTATTCTTCAGTCAAGTTGGCAAGCCAGAGTTGTAAGTCGGGCCGGGTTTGGGCTTAAAGTTAACAAAAATTTCGGACTTAATTCGGGCCTAAGACATACTTTTTGTCTTAGGTGCACAAAAGTATAATCAAAATACCTCGGCAACATTGCTAAATTTTTTAGTCCTAACTTAACTTTTGGGTTTTTTCGGGAATTATTTGGGGTTCAAATTAGTTTTTGGGTTCGTGCTTATATTTTAGTACCAAAAGAAGCGTTTTAGTAGGCTATCTAGCACTACTAGCACCATTTTGAGAACTGTTACGTCATAAATTAGGTATCATGAGTCCTGGTAAACGAAGTCGCAGTAGAACAAGCAAAAGCCTAACCCAAAGCAAAGAAGTAAATTCTAAATATGTTACCGAAAAGATAAATGAGGCCATCAATGAGTTGAAAAAGGTCTACGATGCAGAAATAAACGCATTGAAAGCTGAGTTGGTTGCGGTTAAGGAAAGTCAGTCGTTTATTTGTGAGAAGTACGATTTTCTGAAGGAAAGCTATGATAAACTTTTGAAGGAAAACAAAGAGCTAAAATCGCAATCAAAAGAACTGAAAAGCCAAAGCGAGAGCGAGGTGGAAAAGTTAGATCGCTTAGAACAATACGGACGTAGGCAGAATCTAGAAATAGTAGGGATTCCTGTACAGGATGGGGAAAATACAAATGCTATAGTCATCGAGGTGGCTAAGCTGCTTGATGTCAGTTTAACCCCAGAGCAAATATCAACGTCGCATCGCCTGCCAACCAAGAATCCAGAAAATCGAAGCCCACCAATCATTGCACGCTTTACGAACCGTGATGTGCGTAACCAAATCTATGCAAACCGAAAAGCAACTAGAACGGCAAGCTTGGTCAATTTCTCTGTACCAGGAACTGAAAAGATCTACGTGAACGAAAATCTTACAAGACCGCGCAAAAAACTATTTTGGCTAACAAAACAAAAGGCAAAAAAGATTGGATTTAAGTACTTCTGGACAACGAACGGAAACATCTTCGTGAAACAAACTGATCAAGCAGAAGTCATTGCGATTAAAAACGAAAAGGATTTGGATTTAATGGTGAATGAAGACACTGCCAATAATAGTTAGTAGCCTAACTTACAATAGGCTACATATTGTTGTACAAATAATGGTAAAATGAATGCATTAAAAATGACTTCCCAAAATGATCTTGACCCTTATAATTTAAATAAGGGATACAGTAATAAAGATGACAGCCACTCGAGCTGTTCAGAACCAAGCTGTATGAATACATACCAGCGAAGTCACTCTACTGCATCAATTTCTACCATTACAAATGAATGTAATGTTGATGACGCGTTTTGTTTACAAAATGAAGGTGATAAATTTCACACTCTTTGTTCTTCTACTGAACCATACCTCTGCCAAAATTGTTACAGTGAATTGTTTCCTTTTCAAACCCTAGATGATAAGCAATTGTTAAATGAAATGAGAAATGATGGCAAACTAAACTTTGATAATAATCACACAAATAATTCGTTTTTCCCAGCTAAATGCTTACAGGTAGACAACAAGATAAAAAGCTTACTAAATGATTTAAATTCTGGTTTGGTTGACTCAAAATACTGTTCACAGGCCGAAGCCAATATTATTAACAAAAAGTGTAAATTTTCTTTGCTTTGCGTGAATATAAGAAGCTTAAATGCAAATTTTGATAAATTGAATGAACTTTTAACAAATTATGATATCTTATTTGATATCATTGCTATAAGTGAAACCAAACTTAAATTGTTACAGGTATACAATGCAAAGTTAAATGGGTACCATTTTTACCACAAAGGCACAACTACAAAATGGGGAGGAGTAGGATTTTTTATTAAGGAGTCTTTATCAATTTCAATTTGCAAGGAGTTTGATTTAAACATTCCTAATTGTGAAGACATGTGGATTCAACTAGATTTAGGGAATAACAAAAAATGTATAGTGGGAGTAATTTACAGACACCCTAAACAGAAATTATCAGAGTTTTGCAAGAGTTTTGAATCAACCATTGAAAAAATGAATAGTAGAAAATTGATGTATTATATCGGAGGAGACTTCAACGCAGATTTGTTGAAAAGTAACTATGATATCAATATTAAAGATTTCATGAATTTAACATATAGCTTAGGCTGCATTCCCTTAATTACACACCCGACAAGAATAACCACTACAAGCTCAACTCTTTTAGATCATGTTTATACAAACAATGTAGTGGGTGAACACAAAAGTTTTATTCTGGTGGAAGATATAAGTTATCACCTGCCAGTAATGGTGTGTTCTAATTTAAGCCTGCCCAAGAGTGAAAAATCAACTGTCACCCTAATTCGTGATACAAAAAATTTTGAAGTAGAAAAATTTCTAGACAAATTAACTGAAGGAATGCAGCTATTAGGTGATATCAAAGAGGAATGCATTGACAACTACACTGAAAAGTTTATTGACATTTTTCATGAGACATTAAACATACATGCACCATTACGAAAACAAACCAAAAAGGAAACAAAACTAAAAAGCAAACCATGGTTATCCAAAGGAATCCTTATATCAATCCAGCAAAAAAATTTATTGTACAAAAGAGCCCTTAAATTAAATGGCAGTAATACATGGGCACAATACAAAGTCTATAGAAATAAACTGACTCATATTAAGGAATATGCAAAACGACTTTACATTAAAAATTTAGTGAATGATAATAAGCATGACACCTCGTCACTTTGGAAAATTATAAATAAAATTATTCACTTGAAAAATGTGAAGAAAAATAACATTCCTAATAAAATGTATGCTTCCAAAAGTGAAAGTGCACAAGGTCCACAGGCCATCAGTAACTTGTTCAATAAATATTTCATAGAGATAGGAGTTAACCTTGCATCTACAATCGAAACACCAGCTATAATTGATGGCAAATTTAATGCCACATCTTTGATTCAGAGTAGTTGCAATTCGTTTTTTCTAGAACCAATAGTTGAAGAAGAAGTAGTAAATTACATCAGAGCTATGAATCCATCAAAAAGTACAGGAAGACATGGAATTCCTGCAAAGTGTATGAAAATGTCAGGCTCTGTTATAGCTCCAGTTCTAACTAACATTTTTAATGCATGCATATCAACAGGATATTTTCCAAAAGTATTAAAAACCACTGAAGTTGTTCCAATTTTCAAAAAAGGCGAAAGAGAGTTATGCAGTAATTATCGCCCTATTTCTATTTTAAATCCTTTTGCCAAACTTTTTGAAAAGTGTCTGCTTGATCAACTAAACAATTATTTTGTGAGCAATAATTTGATTAGTCCAAACCAGTATGGTTTTAAAAAAAATTGCTCAACAAATGAAGCTGTTTTAGATATTTACAATAAGCTACTTGACAATATGGATAAAAAGCTCATTACATGCTCTATTTTCTTAGATTTAAGAAAAGCATATGATACCATCAATCACACAATACTGATCAAGAAACTAGAAAAGTATGGAATTAGAGGATTACCATTACAGTTACTAGCAAGTTACCTGACTGACCGTCAACAGTATACAATTGTAAATCAATATAAATCCAAGTCAAGAGATGTTATTTGCGGTATTCCACAGGGATCAACTCTAGGTCCGTTGTTATTTAATATTTATATCAATGATCTACCACTTGCCTCAAATTCCACAATTCATCTTTTTGCAGATGATACAAACCTTACTCTCTCCCATTCCAATGTTTCAACACTGCAACAAAATATTAATGATGAATTAGTCAATGTAAGCTATTGGTTCAAGGTGAATAAATTATCAATTAACTTTAATAAAACTGAGTTTATGGTAGTGACAACAAAACAAAATAAACCTCAACTCAAAGTATCGATAGATAATAATCCAATCAAGCAATCACATCACATAAAGTATCTAGGTGTTCTCATAGACGACAATCTAAACTGGAAACAACAAATCAAGGAACAATGTTCAAAGGTAGCAAGGGGATCATGGGCCCTTAATCAATTAAAACACTTTGTAGATGAGCAAACCTTAAGATCTGTTTACCACTGCCTCATATACTCTCATCTACAATACTGCATAAGTAGTTGGGGGACTGCTTCAAAATCAACATTAGCACCTCTCTTTATTCTGCAAAAAAGAAGCATCAGATTGTTAACTGGAAGTGGATATCGTGAGCATACTAATCCTTTGTTCTATCGAGCTAAATGCTTAAAACTCAAGGATATTTACTCTCTGGAAACTGCAAAGCTTATGTACAAAATTCACAATAATGTATTATCTTTTGCAAATTCAGATAAGTTTAATCTAATAAAAAACTGCTATACACATAAGACAAGATTGAGCCACAAAAACAACTTCTTTCTTCCAAGAACTAGAACAAGATTAGGGCAAAAGTCTCTATCATTCGCAGGAATTAAAGTTTGGAATGAAATTCCAAGCAGTATGAAAGAATTTTCATTCTACAGATTTACAAAAGCTGTTAAAGCTCATTTTTTATCAAACTATGAAACCGATAAAAGCTAGAATAACAGCTTTCTATCAGCAATGCAGTAGTACTTACAGGAATCATAGTTGCATATTTATGCTTGAGTTCAACAATAACCTATTCTATTGCTTGAATAACATGAGATTGGTGCATTCTTCTATCACACATTTATTACAAAACGTCATCTCTCATTTTGATGTGCCCATGAATTATTAGTAATTTTGCAGTAACTGACTGAGGTTGATATACTGGTATTGGAAATTGTACCAGTACTAATGACATATTGGCAAACAATACAAAACAAAGCAAGGAGGTTTTTTTTTTTTTTTTTTCACTCCAATTGCCCACTTCAAATTCTATAAAACATAAATAAGCATTATTGAACTTTATTAATTTTATTTCTGTCCAATCTGTAGTTACAGTATTTTTATTTTTTAGTATGCTTAGAGTTAAAACAATTCTAATGTTGTCTTGCATTTTCTTTACATGGTGACTGTGAGTTTTGTATATACACTGTACAAAATGTACATAGCTTTGCAACACTTTGTTTTAATTTTGCGTAAAATTTTTTATCATAGAAAGTAGCAGACTGAGAAAATCTAGAAGCTGTTTTTTTTTTTAACCTTAACTTGGTGAGGTGGCAGTAGACTTAGATGACCTTTCGGTCCTTCGCTGTCTCCTCACTAAGTGACTAAATATCGCTTTGACTCTGCAAGTTTGTGTGTTTGGTTTTAAAGGAATTGCGTATTTCGATGCTTTGGTGATAGACCTAGAGGAATTTGCAGTTTTTTCTTGTGATATGACGTCACTTGGTAAATAAATAAATATGATGATGATGATGATGATTTTCGGGTTCGGGCCTGAATTAGTCGGCCCGTTTACAACTCTGCGGCAAGCAACCAACGTTTAAGCCGCCAGTTGGTAAAAATAACAGGATACGCTCGTGCGCTCACGATTTTTCGCACAATGTAGACCGAACCCGAGTCAGACTTGATGTATAGGCCTAGGGCTGTTGACTCGTTGATTTCCCAAAACGAAAGTAAGAGCTTCTCAACTAAACAAAAGATCTTGTTTGAGTTCGAGTTGGGCATGTTTTTTACCGAATGTTAGTTAGTAAACCCAAAAAAGCTCAATTTAGGCTTAGGCCTATTTTTCAACCGAACTTTGGTGAAAACAAACAAAAAAGGATCTTCGCCTGTTTAAGGTGACTTTACACAGTATCCGTTTTTCGTCCATTTTTTTACGTTTTTGCTTCTCCGTGAAAAAGTATGCGCTTTTTCATTCGCATTTTTATATATCCATATCCACACTAACCAGACTGTCACATACTGGACAAAAGTTTTCCGAAAAAAAAAAATTTGTAAAGGTGTACAGCTGTATTTTGAATCACTGCCTTATTGTTCATACACAAAATTAGTGCCGTCGCCAGAGCAAACGAAGTGAGGGGGCACTGGCCGAAAGTGGGGTGAACTAAAATAGACTGAACTTTTCATGCGCCATTTTAAAAATTTTGCATTTATGTTTGAAAAAAGATACGTATAAGCCTGGCAGCAGAGTTGCTGGCAGCGTTTATTAGCTCGTTTTGTCTGCGACCTACATAATTGCTTGAAAAATCTGTCTGCAGCAATGAATGCGACCACAAGCGCAACCAGGATTTTGCTAAGAGGATGAGGACTTGAACCAAAAGTAATTTTTTTGCGCAGAATTTGTCTAATTTAGGCCTGTGCTAAACAAACCGATGCAACTCAAGCGTGTCACAAAGGGGGCCTGGGAGCAGAGCCCAAAGCCGCTGAATAACTTTTGTGATTTTGCGGCAAAAAATAGCGATTTTAACGCCATTTTAGTCACATTTCGCACGCTTTTGAAGCCATATGAATAATTACAGTTAATTGCTAAAATTCAGATGTCATTGAAAGAATTAGATTGCCAAGCCCCTTTAGCCCCTGTTATACTTAAGGTCAAGTCCAAAATACGTTTAAACGCTCGTCTTTTGGGGTTATATTTTCTCAATGACTTGGCTAACGGGGGCGTAAGCCTCTTCCCCCTGGTTGCGCATCTGACTGCGACCTAAAAAAATCTTGAGTGTGCTTTAAAAAACAAAAACAGTTGGTCTTTAAAAAAAATGTTTTTATGTATTGTTTCAGGTCATAATCACTAACGAAGTAGCGGTAATGATTCTATGGCTTACATTACTATTTCTGCGACGCATCCGTAAAGGCGTGGTAATAAGGCGGATTATAGCGTCACATGTACGTATTGAGTCGCTTAAAAGCAGTTGGTTGCCAACAATATCGCGAAAAATCGAGAAAAGTTTAAACGAGGATTATCTTTGAAGTTATTATTTCTTTTTCCATTATTGCTTGTTGACTTGTCATTACGTGACGCTCCAAAAAAGTATTTTGAGCAAACCGAAATGGGGGGGGGGGGCACAAGCAGACGTTAGGGGGGCACGGCCCCCCTAGCTCCCCCGTAGCGACGGCACTGATAAAATGTTTGAACAAAATTTTTATCTATATGTAGCAGTCTACTTAGTGCGGATATGGACATATACAAATGCGCATGAAAAAGCGCATGCTTTTTCACGGAGAAGCAAAACGTAAAAAAACGGACGAAAAACGGATACTGTGTAATATAATTCACCTTTAGGTCTAATTTTCAACCACAAAAACAGTAAAGACCAAAAAAGGACCTCGCTCCTCCTTGCCTAAGAGTCGCCGGATATCGTTCCTCGACATTACCGTATTTGCTTCAGATCAAACTTTAAACTGTACGAGTGTACGGGCCCTCCAAAAATTTCCAGGCCTGGGTACGGTACTAAGTATCCCTTTGCTCTTCCCGCAACGGCGCTGGCTGGATAAATTGCTTGACAATTTTTTTTTTTAATTTTATCCACTCCTTTTCTAAGTCTTAAAAAAGGCCGGAGTCTTAAAAAAGGCACCCTTTAGGACATGCAGAAAAAACTTGTTTCGGTGAACAAAAACACCTTCATTCAAGATAGATAACTTCGATTAGGCTAATCGACGCATACCGGTAATCGCGCCTAGTTGTAGCCAATTAGCAACTGTAACATAACCGTAATTTCTTTTATCAGCGGTAGAAATAAACTTTTACTTCACGAAAAAGAATTGTCCGTACCGTACTCATTGCAATATTACCATTAACTTTATAAACTGTGCAGCAAGCTTTTCCAATTTCTGTTTAAAATAAACTAAAAATAACAATACGCTTCCTATTTTTACGATTTTACGCACAGTGTAGATTGCACAGTGTAGACCGAGCCTTGAAATGGCCAAATTTTCAGATGCCCATTGCCCAGTTTTACAGTACATTTACAAAGTCGACTAGAAACAAATCACGGGAAGACCAAAAGAGTTTTCAGTGTTTTTGAACGCTGCTTAGAGCTAAAGTTAGGAAAATACTAATGTAGCAAAAAGAAGAAATTTTTAAGTGCTTTTTAACTCTATTTTTGGGCTGACATCGCGTGATGGCCGGGAAAGTGGGCAGCATGCTTTTTTAGTGTTGGTAGCCATCTTAAAACCCCAGAAAAGCCTTGTCTTGAGTATTTGACTTGAAAGTTGAAATATTCATCCTTTACAAGATTAAAAGCAGTGATCTATACTTTATTTTCAAGTTCAAGTTTACTTACTTTTGCCACAAAATTTGTATAATGTAGACAAACAATCAAAATTAAGGAAATAATTTGGCAAGAGCGACTGTGAGTTGACCTCTCTGTCTTCCAAGTCTGCAGTAACTTTGATTACAGCAGAATGAGTTTTATCGTTGTCATGAAGCGAGTGACGAATTTCACCCAAATTGCAAATCCAATCTTTGTATTGCATATTAAATTTTCTGTGATACGTATACTAGTACATGTTTAATAAACGATTTTTATATGTCACTTTAAAGCTTTTGAAAGGTTGTTTGGTTAATGCTTGTTGGAATTTCGTTCCAAATTTTAACACCTTGGTACCAGATGCTTTTTTGAAGTCTGATTGTTTTGTGATGGGGTATGTAATCTGATATCAAATCAAATCTTTTATTATACTCGCTGTATTACGCCGAAGCGTGTAACGAGTTTGCGGGGCTCATCTCCGCGTCATAATTGCGCCCGGGCTACATAGGTCCTTTTGAAGATATGTCGGAGCGTTGGCAACACTGTGTCCGATTTGACCGGCCGAGGTTTGAACCCTAGACATCCAGCTCCGGAGACGAACGCGTTAGCGCTCCACCAAATAACCGGTTCTAAGGGGAATGAATAACGTGGGATTATTGGTACTGCTTGATAGCCATGTAGATTTTTGAGAAACTTGGTAAGTTGTAGTGAAAACGTTCGACAGTAAAAGTGGGAGACATTGAAGATAATGGTGATATACCGTGTTTCCCCGATAATAAGACCTACCCGCAAAATAAGACCTAGCGTGATTTTTGAGGATGATTTTAATGTAAGCCCTACCCTTAAAATAAGCCCTAGTTGAGAGCGGCAGAAAGACGAAAGAGTCAAACATTCTTTTTTTATATTTATTCAAACTGCTTTAATGCGGTGTATGCCATCCTTTTCAAAAAATCTTTTTTTGGCAAGCAAAAATAATGACGATACAAAAACTATTCTTGCGTGTTCTTTCGTAACTCATTTACACAGCTGGGCAATAATGTATTATTTTGATATATCAAAAAATGAAGTTACAAAGTAAAAATTACGAGATTTTAAATAAACAGAAATTTCGTAATCTCTGTTTCTTTAAAATCTCGTAATTTTTACTTTGTAACTTCATTTTTTGATATATCAAAATAATATATCCCCTGAAAATAAGCCCTAGTGCCATATTTTGGAGTAAAAATAAATAAGCCCTGTCTTATTTTCGGGGAAACACGGTACCAGTTTAGCAACTTCACATTTATATAATTCAGGAATTCTAACGATTTTTGGTTTAAGAGTAAAATGGTGTGGCGTGGTCCTTATATTTGCAGACGCCAATGATTTCTACAGCTTTGTCTTTAACTGTTAGTAATTTTGATAAGTAAGATTTGTTGGTGTATAGATCTCCAAATGGATAATTCATAGTACAAATGAGGATGATCAAAGCACAGTATAGTTTGGGAAGAGAAGTAGAAGGAAGAAAAGGTTTCAATTTTGAAAAAAAATGCCCTTCGACCAAGCAACCTTTTTTCAACACTTCTTATGTGAGAATTGAAGTTTAAGTGCGAATCAATAAAAGCACCCAAATATTTTGCTTTATCGCATGATAATTTTGGTAAGTTGTAAAGGAATAAGGTGAAATGGAGACTGTGATTATTTTGTTTGTGGGGAATAATAAGATGGTTTGATTTTGCTGGGTTTAGACTTAATGAGTCAGCGATGCACCATTTGGAAACATTTTCTACAGTAATTCCTTATTCATTTCAGTTTCTAATGATGTTAGATTTGGCCCATTTGGGCTATCTATGAAAAGGCAAGTATCGCCATCATGTAATCGTGGAAAGCAATTGACGGAATTGGTTAGATCATTGATGTACAGTAGAAAAAGTGGAACAAGTATTGACCCCTCAGCTTCACTATAAGTAATAGATTCAATTTCAGATCTAAACCGTCTACCGAACCATATTGTTTTCGATGAGACAAAGAACAAATAAGATTGTGAGTGGGTCCTCGAATGCCATAATGATCTACTTTTTAAAGCAAAATATTATGTGAAACTCGATCAAAAGCTTTTTGAAGATCTAAAAAGAAAAGTCCTGTATATTTTCTTTGATATTTTCTAGAGTAATTGTTACAATGACAAGGCAGTGCATGGTTAGTAGCTATGTGTTTTTGAAATTCGTAGTGCGATTTATGAATAACGTTACGTTTTTTTGAGGAATTCCGGAAATCTATTACACATAAAACATTCGAGAATTTTTGAGAAACAAGTTAGCATTGAAATAGGTCAATAATTGCTTGGGTTTGTTTTATTATTTCCTCTTTTGTAAAGAGGTATGATTTCGGCAAGTGAGCAGTTTTCAGGAAATATCCCATTAAGAAAGGAAATTTTAAAACAGCATTGTAAGTATGGTGCGATAGTGGCTGTGGCAACTTCTAGAAAACAAACAGAAATGTTATCAGAACCTACAGTTTTTTTCAGGTCAAGGGAAAGAAAAACATATTTCTGTAGTGCTGGGTGACTTCAAAAAAATTGAATCAGAAACACGATTTGACATGTAATTTGAGAAATGTTGGATGGTATCAGATTGAGGAATATCATCCGTAAGATTTTGTGTTTAGTGCATCAGAATTTATTAAAAGAGTTTAGAATTGATTTAGGGTCAGTGGGCGTGCTTACAGTTTTTTTTCTGTGTTAAAACAATAAAAAAACAATATAGTGTTTTCCGTAGGCGGGCACAAGTCCGTTAATCGTTAATCCGTTAATAACGAAGCTAACTTTTTCATTAACACGTTAATCCGTTGAAAAGTTTTTTCATGTTAACGGATTAAATTAACTTCCGTTAAGTTCTGTTGACGGACTAAAGTAACTTCCGTAAGGTTTTTATTGTTAATATCTTGCACCATTCAATCATCGTACCGGTACAAACCAGTTTGCTCTCGTATCAATTGTTGCGTATTAGCACTAGTTTTATAGAAGAGAGCAAAGAAAGGAGCTCTTTTGTGTGGCAAATAATAAGCTGCAGCCTCATAGGTCTGTTAATTATCGCTGTTCATAATTTTCAAACGCTTTCCGATCGCAGCTTCGTTAGTGCATTTAAACTTATTTTTGTCTTGAGATTAGAGTAGACTGTAAAATGTAACTTCCAAAACACAAAAAGACCACCATAGCAATAAATTTTCTTTACATTCAGCTCAACAGCATCAAAACGTGTTCTAGAAGCAAGTGAATAAAAAGAAATCTAGATTACACGCAAAATGTTTACGAATTAACGGACTTTGTTAACTTCCATTAATTAAGGCTGAAAATAACGGATTAACGTTAAGGGAGGTGTGAAGTTTGTTAACGGACTAGTCGTTAACGAAGCTGACGTTTTGCATTAACTTGTCCACCTATGGTGTTTTCCGATTTTGAGGGAAGCCCTGATCGAATTATATTTTCTAAATCTTTTTTTGTTATTTTTGTTTTGGTTTCACAAGAAGGAATAATCTAATTTTTTGGCAAGAGCTTATTATTTATCTTTGTAGGTTTGTTTAAATATTATCCAAAAAAAAGATTTTTGCTCATGATTGACTAGTAAAAAATAGGTTTTCAACATAAAACGTCATTTACGAATTGACACCAAAATACTTTTGGACAACCAAGGTTTATTTTGTAACGTTGGTTGTCTACGAGATAATTACTTCTTTGGAGTGTAAATATTATTAGTTGAAAGGATTGTCTGAGAAAATCCGTCAAAAATTTTATGATCATTATCAGTTTTTAAAGGTGGTAAATTTTTAAAATAAATAGATAAATTAGTCGCGAAATCTTCACGGTATAATTCAGAATCAAAAACTGATTTATCTCTAACAAATAGTTCTTGTTTTTTTTTCAACTGAAGTTTAGAAAAGTCGTTTATGCAACAGCCTACACCATAATGATCTGGCAAATAATATCGTGCAGGTATTACAAAAGGTGTTATACTGTGATTGACATCATTACTAATGATATGGTCAATAATAATTGAAGAACTGGAAGTTACAATAATACTCGCAGTAATAAGTGGTATTACATTATAATTGAGCATTTCTTTAGTGTAGTTATTTGCTGTTTTTGTTCTGCTTGATATGTCAACATTGATGTTTATATCACCTACCAAACAGGATGTTTGTAAAGAGAGCGAATGGTTAAAAGTACAGTCAACCCTCGATTTAACGGATTTTGGATTTAACGGACGTTGATTTGAGCTGCAAAATTTTTTAATTTTTGTATTTTTTGAAATAAATAGCAAAAGATTTGGTTTTAAGATACTTTTTAAGTGCAAGCAAGCGTGCAACGCATGTCATACAGCATAGGACACTAACTTTAATATACTTTTATTAATGCGCTATTATGTCATAATTGCAATTAATGTAAAGCATTTTCAAATTTCCGATTATTGTTTGATAATGGGCTTCGTTTCAACAATAGTTAGGCTACGTTAAGTATGAATTTGTAGTTTGACTTTCTTTTACTGTTTAGCTATAGCCTTCATTAGATTTAGTCAAGAAATTTTGGGTTTTGTCCAAGATGAGCAGCAATATTAGCAAATCAGTAAAGCGTAAGCGTGTAATTTTATCTGTGGTGAAAAAGTTAGAACTCATTAAAGACAGTAGAAGCTAGTCATGCAAAACTCACGCATGTGCCATTGCCTTTTTCTCATATATTTGGTTTAAATAAGAGATTTTGTCATTGTATTGTTGCAAGCTGCATAGTGTAGTGGTTATCGTGCTCAGCTTCCAACCATTGCACCCTTGCTCAATTCACCCTTGGGATGCGATTGCATGGAATGGAAGGATACGGAGTATAGATGCAGTATGCAGGAATGGGGAAGGATATGCACAGAGCAATCATTTTTTTGCTTCAAAATCTTGCATTACAGTTAGGGTTGGGGCAGCGATGCTAGTCTGAGGGATAGCAATTACATGCCAGCAACTTTTTCGCTTACGCAAGCGACGTACTGTTACGCGTTAGTGCGGCTCCCTGCGTAAGTTTTGAACAACTAGCTTCTCGTATTAAAGACATCGAGAAAGGAGCGACCGTAAAAGTGTTTATGAAAAATACGGAGTAAAAAGGTAGACGGTCTCGAACATTAAAAAGGACAAGGAAAAGCTGGAAAAATTTCAGCCTCATACTGTATTGATGCCATGTCCTCTAAGAGTGGCGAAGTTGGGAACAGAAAGCCCATTAAAACAGGGAAAAAGGAGTCTTTAGATGCGGCAGTTATGAAGTGGTATGTGCAGGAACGCTCTAATGGCGTTAACGTGAGAGGAACCGAAATATTGGCTGCTGCAAGAAACCTTGCTGCTCATCTTGGCATTAGCAATTTTAAGAGCAGTGAAGGATGGCTTCGGCGATTCCGAAATCGTCACAGATTGTTTAACAAAGTTCTTCATGGGGAGACTGGTGATGCTGATGAGAGCAGCGTGCGATCTACGACATAAGGGCGCTGACAAAAGGGCGAAGGACATAAGGTCGTAGACATAAGGGCACAGGGACATAAGGGCACAAGGACATAAGGGCGCAAGGACATAAGGGCGCAAGGACATAAGGGCACAAGGACATAAGGGCGCAAGGACATAAGGGCGCAGAGACGCAAATCTGTAATCTGCACTAACATTTTCGTGCTTCGAAAAATATTATATAATCAAAGAAACAAACTTGACTAATGAGTATTTTACTTAATTTTGAAAGTCAAATTTTGAAAGAAGTTTTTTGAATTTGCTTTCTTTTTTAAGTTCTCAATTATTGCACAAAGCACTACCCTTAAACAGTTTTTAAGTCGCCGTACACTAATCTTGAACAAACCTTTAAAAAGTAATGTTTATTTTTAATGAGTTTATTTGCTATACGTAACCACGTTAGCGGTTGTTTTCAAACGCAGTCATGTAACGGTTGTACTTAATCAGTAAAGCAAACAATCATAATTAGTCTTTTGTCCCCGCGTGAAGTCAAATCAAATTAAATCACTCATTTTCTCGCTCTATTCCGCCGAATTCGTGTGCGGAGTTGGCGGAGCTCATAAGGCAGGAAGTGAATTCAAAAAACTTCTTTCAGTACTTGGCTTTTAAAAATTAAATAAAATGCTCATTAGTCAAGTTCGTTTCTTTAATTTAATAATTATTTTCGAAGCACGAAAACGTTTGCGCAGATTGCAGATTTACGTCTCTGCGCCCTTATGTCCCTGAGACCTTATGTCCTTGCACCGTAATGTCTGCGCCCTTATATCCTGCGCCCTTATGTCGGGTTTCGAGCAGTGTGGCTCCTTTTGTGAAAAGCTGAAAAAGCTTATTAGTGATGAAGGGCTTTCTCCTTCCCAAATTGATAACGCAGGTGAAACAGGCATTTTTTGGCGCTCGATGCCTAAAAATACTCAGATACGCAGAGGCGAGGAAAATGCCACGGGAAAGAAATCAAGCAAAGAGAGACTTTCACTTCTTGTTGGGTCTAATGCTACAGGAAAACACCGATTAAAGCTTGCTGTAGTTGGTAAGTGAAAGAACCCACAAGCATTTGTTGGTCTAAACATTGAGCGTGATCTGCCTGCCGTTTACTATCACTCCAAAAAATTTGGTTCAACTCCGCAATTTTTTCTAATTGGTTTTCAAATCATTTTGTGTCAGCTGAGCGCATTTATTAAGAAGTGCTGAAGATTTCTCCGGACGAGGTACGCGCATTTCTTATTCTCGACAATGCTCCTGGCATCCCAGTGAGGATATCCTTTCCAGTGTAGATGGAAAAATTAAGGTGTTCTTCGTACCTCCCAACACGATTTCGGTTCTGCAGCCAATAGATCAAGGAGTCATTAGCGCTATTAAGAGTCAATATATTTGCCGTTACTCGGATGAGGTTCTGGTGGTCATCGAAGATGGGTTGGTTGACAACAGGGGAGAACGCACTTTGGCCAACATAAAAAGATATAATATCCAATATTCATATCTGTTTTAACTTTGCTGCAGCATGGTAGGATCTTAGGCCTTCAGTTTTGGCAAACTCTTAAAGAAAGCTGTTGGATGGTGAAAACACAAAAACTAACTTCAAAGGACTCGGGTCAGAAGACTTTCTTCATATGTTAGAGTGCGGAGAAGAAGTAGCAACTTCCATTGCTGACGTCATAGATTGGCTTAGCGAGCTAACCCTGAATCCAGGATACGAACTTTTGTCTGAGGCCGACATAGTGTCATCTGTGTAAGGAGAAGAGGAGATAGAGAGCACTGACGATGAAGAGACGGCTGTCCCAAGGAAAAAGCTGTCTACCTTACGCATTTATGTTGTTGCCTTGATTGATTATGCATCCTACAGTCAGCTACCTGAAATGGCACATCACTAGGGCAGTCTTCGAATGATTAAAGAGCTAATCATCAAAGAACAGCTTATGCTGGGACGTCAAAGAAAGATTACCAGCTTTTCTGTTCCGCAAAGCGATTCTAGTCTCATGACATCCATCAATCCTGTGCCATGCACCAGTCAGGAGTCTATGGTCATCTCAGACTCGAACTAAATTTATGTACTCTATTTTATACCGCATTAGTGCATAGGCTTCATGTAAGTTGTAACAAACTGATTTTGCACAGATCTTGCTGCCAAGTTATTCGACTTTTCTGGCGCAGTATGGTTCTCCTACATAACAATAATAAAGTGATTTTAACCTAAACTTGTATTGTGCATCTTATACACTATGTAAAATCCGTGTCTTTTCGAATAATGGATCGACATTTTCCAATGACGGACAATTGCATTTCCGCATTAATCCGTTAAATAGAGGTTAGACCAATGACATAAAACCAGATGATCCGAAACTCCGCGAATGCGCTCATTTTATTCTCTGCTTGGTCACGCTTGGCTGCAGGCCCCACTCTTCTGCTTTTCTCGGGCACTGGCGATTGGTGCGCAGTTTGAAAAAGGTTGGTTGAAGCGCTAATAAAGTGCTTGCACAGTAATTAACGGTGGTTTGAAGTGAACTAATCTGTATTCATGTCTATGTCATTCGAGTGAAAGCGATATCTTGAAAATTGGAGCTGATTCTACAGGTCTTTGATAGCCTATTCAGAGTAGGATCAAGTCCGTTCTTAATCGTTTAAAGAGTGTGAACGAAATAGTCGAAGTCCTACTCATCCGCACCAACATTTTTCATAGGTCATAACTTTTGCTGTAGTCACTCGATCGATTATTCGTATGAACCATGCACTTTGCGTCTGTCTTACCACATCAACGCCTAGCACAGGCGTAGCCAGGGGGGGGATAAATGGATAAATTAAATTGCCTCCAATGATAAAAATAATGACAACAAAGCCTTTTATCAGCTTAAGTTTATTTTAGCACTTTTGCGTTCAACAGTATAATATTAATATCCAACCAATGTAAATGTATTATCCGGAAGAAACTTAGGCTTTTTGTCCTAAAAGTTGCAACCTCAGTCCCTCATCTAACCTTTTTGTGAACATAATGCAATAACATGACTCGTAACCATCTATCGTACCAACTTTGAATAACAATCCACCTCCATCTCAGCAGTTTTAACGCGACAAAATACTTTTGAAAATAAAATTAGCTTGGGAAAATGCTTATTGAACAAATTATTGAATTTGAATTGAGCGAGCCTGGGTCGTGGTCGTTCATGTACTCCTAAAACTGGTTATTTTTACGATAAAACAAAAATCTCTAAGGCAAATATTTGAGTAAATTATTATGTACAAGCTGCTAAAAACATTACACGAGGCATTGCCTCTTGCTTCACCCTACCTTAATGAAATTTCTTAATGAAAAAATGAAATTTCTTAATGAAAAAAGCAAAAATTTCTTGAGCGGCGACCCTTCGAAATAAAGTTTGCAGCCGAAATTTTACGCAAAAATATTATAAAATCAATCTCATCTGCAAAAAAAGAGCAAGATTTTTCTGCGGCAAAAACTCCGCATTCCAACGTAGAAGTTAATGTTTTTTATGAAGATACTTCACCACAGGATAACATATCTTAAAAAAAAGAAATCAAAAACGCACCAACTAACTAATCATATACACTCTATTCTAAAACAATTTTATAAGAACACTAGGCTCATTTTTGCTCAAAATTTTAGAACAAATTAAGAAAAATTCCAGCCTCATCAGCAAAAATAAATTAAGGACAAACGAAAAAGAAAAAAATCCAAATTAATCAATGAAACTAAATTCTGTACTGATTCAAAACTATAAAATTTCAGTGGTTTTCTACTACTTGCGAGCAAAATTGCAGCAATTATGAGATTAAAGAATGCTCTAGGTAGCGCTCTATGCGAGTAACTGAGAAAATTTTTGGCAGTCGTTCAAGTCAAAAAGAGCAATTTTGCGTAGCGGAAAAAGCAGTAAAAAGTGTTCATTCAACCACGCAAAGCTTTGGAAATATGGTCGCTAAAATTCACAGCTTAAACAGTTGTACAAATGTGATTGCTAAAATTAACATCCGTGTTTTCAAAATTTAACAACAATTGACGCTAAAATTCGGCAAAAAAGTACTTGTAAACAGCCAGCCTTAACTTAATATTTAATGGTTTTTATACAAAAAAGTATACTATATGCCGAAAAAAACTACGGCAAGTTTTTTTGGCATTATTCAATTCAGTTTATTTTTGCCATTTCTGGCATGGAAGCAACGAAAATGAACATACGCTCTTGGCTCTTCAAAGTTCAATGCTACCACAACAACAACAACACAAAATGAAACATCAAACTGACACGTACATATTTAGAGTAGTTCAATCAATTCAGTGTGAAACATTTAACATATATTGACTCAGAAAAGCAGAAATGAGAAACCACAACAATAAACAAAAAAACAACACTTTTCATATCTACATTTCAGTGATGTCGTAACATTAAGTTGTGATAACACGTTGATATTTATGTATTTTACGCAAAACTTACTCGAAAATTGGATTTTGGGGGGTAATTTAGTGGTTGACAAAACTTTACGTAGGTTACGCAAAGCTACAATTTCCAGAGACAACGATATATGTCATAATTGCTACCCTATTGTTAGTTGAGCAAGGCAAAGGCTGTACAATAGGGCGGGTCAAATAATATAATTTTTTTTATTTTTGAAATTCCACACTGTGCGCAGAGTTTAGCACCATGTACTAATTCAAAATATCCAAAAAGTAAGTTTGTGCAAATTCTTTCCATCTCGCACATTTTGCTCAAAATCTGACGTTTTTGCGCATTTTTGCCTAAATTTTGAAAATTTGGTCAGTAGTTAAACTTTTTGTAATTCCATCTTATTTTGATTTATAAAAGTTTTGGAATGGTATCCAGTCTTACACCCATCCATTATGAGGTTTGTTAGATTTTTTTAATGAATACAGAAAAGACCATTAAGGTAATATTCAAGATACCTAAAACTTCAAACAAGCAATGAATTTGTCTGTAGTGTGGTTCATTATTTATGTAAAAGAATGAATTGAAATTAACAAAGATACGATACTTTGATATATTTTCTCAGGTCATAAGTAGTGATAGCAATTATCATTAACAATTACTGATTAATGATTAGCCTACTAATGTGACAAAACTAGGTATAGCTACGTTTGAAAGTTAGATCAAGTGATGCTCAAAACATGGTAAAAACTCGTAAGAAATCGTCCAATTCTGCTTATGGCTTTTCAACTCCTTTCAATTCTGCAATGATGCCATCCAAGGCCAGTAGCGCAGCCAGGGGCGGGGGGGCTATAGCCCCCCCCCCCCCCCATTGGCATGTCGATCAAAATGCAGAATAAGAAAAAATACTACGGTTTTGGCACTTTTAAGACTGTTTTATGCGCTAGAATGGATTAAAATAATGATTTAAAACATCTTTTGATACATATATTCAGGGAGGGCTAGTTTGCCAAAAATAAAACTCACAAATACATGAAAACTTTGAGAAATGGCCAAAAATAAGCAATCAAATTTGATCTGTAGTGTAAAAATGCTAAACATAAGTGTCATTAACAAATATAGGGCCTACTATAAACTTAGAGATAGGAGGGGGGCTATTCAGTATTAATTAATTATCAATCATTTTTCTCGAGCCTCTTTCATTAGCCCCCCCCAATTATTTTTCTATTTAAACTGTGGACGGAATAGATTACTCCATGTGAGTTTTATTGAACTAAACGATTTTATAATTTAGCAGCATTTAAATAAGAAAACTAAAATTTTATTATTAACCACCTCCCAAATAGCCCATTTATGCAACCAGTTTAATCATATTTGCCTGCTATTTTCTATGCCACGCTTTAAAACCATTATTTTTTTTTATCAAAATAGCCCTAAAATTAAGTTGGATTTGAAAAAAAAATGCAAAATTTTCAAGTGCTGGGGGCTCCGCCCCCAGACCCCCAAATCAGCCCCCCCATTGCAAATTATTCGCTATGCACCTGTCCAAAGCTGACGTGGTTGGACACATCCAATTTATTCGACAAGAACAAACCACCAAGCGCGATGCAAAGTTGTCTGCAAAAGAGTGCCAGAGAATTGCTTCGAGTGACTTGCAAAATATATGGGTTTCTTTTTCTTTTCCCACTATCTGCTATGAAGGAATATGTTTGAAAGTAGAGCGATTGATGGAGAGCGCATCAAAAGTTAACAAACTTCCTTCTAAACGAAGAACCAATGAAAGTTTTCTTGAATGTCTTACCACGTACGAGGAAATGTTCGATATATGTAGTTGCAGTTGTTACGGTAATGGGATTGCAAGAGATTGTAGATGTGATCTAGTATTTCTTGAGATGCTTTTGTAGATCAAAAACTACGTAAGGGCCAATTGGGAAGAATCGACTTAAAGACAACAGCGGCATGAAAACGGACTGCCCAAGGAAAAGAACAAGAAAAGAAGCAGAAGATTATGAAAGAACCTGAGCAAGTAGAAACCGCTGAACACTTATCTGAGGCTGAAAGCATTGAGAGTAGTTGAAAGTTCATGCAGTGACTATCAATCGTCGCACACAATTTTGGATGGAAGATCTCAAAACCGTTATGTCTATGACAACCTAGCCATTGTTTCTGATCGTTACCGTGTGAGCAGTCGTGCTACTGCAGCAATTGTTAATGCCGCTTTGGAAGACATGAGGATTTTGCGGGATGAAAATAAGTTGGATAGAAAGAAAGTGATGAGGGAGAAGCAGCGGGTTGGTAAAACTAACATTTTACGTGGAAAGATGGAAAACGTTGGCTTGTTCTGCATTGGATTTGATGGTAGAAAGGATTAAACAAAAACAAGAGAAGGAACCATTCAAGAGGAACATTATAACATAATTAAAGAGCCAAGCTCGCAATGTGTAGATCACGTCACCCCAGATGATGGATCCACCCGTTCTATTGCAGACAAAATCACCAATTGCATCGTAGCAACCAATAGGTTAGATAATGTGCAAGGTGTAGTATGTGACGGCACTGCTGTAAACACAAAAAATGTAAGTGGTGTCATAAAGCGTCTGGAGTTGTTTCTGGAAAGGCCTCTGCAATGAATAGTTTGCTTGCTCCATCTCGACAAACTTCCTTTTCGCCACCTCTTTGATGCAATTGATGGGAAAACAATTGGACCCGCTACATTTGCTGGTGAAATAGGAAAACAAATTAAAACCAGGGTACACCAACTACAGCTGGTCACGTTCCAAGCAGTTTCTAGTGATGTACCAGAAATTTCTTTGCAAATGGTAAACGATTTGAGCACTGATCATCGATACTTATATGATGTGTGTCAAGCTGTTAGCATGGGCAAAGTGTTAGAGAAACTGAAAAGACGTTTTCCAGGAGCATTGCATCATGCTCGCAGGCTGACTCGAGAAAACCGGATACCGCGTTTATATGTTAGCTCGTTGAATCCATCAGATAAGTTAAAAGATTTGGTTAAAAATGTGATGCAATTCTATGCACCAGGATGGTTTCAGATAAAATCTCACCCAAGTGGTAGTGATGGTGCTCGAAACTTTTGGTACATTTTTTGTCATGTTCCAAAAAATTAAAAGTTGAACACCAAGAGATTGTGGAGAGATGTCTGAACAAAAACGCATTTTTTGCTCAATCAGACAACTTTCTAGTTGCTATGTTGCCAGATTAACGCCAAAGCGTGCGTTTTAGAGCTCTCAGTTTGATCTCTGATGTACCTGGGCCACACAGAGAGACGAACTTTGTGCTTCCATAAGTAAACCCAAACGCAAAAGATTACACGGAAATGATCAGTTTGAAATATGAACTAGCAACACCTCCACTACTAAGAGGAAGAGTAAACTTAACGGAGATAGAACTATCCCCCATTCGGTTTGATGATATTTCTTGCCACAGCCAAGCCGTCGAACGAATGGCTGCTGCAGCCACCGAAGCTACAGAGTTGAAAATGTGCTTTGTAGACACCAAAGTAGACACCAAACGATTCTGAATTGCTTGAAATCGAGAAAAATATTACTACATTTGAAAGCAAAGCAGAGTGGGCGTCTCAATAGAGCACCAGTGATGAGACATTTTTTCTTGGACTTGGTATGACATTGTCAAATTCGTTGTGCACACTGCTTCAATCCATCTACTACTATTAAATCTGAGTGTGTTTTTTATACGATAAGATTTCTTTCTCTTCTCCGAAGTTTTACAAAAATGGGCTTGTTTTACGTGTATTTTTGATACTACTTAAAACATTACTATAGGCTACTAAACATAAATGCATTAACAGTAGTTAGATGTAAGTCATGGTACATATTTGAATTTACTTTAATATAGATGGTTGTAGAGTTCTTACATGCTTCATGAAAAAAAACATAAAACACATTCCTGGAAAAATAGACATAATTGAAAGCCTAAATGGTAAAAAATCGACAAAAAACAGAAAAACACTAAAATTTTGAACAGTATGTGCAAGGTAGAGATAAATCGCAAAAATGATATCTTTGCATTTTTTGAATTACTGTAGTACTTGGTAGTAAACTTTCTGCATAGTGTGGAATTTGAAAAGAAAATTTTGACCCACCCTACTGTACAATACAGTCACTGTCAGCAGATCAGCGCGGGCAAAGACAGAGAAATCCACACAATAAAGAAACAAAGAGGAAAAAGAGTGGGAAAAAGAGGCGTATCATCTAGCTTTATGTCATTGGTTAGACTGTACTAGAATAAAGAAATTAGAAACATTAAATTTTGTTTTAGGCGTAACCACATCAAAACAAGTATGGACAGGAATTTACTTTTGAGGTTAAAATTTGAAAAATCTTCTGACACGACTCATTTTTATTTTCTTGGGCACAAAGTGGTGTAGCTGCTAGACTTGGAGTAATGAAATTTCATCACAAAATTACTACCGGTACGGACGGTACTTTCTTAAAGTTGATATCGACTTACTGTACCGCGGTATTATTTAAAATGGTTTGGAGTTTTCTCTATTTTGAGGATGACGCCAATTTTGCCATCATAATTTCTAATCATTTTTTCTGAAGTGGTGAGTGAGTCGAAAAACTGAAATTATTTGAGAGGGAAAAAAGTCTGATCGAGTTTTTGCAAAATCCCCTCACACAGAAGAAAGAACGCTTTTCAATAGTTTTCGATGCACTACGCGGAGGAATGAATGTGCCTTGAACTATTGAGCAAGTAACTATAAATTCATAGTGAAACTTCGCATTCTATGTTTTTTTTTTTGTACAGTGCCCATATTTGCATGAGAACATTTATTAAGATTAGGGCATTCTTACTTCTTCCGAAAATATGATTGAAAATTTGATGCTATGCATTCGTTGCATTGATGAGCAATGAGCATAAAAAAAAAATTATTAGCACTTATTATTGAACCCAGCAGAGTTGTGGAAGCGTAAACTAGAAGTGCAAAAAATGACGACTGCTTTTACGGCTACAGTAGCTTACTGACTTTTGCTGTTTATACCAAATGTTAAACGTAAATGTGTTGTTCAATGAACATTTTTTATATTTGTGAAAAAAGCCGTAGGGTTTGACAAACTGACCATTATTGTTCCAAAGCTACTGTATACGATATATATACGATATACTGCATACGATATACAACAGCTCCTAAAGTAAAACCAGAAAAACTTCTGCAAACCCAAAGCAGCGTGGTATTTCCCATATAAAATGGACTTGAAAGGGGTGAAGATTCCAGCTCATTCCGGTATATCACAATTGCTAATGTCGAAATATAATTTTGAAATTTTTTGTTCTTGTAGGTTGCAGTTGCAAAGATATTCAACAAGTACTAAGAGATATCCCACCAAAAAGTTTTTGGAAACCCTGGAGTTTGTTACCCCAACCTAAATTTCCAGAAAAAGAGGGGGGTACTAAAATTGAAGTGGTCACGGGATGTTACCGGAAAGGTAAATATTATTCCGTCTCTCTTCCTTGAAATTCGGGCTGAGAGAACAGATTCAAAGTTTCCAAAAACTTTTTAGGGGGATATCTCTTTGTATTTGTTAAAATATCTTTGCATCTGCAGCTCCAAAATGGGAACAAAAAGTTTCACAAATTAGTGTATATTTCAATTTTAGCTATTGTAAACTACTGGAATCGGATGGATGCTTCGCCCCTTTAAAACCGTTAAGTTTTTAAAACGCCTTTTTCGTGAGAAAAGTGTTTATATGGTTGACAGCCGTTATGCTACAATTTACAAATAGCAAGTTTTGGTTGCAAAAGCCAAATGCGATTATACTGCTCAAGCAAAAGAACATTTGAGAAAATAGGCAAGAGATTTCAAGAAAATTGTACGAGCGGATGGGTCAATACCATACTAATCTCATTGCTTATTTATTTCATTGTCCGTGATTCCGAAAAGATGTGGGACAAGCCTTGTATCTCAGTCATCGTAATTCTCCTTTCAGATTTTTATGAAATATAGCGATATTAAAAAAAGTATTTTAGCGATGTTACAGTATCCTAGCAGTGCACATCAGTCATATCCAGCGTTGAAGGAAATAATCGCCAGTACCAAGGTAAAAAAGCCAAGAAAATGCAGTTTACGTTCAACGCGCAAACATTTGAAACAAGAATTTGAAAAGCTTTTCGTTCCTGCATTTGCCCGCAAGTTGCAAAAGCATCAGTCTGTGAAAGCAAGTAACAGTTCTGGCTTTCAAGCAAAAAAGCCTAACAAAATTCTTCCCGACAATCTGGCAGACTTCATTGTTGACAACGAAGCTGCTCAACAGATGATTTCAGAAGATGATTACATGAAGTGCGTGGAAATCTTGACGAAAACAGGAAACAGAAAACTTCAAGTGCTTCAAATTTGTCAGCTACTTGGTGAGTTTTGTTTGCTTTTGTTATATCAGACAGCAAAAATTCTCTTTAAATTGTTGTTTTGTAAAATTTATAACACTTAAAATAGGATCATTTAAATGTGCATAAACAAACTATTCCATTGAATTATGCGTCGTGTTTGTCATGATAGCTTATCAAAATAATTCACTATCTTATTTAAAATTTAAAAAACTACAAAATCTTTTACAACAAAATTAACTAACCACTTTTCTGCTGCAAAGGATAGCTGAGTGGAGAACTGTAATCTTCCTTAATATTTTGCATTAATTTAAGACCGTAAGATGACGAAATTTTCTGTAAGAACTGTAATTTTCTGTTAGAGCTGTAATCTTCTATAATATTTTGCATTTGGTTTGGATATTACTTTCGCAGATAAACTTGTTTTCTTATGGATATTACCATAAATTTTTGCATCCCAAAAAGCTCGAAAATAAAAATTGCTGTTATCTTAAGCACCGTACATTACTGATGATGAAATTTGATGTAGAGCCGGGCAAATCTAAAGATCTGTGTTGGTATTGGGACAAACAACAAACAATGATTGCCTAATTTAGGCTGCTATAGGCTGCCTGGATACTTGCTATAATACTTCTACAAGTGGTGTATATAGATGTACCCAACTTAGTTGGTATTACTTGTGTGAGTGTATTAGTGTTTTTTTTTCTCTCGTTTGCTTAATGTTGTGAGCTGTAGACCAGACGATCGACATGGTCTTTCGCCTGCTTCCATCAGTACAATTGGCGTTTGAGAATAAATTGATTGATTGATTATTTTGGAGTAAACCGTAAAAGTTATCAGGATATACATACTATGTTCCTCTTAAGCTGCGCGGCCGCGCAGATAGCCTCGAACCCCCGCGCAGTACTTCAGTTCTGCTCCGCACTGCCTACGTGTTGATAAAGCAGGGTAAATGCTTGCTTTCAATCGGAAGCAAAATTGAGTAAATTAGTTTACAAAATCAAGATGATCTGAAATTTCGGCCGAAATCGTTCCCGATTTGTGGAGAAGATCTTTTTTTTGGCCTTCACCCACAATTAATTTGGGGCAAAATTCCAAAGATCTGGGCAAAAATACAACCAAATTGCGGCGAAGACCTTTTTTTAGACTTACAGAGCCTTTCATTCCGTGCACACAAAGCAAGCCCTTAGAAGGAACGTTGTATAGCTCATGCAGTGTTTTTTCCAGAGATGAAAACTCGAACTCGACGAAACTTGATCGTTTTGCCAAACTCGAAAAAATAATTTCTCTGAACTCGAACTTGAACTCGGTTAGAACTATTCGATTTCATTAAAAAGAAATTTAACCGGCTATGTGTGCAATTACTATTACGCTATCGCTTATTTCTATTCGCTAAATTTTCTCGTCTTGTTTTTTCACGGACTCGAATTGCCGGCGAAAATCTCGCGTATGAGATAAAACAATTAGCGATTTTCATCAGGATAAATACTTTATGCACAACTAGCTGTTGTTTTCTTTTTATAATGTTTTTTGAATAAAGTGCGTATAATTGTAAACGAAGTGCAGTTTAATTAGAATGAAACGAACAGCTGCGTAATTAAAAGGCCACAAAGTTGAGAGAATTTTGCTGTAATTGTCTTAATTTTCTAGGACGTATTTATGCGTTTTATGCACAAAGAAAGCGACTGTGTTGACGTATTAGATGCGTTTTACGCACTGTACGAGTTAAAGATCAAAAATTAATTGGAAAGAAATATTTTTTGTTGATCATGTTGTGTCAATTGAGAGTGTCGTTTATTTGTTTATGCTGTGGCGACCTAAAAAAACAGCATGTATACAAAAAAGAGCGATTACGTCGAAAATTAGACTTATCATTTTCGTCAGTCTGAACTCGACAACTTATATGTTTGCCGAACTTGAACTCGAAAAAATTAAAGAAAACTCGAACTGAAACTCGGACTTGTTAAAATAGAATAAACTCGAACTTGAACTCAAATAAAAATCAATCGAGTTCGCAGCCCTGGTTTTTTCTTTGTCTCTTACAAATATCCTGTTAGATGGAGCTAGATTTCTGGCCCAAGGTAGATTATCTGACAGTTGACCTAGAGCTGTTATAGTCATATCAAAGCATCTTCTGCGCCTAAATTTTCATTAAGCACTTCTGTTTGAGACAAAATTAGGATCAAACTAAATTTTAAAAGTTTTTGTCGTTTTGTTGCATCCAGCTGAAAGCCGGAGCCTCGTTTGTCTTTCGCTAGATGTAAGTTATGACTGAGCCTGTCAATTCAATGAAATTCATTAAAGTTATTATCACTATTTCAGATATACCTGAAGAGGGCCAATCGTAGTGCCGAAAACGTTCGCTTAGTAATTGTCTGTTTATTGTAAATAGTGTAAATACTAGTAGCAAGCCTAAAAATGCACCACATCTTATGGTTGCTGTATATTGCCTCTGAATATGATTCAATTCGATTACGTTTAAAAAAAACAAGAGATTTCGTAATGCTTATCTATACTGGTATACGTATTTTTCTACGTCGTCAATCAACATGCAAATGAGTTAATCCTATTGTCATTAACTTGCAGAGCAGGGCGTTTAAAAAACACATCGTAAAACGCAAGCGCTATTTCCGCAACCAAAATCTTTCTAGTTTAAAGCGCAAGCGCAAATTCTGCAACCAAAATTATTTAAGGTCGAAGCGCAAGCGCAAATTCCGCAACCAAAATTTTTTAAGGTTAAAGCGCAAGCGCAAATTCCGCAACCAAACTTTTTTTAGCTTAAAGCACAAGCGCAAATTCCGCAACCAAAAATTTTAAGCTTAAAGTGCAATTGCAAATTCCGTAACGAAAATTCTAATCGCTTTAAAGCGCAAACACAAATTCTGCAACCGAAAATTGAAAATAGTACAGCGCAACTACAAACTGATTGCTTGGGAAGCGCACACAAAATTCGCTATTTAAAAAAGTTTTTGAGTACAAATTTTTGCATAATCGAAGTTCGAAAAGCGCGCTGCAGACGATGGTGTTAAGGACACAAATATAAAAGTGCAAACATTGTACTATCTTCAGCTAAGCTGCACTGGAATAAACCTACTGCAATGCGTTTAGCTTTTCTAACTAAAGGCACATATCTACGACCGAAGAAAGAATTATTTTTATTTTTGAAAAAAGCAATTAAACACTAAAACAAAAAAAATAACAAAATAAACAGCAATAAAAATAAATAAACACCAAAACAAAAAAGCTCCACTCAATCACATTTAGAAATAATGCGTTATTCATGGAGAAAAATTGACTTTTTTAAACACTTTTCATTCTCACGCAGCAAAACAAACTTTTCAAAATTTGCTTTCGTCATAGACGATATTTTCGATCGCAAAATATCAAAACCAACAGCAAATAATCTCTCGAGGGAGGCCGAACTAGGGATAGCAGTGTTGAATCTTTTGAATTTTTGCAACCACGCATCTCTCTTGTAGGCAGGAAAGCAATCTTTGGTAATTTTGTCGTTTGCTCTTCCGACCCTTTCATCTAATCTTTTTCCTATTATAGCGGCGAAGTTTTCGGCTACTAATTATCGTACAAAAAAAAAGGTATTTCGTACTTATTAACTAAGGTAGCTTAAACTAAATACAGGGTTCAAAATTCACGCCTGCCCGCTTGCCTGAGGCAAGCTGAAATCGCTTCGGGCAAGTTAGTTTTCAGCTTAACTTCCCCGACGGGCAAGTAAACAAAATATAGCGTATTAGACAAGTTCAAACAAAATTATTTAAAGACGCAACTTACCCGGTTTCGTTGCAATAAAGTAAAATCTGTACGTAGAGAAAGCTGTTCCTTGCTTTATTTTAGTAAGCACTTGGTAACTATCACAATTAATGCATTGTCTAGTAGCACGCACATTATTAATCGCAATTAACACGTCTTAATGGCACGCAGATTTTTCGATTCTTGGACGCGTTTAATAACTGTTTGGCACAAAATGTTCCGTTTTTTTTTCTAGAAAAGTTTTTCGGCGCTAGCCACGCTAACAGCTGTTTCAGATACCACAAGTACTACCCTGCGCTGCATGAAGATAATGCCAAGAATTTTGCAATTTTTTTGTTATGATTATGTTGAAGATCTTTTAGCTTCAATTAATTTTGAAAAAAAATTTCGGCTTTCGAGCTGGTGTAATTTCCAAAATATTCGCTAATAAAAATACGTTTGCAACAAACCACAACGATAATTAATAAAATAATTATGATTGTTAAATATTAAATGAAATATTTACAATCAAAAAATCATTCTTGCTGATGCATGATTGGAAAAAGTTACTTATTGCATCACATATGTTAAAAATCGCACCAGAGGTGGAGTCCTCGAGAACACATTTTGAAGTCCTTGTCCTTGGCTTCGAAGGTCAAGTCCTTGTCCTTGGCCTCGAGGCCTCAAGTCCTCGAAAATTGGCCTGTCCTCGGCTCGAGGACAGCAGTATTTTTTGAATTGTTAAAATTTTGTGGAGCGCTTGAAAAATTTTTTGGAAAACGTTTTTTTGTGGAGATTGCCTGAAAAATTTTTGTGAAGACCTTTTTTTTTTGGAGAGCACTTGCGCTTGTGTCCTTGGTCCTTGGCCTTGGCCTCGAGCATTTCTGTCCTTGGCCTCGAGAGTGCCTGTCCTCGGAAAGGCTGTCCTTGGCCTTGGCCTCGAGCTTTGTGTCCTCGACTCCACCTCTGAATCGCACACAAAAACTTGATTCTCGAAACAAGGGCGTATTTTGCAAATTCAGTGCTTTTTTTCAAGTTAACCTCAAAACTAGGAGTACCTTTTTTCTCGGGCAAGTTGAAATTTTTTCGGGCAAGTAGACATTTGATAACATTTGCCAGACGGGCAAGTTGTCAAAAAAGTTAGTTTCGATCCCTGATATAATATTAATACATTACTCTTTGTCTTTCAGCAGTATACAGCATATAGTTTATCTAAAGCACAAGTACTACCACTAAGATGGGCATTCAGAATCGTAAGCTATTCCAGAATTATTCCTAATAGCTAAAACCGAATACCGAATCCTATCCTGGCTTAAATTAACTTTGTTTGCTGAAAAAGTGAACAACCTGTGAACCAACACCGATATTCAGAAAAAAATTATTCAACGATTTGGTTAATTAAAGCAGCGCTTTATTGCAGTGCATGACATTGAGTGCTTCTAAATGTTCACCACTTTGTTGCATTCTTAATTCGCTCACTCTGCCCTGGAGAAGCACCTTTCGGAAGAAACTGATGGTGCAGAAATAAAAAGGTTGCTTCAAATAGGAAAGTTGAAAATTTGGATCCACAATTTCATGTATCCATTTTAAAAGGTTAAAAAGTTTGAGTTTTGGAGAGCCCCGTTTGGGAAAACTTTTTTTCATATTTGCCTACACTGAAAATTTCGTGTGTTCAGCGTGAGTGGTTAAAAAGTTTGAATTTTGGAGGGTCCGTTTCGGGGAAACCCCCATTGTGGAACGCCCAATTTTTGTAACGTTTAGTTTATTTTTGATATGTACCCATTTCAAAAATTTTATTCATCTAGCTCTAACGGTTTAAAAGTTCAAAATTTTGGAGAACCCGATTGAGGGGGATCTCCCAACCTGGCACCCTTGATTTTTGTCACACAAGTCCTCCTTGATATATTCAATCGCTCAAACTTTGAATACAGTGCGTTTAGCGGTTTAAAAGTAAATAGCGCAGGCGAAAGCAAAACAAGAAAAAAATCTTTATATCAGCAATCAGCATGCATCAACTATCACGTGATCATGTTTTAATCTGTAAAATCAAACTTTATTTATTTTTTGACAGGGACATGCAGATCAACATTTAAAAATTATTTTGTAATTGCGCATCTTGGAAAAAAATTCGCAATTAAAGCGCAATAATTATTAGATTTATCGATTCGCAAACGCAAATTACGCAAGCGCTAAATAAAAAGGCATAGAGCGCAACTCAAATTGCGCAGGCGCTGAAAAAAAAAACATAGAGCGCATCGCAAATTGCATAAGAGCTGAAAAAAGGCATAGTGCGCAACGCAAATTGCGCATTTGCGAAACTTGCGAACTATTTTGCGAATGCCCACCTCTGTTAACTTGACTCAAAATACTTTATGAATAACTTGACTTGAGCTTGATGAGCAGTTGATTCGAGTCGAAAAGTTTAACACCGCACTGGTTTAAATTTCCATCAGTATACTTTTCCATTTTGTTTGCAGGAATTGAAAAAGAAATGATAAGAAAAAACCGTAGACTTCGGGCCGCTATGCAACAACGTATCAAAGCTAATAATTCCAGAAAAAGGGCCCGTGGCACTGCAAGTAACGAAAAAAGTAATCTTGACGCAACTTCTGAATTGGCTATTTCTGAAGGAATTTTCAACTCGTCGCAAGAAGTATTGAGTGCTTTGCAGGATGATGTAAATACTTCAAAAGAAGATTTAAATTCTTCCCAGGATAACCGGGACACTTCCCTAGAGGATCTTAAAATTTCAGGAGATGGCATTAGCCGTAAAAATAAAGCTGTAAATATCTCCCATGAGACTCCAAGCTTTTCTGAAGAAAATTCAAAATGTAAAAAAAGCGGTTCGCAAAAAGTTCTGCAAGTATTTCAAGCAGAGATAAATCCTTTGCATAAAGAAAATTCAATTATATCTCGTAAAATTGAAAAATTCGCTCAAGGATATCTTGCAATTTCACAAGAAAATGCCTGCTCTTTGCAAGAATTGCCTGATCCAGCTCGATTAAGTCTAAATTCTTTACAGGAAGAGAATATCTCTTTGCAAGAAGTTCAAAATCCTTTATGCTCCACTACAGAAAATGCGATCGCCTTCCGACATGCTTCACCTTTTTTGCTGCAAGAAGCTATAACTAACTTAGGGCAAATTAGCTACTCCCAAGAAACTCCGATCTCCGTTCGACAAAAAGCGCTTCATGCAACGCAAGTTAACCCGCTTGAAATTCCAGCCTCATCACATCAGGAAACTATGTCCTACTCGAAACAAAAAATTCTAACCTCCACCAATCAAGAAGTTTTAACTTCTTTACGTCAAAAAACTTTATTACCTTTGCCTTCAATCTCCCCGAGCCAAGAAACTTTAAACCACGCGAATCAAGAATCTCCTTCGTCGCAGCAAGATATGGTTGTCTCGCTAGATATTCCTGTCAGCAAAGCTCAAGAAATTTTATTAAAATCTCGCAAAACTCCAATTCTCTTAGAAGAAAATTTAACATTTCTTCCTTATCAAGAAGTTATCGTCTCATCGCAAGAAACTTCAATTACCTCGCAAGAAGATTTAAAGCTATCTCAACGAGAAGTTGTTGTCGCAACAAAAGAAATTCAAATCATTTCGAAAGAAGCTTTTACATCTCAGCAAGAAGCTGAGTCATTGAAGAAAAGTCAAATTGTTTCACAAAAATCTTGTGCATCTTCTCAGCAAGGTAATAATGTCTCTACCCAAGAAACGCCAACCATATTGCAAGAAAACTTAGCATGTTCCCAAGAAGAAGCTGTTGTCTCACCTCCAGAAGCACTTCTCAGTTTACAAGAAACCATAGTCGACTCAGAAGTTTATGGTGCAGGGTTAGAATCAAACATAAATATTACTCCTCCACCACCTGCAATAGAAATTGAAATTAGCAGCATTTCCAATGCCTCGGATGAGCAGTCTTACGAGCCAGAAAACTACACTACGGATATGGACGAGACTGATGATGAGTTCACTTCATGTCCTGAAGAACCAATTCCTTCCTTTTTGACCGAGATCGATATAACCCTCGCACAAACTGTGGCAGAATATGCATGCATGTTTTTTCAGTTTTAAGATTGAAAGTAGTAACAGATCTATACGTTGACGTTTTAAATAAATCTGAATATTTTGCTGTAAGTTACTATTGTATATGCAATGGTTCTTTTTTCTTTATTGCCCCCTTTTCCGTGAGGATTGTAGGGACAGCAGCTTGAGATTAAGCCGCCACACTTCACGGTCTTCCATCACTTTCATCGTTTTGCTTAGGTGAAGTCCCCAGCGATTCATCGAAGATCCGCAATGTAACTGATCCATGTAGTTCTAGGTCGTCCAACTAATCGTTTCCCATTTGCTTTTGTAACTAAAGTTTGTTTGGGGAGTCTTCGTGAAACATTCTGCTTACACAGCCAAACCGTCTAAGCTGAGATCTTTCAATTCGGAGAAGTAACGGCTCGATATTTAGAGATTTTCGGGTCTCCGAGCTATACATCTTGTTAAATGGTAAAACTTCTTCGATTATATTTTGTAAAAACCTCATTTCAGAGCCTTGCACTTGTAATCGCACTCTTTCGGTAATTACGCAAGATTCATGAGTCATGACCATAGGTGAGAATGAGAACAAAAACAGTTTTCAAAATTGAGAATGAGTGGGATCGACAAATGCAACCAAGCTGATGAGTGTGCCACGATTGGAAACTGCAAAATCAGTCGTCTGCTATTTGCTTGTGGTTTGGCTCTGTTTTCTTCCTCAGAATCTGGCCTCCAGCGCGCATTGAATAGCTTTGCAGACGCATGTGACACCTCCAGAATGAAAATAAGCAGGGCCAAAACTAAGGTACTACACCTTTCAAGAAAGCCTGATCAGTGCTCGTTGCAAGTGAATGGAGCGACACCACAGTTGTAAACGGGCCGACAAGTTCAGGCCCGAACCTAAAAATATAATTCCGAACCCGAAAACTAATTTGAACCCCAAATCATGCCCGAAAAAACCCGAATGTTAAGTTTGGTCTGAAAAATTTAGCAATGTTGCCAAGTTATTTTAATAGTATTTTTGTGCACCTAATTCAAAAAGCACGTCTCAGGCCCGAAATTTTTGTCAACTTTAGGCCCAAACCTGACCCGAAAAGCCCGGCCCGACTTACAACTCGATGCAACACCGAAGCAGATATAGAAGTTCAAGTATCTTGGGGTTGTATTCTCTAGTGACAAAAGGCAAGCATATGCAATCATTTTACCAGATTTCATTACAGTAAAAAAGAGAGAAAGTTTAATTCGCGCTAGCAAACAAAAAAACATAAATAAAACTGCAATAACAAAAAAAACTTTTTAAGTACGAAAAGGTGCAAAGTGACCAATTTATTTGGCCTTTAAGTAGAGTAATACCATAAGAAAAAAAAACAGCTATAAATGTACACACGGAGTTTTGCAAATGAATCAAAAGTACGAAGCATAAAGATAATTTATATTCACCTACAGCCCTAGATGATCAATGCAAAGAAAAAACTTGTTCTATATTTCAATTTTTAGGTGACGGTAAACAAAGTCACTTTAAGTAACGTATAAGTTGAGCGGACAGATTTGGCGCGAAAACAATGGAGTCAAAAATGTGTCCAACATTTCTCGAATCTAGTATCTTTTGCAATGTAAAATGGCCGACGAGTGTAACAAACAATTGAATTTCTCGAAACTTACTCAACCTTTTTCAAAATTTAAATTGATTATAAAAGTTAACGTTCATTTCTATAGAATTATCAAAAATTTAATCCAGAAAAAACAAAATTTAGCACAAAATTTTTGCCTAATAAAATGTTTAAAGTGCAAATTTTAGCGATATCCTACGTTAAGCATGCAAAATCAACGCTAAAAGTCCAACACAGGTTTTAATATTTGCGATACTTGAGATTGTATCCATGCATTTTCAAAACTTGAACTGCGATAGAACATTAACGATATGTACTACGAGTTATCTAAATTTAAACAGGAAATATAGTTTAACGTGAAATTTTGCTCCACGAAGTTGCCGAAAGCGCAATTAAGCGTAATCAAAGGTGGGCAGTACCGCGGTACTTTTTTAGTACCGTTATCGGTACCGTCGGTACTTTTTTCTCACTTCTTTTGTCGGTACTTGGTACTTCTTTTGTGATTTGTCTGGAATGGAGCTTATATTTGTTCAAAACAGGGGCGTCGCCAGCTTAACGAGATCAGGGGGGCAAAGCTGAAAACCAAGGGAGCAAAGTTTTGACGGTAAATTATTGCAGTATTTTAAGAGTTAAGTAGATTGTTTGTGTGGTGGGGTTGTAAATTTCGTTTTGCTTTTGAGTAATACAGCTATTTGGCGTTGATTAAGTTCATAGAACTATTTTCAGCTTTATTTTACAAACTAATTACTTTGGTTGCAATGAAGCGATTACTAAACCGTATACTGATATTTATTTAATGCCTATCTGACGTGCATGATTGTCTTCGTCTTCTAGATAAGAACAGCATGGGATCATATCGGTTTTTATACCACATTGTTTAAAGCTAGACACAAACTTGCAACAAAAATTTTAGGCATATTCTAAGGCTATCGCGTAGGTAAACATATAGAACTAAGCTAAATAATTAAAAAAGTTAAAAACTGCGCATGAAAAACTACCTTGAATGATTTTTGAATAAATGCTGAAAGCAGACTGTCTCTGACATATTGAAATATTGGCAAAGCCGCTTACTCAACAATTGCTGAAAAAATAACGTAAATCTTTTCATTTAACTAAACATGATTACAGTTAGCATAATGGCTTAAAACCACTGACGACAGGAAACTCCAGAAAAAATATGAGCAAAATTTAATATTGGTACCTCTATGATGAATACTGTAGCTATTAATATTGCAAGCCAAAGTATGTATTGCAAGCAAAAGTATTGCAAGCCAAAGTAGAAAAATGAACAGTTTAGCATTTATACTTGATTGTCTATTCTGTTTCTGTGTTGCCTATAACTTCATTAAGACAGGAAAGTGCCGATCCAGGAGGTGGCATCCCCCAAAAGAATTTCTGCTGCATCCCTCCCAATAGTCCGCATCGGTACGGTGTGCAACTATGGTGTTATAACTTGCAACGTTACTAAACGATGCATTTTATCCTCGAAAAAACGTCGAAAAAGCTAAAGATTCAGGACCCCGCTGGGGAGCTCACAGCGACACCCCACCCCAGACCCCCTAGCTGGCTTTAAGGCTGTCTCGCCATAACTTTTGTGTTTGAAAATTCTTAATTGCCACCAGCACTTCTTCCAAACCTTAGTAAACGTTTTTGCGGACTTCCTTGCTGGTATTGGCGAAAATGAGCGTTGAACTATGCTCCAAAAATCTCCAGTTTGAGTATCATTCCTCCTCCCAATGTTCAAAATTATCAAAAAATAGACAAACCCTTTAAATCATCCCCCAATGGTCCATATAGATCGGGACCACTGATTACTGATCGGTAATGCCCCAGGACTGTATTACTACTCTAAAAAAAATCATCACAAATATCAGCACCAAACAGCCACAACGGTACTATAGGCTACTAAAGTTTACCGTACTCAAAATCTCAGATATCAATGGCGTTACTAATGCTGAGAACACTGCTTAGTTTGTTTTACTACCGGTACTAATCGATCTAGTTAAATAAACTATTCGGTAATGGACACTTCTTGCAAATCTGAAAGCCAGAAAATTTCCGTAGTCTAGCTATCAAAGAATTGGTCAATGGATTCCGATTTGGGGGAGGAATGCAGTCTGTTTCTCTGTTAGCTCAGAGTTGCTGTAGACCGATTACTCATACTGCTGAACAAGATCCCAATCAAAATACAATATGGTTTGAGTTGCTAAGCTAAGGCCTTCCACTTCCAGACATGGGCTTGTCAACTCAACTCACTTTTGCTAAGTTTGCTTACCCGTAGCCTACGTTTGCTACATAGCCTAGAAGTGCAACTGACCGATCGAATTCTTATCTTTTTTTCTGGAGGCATTTGGCGATAGTCTATTTTCCTTTCTGTGACTATTGATTGCACGGTACATTGCGGATGGTTTGTACTATGCGTATACCACTGATCATAGGCGTAGCCAGGATTTTTGATTGGGGTGGGCCCAAACCACGAATCACATGCAATGACGTCATCAAAATTTTTCGAAAAAGTGACTTTTTGTAGGGCAAAGATTATCGTAGAATGGAAGATCTGAAACCGTAGCCTGATGGCACTTAACCAGGATTTTTGTAAAGGGAGAGGGCGAAAACTATTAGTTAAAAAGTGTAAATGACTAACTTAGAAAACGTGTTGAGTAAGCTAGTGTACTCAAACGTATCACAGACGGGGGTCTGGGAGCAGAGCCCCCAGCCGCCGGTGGCAATGGGGGCCTGGGAGCAAAGCCCCCAGCCGCTGGGCGATTTTTGTAAGTTTTTGGAAAAAAAAGCTATTTAAATCCCATTGGATCTCATTTCGCACGAGTTCACAGCCATTTCAAAGAACTAGATTTTTAACATTTTAAAGCTAATCGAAAAAATTTAGTTATTCAATCCTCCTTTTGCAATTAAATCTCAGAACACGTTTAGAATCTTGCATTATGGTGTAAAATTTTAATTGTAGTGATTTGGTGTATAGGAGAAGCAAGGCACATTGCCTCCGGCAATGCTTTAGCAGTAAATAATAATCCTCTCGAAGATTTTCCTTAGAGATTTTTGTTTTGTCATAAAGTTTACCAGTTATAGGAGTACATGTACGGCCAAAGCGCCCAGGCCCCTTCAATTGAAATGCAGTAGTTTGTTCAAAGAGCATTTTCCCTAGCTATTTTTTTAAAGTATTTTGTGCGTAAAAACTGGCAAGGTGGAGGTGAATCGTTATTGGAAAATGGTGCAATAGATGGTTACGCTTACAAATCATGTTATTCCCGAGCCGGATTTACATTGCGCAGGGCCCTGGCACTTTGGGTATTTTTGCAACATCTTCTTGCCAAATATAAATGAAGAACAAAAAAAGTCCTGCTATCTGAGGTAGTGGTGTCGCTAGGGGGGGAGGGGGGGCGGCCCGCCCCGGGTGTCACCGTTTTGGAGTGACACCATATTAGCCGATGATATGAAACCATAACTCCACCCATTTGTGGTAAATACCTTACTTTTTAATTTTGCTTGGTCGTCCCCATTCTCATTTGGACTAAAAACCCACTGATTTTTAGGTGAAGACCTTTTTCTTGGGGGGTTTTTACCTATTTTTGGTAGGAAAAAGGGTGCCGCCACGAAATCCTGCCCCGGGTGCCACCATTTTTAGCAACGCCTCTGATCTGCGGGCAGGACCCTGGAACTGAGCCATATGGCAACTACGGCGCTGGTTATTGCATGAAGTTCATAAAAAGTTTAGATGAGAGCCTGAGGTAGCAACTTTTAGGACAAAAACCCTTCATTTCACCCTGGATATACGTTTAAATTGGTGGGAAAAAATTGAATTAAGGGGGTGCGCCGGGACCCCTGGTGGTCAATATTATTTATTGTTAATTACTGTTATATGCGCGTAATGATGTACGCAAAGATGCTAAAAGAAACTGAAAATGAAGAAACAATGCTGTTTTGACAAATTTTGTCATTGGTGGCATTTTGATTAAGGGGGCCCGGGTCCCCTCGGCCACCCCCTGGCCAGTGGTGGCCTTAGGAAACGGGGGGCCCATGTGCAAATTAAATGGGGGGGGGGCTTTTCTTTGCGCACCACTTTACCATAATTTATCAGCACTTGCAATTAAGCGCAACAATAGACCGTTTTAGTGGCGCGTCACAATGCCCATGGTCTGGTTCTTACTGCAGATCGCAGTAAAATTCGCCAATTTAAATCAATGGTAAAATTGTGACATACACGCAACTTCAAACAACCACTGTAGGTTAGTGGATGGCGTTTTTTGTTTGATTTTACTTTTATTTGAAGGGCCAAAGCTTTGTAATTCCATTTCAGGTTATTTCCGGGGTTAAAAGTCTTTCTAAATGCGTATTAAACTTATTTTTAAAAGGGTACTATTATGACACAGAATAGCGTTTTTAGACAACTTCACAGGATATACTGTGCAGAAAATCAATTGCTAAACAATCATAAACATAGCGAAATGTGAAGTCAAGAACAATCTAAGACCAAAAAAAGGTCAACAACAATTTTAGAAATGAATGAAGGCTACAGCTCTAAATTAACAGCTCATAGTGTAGAAAGGTCAAAGCAAAGTAAATGATTTTGTATTATTTGTGAATGCAAAATTAAAGTCGCATATACAGACGTATACGGTAAGCGCGGCAGGGCCTGCAGGGGTAAGGTCTAGGAGAGCTAAATCCACCTACATCCAGTCCCATAGTAATGTCACTTACGATATTTAGTAGAGAAAAGGGCTTTTTAGACAAAAAAATTGCTATTATAATAATTATTTCTTCCTTAAATGACACTCCGCCATGAGGCAGCACAAAACGCCAAAGTAAAACCAAAAGATGCCTAAGTAAAACCGAAAAAAATATTGTGAAATTTTGGACCAAGATGTCAATCAAAGTCACCTTTTTTAAACAAACGTATCCAAAATTTTTGAAAGCGGGGCGAATGCGACGCCAAAAAAGCCATTAGATCGATTTATTTGACAATATATTAGCAAACGAGAACGAAGTTAGCTAATTTTTGTGTAAAAATAGCGTGGAAACCCCTATTTTCAGTAAAAAAGGCCAAAAATTCGGCAGCGAAAGTATTCCTTTTTTGAAAAATTTTCTCCCCTCTTTGAAACTTTTGGGTGCACCACTGGGCCGGATTGATGTTTTAGCGAGCACTTCAAGAACGACCCAACCTAGTTGCCCTATTCTCAAAAATGAAAATATTACCGGCAGGGATCTACCTCTACTGTAGAATACCTAGGTCGTACTTCAGATATCAAGGTTACAGGTCATCACTGCGGAAGTATTTAAAGTTTGTTAAAAACCACTTGTTAAAGCAAAAGTGTCTTTGCCAAAAAAGGGACTAAAACTTAAACAAAAAAGATCATTACTAGGGTAGCGAGGCGCTCCAGTTTCGGACCTGGACTCCTGGCGCTCCAGCTTTGGACCTGGACTCCTGGCGCTCCATGCACGTCCTTTGTGCAGGGCTTTTGGCAGAAATTGACACTAGTCGAAAAACCTACAAAAAGTGTGCCCAATAAATAAAATTAGAAAACTTAACAGTTTTCCTTTTCGTCAGGGTTAGGGTCAACTTGCCCAACTCCTCCTCCATCGAAAAACCTGGCTGTTAGCTAACAACATAGCTTTAGACCATTGTTCCTGCAGAGGAACAAAAAAAGTGAACATAAATAATATTGCTTGAAATTCTCCTAATCTTCTATCGAAAAGCTTGACTTCATATAATAATAGTGATTAGTTTTGATTATAAAACAAGCTTACCTGCAGCGTGATTCCCATTTTGAAGCCAAATTGCTATTCGTAGGAAATCGGTAGAATTTACAACTACTCTTTTCGTTTGTATGATCGCATCCTGGTGCAAAACACAATGCAATTTTACACTTTTATCCTATTAGGCCGTTTGCTGTAAATTCTAGGACGCTTAAAAATCGAGTTTGTAAAAAAGTTTGAGTGGCAAAAAAATTTTGATGCAGATAGACTGTATTTCATCCTAGAAGGTTTATATTAAAAGTTCTCCAAAAATTACCCTGCAGTTTTCGAGCAACTGGGAGGTAAAGTTGGGGGTTTTCAAAACTAAAAATTACATATTTTCCGCATAATGTGCAAATTTAAATCCTTTTATCATTTCTATTTGCTTATTTTGACAATTTTTCAGATGCGCAAATGTCTAGTTTGGTTTTAAAGTTAAATTAAGCAATCCTCCCCAGCGCTCTCTAGCACTACTAGCGGCGAAATGTTTCTTTTGTGTTTATTTAAGCTTTTAATAATTTTCCCCTGAATTTTTCAGTGATTAACCATCGATAGGAGTTTACTTCATTTGTTTGAACGTACAAAAATGACATAAACTTTTCCGAAAGCACTGGGCTACAGATAAAATTCAAAATACATTTATTTTGGGGCCTTGTTTGACTAGAAAACAGTTAACAAAAATCAATAAAATTAACTACAAAAACAAACTTATTTCAAATGCTTGTTAAATATTAAAAATAAGTATATCAACTTATAACTGCACAGATATAAACAGGATTTTTGATGAGGGTACTTTTGAAATGACGTAACCGATCAATGATGACGTCACAAAACAACGTAACGAATAAATGAAACGTCACAATATAAATTGCAATATGGAGTTATTGTCAAAATTTTGCAAAACCACAATACTTTTTGAGTTGATGAAAAGGAAAATCGCATTTTTTGGTAAAAATCAATTTTTGACGGGTATGCTAGGTGAATTCTAACCCTAGGGTGCATCCGAAGCTAGTAGCAATTGAAGAATAAATTAGAACACTTTTGATTACTTAAGGTGCATTTACACAGTATCCGTTTTTCGTACGTTTTCGTCCGTTTTTTTACGTTTTTGCTTCTCTTTTACAAAGTATGCGCTTTTTCATCCGTATTTTTATGTGTCCATATCCGCACTAACTAGACAGTCACATACTGGACAAAAGTTTTCTGAAAAAATTTTTTTGTAAAGGAGTACAGCTCTATTTCGAAATATCGCTCTTATCGTTCATACACAAAATTTTTGTACAAAATTTTTATCTATATATAACAGTCTTCTTAGTGCGTATATGGACTTACAAAAATGCGGATGAAAAAGCGCATACTTTTTCAAGGAGAAGCAAAAACGTAAAAAAACGGACGAAAACGTACGAAAAACGGATACTGTGTAAATTCACCTTTAGGAAAGTGCAAAAAATAAAGCAAAATATGCTGGTTGCCGGTGATGTCTAAAGCTTTAACAACGCTTGGAGAAATCAAAACTTATTCTATAATATCACCGATCACATTAATACAAATTATTTTAGTTGTCGTGGTCATCAATCATCACATTCAAGTTGCTCACTACGTGTTCGATATTTGAAGCAGACCTGGAGTCGAGGACAAAATGTTCGAGGCCAAGGACTTAAAAAAATTTGAGGCCAAAACCAAGGACCGACTTTTCAAGTACAGACCCTCTCGAGGCCAAGGACAGGATTGGTCGAGGCCAAAGCCAAGGACCAAGGACAAAATTTTAAAAAAAGCTATGGTCGGCAAACTTTGAATGTTTTTAAGCGCGAAAGTGTAAGACATTGCATTTCGTTAAGTTTTTCATGATAATTTGAAAATGGTAGTTTCTAAAAATAACGAATGTTATTTTAAAGTTTTACGCGTTAGCAGCAATTTTGATTACGTTCCATAGCGGTATCGTGGTAACAAAACAATTAAGACCGTTATGCGAAATGAGAGTAACTAACTTCTAAACATGGAAACGGTCAATTTTAAGACCTTTACTTCATCAGTTAAAACCCCAGTGTAAACGTCCTCTGAGTGATTATGGATCTCTCATCCCCACCGTTTTAGTACTTTTTCCAAAACAACCTTTATTGTTTGAACGACTTCTTTTTGCAGATTTTTAAAAATGTTATCATAGTTTTTAAACATTGTATAGCGACTACGATATTATTATCTAAAAGTATTGCAAAATGGAATAAAATAATTTTTGTTTTTAAAATGAATTAAGGTACCGTATCCAGTATTTGCAAGCTCACGTCCTTGGAAAAAAACGGGGTCTGGGGGCGAGGGCAAAGTCCACATGCCTCCGTTGAACAATTTTAGTGACTTTTTTTTAATAAAAAAACAATTTTTGTGATTTTGAAAGAGGTGAAACAATTAAATTTTCAAAGCAATTTTAAAAAAGAAAATACCGGTTACGTAAAAGTTAAGTTGAAAAACTTTAGTTTTATCACATTTTCCCCAATCCTAATTTTAATTAAACTTTTTTTTACACATGATATCTTTCTATAGCTCATTAATTGCCTATCCATGAATGAGGGCACGCGTTTCTGCCGCCAAACGTCACTTTGTAAACTTTAACATAAGGTATTTAATGGCAAAAATGACATGAAAATCTTAACAGGGCTGTATCAAGGAGGAAGGCCTTGAAGTGATTTGCAATTTGTCCGGGGTCGCCCTCCCCCTTTGAAGAGCTCACAATTGTAGAAACGTAAAAATAATAAATCATTATTTTTTTCGAAAAAGACCCAAATTTTTCATGGGAGCTTCTCCTCATCTTAATGACGTCGTGTGAAAAACTGATTGACTGCAGCGCGCATCTTTCCAGCCATTCAAACAATTATAGTTATATTTAATTTCACGCTCACATTTTTAACTCCTCATGTAGCGTTTTTTTCTGATACAGTATAGTTTATTATTTGTCGAGCGCAGAGGTGGAGTCGAGGACACAACGTTCGAAGCCTAGGCCAATGATACAAAAAAATCCGAGACCAAGACCAAGGACTGACTTCTCGAGGCCTAGTACAGGAATGCTCAAGGCCAAGGACACAAGGCGCAGGTGTTCTCCAAAACGAAAAAAAAGGTCTTCGCGCCAGGAAATGCCAATTTCCAAGATAAAGTGAAAAAAGCTCATGGCCATGGATCATTTTTAACAAATTAATGTCCTCGGCCGAGAGCAGGGCATTTTCGAGGACTTGCAGGCTTTAAGTCCAAGGATTTGACCTTCGAGGCCAAAGCCAAGGACTTCAAAATGTGTCATCGAGGACTCCACCTGTTATTTGGGATTCTTAGCGGCGATTTTTAACGCAAAAATTGCTCAGCAAATGTGGCTTTTTCCCAGATCACTAAACAGTGATTAGAGTGCTGTTCTTTCTTATTTCAAAAAAAATCTTCGCGATTTTTGCTCGCATACATTCAGAACAAGGTGGCTTTCTCAAGATAAGTTTTGTTAGTTATGTCACGGATACTAACATATTCTGTTTAATATACTATCCTTAGTACAGGCGCGTAGCCAGAAATTCGCAATGAGGAGGGGCTGTTTTGCGGGTTTGGGGACGGACCCCCAGCCGCTGGATGTCTAATGGGATCTGGGGGCCAAGCCCCTAGCCGCCGGAGGCACGGGGGTCTGGGGGCAGAGCCCCTAGCGCTCAATAATTTTGGATTTTTTTGCAAAAATAACTTAATTTTAGGGCTATCTTAATAAAAATAATGTTTTTAAAAAGTGGTATTGAAATTGGCAGTGCAACGTGATTCAACTGGTTGCATTAATGGGCTATGTGGGAGATGGCTATTGATAACATTGCAGTTCTCTTGTCTACATGCTGGTAAATCATAAAATCCTATTATTCAATAAAACCCACACGGAGTAATCTATTTCGTGTATATTTTATAAAGGAAAATAATTGGGGGGAGGCTAATGGAAAGAGATCTGAGAGAAATGATTGGTAATTAATCAACATTGAATAGCCCCCCTCTCCTTTATTTCTGAGTTTATAACATATTTGTTAATAAAACCTATGTTTGGCGTTTTTACATTAGCGATCAAATTTGATTGTTTATTTTAGGGCATTTTTCGAAGTTTTTACTGATTCTTGACTTTAATTTTTGACAAATTAGCCTCTCCTAAAGATATGTTTTAAAAGATGCTCTAAATCACTTTTTAGTCCATTCCAGCGCAAAAAACAGTCCCAAAAGATCTAAAAACGTGTTTTTTTTTTATTCTACGTTTTGGTTGACAGGCCAATGGGGGAGGCTATAGGCCCCACACCCCCGCTTCCGCCCTAGCTACGCTACTGCAGTGGTAACTGTCTTACATTTCATTATCACGCACATATACTTTTTTCCGAGTCCATACTCAGATAAGCACGGTCATAAGTCAGCATTAGCAACTCAAAAATGTTTGCGTCGGGACCCCGGATCCCGTATTATGGCTCTTGATGGTTTTACGGCTTTGCGGTTTGTACCATCCGCACCGGAAATATTAGCAGAAACAAGGTAACAATTCTACTCTGCCTTTTGCCCCTCATTCTCCGATTAAAGCTTTCACACAACGCCATTTAAAATAAGGTTTACTATGACTTGGCAATCACAATATATGATATTTTTCAAATAAGAAAAAAAAATGAATTGAAAAGCTAGAATTTTTGGTTATTTTTTGTTTGGTTATTTTCCTTTTCAACCAATCAAAAAATAATGCTGTCCTTGAGCCAAGAACAGGACATTTTTGAGGACTTGTAGTTGTAGGCTTCAAAGCCAAGGACTTGAGCTTCGAGGCCAAGGACTTCAAAATGTGTCCTCGAGGACTCCAACTCTGATTTAAACTTTGTTAAACAAAGTGCTACTTGGCTAAAATTGAGATAGCGTTGAACAAAATCTCAAATGACAAGTCGCAGTGTCTTCATGGAAGTTGGGTCTAGAAGTACAAATCTACTCTATTTTATCTAGAAGCCTGCACAACAATGCTAGGTCTACAAATACAAATCTGCATTAGGCCTAGTTGTTTGAGAAACAATGTTAGGTCTACATGTTGTGTGCATTTGAAATCTAAAAGTCTCAACCATTTTCGCAACACTGTCATAAAATTAGCACTGATACCTGAACACAGCAGTTTGCGACTATGTTCTGCTTGGCAGGTCATAAAACTTTATTATCTCTGTACCAGTAACTATAGGCTATTTTAAAGTACTGTTTTGAAACGATGCTTCATAATTTCTGCCTGGCACGTCATATCACTTTTGGTTATCAAGTAGCTGGCTATATATACTGTGTAGACCTAGGTCTACTTTAAAGCGATGTTTCATCATGGATGCTAGTATTTATTGCAAGTAATTTGCCAAAAATTTCTTCTTGAAACAAATTTAAGAACAAAATCCAACTATTGCACCCACTTAACCCAATTTAAGCTAACATAGTAAGAAAACTAACCGTTAAATCAGTGTGGCCTACCTCAGCACCTGATCCAAAGCAGTTTTTAAAAATTCGTTAAAGGAAAGTCCCCAAGTAATTCTATTTTATGATTGGTCGATTCCGGTTGTCTGATTGTATTCATCCGCATTTTAGAAGCCAACTTTCAAGTCAAATTAAAAAAATACTGCAGGAAAATAAGTGAACTTTTGCATGTGAGTTTGTGAAATGAAAATCAATGTATTTAAGCAAAAAATAAGTTGCCACTCAAATTTTTTTACAAGGTGAACGCTAGAATTTACAGCAAACGGCCTAATGTGGCTACAACAGCTATCAATTAACCTCGCAATCGCAAGCAGGGAAAAAGTGAACCAATTATTTTTCCCTAAAACCTCCTCCGCTGTGCAAGCCTTTAGATTTACCCGGTCCCTGGAGATAGGCAGCTTGGAATACCCTTGGTTTGGATGGATATGCTGAGGGCTGCTGATGAAAATTAGCAGCTCGAACAGCGTTGTCTACTGTCTAGCTCTCTGTAAACAACAGTTTAGGAGTTGCTGAAAAAGTGCAAAACTTGTTTTGTTATCAATATCCTTTCGAGGTTTATCGTTTATTGTAGTTACTTGACTCTGATTTATGGTAATCATTGGCAATAGCTTTTGCCGTAAGTTTTTTGCCGCTTTCAAAGAATTTTTTCGGAGATTTTCAAAGACTTTTTTCCTATTTGCTTCTTTCCAATGAAATCGCACATGTCACAAAATGGCACATGTCACAAAAATGGGTTTTATAGCTATCCAAAGTAGAAACTCTTCTTTCATTATACTCGCTGTAATACGCCGTAGCTTGTAACGAGTTGGCGGGGCCCATCTCCGCGTCATTGTGCCAGGGCAACACAGCTTCTTTCGAAAAAATGTCGCAGCGGTGGCAACACTGTGTCCGATTTGGCCGGCCCGAGATTTGAACCTCAGACCTCCCGCTGCAGAGACGAACGCGTTACCGCTAAGCCAAGAGGTCGGTTCCAATATAGAATAGTTTTAGAAATCTTGATTTTTTTTTTTGTTCTATTTCCGATTGGATCGCATATGTAATAAACTACGTAATATGAAGAAATAACTGCTAATTGATCAAATTTTAGTAATTAGCGTTAACATTGTTTCAAAAGCAGGCATATTTCGGAAAAGCATTGTGCTCCATGTTGGAAAACGACCTATTTGTCACGTCGCGTTAGAATGTAATGAGGCAAAGCATGAATAGTAACGTTGGTCATTTTCAAATAGCGTTATCAGAAATGTTATTGCTGTTTTACGGAAAATCTCTTAGGTTTAATTTTTTTAACTTCAAGACAATTTCTATACAACGCAAGCCCTTGCAACAGAGCTCTCATTGCATCAATTTTATTGTGTACAGTAACTTTAAAAATAACTTTATCCGGCTTATTAATACGAGAAATCAAAAAAGATTGTGCAATAACGAAAAAATCGAAAACGTTACTACACCTGTACTGCTAGTTTTGCAATCTTACATCACAATTCATTTACAGTTTTAGTTCCTTTTCCTTTTTGAACTTCTAAGCATTTTTTATTACTTAATGTAAACTAAAAACCGTAGGTTATAGTGTAATGAGAAAAAGCATGAATAGTAGTAACCTTGGTCATTTCCATTTAAATGCACAGTAACAAACTTTAGATTTGTAACTAAAAATATCTCCTATAGATTACCCTTACTAACTTGGCCAATGATCTTTACAATGAGGCTGACTCATCCTTTACAATAGATACTTGTTTCTTGCGTAACTATAAAAAGTTCCTATTGATATCTTTGGCAAGATATATGCATAAAATTCCTAAAAACTTGAGTCGTGCCATGACTTCCACACTTCCACGGACGTATTTGGACACGACCGGCTTTTTTAAAACATGACTTTTTTACTTCGTCATTCGGAAGTTGTTGTGCCTTTTCGCCAATTCATTATTTTATAATGGGGTACTGTGTCAAAGTCATGCCGTTGTAAAATTCTTTACGTTTGGTCAAACAAAAACTGTTACATCCAGAATCTTTAAAGACATGAAGGTTCGTTGCACTAACGTAGATTAACCTTGATTTGTGGAATATCGGTTTTTTATCTTGTACACGGATATTTTTTTTTGATTGAAATAAATAAATTTGCAAGTTCAGAGATGCAGGTTATTCTCTAATTACTGGTACTTTATAATTATAGTAACTTACTTTGTCCGGCCCAAAGTTGTAAGTCTGCCCGGGCTTTTTGGGTCGGATTCGGTTTCGGGCCGGGTTCGGGTTTAAAGTTGACAAAAATTGCGGGCTTAATTCGCGCCTGAGACGTACTTTTTGTCTTAGGTGCGCAAAAATGTAATCAAAATAGCTTGGCAACATTGCTACATTTTTCAGACCTAACTTTTGGTGTTTTTTCGGGCATGATTTGGGCTTCAAATTAATTTTTGGGTTCGGGCCGGGTTCGGGTTTGTAGTTTCGGATTCGGGCCTGAAGTAGTCAGCCCGTTTACAACTCTGGTCCGGCTACTAGCTCAAATTTTTTAAAAAGTTTGTTGATGATCGGATCAAAGTTAATTCATATTGGTGCATACGACCCTTGAATAACTAACAACCCAATATATCAATAATAAAACGGAAAATATTCTGTAGGAGTTATTTACGAAGGAAAAATATTTAAGAAGGAAAAAAATCAGCTTTTTTAATTTCATAATACGGTTGCAGGGGTTCCGAAACCCATGGGGGGGGATAGGGGAGATATATTCCCCCCAATAATTTGACTGTATCTTCCCCAATAATTTGAGTATGGTCTACATCTGCATCTCCCCCAATAACACTTCGTAACAAAATTTTAAAAAAGTTTGTTTGGCTAATTTTTTTAGGAGTGTCTGTATGATTTTTAAGCGCTGATTCCTAAAATGCTCTCAGTTTTGTTCTATCATCGATCGTTTAAAAGATACAACGATTTCCGCTTTTTTATGATTTTTCGTTAACTGTAGATTTCGTATGCTGTTATGCTTGCTCTCATCGGACTCTGTCAGCATGATCATGTTGTAAATGGGTGTTTTATTTATTTGTGTGAGTGAATGGGCAACTTGGAGTGCGAAATCTCACCGACAAAAGCGCTTTTGTTGCTTATAATTTGACTCTACTGTGCATCTGAGCACAGATCTCCACTTGAATTCGGGGAAAAAAGTGTTTCTTTTTTGGTGAAGACCTTTTTTCTTTTTTTTGGTCTTCACTTAATTTGCTCACCTGAAAAAAATCGTCGTCAAGTTTCTACTCCCCCAATGTTGAAAATAGGGCGAAATCGGGGTAAAATTGCAAATTTTCCCCCCAAATGCTCAACAAGGATCGGCACCCTTGTGCGGTTGCATTATAAAATAATTAATATGGTGTGATACAGCGGTTTAATAGCTATTATTTTGCAATTCTTTACACAGCACTAATTTCCTCCAAGTGCTCTAGGCTTTGTCTATTATTATCTTTTTGACTTTTATTTTTATCTCACATTGCACTCTTGGTTTGGCCACTTATTGTTTTTAAAAGACTAGTGACCTTGCCAAATTTCAAATTTTTGTCCTTTTACCTCCGTGCCGGAATTTTTTTGCAACGAAAAGAAGTTAAATAGCTGCCGAATTTCTTTTGATCGAAACAAAGCAAAAAAACAACAATAGCCGATTATTGCTGACAAACTAGTCTTTATCAAGGTTCTCATCAAACTTCCAAAACCGGGAAAGTTATCGCAAAGACGTGCTATTGAACTTTTACCTTCCGTGTAGTTAAAGAATGCTAAGCCAAGCAAAATGCTTGCACGCAATATCTATCTAACCTCTTCTCAGTTTTTACAAGAATGATTTGTTTGGTGCCAATGAACGCTTTTTGACTCTGTGATTCATTCCATACAAAGTGCGCATACAGCCAAACTCGACTTATTATGCTAACTCTACATTTATAAGTCACTTTCTTTATGCTTTTCATTGTTGATAATAAAAAATGAAAAATGGAGAAGCATAAATATATTTACAATTTAAATTGTAGAGGATTTATTTTATGAACGGATAACTTTTAAATGCTGTTTGTTTTGCAGTAACATTTAAAATTTGACCTTCAGATTTTTGAAATTCTTTGTCGAGAAAACAAAACTAAGATAGTTTTTTATAATTTCGCTGGAAATTTTAAATCGATTTGGTAACTGAACCACAGCGTTCTTGAAGTATTTGCTTGTACAGGGTGGCATATAAGTAGGTATACAGTTATCGTTCAAAAATGCTTCAAGATTTTTTCTATTGGCGGCATATACTTCATTTCAAGTCATATTTCAGTTCCAGGTACTTAGCATATAATTTAAAGTGCTTTCGAATGGGCTGCATGTACGTAAAAAATAATTTTTAAATTTGGATTGAGATTGGTGTATACTTACTTTTGGGCCACCCTGTATTTCAAAACTCTAAAACTATATCAGGATTTTTTTTAATTTTCCGATAGCTGTCACTAAAGAGTTAAAAACTTGGATCAAAAATACGTTAAGATTATAGGTGAGCCGGATTCGGACTCTTGACTCCAACATTTAAGGTTTTCTTTTTTCTTACGTATCTAATTCTGCAAGCCCATTGATATCATTCTCTACTGCTACAGAACTGCTTCCGAAAGCTCAAAAATATTTTTGTTTCACAAGTTGAATTATTTCTGAAGTAAAACAGGCAGAACTGATTTAATAGTTCACACAGACATCAAGCTTTTCAATCTTGTTTCATTTGACAACATGTTGATGCTCTCTCCACGTCTATAATAGGTAATCGTTTCAATTCCACTGACGCAGATGATGTGGAGCATGTTTTGAAACCAATTAACCATGTTTTGGGGGGACAATCCCGTGTTTTGAAATCAACTAACTTAATTATAATTATTTGTGGAGTTATTATTAAGTCTTTTATATCTTCCACTTATCATGCCAACAACCAGCTCATCAATTTTTTCTTCAAACTAAAGACCCCGAAACACTAGATACCGACTTAATTTGTAAACTATTTCAACTTTGTGAATAAACACTTAACTTAAAATCAGCAGCAATTTAGAATCATTAAAATTTTTTATTCAATAATTGTCAACCTAAAACTATAGGTTTTCGTGTTTCGACCTGTAACTTAGGCCATCTTCACGGCTAGCATTTAGAAGCATAACTTATTCATCTATACAATTTATTATTGTAATATATAGTGCGAATGAGCTATCGCGACGCGTTTCGACCTTGCTCAAGGGTCTCATCAGGCGAAAAGAATAACACATATTTAAACTTGCAATGATATAAAACTGCAACCAAAAATTTGGAAACAAAAATTAGCAGCAATTTAGAATAATTAAACTTTCAAACATGCAATGATACAAAATTGCAATTACCAAATTTGAAAATAAAAATTGCATCGATAAACACATCTGCTTTGCCTATGCAAATTCTATCATGACGTCAAACAACTTATGACATGTTCGTGTAAAAATCACAGGGAGAGCACGAGCTAAATGCATGCGCGACACAATCTTTTCTCCTGATGAGAAAAGAAAACACCTAATGTTATTCTTTTCGCCTGATGAGACCCTTGAGCAAGGTCGAAACGCGTCGCGATAGCTCATTCGCACTTTATATTAAAATAAAAATTTGTATAGATGAATAAGTTATGCTTCTAAATGCTAGCCGTGAAGATGGCTTAAGTTACAAGTCGAAACACGAAAACCTATAGTTTTGGGTTGACAATCATTGAATAAAAAACTTTCATGTTTCTTTATTTTGCAGAGTTTGTCCAAGAAGTAAACCTTACAGTCATTATCATATCACTCGCTATTTGCCTTTTTGGAATTTTTGGAAATTCGATTGCGATTTTCGTTATCGTTGTTTTGAAAGAATATCAAAAATCTATTACGAACTGGTACGTAAGCGCATTGTTTCGTCGACATCGTACATTTAACAACATTTTCAGAGCTAAGAAAGTGCCAATTGAATGCTCGTGAACGTCACCAAAACAATCTTGATTTTTTGATTTATTCCAGAAAAACATTTTTATGTGATAAAAATTGGCAATTTCATACAATGCTATTAAAGCTTAATATCTTTTCTTATTGTTTCTTTTAAACTGTGTATTCTCACGCTTTTTTATTTGGAGTTTAAGTGTAAATCAGAGATGGAACCGATCAGGATTTTCTCGACCCGACCACACCGGTAAATTTCAAAATCATCGCCAGTTAACCGGCCGGTCGACCGGTTTCTGACCGGCCCAATCGACCGGTTTTTTTACAGAAGGTTTTTGTTCACTATTCAATATATCTAAAGAAAATTTTTCAAAAGAGGGGGGGGCATGGGTGAGGTGTTAAAATTTATGACTTTGGACAGGGGTCTCAGAAAAAAAACGGAAAAAAAATTTTTTTTGCAAAAATGACTCATTTTTAAGACCTTTTTTATTTAAGTTCCGGTTTGAATGACCTGTTTTGAGCAGCGAAAAATGTGCATAAAATAAGCGTAAAAACCACTGGAGGGCACAAACTAAATTATCAGACGTTCTTCCTAATGATATTATGCGAAAGCCAAAAAATGAAGTAACAATTTTTTAGCTTTTTGTGACAGATTATTTGCTATTTGCCGAGCAGCAAACACTAAACTTTTTTTCGGCAGTGCTGTTTTTGCAGTTACAAAAAGATAAATAAGAAAAAAATAACAGCAAAAGATAGGTAACAGTAAAAACATACGAACATCACAATACTTGTACTATTATGCCCAAAAACATTAAAATAATGGAGCGATAACATTATATCATATTGAAAATTATGTCACTAACAACGTGAAAAAATGGAATATTGAAAAATTATGTCACTAACAGCCTGAAAAAAGGAATACTAAAAAATTATGTCACTAGCAGCGTGAAAAAAATTAATAATATTCATAACAACTAGGCTGCTTCACAAACAGTTTGAGAAAGTATGAAAAGGATCTATTGCAAAACATTATGTACTGGAAAAGCTTTTTAGCCCCACAGAGATTTATATACGGACGGAACAATTAATACAAATCTCTGCAGCAAAAAGCCTTTCCAGTACATAATGTTTTGCAATAGATCCTTTTCATACTTTCTCAAACTGTTAGTTAAGCAGCCTAGTTGTTATGAATATTATTAATTTTTATTAATTTTTTTTCACGCTCTTAGTGACATAATTTTCAATATTATATATATATATATAATGCCATCGCTCCATCATTTTAATGTTTTTGGGCATAGTACAAGTATTGTAATGTTCGTATGTTTTTACTGTTACCTATCTTTTGCTGTTATTTTTTCTCATTTATCTTTTTGTAACTGCAAAGGCAACACTGCAAGCAGTGGCGTACGCAGGATTTTTCAATGGGGGGGTTTTCAAAAGTGACGTCAAAATTTTTTTCGCGATCTATACTTTGGCGAATAAATAACTTAGTGCAATGTAACAAAATGGAATCAAAGTCACACACTGCGTAATGCAAATAAAATTTTTCAACCAAAAAACAATTAAGCATTAAGCATACATCTACAGTTAACATCATAAGATTTGCAACCGAACGATGAAGAAAAAATTGTTCAAAACAAAAGCTCCCCACCCCCGTATAATTATAAACATTGCAAAGTGCGGCAGGCGCGTAGCTAGAAATTCGCGATTTGGGGGCTGTTTTGGGGGTTTGGGGGATGAGCCCCCAGCCGCCAGAGACTATTGGGGGTCTGGGGGAAAAGCCCCCAGCCGCCGGAGGCACGGGGATTTGGGGGCGGAGCCCCCAGCGCTTGAAAATTTTGCATTTTTTTTTTCAAAAATAATTTAGTTTTAGGGCTTTATTGATAAAAAATAATGCTTTTAAAACGTGGCATAGAAATTGGCAGTGCAAACCTGATTAAACTGTTTGCATAAATGGGCTATGTGGAAGGTGGCTAATGGTAAAATTTTAGCTTTCCTGTTTACATGCTGGTAAGCCATAAAATCTTATAGTTCAAGAAAACTCACTTGGAGTAATCTATTTCGTCTTTATCTTATAGAGAAAAATAATTGGGAAGGGACTACTGAAAAAAATTTTGAGGCAAGTGAATGGTAATTAAGTAATACTGAATAAGCCCCCCCCCCCCCCCCCTATTCCTAAGTTTATAATATGTTTGTTGATGAAACCTATGTTTAGCATTTTTATAATAGCGATCAAATTTAATTGCTTGTTTTTGGCCATTTTCAGAGTTTTTATTGATTTGTGGGTTTTATTTTTGACAAATTAGCCCCCCCCTAAATTTATGCTTCAAAAAATATTTTAAATCACTTTTTAGTCCATTCCAGTGGAAAAACCAGTCTCAGAAATGCTAAAAACGTGTTATTTTTTTTATTCTGCATTTTGGTTGACAAGCCAATGTGGGGTCTATAACCCCCCCCCCCCCGCCTACGCTACACGCCTTTGCACATAAGTGAGCTATGTGGGCGGTGGCTAATGGTAACATTTCGGTCCTCTAATTTACAAGCCGGTAAATCATAAAATCATAATTTGAAAAAACTCACAAGTATTTATATTCTGTAGTTTATAGAGTGAGACAGTTGAGGTGGGGGTGGGGGCGAATGGAATGAGATTTGAGTAGATTGATAATTAACTAATGCTGAAATTCCATCTCCATATTTTTGATAAAGAAAATGTTAAGCATTTTTAGCGGTGAAATATGCTAATTTTGGCAATTTTTAAAAGTTGTTACTAAACTATAAGTTATACCTTTGACAAATAAACCCCCCTAAGAAACTCCAAATGCTTCAAAAGTTGCTTTAAACCATGTTGGAGTCCATGTCATTGCAAAAAAACCGGATCAGAAGTGTTAAAAACGTGATATTTTCTTTATTGTGCATTTTAGTCGACAGACCAATGGGGGGGTTTGAACCCCCAAACCCCCCCCCTGCGTACGCCCTTGACTGCAAGTTGTTCTGAAGAGGCTTCCCGGTTTGGAAGCGAAACGTCAAACCGGTAGTACAAAGTGGTTATGAGAGTAACTATCCCGATGAACGCAACGCGTCCGTTATTTTCATTGAAAACACTAAACTGTTATGACATTGGATAGAAAACATTCGAAATATGATGTGCCCCAGCAGTTTGTAGAAATGCTGCTAGTTCAGAACAAGCCATGGCTAGTTAGATATAAAAAAATAAGAGTTATGTCTTTCTTGCCCAGTGCAGAGTGTGGTAAATTTAAGTTGAAAAAAGCTTTTCAGAGTGGCAAGATTTTGGCATGCACTAAAAAATCTGAAATATGCGCCACTTCTACTCTCAAGCTGATTAAAATGATGCTATGTGCCAGATAGCGTAAGCCTCTTCCACATGCATGCTTTATTATAATCTGATTACGCGATTTTAACGTATATTTTGCTCTTTTTTGCTATGTGCCGTGGCCCAAAGTGGGGGGCATGGCACAATACTCCCGCCCTAAATACGTCCCTGGATGAGCATGTCTTAATGGTCACAGCATATTAGTCACAGCTTGAAATTATTCAACAAGTGTTTTCGAAAGGTGTGGTTTGTTAATGCTGATTTTTTATAAAAATTTTTATTTATGATAAAATATATAAGTATATTTTGGTTGGTGCTTAGACGTCTTTTAGTTGCCAAAAACGAGAATTTGACCGGTTTTTCAACCGGCTTGACAGGCCGGTCGAAGAATCTCGACCGACCGGCCGGTCAACCCAACCGGTTTCCATCTCTGGTGTAAATAACCGAACAAATAAATGAAGCATACGATTTAGCAATGTAATAGATTTTATCTGCCGATTTTAGTTTATTCCTTAGGCTATTTTTGACATTAATGGAATTATACGTAACTTAGTCGAGAAACCAAGAAATGTTTCTGCGTACCATGCAAAAAAAAAGGTGATATACCATAGCTATATGATGTACATTGTACATACAACATGAATGAAGAAAATAACCGTGACAGACTTCAAAATCACTGACCAAAGGGAAAGCAAGAGGTTAACTTATACGGTATTTCAACATCTCGCTTGCTCCAGCACTGCTTTGGTGTTGTGTTTCAAGTACACTCTTCATCTAGCAATAGCTGATTCAATTTTTCTGCTGACTTTGCCATTTCAAGTGTCTTCGGAATTGAACCAAATATGGATCTATCCTGAATGGCTTTGTAAAGCAAAGGAAACTATCTTATTTTGCAACTATTATGCTTCCATTCTTTTCTTGGTGGTAAATACACAACACTAAATAAAGCGATGCAATTTTAGCTATAAAATATTTTTGGATTTTTTACGGCACAGAATCAAGTTGTTGGAGTGTTAGGATCACGTAGAAAAGCTAACCAAAATCCAAGTCCGATTTAAAGTAAAATTTTACTGGGCAAATGAAAATTTATACTCTGATTGGATTCTTTTTTTTTAATCTTTTAAAAGCGAAATTAAGTTCTTGTTTGATTTTAACACTCAAAAATTTGGAAGAAATTACAATTCATTTTCCCATTAAATTTTCGTAATAAACTATTCGTAATACAGTTAAACTTTACTGTTAAGATTTCCTAATACTAAACAAAAAAAATCGACGTTTTACTAAAATTTTAGAGCTCATCGATGAGTTGCTCAGGTTAGTGGAATAACTTTTCAGTCCAAGAGAAAGACGGAATTTGTTAGAAAAAATGTTTCATTAGTTTTATTAATCATTACAATAAAATAAAAGATTTCATTTGAACAAAGATGATCACTTATGATGGTCTTGAAAGTTTTAAATCTTTTACAATAAAAACAAAAACAAAAAAGAACGCACACAATATTTAAGTTTTTTTTCAGAGAGTTAGTTGCTTTAAATTCTTTAGTATATCTTATTTCCTTATTTTAAACCATTAAATATTCGTTAACAATTCAGCAGCCTCCAAATGGTTTTGAATCAAAACTAAATTCACAAAATTGTTCTTGAAACCATTTGATGCTGGTGACCATTTTTGTACGTCGATGCATCTTCTTATGAGGCGCGGGCATCAATGGCAAATCGTTGGCTACTTTAATCACCCTTGGAATTAAATACCGATCTCGTGTTTTAGACGCGATATCAGTAACCATTAAACTAATCGCCCGGTAATTCGATTACCTAATATTTTTAGGTGATGAGCGTCGACCGATATGTCGCGGTGTGCCAAATCTTTACGGTTTTTTCAAAGTGGCTGCGCAAGCGCGAGACTGCTTGGATGATCACGGCAGCTGTTTGGGCAATGGCCTTATTACTGTGCATTCCAATGATGCTGTACAGTGCAACTACTGGGGATTATCCAAAATGTCAATGCTCGTAAGTATAATGCAATTCAAATTTCAAAAATGCCTTTCAGCTAAGCTAACTCCATTTTTTGAATTAGCTCCACTTTTTTTTTAATTTTGCGCACCGCAAAATTTGAATTTCGGATATTTTTTAGTCATGTCGAGTAAGTCACATTGTTACTCGGCTCCCTTTAGAAATAAAGTTTCTTCAGACTGAGTGCAGTCGTGCGTTGATCTAACACTTCTTTATTTATTTGCCATGTATGCTCAAGGCACTTTATATTTGTTCTACTTGCAAATTTTTTCTCCGTAAGGGACCACCAAAACAGCATACATAGTTGGCTCCAATGATACATTAGTGTGTATTGTTTTCTCAAAACGCAATGACTCATTGCAAAATCGAGAATCGTATCAGTAAAAGCAAACCAGAGCTAGTCACTGGCTCAACTCTTTATCACGCAAGCTACTCCATTATTTAATAGCTTATCTTCTGGTTTGGTAGCTTGCATATAATATCAAATCAAATAACCAAACCTTTATCATCCCTGTTATACCCCGAGGCGTTATACCCGTTACACCCTTTCATTATATGCCAAGGCGTGTAACGAGTTACTGGGTCCCATCTCCGCGTCATTGCGTCTGCGGGCAATACAGCTTCTGCTGAAGAAATGTTGCAGCGGTGGCGAGCCGTTGTCAACACTGCATTGGGTTTAACCCATCCGAGATTTAAACCGTAGACCTCCCGCTTCAGGCACGAATTTGTTACCATTCAACCCACAATGACTCTTACGATTTACAAAGTAGTAGGTTCAGTATGCTCCACAAATAGTTCAAGGCATCGCACAAAAATCCACAAGGTAATAAAAATTAGAGAGAGAGGCTATTTGGTTTGATTTTACGTGCAATTTACAGTAAGAAAGTATTTAATTTCAAGTCTTGTTTGTTAAATATGTCTTGATTTCTCTGTTGAATAGATATGTGTTTCCAAAATCACTCCATACTGATTGTGAAAGAGAAGCAATTCCAGATATATTGTGTGAGCAATACATGCGGAAACAAGAAGATCGGTTACATTGCACGTAAGTTCACTGTATTAACATTGATTAAAGAAATCAAGGCCACAGACACTGGCATAATTGACATTTACCCTTCGTATGTGGGTAGAGCGGAGGCGTTGCGTTGCTTCTGATGACCGTCCAGAGCTTTTATCTTTCAAAGTCGATCAGTTCGTTCAGCGTGCTGTCTCAGGCTTGATTTTTCTTTCTTCATGAAGCACTTTTTATCTGTTTAATTTTATTGTTCCGGAGATTTGCGGCGGCGGGCCGAACAGAAAACTTCAAACAGCAAAAAGATTTTGCGAACAAAGCTCAACACTGAAGAAGACAAAAAAAGGAAAAATGACTGAAGGACTGACCACGTGCGGAAGTTGCTTTTTACATTAGACTAGCTTACAACGTCACAACTGCTGTTTCATTATAATGCGAAATATTGAAAGTGTTATGAATGCACTACATAGGCTCTCTATCAAAACTGGGTCTCTCAAACGTAACAAATTTGGGAAAAAGTAAATATAAAATATTCTTTCTTGTTTGGTGAAATCCTTTTTTTGGTTTTCACCTAATTTCCATTGAATTGTGGGCCTCCTAAAATCTCGTCGCTCTGGAAGAAACTTCTATTTTCACCTCAGGTTACAGAACAAAAAATAATTGACTGCGGCCGACTTAAGTGAGTTTAGAAAATTTTTGCCGAAATACAAATCAAAATTAATAAATTCACCAAAAACGCACTTTTTTATTAGACAATAGACAAGAGGTTATGAGTATGCAGACTGTAAGTAGCTATTCTACTTTGTCGGTTCAGAACATTGCAAACTTGCATAAATATTAAAAACCAATATCCTTCATACCGATCAGCGGTCTAATGGGTTGAGAGTCATCTTCCCCGCAGTGAATTAATCTTAAATAATTGACTCGAGTTTTATTCCTTGTCGGGTCAAAGTAAAGACCGCAAAAATTGGACAATCAATGTTTGATAGATATATAGCTTCCATGTGACGTGCAGTTAAAAAATGGGCCAGTGTAATGAAAGCCTCCAGTGTGTGTGGAAGCTTCTTCCATGGAAACCTCCGCCGTGTGTGGTAAACAGATGGACAAGTGGCAGGTTGACAAATTACAATTTTGTGCTTTTCAGACCTACACTAGGCAATGAATCCATTACTTCGCAAGACTCTGCGTTATATCTTTTCAACCAACTGCGCTCATCAAGGAACAAAAGCACAATTGAGCATTATGGCGCAGGATCACAAGAGCTCAGTGGCGATGGAAGCGGTAGTGGTTCGGATTCATCCGCTGTCGTGGAAGATGTCGATATTCCAATTTTGAAAGCGTCTTGTCATTATAAAGATCAACCAAGTGGATTCATTTTGCTCCTCCAGCTTAATTTTTGGTTGATGTTTATTCTTCCTCTTGGGGTAGGTGTTTGTAAGATTTATGAGCGTGACATACAAAGCGTGTTGACCGGTAAGCATTTTTTTTACATGGATATGCAAAGTCACGCATAAATTCTCCTTTTATGCTTTCACACTGCGCATTTCGGCATCCAAGTGCATTCATACGCGAAATATCCTTGCTTCTGAAATTTCCCTCCTTCCATTTTGAATGTTTTATAATTATACCCGTAAAGAGTTTAAAGTTTATTTCAATAAGGCACCCACTAGCGTATCACACTACAAAATAAACACGACCAGCGTCGATTTCCCCGAAGACTTGTAAATATTGCTTGCCTTGGGTTAGTTTGTGTGTGGCTGTTTGTCTGAATGAATGTCCTTTGTTGTTGTGTTTGTGACGTCATAATGCCTGTTGCTTGGTATGCGTGTTGCTTGGCATGCTTGTACCAGTTCGTTGTGCCTATCGCAACGCTGCTCAGAACTATCACATGTCATTAAATAAGCGTTAAAACGCTATTTTACGGTGCAAAAGTACCCTTTTTAAAATGAGTTTATTACGCTTTTGTAAAGACTTTTAACCCCGGAAATAACCTGAAATGGAATTACGAAGCTTTGGCCCTTCAAATAAAAGTAAAATCAAACAAAAAACGCCACCCACTAACCTACAGTGGTTGTTTGAAGTTGCGTGTATGTCATAATTTTACCATTGATTTAAATTGGCGAATTTTACTGCGATCTGCAGTAAGAACCAGACAATGGGCATTGTGATGTCATGACTAAACCGGTCTGTGTATTTCACAAATAACAAGACCAGAAGACCAATGCAATTGCAGCCCTAATTAAATCAAATGTTTGTTCATAAGTTCCTCTCATCTAGACCATCAACTCGATTAATTGCAGTAAAGTAACGTAAAGTTTCAGCAATCGCTTTCAGTATGCTAGTTTTATTACAGAATATGTTTGAGTACTTAGCAATAATGTTTGAATGCTTTATACTGCTTAGCATAGGTGGGCACAAGTCCTTTAATCGTTAATCCGTTAATAACGAAGCTAACTTTTTCTTGAACTCGTTAATCCGTTAAAAAGTTTTTTCATATTTACGGACTAAATTAACTTCCGTTAAGTTCTGTTAACGGACTAAATTAGCTTCCGTTAAGTTCTGTTAACTTCCTTTAAGGTTTTTATTGTTAATATCTTGCACCATTCATTTATCGTACCGGTACAAACCAGTTTGCACTGGTAGCACTTGTTGCGTATTAGCACGAGTTTTATAGAAGAAAGCGAAGAAAGGAGCTCTTTTTTGTGACAAATAATAAGCTGTAGCCTCAGAGGTCTATTAATTATCGTTGTTTGCAATTTCTAAAGATTTTCCGATTGCAGCTTCATTAGTGCATTTGAACATATTTCTGTCTTGGAATTAGATTAGACTTTAAAATGTAACTTCCAAAACACAAAAAGACCACCATAGCAATAAATATTTTCTTACAATCTGCTCAACAGCGTCAATACGTGTTCTAGAAGCGAGTGAATAAAACGAAATGTAAATTACACGCAAAATGTTAACGAATTAACGGACTTGATTAACTTCCGTTAATTAAAGCTAAAAATAACGAATTAACGTTTACGAAGGTGTGAAGTTGGTTAACGGGCTAGTGGTTAACGAAGCTAACGTTTTGCATTAACTCGCCCACCTATGCTGCTTAGCATATGATATACTGCATGCCTTAGTCAAACATCTAATTACTGCCAGTTGCTGGAAGCAGTTGAAAAAAAAAACAAGAGGAAAAACGACTACCTGAGTCACAGGTGTAGCCAGGATTTTTGATTGGGGGGGGGGGGGTGGCAAACTACAAATCACATGCAATAACGTCATCAGAAACTTCGAAAGGGGAATTTTTTGGTGGGGCAAAGATATCGTAAAATGGAAGATCAAAGGCCGTGGCCTGGTGTTGGCATGTAACTAGGAACTTGTTCAAGGAGAGAGCTTAAACCAATAGCCGAGTTAAAATGCGAAAATGTGTAAATTGGGAGACGTGCTTAAGTAAAGAAGTGTACTGTAATTCAAACGTATCACAGACGGGGGTCTTGAAGCGGAGCCTCCAGCCGCCGGAGGCTATGGGGGTCTGGGGGCAAAGCCCCAAGCCGCTGGAGTATTTTTCGTAATTTTTTGGAAAAAAAGTAGTTTTAATTCCATTGGATCACATTTTGCACATTTTCAGAGCCTTTTGAAAGGACTAGATTTTTAACATTTGAAAGCCAATTGAAAAAATTAAGTTGTTTAGTCCTCCTTTTGCTTGCAATTTAAGTCCAAAACAAGCTTAAAATCTTGCATTTTGTGGTTAAATTTTATTAGCGATTTCGCCCAGATAGGGGGAGTAAAGTACATTCCCTCCTGCAATATTTTAGCAGTAGATAGCAATTCAGTCGATTATATTGTTTATAGATGATTGTTTTGTCTTGAAAACAACCAGGTATAGGAGTACATATACGGCCTGGCTGGGGCCCAGGCTCTCTCAATTTAAAAATTTGTTCAATGAGAATTCCTCTTACTGAAGCTAATTTTTTTCAAAAGTATTTTGTTGCATAAAAAGTGGCGAGGTGGAGGTGAATTGTAATTGAAAAATGTACAATAGATAGTTATGCCTACAAACCATGTTATTGCCCGAGTCGGATTTACATTGAGTTGGGCCTCTGGCACTTTGAGATTTTTGCAATATTTTTGTACCAATTACAGGTGAAAACCAAAAAAAGTCTTATCTGAGCGCGGGGTCCCTGGCACTGTGCCATGAGTTAAATCTGTCCCTGGTTATTGCATTACATTCATAAAAAGGTTAGATGAGAACCTCAGTTAGCAACTTTTAGGATAGAAATGCTTAATTTCACTCTGGTTATACGTTTAAATTTGTTGGCTACATTAAATTGAAGAAGCCCTGGCCCCCTGAAACAGTATTATTGTTGGGGGCCCATTTAAATTAGAGGGCCATATAAATATTCTTGTAGGGGGCCCATTTAAATTGGTTGGTAAAAATTAAATTGAGAGGGCCCGGGTCCTCTGGCTCAATACAATTGTTAATTACTGCTGCACGAGTGTACTGTTGTATGCAAAGATGCTAAAAGAAACTGAAGCTGAAGAAAAAACAGCCTTTTTTGTGACATTTTTATCATGGGTAGCATTTCAATTGGGAGGCCCCTGGGCCCCCCCTGGTTACGCTTTTGACCTGAGTAGCCTCACAGTAGCAAGCAAAAAAAAAGAGTACCGGTAGTAAGTTGACTTTACCAGTAAATTTTTATTATCTGTTTACTAAATCTGACTTAAAAGCTAAAACTAAAATTGTCTTGGAAAGGGGGATATGTGTAATAACATTTGAAACAAATGCATCTTGAGGGAGGGGTACATATGTAATGACACTTAAAACAAATGCATAAACTTTTTATCATAATTTGTTATAGTTTTTTTATAATTAAATTTTTTCTGCCCGCGATAGGTCAAATGGGGGGGCCCCCAGAAGTGGGGGGCCCCTGTGCATTTGCACACTTTGCACATTCCTAAGGCCACTACTGCCCCTGGCTATGCCAATGATTTTGAGACAAGATCGATCCCCCGATAAGTTCTTTCATAAAAAACACATTCAAATCAAAATTAAAATAACTTTTTTTCCATACGTGGAGGACTCGAGTCAAGTCACTTAACAGTTTTTTGAAACGTCCAAGAATTGCATGACATTATTATGACGTGGACATGTGGTCCTCATGATTATTGCTTACTTTTGTACGCTTAAATCCTAAATTAAGGAAACTGCAGTTCCGGACAGGGACAACATACTGGCTATGCTCTCTTTATTTTATCATTGGTAGTATTTCAATTGGGAGGTTTGCATTACCGCCTGCTCTACAGCATTAAGTTCATAATAACGTTAAACGAGGGCCTGGGGTGGCAATTTTTAGGTCAAAACTCTTAGATTTCTCACAAATTTTGCATATAAATTGTTAAAAATTTGAATTAAGGGGCCCCTGGCCCGGGACCCTTGGTCGTCAGTCAAAAGCCCTGGGGCTCCCTGGTCGTGAGTTAGGGTCCCAGGGGTGAGTCTTTTAACTCCCTCAACTTAAAAGACCCCCTGGTAGTCAGTTAGGGACTCTAGGGCCCCCTGGTTGTTGGTTAGGGGCCCCCTGGTCGTCAGTTAGGGGCCCCAGGGCCCCCTCTGTCGGCTAGGGGGCCCCAGTGCCCCCTCGTTGTTGGTTAGGGGCCCCCTGGTTGTTAATTGGGGGCCCTAGGGCTTCTTGGTCGTGAGTTAGGGGCCCAGGGGCCCCCTGGTTGTCAGTTAGGCACTCCGGGGCCCCCTGGTTCTTGGTTAGGGACCCTGGGTCCCTCTGGTTGTCGTTTAGGGGCCCCTCATTGTCGGTTGGGGGCCCCAGGTTGTTATGTAGGGGCCCTGGGGCCCCTGGTAATCAGTTAATGGCCTCAAGGACCTCTGTTTGTCAATTAGGGGCCCCCTGGTTGTCGTTTAAGGGCCTGGGGTCCCCTGGTTGTCAGTTAGGGGGGCCCCTGGTTGTTTGTTAGGAGCTCCTTGGTAATTAGTTATGGGCCCTGGTCGTCAGTTATGAGCCACCTGGTTTTCAGTTAGGGGTCTCGTGCCCCCATGGTTGTCGGTTAATGATCCCAGGCCCCTTTAGTAGTTAGTAAGGGCCCCCTGGTTGTTAGTTAGGGGCCCCGGGACTCCTTGTTGTCATTAATATTATTGTTAATTACTGTTATGTGCGTAATTACTGAAAAAAACTGCAACTAAACATCGCTAGGCTATGTTTTCATAACTTTTTGCCGTTAGTGGTATTTTGATTGGGGGGGGGGGGTTGGCGGGCCCCCTGGCTACGCCTATGCCGCTGATTACCAACTTACAGCCTACATCAACTTACTGTACATTACCTTTAACAGTCACAACACCTGACTTGAAATAAGACCTCGCCTATAACTGCTGCTGTATATGATATCATATTCTACGATGCCACGCCTACTACACAGTACATACAAACTGCTGGTAGCTGAAATATTATTATACCGTACTGAATTGATTCGTTGTTGTTGAACCTGACCCAAGATACGAGATTGTGCTGCGTACCGTACCCTAGATTGTAATACACATGTCAGGATACTTAGTTGCATGAAGCAAACAAACAATCAGCCAAAAAATATATTTAACTAATGTGTATTAACAAAAACTTTCACTAAAATCGTTTTCGGCCAGTGGCCATTTTCAGCTTATTCAAATACAATCAATCTCATAGAATCGATGTCAGGATAGGGGATGGAACACTTAAAATTATCACTATTTTAACGGTGAGGGCGATGCTCACTTCTAAGAAAAAATACAGTGGGAGGGCAAGAAATAAGTCGGGGGGGGGGGGGGGGGCAAAAATAAAAATCGGTGAGCAATGCCCCCCGCTGGCGACGTGCCTGGTTCAAAATCCCTGCGAATCAAGTATAGAAGGATAGAGGACAATCGTCGACCCACTCCACTGGCTGCGGAATGCAGTTCATGATGGGCTATAGCACTACGGCAGTTTGCGGTATGACGAAAAGTACAACTATATGTGATGCAATAGAAAACTACTTTGTGACGTTGGAAAGGATTCTTAATCGTAGCCACAAGTATAGGCGTAGCCAGGGGGGGGCCGGCCCCCCCCAATCAAAATACCACTAACGACAAAAAGTTATGACAACATAGCCTGGCGATGTTTAGTTGCAGTTTTTTTTCAGTAATTATGCACATAACAGTAATTAACAATAATATTAATGACAACAAGCGGGTCCCGGGGCCCCCAACTAACAACCAGGGGGCCCTTACTAACAACTAGGGGGCCCTGGAATCCTTAACCGACAACCAGGGGGTCCGGGACCCCTAACTGACGACCAGGGGACCCATAACTGACGACCAGGGGACCCTAACTAACAACCAAGGGACCCTTAACCAACAACCAGGGGGGCCCAGGCCCCTAAACGACAGCCAGGGGGGCCCTAAACGACAACCAGGGGGCCCCAGGGCTCCTAACCAACAACCAGGAGTCCCTGGAGTGCCTAACTGACGAGCAGGGGGCCCCGGGGCCCCTAACTCGCAACCAGGGAGCCCCAGGGCCCTAACTAACAACCAGGGGGCCCCTAACCAACAACCAGGGGGCCAGGAGCCCCTAACCGACAACGAGGGGCCCCGGGGCCCTCCTAATTGACGAACAGGGGGCCCCAGGACCCCTGACCAACAACCAAGGGGTCCTGGAGTCCCTAACTGACGACCAGGGGGCCCTGGGGCTCCTAACTCACGACCAGGGAGCCCCAGGGCCCTTAATTAACAACCAGGGGGCCTGGGCTCCAAACCGACAAGCAAGGGGCTACGGGGCCTCTAACTGGCAACCAGGGAGCCCAAGGCCCCTTGACTGACGACCAAGGTTCCCGGACCAGGGGCCCCTTAATGCAAATTTTTAACAATTTATATGCAAAACCTGTGAGAAATCTAAGAGTTTTGACCTATAAGTTGCCACCCCAGGCCCTCGTTTAACGTTATTATAAACTTAATTATTTACTGCTAAAGTATTGCAGGGGCAATGTTCGTTACTTCCCCCTATAGACCAAATCACGTACAATTAAAATTTTACACCATAATGCAACATTCTAAGCGTGTTTTGGGATTTAATTGCAAAAAGAGGATTGAACAACTTAATTTTCGATTGGCTTTGAAATGTTAAAAATCTAGTTCTTTGAAATGGCTCTGAACTCGTGCGAAATGTGATCCAACGGGATTTAATAATAATAATAATAATAATAATTGCAATTTATATCCCCCTTGAGATAACATCAACAAGTGTCAATGCATCTGACTAAGGGGCCAAAGTAACATTCAAATAAATAGCTTTACAGAAATAAAATTAATACTCAACAGAAGTACTAATTCTACAGCAATAAGCAGCAAAAAACTGGCATCAAACAGTGGTAATATCCTCAAAAGCTAAATTAAAATAAAATGCTTTTAGACGTTTCTTAAAAAGGGACAAACTTTCAATTTCACGCAGAGATAGTGGCAACGAATTCCATACTTTGGGTGATGCACATGAAAACATAGATTGGGATCTAGCAAACTTTAAGCTAGTTACCGTTTGAAGCAGCCAATTATCATCATTAACACGCAAGCTATATCTTTCCGAAACAGAACGAGAGTTGATTAAATTTTTCAAATATATAGGAGCATAACCATGCAGGCACTTGTGTGTGAGCAAAGCAATTTTGAATTCAATACGGAATTTCACTGGTAAAAAATGAAGGCTTTTCAAATATGGCAGCATATGCTTACGCAAAGCAGAACCACGAAGTCCAAAAATAAATCTCACTGCAGAATATAAAACTTTTGTCAACTTGTGCAATAAATATTCTGGTAAGTTATAAAACAAGGCATTGCAATAATCAATATGGGACAATATCAAAGAATGAACTAGCTGAATCTTTAGTGGTTTAGTAAGCTTAGATGCAATGCTGCCTAAATTACGTAAATTGCCATAACAAGTACTAACTACTCTATTGATATGCTTCTCAAGGTTCAGTCTGTCATCAAATATTACACCAAGAATTTTGACAAAATCATTAGGCATAGGCAAAGAACAGCTATCATCAATTTGTATGTCAGAAATTATTCTGGATTCAATGTTACGGTTAGATAAAATTTTGATGACTTTGGTCTTACTTTCATTCAGTTTTAGAAAATTACTAGTCATCCAATGCTTTAAATCTTGCAAAAAGGCTCCAATTTTGTGTTTAATCATGTCTACAGAAAAGTCTTTATCAAAAGAAAGATAACACTGCATATCATCAGCATATGAATGCACAAAAAGACCATGTGAATTAGCAATTAATTCAGCACTTTTAAAATACAAGTTAAATAGCACTGGCCCTAAAATTGAACCCTGGGGTACACCAGACTTAACATCAACTGTATGAGAAGTACAGCCAGCACCTTTAACAAAGTAGCTCCTATTATTTAAATAGGTTGAAAACCATTCTAAAGCTACATCAGAAAAACCAAATTCAGCGGACAATTTACTAAGCAGGAGATCATGCTTCACCGTATCAAAAGCAGCTGACAAATCAAACAAAAGAACAACTGCATTTGACTTGGCATCTAAAATTGACAAAATATCATTGTGTATTTTTACAAGGGCAGTCTCACAGCTATAGCAAGATCTGTAAGCTGATTGCGAATAGCCATACAATGAATTTTCACACAGATATGTATTAATTTGGAGAAAAACACATTTTTCTATTAATTTGCCAAGAAAAGGCAAATTGCTTACAGGTCTAAAATTTTTAATATTATCATTATCCAAGTTCTCATTTTTAATCAAAGGAGTAACACATGCCTTTTTGAGAACATCAGGAAAATAACCCTGACTCAATGAAAGATTAACAATATGATGAATTGCAGGGAGTAATAAATCAATGCACTTCTTGAGAATACTGGTTGGTAGTGGATCAAGATCACATGTTTTAGATGGCATAGACTCAATTATAGCTTTTAAACCAGCTAGAGATAGCGGTTCAAACTTTCTAAATTTGGAAGCACATGAAGATTTAACTACATTTATATCAACATCAAGTGTATTGCAATTATGGCAAGACATGTCACTATAAATTTGTTCAATCTTAGCATTAAAATAGTCAGCAAATTAACATGCTTGTGCAGTGCTTGTGATAGGTGGATGATTTCCTAAAAATTTATCCAATAATTGATTCACAACATTATAGGTGGCTCTGGCATTACCTTTGCAATTATCTAGTTTTTCTTTGAAATATTTTTCTCTTTCAATGCAATAGATTTTATTAGCCTGTTTACATGCAGCATAAAATTTAGATTTATTTTCTAAAGATTTATTCTTCCTAAAAGCTCTTTCAAAAACTCTTCTGCGTCTTCTAGCATTTTGACATTCCGAATTCCACCATGGCGTTTTAGATGTTTTGATATATTTTTGAACAAGAGGAGCATGCTTTTCTATGATTTTACTAAGTATATCATGATAGACAACAATAGAATCATTCAAGTTTTGACATTGCAATACCAACTGAACTATACCAGACTGTTCCAGATCATATCTTAGTAATTCAAGATTAATTTGCTTCAAATTTCTTACAATTTTTTTAACCAATGGAGCAGAGGTGGAATGTAATCCAGCAGTGTCTACAACAGCAGTAACCAAGTAGTGGTCGGAATTGGTTCCAGTGTCAACTACGACATCTAAATTTTTAATGAAGTTTTTATCCATTGCATTTTTTAAAATAAAAAATGCATCAAGAACCCCACCTTTGCATTGTGTGGGATTACTTTTAAAACTATCCAATGGAGTAAAACCATAACAGTCAATCATGTTAAGAAATTTGACTGCATCTGCTGAATTAGTTTCAAAATGAAAGTTAAAGTCACCACACAAAATAATTTTATCTGACAGAGTAACTTTATTGCTTAAATAATCTTCAAATTCTGACCAAAATAGTGATGTAAAGCTAATATTTTCTTTCTTAATTCTTTTAGGCTTGTTAATTCCAGGTCTGTACATTAAGCATATCTTAATCCTTTCTTGAGCTAATATTACTGCTTCAGTAACTTCAAATGACTTAAACTTTATAGATTTTTGATTCTTAATTGGAAATCTTTAAATAGCTTATAGCTTATATTTAGCTTATATTTATTAAATAGATATATATATATTAAATAGCTTATAGCTTATATAGCTTATATTTAAATAGCTTTTTTTTCCAAAAACTTACAAAAATCGCCCAGCGGCTGGGGGCTTTGCCCCAGGGATACCACTTTACCCCTAGGGATGGCACTTTGCCCCCAGACCCCCATAGCCATCGGCGGCTAAGGGCCCTGCCCCCAGACCCCCGTCTCTGATACGTTTAAGCACACTAGCTTACTCAACACGTCTTCCAAGTTAGACTTTTACTCTTTTCAACAATTAGTTTTCGCCCTCTTCCTTTACCAAAATCCTGGCAAAGTGTCATCAGGCTACGGCTTCAGATCTTCCATTCTAAGATAATTTTTGCCCCACAAAAAATTACTTTTTCGAAAAATTTTGATGACGTCATTGCATGTGATTTGTGGTTTGGGCCCCCCCCCCAATCAAAAATCCTGGCTACGCCTATGGCCACAAGCCAGTGTGGGCTTGCACAACGCCGAGTCAACTTGGTTTGTGGTTACTGGTTAATTGACAACATGATTAGGCAGAACATGGCAGTGAGTATTTTGTATAGCTCTTAGGTTTGGCAAGACCTAAATAGCACTTTCAAAGAATTAGTATTCAAAAATTTGAGATAGATTATGTTTTTTTCCAGTTCAATTTATTATAACTTGTAAAAAAAATTGTTAACTTTACAATGCAGTGTAATTTTGAAAAAGCATGGAGAAAAACATGGAAAAAAAAGCATGGAGAAAACCATGGAAAAAAAGCATGGAGAAAAACTAAGAAAATATTAAAAACTGCGTTGGACTTTTTGCGTTGATTTTGCATGCTAAACATAGGATATCGCTAAAATTTGCACTTTAAACATTTTACTAGTCAAAAATTGTGTGCTAAATCTTGTTTTTCCGGTTTGAATTGTTGATAATTCCATAAAAAACATCGTTAACTTTTATAAACAATTTGAATTTTGCAAAAAAGGTTAAGTATGCTTCGACAAATTCAATTTTTGGCAACAATTGTTGGTTATTTTCCATTACAAAAGATACGAGATTAGAGAAATTTTGGACACATTTTTGTCTCCATGAATGCTTATCATTGGAGCGAATGATTCGCGTAACTTATATATTGATTAAAGTGACTTAGAAGGTAAGCGTCTCGCGATTTTTGATAGTTAAACTTATATTTCAACAGAAACAAAAAATTTTAAGGTTTGCTTAGAGTAAACAAATTTAATATTATTTTGTTACAGTTGTGTCATTGCTACCTATGTCAACTGGTGCATCTCAATGTTTCTTTTTTCAGTCAATACAGCAAATAGTTCTCTTAGCAATACGCTTATTTGTTAATAATATAATGGCAAATATGACAACCATTTGAGTTGATTTTCAGCAAAACTTTACTTTAGTTAAAGTTTTCAGCATTTTGCCATCTAATTTTTGAATTAAATAAGGCTTCTCAAACGCTTAACGAGTGCTTGAAAATCTTTTTCAAGTTAACAAGGAAAATCTTTTACTCGAGCTGTGTTTCACAATCGTTCCAAACAACTTTTTGAGCGAGAATAATGTTACCGAGCTCGCAAACCTTAACATTAACGCGCAAAAATAACCTGAAAGTGTTTTGTTTGGTAGTGCTTTTTAGTAACAAGCTTGTTGTTAATGTAAGTAAGAGAAGAAAATTCTGTAATGCGAGCCCATATGTTAAATAAATTGTAGTGCTCATTAGTCAGCTTTGAGCACAAATTTTGCGATGTTATGAGTAATTAAATCATCAAATAAAAAAAATAGATGTTTTTTTTCCCGCTATTGTTAGAGATGACCTATATAGATCATGCAAAAGTTTGATCTAAAGGTTTGGTTGACTATCGCTCTTGATGAAAGTTTGTTTGGTTGATTCATTTTTTATCACGAACATGAATATTAGTTGAATTGAAATGCGCTGTGCACCAAAAATTTGGCGACATGACGATTTTCTCACTTTGTACACTTCGTAAATAAGACGGTGTAAGGTCGCAGTAAAGAAGTTCCACTATCTAATGGGTTGCTCAAACATGTAGCTCCAGCATCTCTTTGTTCGGAAAGAAGTGGTTTTCAGTGGCAAGGAACTTCTAAATGCCTGGAAGCTCTGTCACGTGGCAGCAGTATTCCTTACGTAAGCTATGGTTCCACCAGTGAGATTACGAAATTCTAACAAACGGTATTAATTTTTTCGGTGATAATTTATTTTTGTTCAAATCAACACTGGTGGAGACAAATTTTTTTACTGACAAATCTTACCAGAGTACCCTGCTCCTTCAGTGAGAATTTAAAATTATCACCACAAAACTCAGTGTTAATTTTGGAAAAATTCGGACTAGTGGAGACATTGCTCGTTTTTCGAATTAAAACTGAAAGGGCCGGGGAGTCATTGCTTGAATATAATGTGTTGTTCCTGATCGGTTTTAGCTCATGAGTTTTGACATGAATTTATCAGTTTGTGGTTCGTATTGGGCTAAAAGTCCTTTTTGGGATGCAGTTTCGGTCAGATCTGGTCTTTGTAACCAATTTGAAATTTTTAGCCCGTTTTTCTCAACATTTCCTCCTGTTTACAAGTAAATGTGAGAAAAACACTTTGATTTGGCCGAGTCATAGTTGCTGCTGTTTGACACCACTTACGAAATTTATGAAACTGCAATATAAAACATCACTGTAACTTATGAAAAGAAATAAGTAAAACTCCGAAAGCAAAAACAAGAGTGAAGTTTGCGTACCAAACACAAAGACATAAGCTTAGTCAAAAGGCAGAAAATACTATAAAAAAATAAACATAAAAAAATAAAAATGACAACATTTCCAAAACAATAAAATTGAAAAATAATAAAAAAAAATGGCACACTTGAGAGCTTGCGTTAAGTCAATTCATGCCACACAACGCTTAAGTTCACCACTAGTCTCGGAAGTTCTGGAAATATCTGATCATCTTTTCACACAAAGCAGGTATTTCTATGTTTCATTTGAAGCAGAATAGCGAAAAGACGACCATTTAGTGAGCGCCCATCAGCTGTGGGTGGCTGTGTGGTGGTAGGGAGCCTACTATTTGAATGGTGTGGACATGCCCACTTTTCTTTTCGGGTTCTCCAGCCCAACTGTGGTTGAATGGCACAACATTTGCGCTGCATGATGCTCTCATCTACAGCCGAGAACCGGCTAATTTCAACCAACCTAGCAATAATTATAGTGCAGCTGTTTTTTTCTGGTTTGCAAAACGATAATCATAACGAACAATCAAAAGTAAACCAGAGAAAGGATACAGCAACAAAACGATTCAGCAACAAAACGATATACGCTATTGCATGCACGCTGAAACGGTCATTAACTTAATTTAACAGAATTTTATAATAATGCATGGTCGCTGCACCTAATTTGAGTTAAAATAGCTCAACGCTTGAAGTAAAAAAAATAAAAATACTAATCCAATACAGAAGTAAGAGTGTAAGTCAGTCAGTTTATTCATGTACCGCATACGCGAGCAAGAAAAATTATTCTCAATTGCAATGGTAAACTGTCACAATTAATTAAGAGTACGGTACAAAGGAAGATCACGAAAGATCGGAACCCTCACCCGATGATATCTACTTCACACAGTCATATGCAAAGTACCGCACAGCGCTAAGTCTTAAGTCATCAACGAAGATAACACACATAGCGTTAATGCATTATTCATTCACATTGCTTTAAATACTGTAAAGAAAAACCTTTTTGAAGAATCACTTATGATAAATCGTTGGGGAAGCTCGTGAACAGTGATGTGAACAAAGAAATAAAAAGGTTTGCTGTTTTAAGTGTCAGGTGCGGGGCCCCAAGTACTGTGCACATGTAAATCCGCCCTTTCTGCAGTTACAAGCAGCAACGTTTTAAAGTCAATGCAGCATCATAATAACGTCGGTGTTGATGATAAAAAATTGCAGGACTCGTAGAGGTGCAGCTTTAAGGACTGCTAACTGTAACTTACTGCTTAAAAGTAAGACACAAAAGGATATAGTTTGTCCTGCTTTCATTATTGTTAAGGAGTAAGAATCCAAGGAAAACACAAGCATAAAAACTCTGAAGCCAAAGTTTTGTAAGCCATCTTATTTCAAATATTTTCCAAACAAATTCATGATTTACAGATGGTTGAACAAGATCAAGAACACTGTTGAAATTTCATGAAAAAGTGGAAAGACTACTAAAAGCCGGCTGCACTTGAATGTCGAAGTGATAGAAAAAGTTGATGATACGCATATCTGACTCGGTTGCAGCCCCCCAACCCCCACCCCCCCAAAAAAATCACCCGAAAACTCTATCAAAAGAATCATTAATTGCTACCAATTTTGATTCAGGTCTTAAGCCGTATCGTTAAAAAATCCACATTAAACAAAAGTTAGCGCAAGAAGATCCGGACAAAAGATTTAAAATGTGTCAATGGTTCGAGAAAAGCGAAGTGAATCCTGACTCTTGAAATACAGAACACTTTGTCTAGCTCTGCACTGAAAAGTATTTGAAGATATAATGCATCTAAGCAATTTCTAGTGAATTGGTCTTCATTTTCGACCAAATTAAGTATAGAAGCAGCTACAAAATGCCTAAATCCAAAATTGAAGCCAAACTTGACCAGAAAAATTTATAGTTCGATAGCCTAACTGCTCAAGTCGATAGGCTAGAAAATACCTTTACCGGTACCAGCATTCAGCGACAGGTGACAGATATTGATACCAAATTATCTAAACGATGTGAGGCTAAAGAGCTAAGTTTACTTAAAAAAAATTATATGAAACTACAGAATTTGTTAAATTAAAAAAACAAGTTGAAGAGTTAGGAAAACAAAACGCTGAAGAACGAAGGATATTTTTTTATTAAAAGTTCGCAAATTGTAAGTCTTAAACAAGTTAATGTCGTTGACTTGCACAGGCTACCACAATATCCATTATTCAACAACAAAGCAAGGCTCAATATACACCTATATTATTTTTAAGGAAGCCGGTAATACCGACCAGCAAAACCTCTTGAACCGATAAAAGCATTTTCGTCGTTAAAATGAAGAAACTGAACATAGAATGGAAAAAAATTCAAATCTAACAAGATTTATGTCACCGAACATTTACCAAAGGTCCTTTCAAAACAGATCTTTCATTATACTCGCTGTACTACGCTGAAGCGTGTGAGTCATCTCGCGTGTAAAGCAACACAGATCTTTTCAAGAAAACGTTACAGCGAGGGCGAGCAGTTGGCAACTATGCGTCTGATTTACCTTGCTCGAGATTTGAACCTTTGACCTCCCGCTCCAGACATGAACGAGTTACCGCTCGACGTGATTTGATACGGTCCTTTACAAACAGAAAAAACGTTTGCTGTCACAGTATTAGCGAACCGAAACGTCTAGTTCTTAAAGCATAAATAGTTTTACATTATATTTGTCTGTTTGTCAAGTCATAGCAATCGCATCAAAATAATCTACAAAGTATCACGCAAAGCTATCCAACGAATAGCCCATGATTTTAAAATCGTTCAAATATTTCTTTTTTAGGCGCTCCATTATTCGCTTGCTGACGTCATTGAACGCTGCCGCAGTTTGATTCTCGTTTATTAACGCTGACCGCGATTCGTCAAAAAATACTTTTTTACTTTCGGGGTCGAACCGCTGCAAATATTTTAACAGGTGATTGGAGTCTTTAGCGAGAGACTCGAATCGCACCACGAAGTCATAGTTCACAGCACACGGGTTGCATAGAATGTTTTGGGGGCGCCAGTGCACATCTTCGCTATATAATCCATACTGATGCCTCTTATCAAGAGCGATGTGCCTAGAAAATACACAAAGTTTGAGAGTAGGCTGCTGATTCAAAAAATATACAACAGAAAAAATCAAACAAAAAGGTTGCTGAATGTGATGCATTCGTTGATGATGGCCATGCATTTTATTAGTTGTCGAGCTTCTAGCTTTTTAGCAAAAGGCTCTGAGCATGTCTATGCTATTCAATTAACTAAAGTTGTCTTGACAGTTCGTTCATTCATTCGAATGAACCAAGCACCCAGTGTCTGTCTAGCCAGTACCACAACCAGTAGAGTAGACAGAGGGCATTGTGCTATGGGCTCCCTTTTGGCATAAACCGAAACCTGACTCAACAATAGGCATTAACTAAGCATTGGAAACATGAACCAGGATTGAAAAGTTAAAATTACGCAAAAACGTCAAAAAGAGCTTTGCTCCTCTAAATTTTTGAGCACTATAAACTCCAAAATAAACTTTTGACCATCACAAACTTCATAAAAAAGTGATCGATGGTATTGCAGTGCTTTGTAATACTATAGTAATATCGTCAACTTACTCTATTAATTGTCGGAAAGATATTTTTCCGGAATTCATAACTTCAATGTATTTCAAGACTGCTTTTTGCTGGGTGTCGTTTAGTTTGCAAAAATGGGAATCTTTTGTCAAAACAATATTGTCCCTAAATAAATAAATAAAAATAAAACAAAAATAATAAAAGTTTCACATAGTTAAACACAAACATAAACAGTTTAAGAATTATCATACTGCTTGTGAAAAAAAAGCATTTCGGGGCATATTGCCTAAATTTTTGTATGACCTATCCATACACACTCTTTTTTAGATAAGAACCAGTAATTTTTGAGTTGAGGCTGGCTCTTCTCAATTTTTTGCCAATTTTCAGCCTTAGTTTTTATTTTGAGAACTTTGCTGTCAATTTTAGCGACCGTGTTTGTAAAAGTTATTAAATTCCGACTGCTTTGTCAACTTGAGTAAAAACTTTTTTGCTGCTTTTGTCGCTTAGCAAAATTGCATAAGCGAAAAAGCCAGTGTTTTTTGTTTAGCTAGCATGCAAAAATTTTCTCAGTTACCTGCGCAATTCGCTTCGGCACACTTGAATCTCGGAATCGTAGCAATTTGACTTGCAAATATTGGAAAATCACTAAACTTTTATCGCTTTGAATCAGTACAGAATTTAGTTTTTTTAGAATTTAAAATTTATTCTTTTTCGTTGGTTATTAACTTTTTTCACTGCTGAGGCTGGCATTTTTCTTAATTTGCTCTTAAACTTTGAGCAAAAATGAGCCTTGTGTTCTTATAAAATTGTTCTTACAAAAAAAGTAGGATCGCATTTAAATAATAACAGCAAAGTTAGTAGAACACTTTTTTTAAATATGATGCTGGACGATAATTGTTTATGCAAAAAAACACATGAAACTTTGTTTCGGTTTAAGTTCACAGACCTGGAAGCACTGTTTCAAGAAACTAGATTTTACAGCAACTTATTTACATTCACAGCTTCCCTGCTTAGCCATCGGAAAAAAAAAAGACAGCGTGAAGCCCCAATCACAGCCGTGTGTTGACAGGTAGACAGCTTAGCTCAAAAACTGCAAAATAATGTACCTTCGTTCAGAGGTGGGCACGATACTTTCCAAAAGTACCGCGGTACCGGTACTTGCTTGAAAAAAGTACTGTCGGTACCGGTACTATTTTTAAAAAGTACTGTTTGATGATTCAACTTAATTTTCTTATAATCTTTGAAGAACGTTTGTTTCAAAAAATTTGTAATTTTTAGTGAAAAAAAGCACGACAAACCAAGACTACGAGCAAACATTTACTTTGAGAAAAATCAGATCGTCAATTTGTAACTTAATCCAACCCTTTTATGTTTTAACCCGATTTTACACGGCAGGCATTTTTGCCCCACTCTCGATTTTTTGTGATGAATACCTTTGAAAAAAGCAATTTTTTTCAAACTGAGTTAAATTTCATCACAAATGATTTCTAAAAATTTCAAGTTGTTAAGGTAAAGCGAAATTTTCCAACTTTGAGGTTTCCCAAAGTCATTTTCCAAAATCTGAGCATTTTTTGGCCAATTCATAATTTAAACTAAGTTACGTCATAAAACGCTTTTGTAATTAACGTAACCAACTTGACTTAGGCATTTTATGATTCAGTTTCAAATAGCAAAGTTATGTATAAAATTTGAACCATTCTCAGTAAAAAGCACAAAGCCAATACAACTGAAAACATTCTTTTATTGCTTACGTTTCGAGATTATACTTATCTCATTATCAAAGCTGATTTTAAAATCAGCTTTGATAATGAGATAAGTATAATCTCGAAACGTACGCAATAAAAGAATGTTTTCAGTTGTATTGGCTTTGTGCTTTTTACTGAGAATTGTTCGCCGATCCCGTCATTTTGCTCCAAAATTTGAACCGTTTGTGACTTCATCGCAAAAATGACGTCATTAAAAAAATATGGCAGTGACGTTCAGGCACGTAGCCAGATCGGAGTTTTTCGGGGGGCAAGCGAAATTTTGTAGGGGCAATGACATCACGCTGGGGGCAATCTCAAAAAAGAAAAAGAAAAAAAAATCTTCTGTACGGAAAGCCACCATTTTCTGCAAGCTTTGAGATAATCTCCGAACAAAAAAAGGTCTTCAGTTCGGAAAGCCACCATTTTCTGCGACTTTTGAATATCAAATCAAAACTAATGCAACGCTTTTTCTTTCCATCCTAAAACTCAACGATTTAAGTAAAATTTATTTGAGGGAGGCAATCCCCTCTGCTTCCCCTGGCTACGTGCCTGCTGGTGACGTTACGATGATGACGCTATGAACTCAGAATCAGTTTTTCCAAAAAAAATTTGGAGAACACCAACCCTCGTACCAAATTCGGTGTTTCCATGACTTTTGGTTCAGGAGTTAGAAATGGGGAGCATTTTTGCTCCCCATGTAAAATGCCGTTGGTCAATAGCCTATCCTGTGTGAAATAGAGTTTTGCCTTTCCCTGCAAAGAATACTCGTTCGATCTCTGCACTTGAAGGCAATGCAGTATTGTATTTACATCTAATATAGAGATTTTTCAGCGCATCAATCTGAAAGTTTGACAATAGATAAACTAATTTGTACCAGAGACTTTTGATCGACGAAACTTTTAAAAATCTTTGTAGTACTGTGCGGAACTGCGGATGCAGAGATGTTGCAATTACATATTAATTGCTGGCAAGCACACATTGAACCTTTCTTTGGAGTGAACCGTAACGCTGTATTTCGGAGTTAAAAATTTATTAGCTCTAATTCAAAGAGAGAGAGAAAGAGTTTGATTTTCAATCGATAAGTGATAACAAAAAATTGAAAATACCGAATACTTTTTTTAAAAAAGTACCGCGGTACCGGTACTTAGATTTATGTTTGAAAAAGTACCGTCGGTACCGGTAACGGCTCTAAAAAATACCGCGGTACTTTTGTACTCGGTACTGCCCACCTTTACCTTTGTTGTCTCTAGGACGAGGCAACTTGGTGAATAAAGACGAAATTACAATTTAGAACAGCAAAGCCAAGATGATCTAATTCACACAAGCGGTAGAAAAATTAACTCAAAGCCGAATATTCGAATCACTTGGGGTTCTAGACTATGACGAAGTTATTTTTGTGCTGATTCTTACAGCGATTATGCTTGATAGCAACTTTGGATCAGACTATTACAGATGTACTCCGGGTTTTTAAACATTTATCCACCGCCGAGCTGCAAATTGAAAGAAAGCAGAAGGAGAGTAGAAAGTAATAAAGCAGCGTTAGCACTGTTTGTTTCTAGTAATTGCTATTACTAGTGTTAAGGGTTTAATTCAAAATGGTCTGTATGGAAAGAATGGCATCAAAAAGTGTCTGTTCCAAAATGGGCCATGACAAAAATGTTACTGCCGAAAGATTTGTAAAAATTTCCCACATATCACCAATCAATAAATTGAATAGCCCAATTCCAAGAATAATTTGTTAATAACAATGACTTTTTAGTTACCGTTTCTATTGAGACTGATTCTATTGTAAGTGTTTTTTTTTTTTTTGAGCACTATAAAGATTTTAGAAAAGCTTGCAGTTGTTTTTCAAATTTAGAAACTGTTTCAGTGTTGCCGGTATAGTCTAAAAAAGGAAGACGAAAACAGATGGAAAGAAAAGAAGTGCTGGAATGTGATAGATTGCCAGAGGTTTGCAAAGTTTGAAGCACAAAATCGTGCAAGATGGAGACTTGGCTGCAAAAACTGGCCGACTCCTGCGTTCAGGAAAAACGTGCTGAATTCCAGAAATAAAAAGAAGATTCATACTCCTGAAGAAAAATGATGACATTGCCATTAGCTATTGCTAGGCCACTTAATGGATCTTTCGGCGGCATCGTTGAAGGTTGATATATTTGAAACCGTTTCTTTTGCATTATGGTTCAAAAATTGCCCAGTTTCTTGCCCTATAAAATCTTTAGATGTACTTTCTTAAGACGCCATTGATTTTTTGCTTAGCAGAGAGTGGTTAAGCTTTGACTTAATTCATGGCTTTCGGCAATTATTAGTGTTAAAAGTGGCTAAAAAGGCTGCAAAGGAGTTGAGTCATGATGACCATATCACCATCTGCTAAGCAACAAGCAGTCATTTTCTATTGATCTTTAACTAAAAAAATATCTTAAAACTTTTTGTTGGTAAACGATACATTAGATTTACAGTAGTCTCAAATATGAAATACAACTCCAAGCGCTCCAAATTCACTGATGGTGTTTGAGAAAAAGCTTAGGGTAGAAATACCTTCAATGAAAATTGTAACCAACAAGTCTTTATCGACAGTAATTACTCTTAGAAAATCTGTGCTTAAGTTTCCATAACTCGTCGCAACTGCTGTGTCGTTTCCGTCACAGCCCATTTTGGAGCAGATACTTTTCGATGCCACGCTTTTCAAACGGAGCATTTTGGGGCCAATCTCTAACTTTTTCACCTTAAATATAATTTACAAGAAAATGTATTCATCTTTTGTGACAATACTGTGATGTTAGTCGCATGTATGCATACTCATATAACGTGATGTTAGTAGAGATCAGAGGTGGAGTCGAGGACCAAGGCCCAGAATTCAAAAAAAAATCCGAGGCCAAGGCCACGGACCGACTTTTTGAGAACAGACCTTCTCGAGGCCAAGAACAGGAATACTCGAAACCAAGGACCGAAGGCACAGTTTTTTAAATTATGGTCGGCAAAATTTTTAAATCATTACTAGCAAATTTTTTATTATTTTTTAGCGCAAAAGTAGTTGCCACAATTGCATTTCGTTAAAGTTTTAATGATAATTCGAAAATAGTAGTTTTTAAAAATAACGATGTTATTTTGAAGTTTAACGCGCTGGCAGCAATATTGATTTCGGCAGCGGTATCGTGGCAATGAAGCAATTAAGGCTGTAACTCGTGAATGGAATAACTAAAATCTAAACGTCTAAATGGTCAATTTTAAGGCCTTAACTACTTCAGTTAGGACCCCAGTGCAAACTGATTTATGATTATACATCCCCACTTTTTTGAAGTTTCTCCAGCACCAACCTTATTGTTTCGGAAAACGACTTCTTTTCATAGAATTTCTTTAAATATTGTCATAGTTTCAAAATGTTACGTAGTGATTAGCGAATATGATATTATCATCTAAAACTATTGCAAAATACAGTAAATTTATGTTTTTCAAACGAATTGAGGTACCGTACCCGGTATTTGCAAGCTCAAGTCCTATGAAAAAAAAGCGGGGTTCTGGAAAAGAGGGCAAAGTCCCCATGCCTCCGTTGAACAATTTAAGTGATTTTTTTCAGAAAACAGCAATTTTAGTGTCTTTTAAAACAAATTAGTCAATTAGAACTTGAAAGCAATTTGAAAAATACCGTAAAAATTAAGTTAGGAAAACTTTCAAATTTCCCCACAAATTTTTCCAGTCCTAATTTCAAGGCAATCTTTACGCTTCAGTGCACGTGATATCTCTTTATTTTCTCGCATCTAATGCCAATTGCCTATCAATGAATGAGCGAGCACTTTTGCCCGCCAAAATACGCTTTATAAAATTTAACATAAAGCATTTGACTGGAAAGAGCAACCAGCGAAAATCCCAACAGGGCTGTATCGAGGAGGAAGGCATTAAAAACATTTGCAATTTTCCCCGGGACCCCCTTCGAAAAGCGCACAATTTGTAGAAACGTAAAATAAATCATTTTTTTCGTTAAAGGTCCAAGTTTTTTACGGAAAATTCGCCTCATTATCTTCATGACATCGTGTGAAAAATTGATTTCAAGTGCAGCGCGCATCTTTCCAGGCATTCGAACAATTATTATAGTTAGATTTAATTTCACACTCGCTTTTTTAATAATTCTTCATGCAGCGTTTTTTCTGATGCAGATACAGTAGTTTATTACATGAAATTCTTAGCAGCGATTTCCAACACAAAAATCGTTCAGCGGATGCGGCTTTGCGCCCAGACCGCTTGTCAGTGATTATAGAATTGCTCTTTCATATCTCAAAACAAATTCTTCGCAATATTCGCTCACGTATTTTCAGAACAAGGCGATCTCAAAATACATTTTGTTAGTTGTATCAGGGATTTACTAACGCATTTAGTATAAGAGGTTACTGATTACATTTCATTATCACGCACATACTTTCTTCTGAATCCGCACTTAGATAGGCTCAGTAATGTTTTCGCGTTAACTACTCAAAAACGCTTGTGTCTGGACCCCTGGAGCTCTTGTTATATGACCCTTAACGGTTTTAGTGCTATGCTGTTCGTACGACCGGCATTAAAGAAATTAAAAAAAAAACGATTCTAGTATACACTGTCTTTTGCCACCTCGTTCTCCGATTAGAGCTTTCACCCAAGGCCATTTAAAATAATGTTTATTATGACTTGGCTATCACATTAAATTATTTTTTAAAATAATAAAGAAATTAAACCAATTGACAGGCTAGAAGTTTAGATTACTTTTTGTCTAGTTATTTTCCTTTTCATCTAATCAGGAAATAATGCTGTCCTCGAGCCGAGGACAGGACATTTTTGAGGACTTGTAGCCTTCGGGGCCAAGGCCAAGGACTTAAAGATGTGTCCTCGAGGACTACACCTTTGATCGTGATGTCTGTAAACTCATATAATGTGTTAGCTGTTTGATAAACAGAAACAGTATTCATTTAAGCATTGGCTTTAAATACATAAATATAAATCTTGTAGGACATGTGTGATGAATGGAAGATAGTATGAGGTTATGGTCAGAAGTACAATTTGAAGTAACTTTATTGGAACAAACTTCCAGGATCTTACGATTCCGTGTAACTTGTTCGCTGCTCTTGGCACTAATTGCAAGGTTAATTAATGGACTTCGAAACGTGAGGTTGTGCTCGTAATGGGTGCTCCGTATCACTCGAGAGTTGAAACCACTTCCCACTACAAATGTGGAGACAGCATTGAGATTTTCTTAAACGAAGTATAAGATAGTAAGACGTGATGTCTGTAAACTGCTGAAGTAGTTCTGCTATCGTGCTCGGAAAATAACTAGACACTTAAATCGTTTGTCAGTGATTTTGGAAAGGGTTAAACTAAATTCTCTCTTCACAGATATATTCAGATAATTACAAAAAAACTTCGCCACATATGTGTTCGACTGGATGCTCATGTACTTAACTCAAATTTAGTGGTTTAATTTTGGTTTGTATGCCGTGTACAATACATGCATTAAAACTGTAGTAATAAAACATTTGAAATTACAAAAGTTCTATTATTGTTGAGTGATGACCAAAAATCTTGCTCAGTATGTAATTGCTGAATATTGGTCAAAAATCATCTGCAAAATTATGATAAAATGGCCAAAAAAATAGTTGTTTGCTTATAACTTTATTCTGAACAAAATAGAGCAAACATTTCTGTTAAAGCAGATATAAAATGGTTCTTCTGATCATTTTGATATAATTTTCAAGATTATAGCACAACAAGATCCTAAGATATGGCGATTTTATAAAAAAAGAAGGAGGGAGTCGGTTGCCATAAAAACAGCCTGTCCAATCGTAAGACATAATTTTTTTGAAAACTTTTTTTCATATTTTTGGTTTGGTTGGTCAACAGCAACTTTCTAGAAAGTTCAAGAAAGATCGAAAAAAATCGCCACATTGGGCCAGTCCAATGTAGAGTAGCTGGTCAACTGCCAACCAAACTTTATTTGCTACGTCATTGGCACATTGCTTCTCTTAACACCATTACTAGGGTGTTGCAGTTGCCCGACCTCTTCGGATTTTTTCTACCTTCTTAAAAATAGGAGGTTGCCAAAGAAAATCAAGCGTACAAAGTTTGAGAAAAACAATTGAAGTTTAGGGGTCGCACAGAGACCTTTTTTGTTCAAGATTTGGTATTTATTTGATTTTGTGTGGCTAGATGGTGCTATGCGAAATCATTGTTACTAATGAGTTATTGCAAAATTGAACACTTAGTTTTGGCATTCAAAAAAACTTCACTACAACTTTTAAAACTGTTTATACTTATGTTTTTTGTTGGTTTCTTTCAGAATTAATAGTAGTCAAAATCGATCACGTTTCTTTGCTGGGAAACTACAACAAAAACTCTATTTGAGATAAACCTACAGAATCTATTTGACTGGCTGTGTAAAACTGAGCGAAACATAGCCTACAATGTTACTTTCGTAAAGAATGACGGTGCAGAGTATGCTTTAGGCCTAGTTATTGAAATTTATTAAACTGCTGTCCTAACTAACTATAGTTACACCCAGGGTTGAAAATATAGACTTGAAATCGATAATCGATATCGTTATTCGTTACTTTTTGGTTATCAAATGCAAAAATTCTTTACTTTTTAGTTTCATTGTGGAATGTGCCTTTTCTCTACTTTTTTGCCGGGTAAATCGATAATAATTTATCGATATTTTTTTTCAAGTTAAGCTAAAATTTTTTGGAAAGATTTTTTCGTGTGCAGCGGTTTTATTGTGGCAGTAATCAGTAGCGTAGCCAGGGGGGGCTACAGCCCCCCCCCCCCATTAGCCTGAAAAGTATGCAAAATAGCACGTTTTTAGTGCTTTTGAGGCCGATTTTTGCTCCAAAAATAAAGAGCCCCCCAACGGGATTGGTGAGCAGAAGTTGTGAAGGACTAGCTGTCATTTGGACCAGAAAAGTGGTTTATTTTTTCTGGAGTGCACCCAAAGTTGGTCAGGAAAAGTGACTGAATTTTGGTGAAGACCTTTTTTTGGAGGTCGCGTAATTTCGGCCGGAAAAAACGTTTCAATCTGATTCAAGACTGATGAAAATTTGGGTCAAGTTCGTTTACTGTTGTTTTCACCTCTCAAAAAAGCCCCCCCTTTGTGAAATCCTGGCTACGCGCCTAGCAGTAATTATAATTTTACTTCAATTAATGTATGCATTGGTTCAAAGTTTCGCATCGCAATCATTTTTGACTCCATTCCAAGTTATACAAACACAATATTGCTCTTGTAGCCACTGGTAGCCGTGCAGAGTGTCGCAGTAAGCCTAGTCAAGTAGTACTGTTAGGTATCAGTTTCTACATTCTTTGCAATGTGCCGTCGTGCCGAGTAATACTTGGTCAGATGATATTGTTCAGTAGCGTAGTCAGGGGGGAGGGGGCCATAGCCCCTCATTGGCCTGAAGAGTATGCTAAATACCACGTTTTTAGCACTTTGAGGCGATTTACGACATAAGGGCGCAGACAAAAGGTCGAAGGACATAAGGGCACAGACATAAGGGCGCAGGGACATAAGAGCGCAGAGACGTAAATCTGCAATCTGCGTTAACATTTTCGTGCTTCGAAAATAATTATGGAATCAAAGAAACGAACTTGATTAATGAGTATTTTATTTAATTTTTGAAAGTCAAATTTTGAAAGAAGTTTTTCAATTCGCTTCCTTTTTCCAGCTCTCAATTATCGCACAAAGCATTACCCTTAGTTTTTAAGTCGCCGGACACTAATCTTGAACAAACCTTTAAAAACTAATGTTTATTTTAATGAGTTTATTTGCTTTACGTAACCACGTCAACGGTTGTTTTCAAACGCAGTCATTTAACGGCTGTACTTAATCCGTTAAGCAAACAATCATAATTAGTCTTTTGTTACCGTACGAAGCCAAATCAAATCGCTCATTTTCTCGCTTTATTCCGCTAAATTCGAGAGAGGAGTTTGCGGAGTCCATAAGGCAGGAAGCGAATTCAAAAAACTTCTTCCAAACCTTGGCTTTTAAAAATTAAAAAAAAATGCTCTTTAGTCAAGTTCGTTTCTTTAATTTAATAATTATTTTCGAAGCACGAAAATGTTAGCGCAGATTGCAGATTTACGTCTCTGCGCCCTTATGTCCCTGTGCCCCTATGTCCTTGAGCCCTTACGTCTCTGAGCCCTTACGTCTCTGAGCCCTTATGTCCTGCACCCATTTCTCTGCGCCCTTATGTCGGGTTTCGCTTTTGAGGCCGACTTTTGCTCTGAAAACGAAAAAAGCCCCCCCTCTCATTGGCATTGGCGATGAGAATTGGTCAAAGACCTGATGTGAAAACCTTTTTTTGAGATTACCTGAATTTGGGCAAAAAAAACGACTCAATCTGAATGAAGACCGACTAAAATCTGGGTCAAGATCGTTTGATGTTGTTTCCAACCTCCAAAACAGCCCCCCATAGGCGAAGCCAGGGGGGGGATCAGGGGGCGCGGGCTCCCCCCAAAATTGCCTTGCAACCAATGAAAAATTTGTAGCCAAAACGGATAGTGGTTTTCAGTACCCGTTCTAAGTTTGGTTTGTGGCTTGATTGGAGACTGCGAAGATCTTTTTTTTGGTCTTCATCTAATTCTCGGGACGAATAAGGCTTCTCAGGCAGCGAAAACCTTTTTTTTGTTGGTCTTCATCTAATTTTCGGGAGAAATTCGGCTTTCCAACCCGCGACAGGGCCGTGCCAAGGCAGCCCCAAACCCCCCGGTCGGGGGGGCCCCAGCCAAAATGGGGGCCCCACTTTTTACTTTACTACTACTACTTTAAAAGTTGGTATTGTTGATCAGAGCTAGTATTTTTTGGAATATTTAGAACAAAATTAAAGCGTAGGCCTATTGTCAATTTGAAATTTCGTAAGATACTGAAAATACGCTCGCTGTACCTGTATGTCTCTGCTGCTGCGCTACAATTTAATCTATGGTGTAATAGAAACACAATCGCTTTGGCTTAGCTAGTAAATCAATTCAGATGCTCAGCTTACCAGTCGATTGCACAACAGCCAGTCCAGAGTCAGTCTAGTTATGGTTACAGTCAGATTGCCTTCAGATGTCAGCAGTAGCGTAGCCATGGGGGGGGGCTATATCCCACCCATTGGCCTGTCAACCAAAATGCAGAATAAAGGAAATGCCACGTTTTTAGCTCTTCTGAGACTGTTTTTTGCGCTGGAATGGACGAAAAAGTGATTTAAAGCATCTTTTAAAAATTATATTCAGGGGGGGTAATTTTTTTGAAATTAAAGTCACATATCAATAAAAACTTTGAAAAATGCCCAAAAATAAACAATCAAATTTCATTGCTAGTTTAAAAACGCCAAACATAGGCTTTACCAACAAATATATTATAAACTCAGGAATAAGTAGGGGGGGGGCTATTCAGTGTTAGTTAATTACCAATCACTTCTTTCAAATATCTTTCCATTAGCCCCCCTCCCCCAATTATTTTTCTTTGTAAAATATAGACAAAATAGATTACTCCATGTAAGTTTTATTGAATAATAGGATTTTATGGTTTACCAGCATGTAAACAAAAGAACTGCAATGTTATCATTAGCATCACCCACATAGCCCATGAATGCAACCAGTTAAATCATGTTGTGCTGCCAATTTCTGTGCCACGTTTTAAAAGCATTATTTGTTATTAAAATAGCCCTAAAATTAAGTTATTTTTGCAAAAAAATACAAAATTTTCGAGCGCAGAGACGAAGCCTCCAGACCCCCAGAATAGCTCCCCTCATTGCGAATTTTTCGCTACGCGCCTGGATGTCAGCAAACAAGTTAAAATTTATTTCATTAAATCCCTAGTTCCTAGAGTTCAGTAAGGTCTTTTCAGGATCATTGATGTCACTACAGCAGCTTACAAGAATCGCATCTTTAACACATAATTACAGCTTCAGTTCCCAAATTATTTTTTCACGTAACATTGCAACAATACAGTACTAATGGTCTTTGAAATACAATAAAACTCACTCTCAAACGATAATTCTATTGATTTTTGTAGTTAACACGGAGTGGCAGTTAATAACCTGACTTGTATGCAGCAGCTGTACTGGTTTATTTTATATTTTGGATATCATTAATGTAAATTTAACTGTAAATTTTCGTGCTATTCTACAATCCTGGTTTTCATTGGTGGGCACAAGTCCGTTAATCGTTAATCCGTTAATAACGAAACTAACTTTTTCACTAACTCGTTAATCCGTTAAAACGTTTTTTCATGTTAACGGACTAAATTAACTTCCGTTAAGTTCTGTTAACGGACTAAATTAACTTCCGTTAAGTTCTGTGAACTTCCGTTAAGGTTTTCATCGTTAATATCTTGCAGCTTCGTTGTGCATTTAAACTTGTTTTTATCTTGAAATTAGATTAGACTGTAACATGTAACTTTCAAAACACAAAAAGACCACCATAGCAATAAATATTTCCTTACAATCAACTCAACAGCGTCAATACGTGTTCTAGAAGCGATTGAATAAAACGAAATGTAAATTACACGCAAAATGTTAACGGACTAACGGACTTTATTAACTTCCGTTAATTAAAGCTGAAAATAACGGATTAACGTTAACGGAGGTGTGAAGTTTGTTAATGGACTAGTGGTTAACGAAGCTAACGTTTTGCATTAACTTGCCCATCTATGCTGGTTTTAGAAAAGTAGTGCGTCTTAGCTATGCCAAAGTTAAATGACTATTTAAGCCGATTGCAAAAATGTGCAAATTTAACGTTTCGGAGGGGGCCCCTTCTTGAGTTTTCGGGGGGGGCCCCGAACCACCCAGGCACGGCCCTGACCCGCGATGACCTTTATTTCAGTTGTTTTTTTAAGTTAAGTCCCCACTCTGTTACTTGAGGTTTGGCCCCCCCCAATCCAAAATTGGTCTCCAGCTACATTTCGCCCCCCAACCCCCCAATCATAAATCCTAAATCGAACTGTTAAGACTACTTTTTTTTGGTCTTCACCTATGTGATTTCTAGTTTGGGCCCCTCCTGATCCAAAATCCTGGCTACGCCTATGCCCCCTCACCCCGCCCATTGCAAATTCCTGGCTGCGCACCTAATGTTGTTAGGCACACATTGGAAACGCGAAAAGCTCAAGAAATTATTATTGCTATTGATATTTGCAGTAGTCTTATAGTGCAGTCACAGTTCAGTGGTAGCTGGTAGGCTAGGGACTGCTTTAAGCGGCGTGGTGGCTTAGGCCTAGTGGTTAGAGCATTGGTCTCACAGTTGGTAGACCTGGATTTGATCCCCTTGTAAGCCATACCAAAACACTTTAAAAATGGTATTCACAGCTCCCTGCTTGGCGCTCAGCACTTGAAGGGATAAAGTGAAGCTTTAGTGGTGTAGCAGACAGGTGGCAACGACTCTAAGACCCTATGGTCATTTTGCTGTTTCCTGGCCGAGGCCACTCTGTGAAGAAATATGCGAAAATTTTAAGGCAATGGCATCTAGCAACTTACAGCTAGGTTTGGAATGTCAAGCAGGAGAGCTATGAATACCAATTTTTGAAGTTTTTGCAAGACTCTATACCAGATAGTCAGATAGCCTACTGAGGTAGTGAGGTAGTAGTAGTAATGAACCCAGGTTTGCAGACTGATGACTGCGAGGCAGATGCTATAACCACAGCATAACTCAACATCAACATGGTAGAGGTGGCACGCAGTAGCGTAGCCAGGGGGGGGGCGGGGGGGGCTATAGCCCCCCCATTGGCCTGCCGACCAAAATGCAGAATAAGAAAAATACCACGTTTTTAGCACTTCTAAGACTCTCTTTTGCACTGGATCAGACTAAAAAATGATTTAAAGCATAGTTTGAAACGTTTATTTGGGGGGGGGGCTAACAGACTGCCGACCAAAATGCTGAATAGGGAAAATACCACGTTTTTAGCATTTTAAGACTGTCTTTTGCACTGGATTAGACTATTTTGAAACGTTTATTTAAGGGGGGGGCTAATGAACTGCCGACCAAAATGCAGAATAAGGAAAATATCATGTTTTTAGCACTTCTAAGACTCTCTTTTGCACTGAATTAGACTAAAAAATGATTTAAAGCATAGTTTGAAATGTTTATTTAGGGGGGGGGCTAATAGACTGCCGACGAAAATGCAGAATAGGGAAAATACCACGTTTTTAGCATTTCTAAGACTGTCTTTTGCACTGGATTAGACTAAAAAAATGCTTTAAAGCATAGTTTGAAATGTTTATTTAGGGGGGGGCTAATGAACTGCCGACCAAAATGCAGAATTAGGAAAATACCACGTTTTTAGCCAGTAGCGTAGCCAGGGGGGGCGGGGGGCTATAGCCCCCCCATTGACATGTCGACCAAAAAGCAGAATGGGAAAACACTACATTTTTAGCACTTTGAGACTGTTTTATGCACTGGAGTGGACTAGATAGTGATTTAAAACATCTTTTGAAACATATGTTCTGGGGGGGGGGGCTAATTTGGCAAAAATAAAACCAACAAATAAATGAAGCCTCTGATAAATGGAAAGAAATAAGCAATCAAATTTGATCGCAAGTGTAAAAATGCTGAACATAGGTGTCATCAACAAATATACTATAAACTAAGGAATAGGCGGGGGGGGGGGGCTATTCAGTATTTGTTAATTACCAATCATTTCTCTCAAATCTCTTTTCATTAGTCCCCCCCCAATTATTTTTCTCTATAAACTGTATACGAAATAGATTACTCCGTGTGAGTTTTATTGAAGTATTCGATTTTATAACTTACCAGCATCTAAACAAGAGAACTAACATTTTACCATTAGCCACCTCCCAAATAGCCCATTTATGCCACCAGTTTAATCATGTTTGCACTGCCAATTTCTAAGCCACGTTTTAAAATCATTATTTTTTAATCAAAATAGCCCTAAAATGAAGTTATTTTTGCAAAAAAATGCAAAATTTTCGAGCGCTGGGGGCTCTGCCCCCAGACCCCCGTGCCTCCGGCGGCTGGGGGCTTTGCCCCCAAACCCCCAGCCTCCGGCAGCTGGGGGCTTCGCCCCCAGACCCCCATTGGCCTCCGGCGGCTGGGGGCTCCGCCCCCAGACCCCCCAAACAGCCCCCCCCATTGCGAATTTCTGGCTACGCGCCTGGTGGCACGTACATGTGTAGGCTGTCCCAGTTGTACTCATTTGGCAGTGGCGTACTGGTATTTTACAAGCCATTATCAAATGCTACTGTTTGCCGAGTAGCCTACTGGTACGCTTAACATTCACATTTTCTATAAACCCTCTATGTTCTAATACAAAGTTTTGTAGCTTATACTCTAGGTAGCCAATTATTTTATCAAAACTTAGGCTATTGAATAACCTAGTGCCATATTGGTACTGTAATAGCTTAGTAAGAAATTTTTGAACCTATTGGCCTAGACAAGTGACAACTGATAATTATATAAAGTGAACCACATGTTTCTTTACCAGTGGCAGTGACAATTAATGATAGTTGTAAAGTCGTAATGTCAAAATATATTGACACTCTTTTTTGACTCCATAAAAAATTATCGATTATTCTTTACTTTTTTTTTTCATTATCGAAATCGCCTATTCTTTACTATTTTTTTGAAGTATCGAATATCGATTATTCTTTACTTTTTTATTATCGATTTCCAACCCTGGTTACAGCAGCAGCTTACTAAAACCATATTTGTTATATTTTGCTGTGTAAGATACGGAGTTTAGTGCAATCTACTTAGTACAAGCTCTACAAAACATGAAAATTTGTAAATCTACAAGCAATATACTATTACTAGATTTGTTAATTCTCGTAGTTGGCTGCCAGGAACTATTTCTAAACCTGATGACAATACTATCAAAAGCATATGTTTTCTTACCACGAAGCCGGAATTTCTACAATTCGTCAATTAAAAATAATTGAGGAAGTAAAAAAGCTGGAAGATAAAATGAAAAATTTGTACAAATGAAACTTTAACAGAACAAAGAGTAGAAAAGCAAACAAAACCATTGGAAAAAGGAAAATTTTCTCTTCATTGCCCTCTTTTCCGTGAGGGTTGCGGGGGCAACAGCTCGAGATTAAGCTACCACACTTCACGATCTTCCATCACCCTCAACATTTCGCTTCGGTGAAGTCCCAAGCAATTCCACCCAAAATCCCCTATGTAATATTGACTCATCTACAGTAGTTCTAGGTCGTCCAACTTTTTTTCCCCATTTGCTTTGGCAAGTAAAGCTTGTTGGGAAGTTTTTTCTAACGCGTTTTCCGGTTAGCCTACATGGCCAAGCCATCTAGGCTGTGATCTTTCAATTTGGAGAAGTAGCGGCTCTAGAGATTTTCGAATCTCAAGAGATGTGCGCCTTGTCAATAATGTAATTCCTCTGATTTTTTTGAGAAACCTCAATTTGGACGCTTGCACTTGCGGTCGAAATCTTTCAGTCATTACCCAATTTTCATGACCATAAAAAGATACGGTAGATAAGAAGAGACAAAGCCTGTTTCAAAAATTGAGAGCTTTGCTTTTTTTTGACAATTCTTGTTTTACGACAACTGAATAGTGCAAAGCTCTCATTATTGCAATTGCTTTGCCAATTCTGATATCCATTTCTTCGTCTTGCCTTCCGTCACTCGTGAATGCAACCCCAAGATACTTCTGTATACTTGTTTCTGTGTCGCTTCATTCAGTTGCAACAAGCACTGATTGGTGTTTCTTGAAACATGAAATACATCAGTTTTGACCGTGCTTATTTTTATTCCTTCAGTGTCGTAACAGCTGCAAACCTATTTAATGTGCGCTGAAGGCCAGGTTCTGTTGAAGCAGAATCAAATTATCAGCACATTGCTGGCAATAGATTTTTCAATTTCCTATCGTGGCAAACTCATCAGCTTGGTTGCATTTGTCAATCCAATTCATGTAAACAATGAAGAAGAGAAGAAACAAAACGCACCCTTGGCGGAGTTCAACGCTTATATGGAAAGCTTCATTATTTGCCATTTACTCAACCACAAAACTCCAGTCAGCACCATAGAATGCCTTAAGGGCATGTAACAACGGTCCATCAACGTCATTCTCCTGCAGAACCCTCCAAACTTAGAAAGGCAATTATATTATACTTTTTCGAGATCGATAAAGAATGCAAAAAGATCTTTGCCAGATTTCCCAGATTTCTCAACAATGAAAAAAATTGAACACAGCAATGAAATCTTGGTCATCAAACCAACGCCGTAACATGATTGAAAAATGAAGAAAAAAATTTTTGCATAGCATGATGTTCGATAGAAAAACCAGTATCGAGAATAAGAGAAAAACTTTGGCTATCAAAGAAAAAAACCGAAAATTATGACAGCTTATCAATTAGATGCTTTTTGTTAACACAGCTGTCTAGAATAATAAAAAAAAGACTGACATTGGGCAAATAACAATAATGAGCGCTTTTCAGTGTAAATTAGAACCAGATATGAAATTAATTATAAAATTGGAAAATATGCAATAATTTGGTATTAATTATGTTTGTGGCAGTAGGTCTTTGACGCAACTTTTGATAACTTTAATTTAAGAAGTTCTCTTCTTGGCTATGTACGAAGCAACAACTCCAAAAACAGTAGAAACGATCAAAAGTGATCACAGGTTCGACTTATAGTCCAAAAACATTCAAAAAATTTTTTTTGAAATGGCCAAAATTTTCATGTCACTGTGCGACCCCTGAACATTAACAAATTTTTACGAAACTTGATCAAAAGGGTTTTTGTGCGAAGCCTCCAACTTGAACCGAGATAGAAGTTGCCACGACAAAATTTTTAAATTTATGGGACGGCTGCAACACCTTAACCATAAACCATTACCCTTACAAACTTCGTTGTGTGATGCAAATGCAAAAGAATGCAAATTAACCAGGGCAAGATGAGCTCTTAACTTTTAGTCGATAAATACATCACTGCAAAAAATATTCGTTTTCAACTTAGTTTAGCCAAAATCCCACTTGAACAGCGAGATAATTAGCGCAAAAATAAAAAATTTTACAGAATACCATACGATAAATACTGTGTATAGTAGGCAAAATATTTCTTGTTTTAGTACTATTTGTGTTCTTAATTACCGTATTTGTTTGTAATGGATCCCAGAGATGTAGAATTTCGCCTGTTTGAAAGCAATTGTTCTTCCAATCTTTTGCTTGTAATCAATCGATAAGGAATTATCCGTAAACTTGCTCGTATAGGCTGAAACTAACCGTTCGTACGGATTACGGGTAACAAAAAATGTGGTGTAAGTCAGAAGCCGCTTCATCGCCTCTCCTTTCGGTAAACTGAAAAAGAAAAACTTTGTAACAGTCACTAGGTCTTAAAATATTATTGAATATTATTTAAAAAACTGAATCTCCCTCAATTTCAAGAACCACACATAAGCAAAGAAGAAAATGATAAAATTGAAGCAGAAGGTCAGCTGTCAATTCCAAACTGGCTAAGGAACAACCCTCAAAACATTATTAAAACCCAGTTTTTAATATTCTGGATGATTAAATCAATTTCGACCCAAGCGGGTCAACCTCAATCATCTAAATGTATTTTTTTCGAACAATAGAACTTACTGAGAATTACAATCTTGGGTCGAAATTGATTTATCATCTAAAGTAGAAAAAACTTTTAGATAATATTTGAGGCTGGCTCCCTACCTCTTTTAGGATCGACTTGTATTATCACTTTTGTAATAACATATTTTTCATTTACCTAGTGCTTCGGCCAGAAAGTAACGTTTTCAAGTCAAATTACCACAGTCCACCTCTCTATCATATCAATCACGGTAGATGCTTCACACAGTTCATTCAAAACGGAATTTCAAGCAGAAAAACTCAAAATACCAATTTTTCAGTCTGACCATTCTGGGAAGCAAATCCAAATCTACAATTTAAGAATCGGACCTCCTATTCACTAGCCCACTGATTAATCACGTGAATATTCCATTGACCTATTGGAGACAGAAACGTAATGGCTTATCAGAATGACCACAAAGGTAAGATTTCGCTTGCAAGATTTGCATTGTGCAAAGTCCTATTACTTGCATCGAAACCTAAATCAGGGGTCGGCAACCTTTTTGTTGTCGAGGGCCAAAAAGAAATTAAGCACGGTCTCGGCGGGCCGGAATAAATTTTACCTTACAACGTGGTCCTTAAAAATGCTCATATTTTTGGCATTTTAGTATTTATGACAATTCGAAGTAATTGATCTGGGTGTGAACTCAATGACTCTGTTGTTGCTTTTGATACAGCTAACAAAGCGTACACTGCGTAACTAGCGCCAAATTTGTTGTTGATAAAGAGGGATAAATACACTCGCGCACAAATTGTCTGTGGGGCGGGACCTAAGTCACCGCAGATCATAAATTACGAAAATGTGTAGATTATTTATTAAGAACAATGTACTGAGAAAAATGTTCGAAAAATGTATGTAGATTATGTTTCAAAAATATTGTTTAGAAAAAGTTTAAAAGCTCAGATCTACACTGGGTGTAGAATCATAAACATACCATGTCGCAACCAAGGTTTTGCTAAGAAGGGGCGGCTTGCACAAAAAATATTTTTTGTTCCAAAAATGTTTCCATTAAGACGTTGAGCAAACTGGCTGAACTTAAGCGTATCATAGCCGGGGGCCATGGGGGTCTGTGGACGAAACCAAAGCTGCTAAGCGATTTTTGTAATTTTTCGAAAAAATAGCCATTTTAAAACCGTTTGGGTCACTTTTCGTACGTTTTTATCAGCCATTTGGAACAACTAAACGGCTAAAATTTAAAGATCAGTTGTGGATACTGTGGAATTGTATTGTGCAACTCCTTCAGTCCATTTTACTTACAGATCAAGCCCAAAACATTTTTAAACGCTTGCATTCTAGGGTTAAATGATGTTAATAACTTAGCTAACGGGGTAGTTTGAAGCCCTATTAGCCCTTTGTAATTATACCACTCATCGTATGCGTAAGAGTGCATCCGTAGTTTATTTTAACCAACTGCTGGCAGCCTATGCGAGGCAAATGCCGTACGGAATTTTATTTGAAATAAACTAAGAATACGCTGGTTGGTAAGCTCACAATTTTACGCACGGTATGGATCTAGTGCACGTGCTGCAAAACATTGATACGTAACAATCTTTTTTGTTTGAATTGTTTTTAATCAAAATACTTCTAGAAACATCAAGTAGCATTTCGCTTTAAACTCTTAACTGCTCCTGCATTGCAGATCAACCAATTTTATTTGTCACGAATTCTCAAAATTTCGTGAGAGGCCGCAGGCCGTATGAATTTTTTTGGCGGGCCGGATCCAGCCCACGGGCCGTAGGTAGCTGACCCTAGACCTAAATCTTGCTACACGACTGCAGTCTTCCGAAAACGGCGTTTTGGTTTGTATAATGCCCAATAGATAAGGATATGTAAACCAATGATTCAAAACTCCATTGTGTACCGCAGTAAGCTTTTTGTGAAAATAATGGTTGTCGCAATGCTGAAAGATTTTTTAAATCAACAAAATTAAACCGTGCCTTTCTCTATCTCTCTCTTCATATAACCAGCTTCTCCGTGAGGCTGCGAGGGCAGCAGCTCGAGATCAAACCGTTGTTTTGTGTTTGCAATATATAAAGACAAAGCAGAGATTAGAAAATGAAATATTGTATAAAGATGATAAATATAAGTATTTCACAGTTACCACTCAAACAAAAAGTAAAAAGAAACGTTACCACTCACTAAATCAAAAGAGGCATTTTTGAATTTTTTCCAAGCTCCAGCAAATGTTCATTTGTTTTCATTACCTCAGCTGGATCCTTTTGTTTACCAATCAAATACCACATGTACTTCTTCCACGTTGTACAAGCAGCCTAAAGCAAGACCTCTTATATATAAGACAAATTTTATACGGCAGTAATAATAATTAATCCTATAAAATAAGCAAGATGAATTTTCGTGCTTAATCTAGTGACAGTAAAGACTCTGCTGTCATAATCACGACTATGTTGAAAAAGAAAAAACAATAATGTGTCTTGTATGAGGTAACTGATATACGAGTATCGTAATTCATAATGCGTACCATATTCAATTTTATTATCTGTCGGATCTGTTACTGTCTCATTTACAAATTGCATTTGCTTTTACACCTGCGAAGGATTTAACAATACTGCAATAATCGCGACAAAGCAGAAAAAAGTCACAGTAGTGAAACGACAAACATTTTGGCAAAATGTACAATAAAGGAAAATGAAAGAGTGACAGGAAACCTTGCTCCTCAATAACATACAATCCAATCCCAAACAACCAGTAGGCCCCTCAAACAACTGACCATGGGACCGGGCAAATTTGAACCAAGCAGACATATCAGACCAAAAATTTTAACTATAAGGGTAATTTATTCTCGAAGCACTGTTTCGAAACTTTGTTGTTGAGCCTAAAAAAAAGTAATGAAGCAATTATTACATTAGGCCATAAACAAACAAAACAGGTACGTGTTTTTGAAGTGTTTGAGGCCATGTTTTAGATGAAAATCACCAGCAAGAGAAAAAAGAAGAAATTCCGACGACTTCGCATTTAGGGATCAGTAAAATAATATAGCCACAAGCTTATCGAGGATGTTCAAAATCAGTCCTAAATTATATACTGCTATATTTCATTCACTAAAATCGATTTCACCCACGGGGGCATCATCAGTTAAGTCTACAAGCAATCAGCGTATACTTTAAAACCAAAATCATAAAACCTAAACAGACTATTACAGCAATCAAATTGAAAAAAACAAAAAAAACGGACTCCAATAAGCAGTGAAATTAAAGAAAATATAATATTGTATATAGCAAAACCTTTTTTGTAGTGCAAATCTATTAAAAACTTTGTTTTGTCTAAACCACCACACAATCAGAAAAGAAAACTATACAAAAAAGTTGTTTAAAATAATAAACCTCGACAAAAAAATTAATTCTGAAATACGTTACTAAGCAACACCGGCCAGTTGGTCGAGCGGTAACGCGTTCGTCTCTAGAGCGGAAGGTCTGAGGTTCAAATCTTGGGCCGGTCAAGTCAAACACAGTATTGCCAACGGCTCGCCGCCGCTGCGATATTTCTTCGAAAGAAGCTGTGTTGCCCGGGGGCATTGGCGCGGAGATGAGCCCCGCAAACTCGTTACACACTTCGGTGTAATACAACGAGTATAATGAAAGATTTAATTGATTTGTTGCTAATCAACCAAAATAGTAAACATATCTCCAAAACCTTAAAATGTAAAGAAACTTAAAATTTTTTTAAAGAAATAGGTGGAATTGGGAAAAAACAGATTTCAAAACTCTTTATCTTGGTCGGCAAATCCATAAACAGGAAGAAAAGGACCTTAAATACTAACTTCTCCTAAACAATGTGCTAAAACTTTGATAATATGGCTAACTTAAAGAGAAATAGGCCTACGCTTTTTTAGGTTTAAGATTGAAAACCCCTTAAACCAAACCAAGGGCTAGTGTTACATGACAAAGCAAAGAACATAACCCAGTCTCACCATTTAACAGAGGTGGAGACCTCAAGGACGTCCTTGGCCTCGTGGACATCCTCGAGAACACATTTTGAAGTTCTTGGCCTTAGCCTCGAAGCCTCACGTCCTTGAAAATTTCTCTGTTCTCGGCTCGAGGACAGCACTATTTTTTAAATTATTAAAGTGTTGTTGGAAAACGCCAGAAACCTTGCGGAAAATTTGCGAAGACTTTTTTTGTTTTACGCTCTTGGAGATCGCCTGAAAAAAAATTTTGAGGACCTTTTTTTTGGAGATCGCCTGAAAAGTTTTCTTTTTTTTTTAGAACACTTGTACCTGCGTCCTTGGTCCTTGGCTTCGAGCATTCCTGTCCTTGGCCTTGAGAGGGTCTGTTCTCTTAAGAGCTGCCCTTAGCCTCGGATTTGTTTTTGTGTCTTTGGCCTTGAACCTTGTGTCCTCGACTCCACTTCTGCCATTTAACTCCTAAAAAGAAAACTTGACTCTGTCCCACTAAGCAAACTACAGGGCGCCAAGTAGAAAGAATCTCGCAAACTAGTCATCTTCACTACATCCGAACAAATCAGCTGATCAAAAGCAAAACAACTCGTTACAGTAAAGTGATGTATATGTTTTGGAAGCGTCTTTAAACTTTCTTACTTTGGGCACGACGCACATGACAACTTTATGTCGATCATCGTAAACCATTCGCGATAAATCTATGCGAGCTGAAGCATTGATGTCTTCACACCGATGTCGCTGCTCTCCTCTCAAGCTCAGGTAGTGATCTTTTCTCCAGAGTGCTATATGATCGTTTTTGATTTCTGGAAAAGTTCGTTTTTTTATTGAGGACGTAAATTATCGGAAACGTAATTGCTAAAAAGTTCAAAAACATACATTATATATACTGAAGTTGTAAGTTAACATAATCTATGCCGAATCTATTTCAGAAAAAGTCAGTAAAAAAGGCAACAAATTGGATACAAATTCATGGGAGCACCAAGCAAGGTTCAAGATTGCGATAGCCCTTCAAGAGCGCTATAACAAAACATTGCCTGCAAGTTTATGATTGGCCAGCAGTACAACTCTCGACCGTCGTAGCTCAAAATTGCGCTAATTTAGTATCACCACATTAGAAGACAAACATATTACCGAGCAATTGCTAGTGTTTGCTCGGTTTGTTGAAGTGTATGAACCAGGCACTCTATGTCTGTCTAACCACACCAACGCAAAGCACCGTTTTTGGAGTTCTGCTAGCAAGTCTTTCGTCAAACCGAACCATTACAACGGGTAGATTGCTTGGCCACTATGGAAAAAACGCGTTTTAAATAGACTTTCCCAAAGACACAAGAACGGACAGCCTGCTCGGGAACTGAACCAGGAGCCAGCAGCCTTTCGAATTTCGATCACTTACCCAACGATCTCTATCATCTGAGCAAGCGTCTATGCTAGTAATGATACTGTAAATCAGGCGCTGCAGTGTTTTTTTTCTTCGTTTCATACGCGTCTACTCGAACTTTTACAGTCATGCTGGGGCCGTTACGAGGGGGGCTTGGGCCATGGTATACCAAGGCCCAAAATTTTTTTGGAGGACCTGAAGAGGCTAAATGTTGATAAGAAGAAATAACCTAGAAGTGTAAATAAACGGCGTATCTGCACGACTCCAAGTCAATTAGAAGTGGTGACCTTTAGATTACGAAGTTATTTTCGGTTTCGTTCTGTATCCGGGCCTGGAATTTCTTTCAACGACTCTAGCAATCATGCTTTTTGTTTGATTGGCTCTCGTAAAACGGATTCAAGAAGCATTACAAAAACTCACGCAAATAATTGCGTCCTTTTTCTTTTAGATGAAGAAAGCGAGAACCTGAATTTGGATAATACAGTGAATTCAAAACATTTTTTGATGCATCACTGAAAGAAATGGTGGAATCTCGTAACGACGTGGATGCTACATCATTGACGAAAGGTGCGTCATCACTCGCAGTTTCATCACTGCCTGCCGTCCCTCCAAAGGGTTCGCAAGCAATTGAAGAGCCTCTGAAATAGAACATACTGCTGCAGACTAAATTATTTCACATTATTGCAAACACCAAGATCTAATTGCTCAATGTTTTTGTCAACTTTTGCTACTCTACAGAATCCACACAGTCCCAACAGTTCAGTTCTATACACTTTTTTTTATAAGAACAATCAGTAAATTTTGAGTTGAGGCTGGCTGTTCTTAATTTTTGCCAATTTTCAGCCTCATTTGTTCTTAATTTGTTTTCAAATTTGACAGTATCAATGTCAATTTCAGCGACCATGTTTGCAAAATTGTTTAATTCCGAGTGCTCTTTCAGCTTGACATTACGCTTTTTTTGCTGTTTTTATTGCAGCATCTTAATATTGCAAGAGCGAAAAGCCGAGTTTTTTTCAATTTGAACAATAGTCAAAAATTTTCTTAATATTGCCTCCGCAGTGTGCAAGATTACTTTATAACCACGAAATCGTCGCAATTTTGCTTCCAAATACTGATAAATCACTAAAAATTTTATCATTTTGAATCAGTACAGAGTTTAGTTTCTTTTTGGATTTGAAATTTATTCTTTTTTGTTTGTTCTTAATTTTTTTTTACTGCCGAGGCTGGCAGTGTTCTCAATTTGTTCTTAAATTTTGAGCAAAAATGAACCTCGTATTCTTATAAAATTGTTCTTATAAAAAAAGTGTATTTAGGAGGCAAGGTGTAATATTAAACAATACCATTGACAGGAACCGAGTAATACACTATTATTGATAATCTCGCCTCAAACCTTGGAGGTTTCAAAACTGGTTAAGCTACCTAGTCTAATCCATCATGCTTTTTGAAATTATTGTATTTGCAGTTAGATTTTTTCAAGAAAAATAGAAAAAGCAACAAACACACAAAAATTCTATTTACTTTATTAGTGCAACCATAGATCCTGCAAAAAGGAATAAGGTAGCAAAATAACTTTTTTTGCAAAATACTGTACAGAAAAAAAAACAAAAAAACTAAGAAAATGGAAAGCAGATTATATTGTACTAACTACGTAATGCAGACAACTTACTGCATTTTTGCAATGCACTGTTCTGATAATTAGACACATGAAACAACTTCATCGAGCGAAGTAAAAAAAGCGACGTAAGGTTATTAAGTGTGGCGTCTCGAACTGTAGTTTCCTGCGGAGCCTGCAAAAGGGAGTTCAGGGGGTAAATCGTACTCGGGGCTAGGGAGGCCCTGAAAGACCAATAAATTGACGCGCACCCAAGTAGTTGCTCTGGCACTTAATTGGTAATACATCGGTGTGCAGGCCAAAGCTTGGTGAAAACCATTTTTTTGTCTTTACCCAAATTCAAGGGAAAACACTGGCTACTGGATCACCGATGTTGACCTTTTTTTTGGTTTTCAACTAATTTTCGGCTCTGGCCTTAGCAAAGAGGCCTGATATCAGTATTCGTAACCTTTGGTAAGATTTCTGTCTGAGGCCCTGATTGCCTGCCCCCCCCCCCCCCCCTTCAGAATCGATTGTTTGTAAACGTTTACTTGGTTACTACAACTCTTCCTGCATTGTTTCTTCGCTCGAGAATCCAACGCGGAATATGAAAGTTGTAATGTAGTATCATGAGCAAAACCCAAGCACCAAACAGAGCGATAATCGCTTTGAACTGTCTAAGCATTGCAAGTCGTATTTACTTCTACACACACATCCTCTGCTCGCCATGAAGCAGCACTACAAGTCAACAAAACGTAAATGGCTAGTTAGATTGCTGAAACCGATGTCTAAAAAAAGTATATTATAATAAACAGAGCTGGGCACCCGCTACTTCAAAAGTAGCGGCGCTGCCGCTGATCCCTAGTCAAATCAAAAAGTAACGCCGCTGCCGCTACTTGCATGCAAAACAGCGGCCGCTGCCGCTACTTTAAAAAAATGAATAGTAAAAAAACGATTGCATTCAAACACGGTATCTTATGGTGAAATTTCAACTTTATTTACGAAAGTTAATTATTCAAGCTTTTAAAATATCGATACAGGTTACAATCGGCTTAACAGGCTTAAATGATAGACAAGTAAGCAAATCACCATTCAATTAGTTGTTGGCATGATCCTTCAAAAAAACAAGCATTTCAAAATGCTGGTTGGTCCTACCAGCGCTGAGTAAATTACCGGAAGTCACCCTTGGAAGTTACACTAGGAAGTTAAATTCCTTATCGCTTTTTCTACGCAAGCATAAGGAAATATCGACTCAAATACTCTAAGGTTTTGCCATTACATTACGATGACATGCAGTACTCAGCTTTTGTACAATTCTGTCCCGGCTCATATAGCTCTGAAGTAGTCGATCTGTTTATCACACTCTCGGCCCTCAACCACTAAAATAATTCCTCGTGTAGAGATCCGAAACGAAAATTTATCAATCGACCGAGTTCCAAAACATTTCTTGGAGTTTTGTAGAAATGGTAGGAGATTCACGTCCCTGCGATGATTTCGTCCAGCTTTGACACAAAAGTAGATCGAGCGTTTAAGATATTGGTGTTTACGAAGCCGAAGGAGATACGTAGTAATGATGTACATGTTAAGCAAATGATGCTCAATGCGATTCATATTACACTAAGTATTTTTTCTAAGAGTATAACTCCATAACTAAGTTGTCTATGAAGCTTATTTATTACCTGGTTCTATTTGTTCGTTCAACTCTCAGCGCACTATAAATTCAATTCTTAGTGTTACTGTTAACTGTTGTAGCAAAGTTTATTTTACTACACATTGATGTAACTACTCAGGCCCGGCGCCGCGGGGCATAGGCGTAGCCAGAAGGGGGGCCCAACGGGCCCCCTCCAATTGAAATGCGACTAATGATAAACATATGACAAAAAAACCTATTGTTTCGTCAGTTTCAGTTTCTTTAGCATTTTTTGCGTGTGACAGTACACGTGTACAACAGTAATTAACAATAATATTGACGACCAGGGAGCCCGGGCCCCCTCAATTCAATTTTTGCCAATCAATTAAAACGTATAACCCGGGAGAAATTAAGGGTTTTTATCTTAAAAGTTGCTATCTCGGGCTCTCATCTAACCTTTTTAAAAGCGTAATGCAATAACAGGGCGGATTTACCATATGGCACAGTGCCAGGAGCCCTGCGCTCAGATGGTAAGACTTTATTTTTGGTCAACACTTTTGTTTGGGAGGAAGATGTTGCGAAAATCTCTAAAGTGCCAGGCTACGTTTGCATCGGGACCATGCCTGTTAACATTTGAAAATTCCAAATCGAGGGATTTCTTACCAGCAAATTCAATAGCTGGGAAGTTTCGTCCCCCAGACTCCACTCCTGTTTCTACTGTTCGAATAAATATTGTTATCTTTTAATGTTGGTACACATTACCAAAATTTTGACATTACCATTTCAGGTTCTAGCAATTCTAGCTACTAAAAGACCGACTAATTTAATCAAGCAGTCTTTTTATTTTGGAAACGGTACCAGGTAACCGGTAGCATCAGTACTGTTTAACCCTTATCAGAGCAGTGGTCTTGTGTAACTTAATCCGAACACATGTTGACAATTGTCAACATGCCGTTTTTATGTGTGTTTCAATGCTAATGCGTGGTGTTTTCACATATATGTTTTGTCCTTGTGTGATGGACATGCGCGATTGATCCCGATCCATTGATTGTACGGTTAATTTGAATTCAATAAAGCATTATAACCTTAAAGCTAAAATCCAGGGTATGCCTCTTATTCAATGTATAATTTGAGCTTGTTTAACTCTTAGGTGAAGTATATTAAAATTTCAACAAACGAAGAGAGTATTTCAAACACAAATGTACATAAACATGTAGTGCGCCTACAAATTATTCAACATTCTAAGCAATAAGTACGGTCATGTTTTGAGAAAAGACAATGAGAATGTGGTAGTGAAGGCTTTGAAATTTGAGGTGAACGGTAGTAAAGGAAGAGGAAGACCGAAACAAGCGTGGAAAAAGCAAGTAGAGAATGAGATGAAGAAATATGGACTGGTGAAAGAGGATGCATGTGATCAAACAAACTGGCAAGGCGTGGTAAAGACAATGACCATACGAAATCCGGCCAACTCGGTCGAGGGGGACAATACCGGATCCTATATGTGATGATGATGTGTTTTTTGGTATTTTTTGGGTTGCGGGCAAACACGTCCGCGGCAAACCAAGCAAGCAAGGCAAGTATGCTTTCCAAACTATGATATCTTCCCTGTTTGATCCTTTTGAACTGTACGGTTTCTTTTCTGCAATTACTTTTGTTTCACCTCTCGATTTTCGATTGCTTATGCATGGTTGAGCAAACTGAACGCTTGGTTGGCAGAAAAAATTCTAGCTATGTTACTCAAACAATCGTGTATAGAACGGTAACATTCAGTCTGCATTCCTAAACAAAAAAGTGGTTAACCTCTAACCAAAAGGAAGTGATGGGCTCTGACAATAAGAAGTGGGTAGGCTCAAACCAAGAAGTGGGTAGCTTCCGACAACCTTTGTCCAGAAGTTTGTGTTGAGTACCTTGTCTCCGTGGCTTTCTTTCGTTAAGTTTAGGAAAATAAGGTCTTCATGAAAAATCAGTAGTCTTTTTTTTTTACTAATGCAGGTGAAGACCAAAGAAAAAAAAGGGCTTCACCAAGATTCAATAGCGTTTTCCGAAAGTTCCCATCAATTACAACCACGCTCAATGGGTTAGGAACTACCTGAGCCTAGCGTACCAAAAAAAAAGTTAGGCCGAGCCTCGGTAGAAAGATAACCTCGACGGCAGCACTGGTTACATTAGTTAGCCTGTTTACGTGTGCACTTTTGGGAACCAGTTCTTAATTCTAGTGCCTGAATTTTGCTGAGTCACACACAAAAAAGGTTCTGAATTACGTCACAGAATATTTTTTGTACGTGACTCAGCAAAATTCAGGCACTAGAACTAAGAACTGGTTCCCAAAAGTGCACATGTAAACAGGCTAAGTAAGTACTTCAAGCCTAGTACACGCAGGGGTACTGAACTAGTTTTAGCGAAGGTCCAGATACGAAAGATGAAAATTCGTTCGGTGTTGGCCAAAAAAAAGGCTTCACCGCAATTTGGAACTGGTTTACACGCTCCACATGGCACAGGCAGATTATGAGTTCCCGCCCCAAGGAGTGTGGAGATCCGAATTTAGTGTTCCGGAGGTCCGGTTGTGGACCGCGATTCGCCAGTTGAGTAGCCATGCTAGACAGAGTATGACTATATAATGGTATTGAATTTACGTTCTAAATTCTGACAGAAACTAATACCTAGATTTAAGTACTTCGAAATGCGCGTAGGCTGCTCCCACGTATGAGATGTATGAACTGCTGATAAAAATGCTCAGAGCTGGACAACGCTGTTTCGAGCTTTTAGCTCTCATCGGCAGCCCTCAGCTTCTCTATCAACGTTATTCCCCAGCTGGACAAGACTCTTGGCCGAACTGGACAAACCTTAAGGGCTTGCACAGCGGCAGAGGCTTTCTAGGGAATAAACGATTTTTCACTTGTGGAAGTCGTTATGATTTCCCAGGAGTCGACCACGAAGGACGTCAAACTTGTCGGTTGCTGATAAAAACTTAACATCCTTCAGCCAAAATTACTTCACCAAATGCAGTTGCAAATTTTTTACATTAGCTAGCTATATAGCTAATTATTAGCTGTAACAATAATTATTCAGTTACAACAATAGCAACAGTCTTTCATACTAATTTTAAATCTTAAACGCCGTATATCTTTGTTAATCTGCTATTGTTTCTATTTGTTGACATTTGTCAACAGATGTTCCGATTAAGATAAAACACAAATAACTCATTGTAGACACAATTTTGGAATTTGATATCACTGTGGTAGGAAGCTAATAAGAAGCTGTCCTTCGTCAGAGATAGGCGCTAAGCTAGCATATAGGGGCGAGTGCAATCAAATAAAAAAAAATCAATGTTGACAAAAGTCAGCGGGTGTTCTGATAAGGGTTAATACTCTTCACCGACACACAGCATAAAAAGTCATGCAACATTCAGCGCAGCAGACGCTTTCCCAAAAATACTGAACAATAAAAGTGAAATATGATTCAACCACGTATACTTAAACCAGCAGCCTCCCAGACAAAATTTTCGCCCTCCAGCCTAGACAAAATCAGTTGTACATGTATAGTAGGGTGTGTACTTTTTTCGCTTTTCTCTCTGGTCGCTTAGTGTATACAATTTTGATGGGACAAATCGCCCCAAAACATAAATGCAAAAAAATTTTTTTTCAAACTTTTGTCGTCTTGATACTTTGCAGGGAGGGGGGGGCGAAAGTCCAAATTTCTCATATCTAGAAATGCACAGCACTTAAAATCATAATTTTTTCACCAGTGGATTCAGTAACCCCAGTTTCCTATCTGTCCGTAATACAATATGTTGCGCTAAAAATGAATTTACACAGTACCCGTTTTTCGTCCTTTTTTTTACGTTTTTGCTTCTTCTTAAAAGAGTATGCGCTTTTTCATCCACATTTGTAAAAGTCCATATCCGCACTAAGTAGACTGTTCTACATGGATAAAAATTTTGTTCAAAACTTTTGTGTACGAACAATAAGAGCGAGATTTCAAAATAGAACTGTACCCCTTCACAAAAAAAATTTTTCGGAAAACTTTTGTCCAGTATATAACTGTCTGGTTAGTGCGGTTATGGACTTACAAAACTGCGGATGAAAAAGCACATATTTTTTCATGAAGAAGCAAAAACGGACTAAAACGGACAAAAAACGGATACTGTGAAAATTCACCTTAACTCCTGTATTTTTTTAGTTTTTTTTTCAAAACCACTACATTTTGCCATGTTCATCACCTTTTAATTACATAACAAATTTATTTACTTGCCAATTTTCACATCATACGAAATAGCACTTTATTCTAAGTAACTTATTCCTTGCTTCCATAATTTATGTATCCCAGTATTTAGCTATCCGTGCGATCCTTTTCCTCAAAAGTCTTGAAATCTCTCACTTTTCTATCGGTAAGGCAATGAGACATACGACCGTTGCAGGGGCGTATTTAGGGGGGCATTGGGCCATGGGCCCCCCCCTTTGAGTCGCCAAGATAGTATAATTGGCATAGACAGTATGCAAAATTGCGGCATGCCCCCCTCCCTTTGTAACTTGGGCAGAAGCTTTGAGCACACAAAAGGGTAGGCGAAGCAGTAGCGTAGCCAGGGGGCGGGGGGGCTGTAGCCCCCCCATTGGCCTGTCAACCAAAATGCAAATTAAGAAAAATACCACGTTTTTAGCTCTTTTGAAACTGTTTTTTGCGCTGGAATTGACTAAAAAGTAATTTAAAGCATCTTTTGAAACATATATTCAGAGGGGGGGACTAATTGTCAAAAATTAAAGTCACAAATCAATGAAAACTTTAAAAAATGCCCAAAAATAAACAATCAAATTTGATCGCTAGTGTAAAAACGCCAAACATAGGTTTTATCAATAAACAGTACTTAAATTGTAGGGGGAACGCGGGGGGACGCGTTCCCCCATCGAAAGTTAGCGTCCCCCATCGAGATTTAGCGTCCCCCCATTGAGATTTAGACGTCGACCCATCGAGATTTGAGCGCTGGATGATGAAACGATCAAAAGCCAGCTAGCACGAATAAATCCAACAAATTCCGGCCAAATATAGTCCCAAATTGCCGGGAAGACCTTTTTTTTTTGGTCTTCATTCAATTGCGGGGGGGGAATTACGTAATTTCCACTGAAGTTTGGTCAAGGCTGCAAAAGCGTCCCCCCATGCAAAACTTTACTATTTAAGTACTGTCAATCAATATATTATAAACTCAGGAATGAGGAGAGAGAGGGGCTATTAAATGTTAGTTAATTACCAATCACTTCTCTCAAATATCTTTCCATTAGCCCACCCCTCCAAGTATTTTTCTTCATAAAATATAGACGAGATAGATTACTCCGGGTGAGTTTTATTGAATAATAGGATTTTATGATTTACCATTAAACAAGAGAACTGCAATGTTATCATCAGCCACTTCCCATATAGCCCATTAATGCAACCAGTTGAATCATGTTGCGCTGCCAATTTCTAAGCCACGTTTTAAAAGCATTATTTTTTATTAAAATAGCTCAAAAATTTTGTATTTTTTTGCAAAAATAACTTAATAATTTGCTCTAAAATTAAGTTATTTTTGCAAAAAAATGCAGAATTTCCGAGCGCTGGGGCCTCCGCCCCCACACCCCCGTGCCTCCGGCGGCTGGGGGCTTTGCCCCCAGACCCCCAAAACAGCCCCCCATTGCAAATTTCTGGCTACGACCTTTTTTTTTTGCTCTTCAACTAATTTTGGGCAAAATATTGGCTTGATTTTGGGTGGAGCAAGTTTTAATTCTGATCTTTGTTCTTCTCAAATTTTCTGAACTTCATGCCCCCCCTTTTCAAAATCCTGCGTACGCCACTGGACCGATGGATCGCTCACATGATCTGTTAACTGTTATGATTATATACCGATTTCCAAAAACTTGCGTTTGGTACCAAAAGACATGGGACAGCTGCGAGAGGAAAAGTATGATTTGGGAGGTAATCTCTTCCATGCAAGCTGTTGAATATCCACCTCATCAGAAAGATTTTGATGTGGATCTTCTAGATGCTTTGATTGATATGCAAGGTTTTTGAGTAGACGTTTAGAGCCACGTTGACTGGATTCATCCAGGGAGTAAAATGTTTCATAAACATTAGCAGCAATTTAGAATCATTAAATTTTTTTTTTTTATTCAATGATTGTCAACCTAAAACAATAGGTTTTCGTGTTTCGACCAGTAACTTAGGCCATCTTCACGGCTAGCATTTAGAAGCATAAGGTATTCATCTATACAATTTATTATTGTAATACACAGTGCGAATGAGCTGTCGCGACGCGTTTCGACCTTGCTTAAGGGTCTCATCAGGCGAAAAGAATAACACATATTTAAACGTGCAATGATATAAAACTGCAACTAAAAATTTGGAAACAAAAATTAGCAGTAATTTAGAATTATTAAACTTTCAAACATGCAATGATGTAAAACTGCTATTACCAAATTTGGAAATAAAAATTGCATCGAAGCAAGTTCATAAACACTTTCTTCTAACGTTGGTCAAATAATATCTCATTTTTTCACGATAGTCCAAAAGAAGGTCACGCAGAAACAGCGTACTGATTGGGCCCTCTAGCACACTGGGGGTTAAGTGAATTTGTAAAAACATTGGCACATATACGGATACAATGTACGAGACAATCTGAAGCAAATTTGTTTTCTGCACATCTATCATGTCGTTTCCAAACAGCAAAAGTCTGATGTATCCATTAGCCGTAGTTGTCCATTTATACATACAAAAACGGCTATACTTTTGATCCACTGATCGATGTACTATTACTATGGCCTACTTTCACACCATACTTTAAGCTTCTCTTAAAATGTGTTCTTGGCTTGCTACCGGGCCATGTCCGACAGTTTGAAAACTTCCAGCTTAGACTGAGTGCTAGTATTTTACAAAAAAACAGCATACTCAGTTAAAATTAATGAATCAGCTGCCGAAATGATGAACAAAATATTTTTGTTTGCATTAGGACTTAAGCATTCCAAACCTTCTCCTTGTCCGCAAAAGCCCTGACTTTACAACACCTTTGATTGTGGACGTTTCGTGGACCAGAGATGGAAACCGGTCGGGTCGACCGGCACCGATCGGGTTGCCGGTCGGGTCGAGATTCTTCGACCGGCCGGTCAAGCCGGTTGAAAAACCAGTCAAATTCTCCTTTCTGGCAACTAAAAGACATATAAGCACTAACCAAACTATACTTATATATTTTATCATAAATAAAAGCTTTTATAAAAAATCAGTATTAACAAACCACATCTTTCGAAAACACTTGTTGAATGGTTTCAAGCTGTGACTAATATGCTGTGACCATTAAGACACGCACATCCAGGGACGTATTTAGGGTGGGAGTATTGTGCCATGCCCCTCACTTTGGGCCACGGCACAAAGCAAAAAAGTGCAAAATATACGTCAAAATCGCGTAATCAGATTCTAATAGAGTATGCATGTGGAAGAGGCTTTCGCTATCTAGTATTTTAGCATCATTTTAATCAGCTTAAGAGTTGAAGTGGCGCTGATTACAGATTTTTAGTACATGCTAAAACCTTGCCGCTTTGAAAAGCTTGTTTCAACGAAAATTTACCACCTTCTACACTGGGCAAGAAAGACATAGCTCTTTTTTTTTAATATCTAACTATCCATGGCTTGTTCTGAAGTAGCAGCATTTTTACAAACTGCTGGGGCACATTATATTTCGAATGTTTTCTAGCCAAAGTCATAACAGTTTAGTGTTTTCAAAGAAAATAACGGACGCGTTGCGTTCATCGGGATAGTTTTTCATAACGACTTCGTGCTACCGATGAGTTTATTTATTGGTTTGACGTTTCGCTTCCCAAACCGGAAAGCTTCTTTAGAACAACTTGCAGTGCCGCAGTTACAAAAAGATAAATGAGAAAAAAATAACAGCAGAAGATAGGTAACAGTAAAACATACGAACATCACAATACTTGTACTATTATTACCAAAAACATTAAAATGATGGAGCAATAACATTATATAATATTGAAAATTATGTCACTAACAGCGTGGAAAAAGGAATACTGAAAAACTATGTCACTAACAGCGTAAAAAAAATTAATAATATTCATAACAACTAGGCTGCTCCACTAACTGTTTGAGAAAGTATGAAAAGGATCTATTGCAAAACTTTATGCACTGGAAAAGCTTTTTAGCTCCACAGAGATTTATATTACTTGTTCCGTCCGTATATAAATCTCTGTGCAGCTAAAAACCTTTTCCAGTACGTAATGTTTTGCAATAGATCCTTTTCATACTCTCTCAAACTGTTAGTGAAGCAGCTAGTAGTTATGAATATTATTAATTTTTTTCACGCTGTTAGTGACATAATTTTTCGGTATTCCTTTTTCCACGCTGTTAGTGACATAATTTTTCAATATTCCTTTTTTTTCACACTGTTAGTGACATAATTTTCAATCTTATATAAAGTTATTGCTCCATCATCTTAATGTTTTTGAGTATAATAGTACAAGTATTGTGATGTTCGTATGTTTTTACTCATTGGTGGGCACAAGTCCGTTAATCGTTAATCCGTTAATAACGAAGCTAACTTTTTCATTAACTCGTTAATCCGTTAAAACGTTTTTTCATGTGAACGGACTAAATTAACTTCCGTTAAGTGCTGTTAACGGACTAAAGTAACTTCCGTTAAGTTCTGTTAACTTCCGTTAAGGTTTTTATCGTTAATATCTTGCAGCTTCGTTAGTGCATTTTAACTTGTTCTTATCTTGAAATTAGATTAGACTGTAAAATGTAACTTTCAAAACACAAAAAGACCACCATAGCAATAAATATTTCCTTACAATCAGCTCAACTGCGTCAATACGTGTTCTAGAAGCGAGTGAATAAAACGAAATGTAAATTACACGCAAAATGTTAACGGATTAACGGACTTTATTAACTTCCGTTAATTACAGTTGAAAATAACGGATTAACGTTAACGGAGGTGTGAAGTTTGTTAACGGACTAGTGGTTAACGAAGCCAACGTTTTGCATGAACTTGCCCACCTATGTTTTTACTGTTACCTATCTTCTGCTGTTATTTTTTTGTCATTTATCTTTTTGTAACTGCAAAAGCAGCACTGCCGAAAAAAAAATTTAGTGTTTGCTGCTCGGCAAATTGCAAAAAATCTGTCCCAAAAAGCTAAAAAATTGTAACTTCATTTTTTGGCCTTCGCATAATAACATTAGAAAGAACGCCTAATAATTTAGCTAGTGCCCTCCAGTGGTTTTTATGCTTATTTTGTGCACTTTTTGCGCTGCTCAAAACAGGTCATTCAAACCGAAACTTAAATAAAAAAGGTCTTAAAATTTAGTCATTTTTGCAAAAAAAAGCAAAACGTTTTTTTCTGAGACCCCCATCCAAAGTCACAAATTTTAGCACCTCACCCATCCCCCCCCCCTTTTGAAAATTTTTCATTAGATACATTGAACAGTGAGCAAAAACCTTCTGCAAAAAAATTGGCCGACCGGGCCGGTCAGAAACCGGTCGACCGGCCGGTCAACCGGTGATGATTTTGAAATTTACCGGTCGGGTCGAGAAAATTCTGACCCGTTCCATCTCTGTCGTGGACTGCCCCGTATACCCAGTACATAAATTGTAAAGTTTTGCATGGGGGAACGCTTATGCAGCCTTGACCAACTTTGCAAAAACTTTGGTGGAAATGAAACATTTCCGTCGCCGAAATTGAATGAAGACCAAAAGTAAGAAAAAGAAGGTCTTCGTCGAAAATGCAGTGTTTTTTCTACACGAAATTAGGTGAAGACCAAAAAAAAAAAAAAAAAAAAAGGTCTTTACCGCCATTTGCGACCATTTTCGGCAGGAAATTCGTAGGATCTTTTAGTCCTGGCTGGCTATTTTTCGTCTGATCATCCAGCACTCAACTCTCGATAGGGGGACGTTAACTCTCGATGGGGGGACGCGTCCCCCCTACAATTTAAGTACTGCGTATATCATTGTTAAGCTGCTAGGCTACAATAGGCTGCCAATATCGACTTTGCTGCTTACTTGGCAAACAAAATAGTTTTTTGCTTGTACAAGAGAAATTTCTGAAATTTAACTGAAACTTCATAGGCAATTAATGTACGTGCTAAAACCAATAGAAACCGATATATAAAACAAATAAAACCAAACCAATTAAAGTACTTGAAAAAAGTAAGAGGCATTGCCTATTGGTTTCAGCAAGCACATTAATTGCCAATGAAGTCCCAGTTAAATTTCAGAAATTTCTCTTGTACAAGCAAGAAACTATTTCGTTTGTCAAGTAAGCAGCAAAGTCGATATTGGCAGCCTATTGTAGCCTAGCACCTTAACAATGGTATACGGGGCTGTCCACGACACGTCCACAATCAAAGGTGTTGTAAAGTCAGGGCTTTTGCGGACAAGGAGAAGGTTTGGAATGCTTAAGTCCTAATGCAAACAAAAATATTTTGTTCATCATTTCGGCAGCTGATTCATTAATTTTAACTGAGTATGCTGTTTTTTTGTAAAATACTAGCACTCAGTCTAAGCTGGAAGTTTTCAAACTGTCGGACATGGCCCGGTAGCAAGCCAAGAACACATTTTAAGAGAAGCATAAAGTATGGTGTGAAAGTAGGCCATAGTAATAGTACATCGATCAGTGGATCAAAAGTATAGCCGTTTTTGTATGTATAAATGGACAACTACGGCCAGCAGCGTACGCAGGATTTTGAAAAGTGGGGGGCCCAGAAACTTCAGAAAATTTGAGAAGAACAAAGATCTGAATCAGAAAATGTTCCACCCAAAATCAGTCCGATTTTTCGCCCAAAATTAGGTGAAGAGCAAACAAAAAACAGGTCTTCACCCAAATTTAGTCCGAATTTTCGCCCAAACGTGGATGCAAGCCTAAACGAAACGCACAAAACAATGCTCTTAGTGTGTTCAAACCTTATGCCCAACTTGCAAAGGGGGGGGGGGGGCATGCCGCAATTTTGCATAGGCCTACTATTCTATGCAATTATGCGATCCTGGCGACACAAAGGGGGGGGGGCCATGGCCCATTGCCCCCCCCCCCTAAATACGCCTCTGACTACGGCTAATGAATACATCAGACTTTTACTGCTTGGAAACGACATGACAGAAGTGCAGAAAACAAACTTGCTTCGCATTGTCGCGTACATTGTACCTGTGTATGTGCCAATGTTTTTACGAATTCACTTAACCCCCGGTGTTCAAGAGGGCCCAACCAGTATGCTGTTTCAGCGAGACCTTCTTTTGGACTATCGTGAAAACATGAGATATTATTTGACAAACGTTCGAAGAAAGTGTTTATAAAACATTTTACTCCCTGGATGAATCCAGTCAACGTGGCTCTAAACGTCTACTCAAAAACCTTGCATATCAATCAAAGCATCTAGAAGATCCACATCAAAATCTTTCTGATGAGGTGGATATTCAACAGCTTGCATGGAAGAGATTACCTCCCAAATCATACTTTTCCTCTCGCAGCTGTCCCATGTCTTTTGGTACCAAACGCAAGTTTTTGGAAATCGGTATATAATCATAACAGTTAACAGATCATAGGAGCAATTCATCGGTCGCATGTCTCATTGCCTTACCGATAGAAAAGTGAGAGATTTCAAGACTTTTGAGGAAAAGGATCGCACGGATAGCTAAATACTGGGATACATAAATTATGGAAGCAAGGAATTAGTTATTTAGAATAAAGTGCTATTTCGTATGATGTGAAAATTGGCAAGTAAATAAATTTGTTATGCAATTAAGAGGTATAAATTTGTTATGCAATTAAAAGGTGATGAACATGGCAAAATGTAGTGGTTTTGAAAAAAAAACTCAAAAAATAAAAGATTTAGCGCAATATAATGTATCACGAACAGATAGAAAACGGGGGTTACTGAATTCATTGTTGAAAAAATTATGATTCTAAGTGCTGAACATGAGAAATTTGGGCTTTCGCCCCCCCCCCCCCAAGAAATCTTTGCCCCCCCTGCAAAGTGTCAAGACAAAGTTTTGTAAAAAATTTTTTGCACAGATGTTTTGGGTCGATTTGTCCCCTCAAAATCATATACACTAAGCGATCAGAGAGAAAATTGAAAAAAGTGCACACCCTAATGCATAGTGGTGTATTAATTAGCGCTCCTATACTTAACTAGCTTTCGCCCCCCCCCCCACCCTTAGCTTAAGCATTTGCTTCTACTTGCGGGGATGGCTTTAACTCTTGTGGGCTTGATTATATTTGTATGCATCTTTTTTGGCAACATTCAACCCTACTTTGGAAGGTTTAAAGCCAGCTGCAATGCGGTTACAAGTTAATTTTCAACTTAAAATTGCGCTTACAGCGTCATCAGAGGTGGAGTTGAGGACACAAGGCTCGAGGCCAAGGCCAAGGACAAAAAAAATTTCAAGGCCAAGGACAGACCCTCTCGACGCCAAGGACCAAGGAAACAGACGCGAGTGTTCTCCAAAAAAAAAAAGGTCAGGCGATCTCAAAAAAAAAGGTCTTCAAAATTTTTTTTTCAGACGATCTCTACTTGAGGAAACCAAAAAAAAAGTCTTTTGTAGATTTTCCACAAGGTTTTTGGCGTTTTTCAACGAAATTTCAACGGTTCAGAAATAGTGCTGTCCTCGAGCCAAGGACAGGGCAATTTTCGAGGACTTGAGGCTTCGAGGCCAAGGCCAAACACTTCAAAATGTGTCCTCGAGGCAGTGGTGTCGATCTTTGTTGAGCATTGGGGGGATAATTTGCAATTTCACCCCAATTTTGCCCTATTTTCAACATTGGGGGGATGAACCTCGACCACGATTTTGTTCAGGTGTGAAAATTTAGCGAAGACCAAAAAAAAATGCAAATAGAACACTTTTTTTCCCGAATTCAGGTGAAGACAAAAAAAAAGGTCTTCAGCAAGAATACAACATTTTCCCCTAAATTTACGCTCAGCTGTACACCCATTTAAATTATTGGGGAGGATGCTAATGTGGACCATTCTCAAACTATTGGGGGGGGATACAGCCAAATTATTGGGGGGATATATCCCCGCATTCCCCCCGGGTTTCGGCACCCCTCCCTAGAGGACGTCCTCGAGGACTCCACCTCTGAGTGTCATAGTGCAAACTGATTCTGTTTTCGGTTACAATCTTTCGCACCATGGAAAGATTCTTTCGCTAGATACGCTTGAGTGAGGTATGCACAGGAGCGATTTCATTAATGCAGCAAGATTGCTGAAAATTCGTTCACCGGTTATTTTCTTCCGCCTCATAAAGCCCCAAAACTTGTCCACTTGCAGATCTTTGGGCATTTCAGCGTCATCCTGCAATTGGTGCTCTAAAACCTCATCACGAAGGGTATTTTTGTCCAAGCCAAGTTGAGGAAATGATTGGGACAACCATCTCAACTGTTATATATAGGCTAGAATTTATGTTATAAGTAAGAAATAAACTGAAGGCCTAATTTTTCTGTTTATGTAAAGTTTTGTGTAGCTAGACTACTCCGATTTTAAAAAATTTTAAATTTTTACAGCAATCCCAATATTTGTAGACTAGACCATTATAATGTTAGTTCAACAAATTTTAAGTCGCCCTTTTTTCTGCTGGTAGCATAACCGTAGGAGGCGTGGGGGCAGGGGGGCGGTCGCCCCCCCATTCGGTTCAAAACGTCAAAAATTTGGGCCAATAGTCTAATTATTTGGGTAAATAGTCTGTTTATTTGGGCACACCAGTGGCGAAAAACCGTCTCAGTTGCAGTGAAGACCTTTTTTTTTTTTTTTTTTTTTTGGAGAGCACCTCAATTTGGACAGAAAAACCGTCTCAATTTTGACAGAGAAACGCAATGCATTAAGTCATTTTTCGGGCAAAACTTTGATGCCCCCCCAAATTATTTTGAGCTCCTACAGCCATGGCTGGTAGGCCTACAATTTGGATTTTTTGAATTGCCTCTCCTCTAACCTTTTATGATTTGTGAAGTTTTTGTCTTTCCAGCTCTATATTTTTTTGCCAGCTTGCTGTCTGAAAACATGTTGCTGACGATTTTTGCAAATTCATCACAAATGCTAAACGGCAAGGTTGTTCTTCACCTTGAACATTGCAAATTTTGTTTCCCCATAAATATTAAATAAATTTATCGCTTTCTTTTAATCCCTTTAAAGCTGGTTATCCTTTGATTTCTTTTTTCGACTGCAATGTTCTTTTATGATTTTCGGAGGTGACGTGTTTCGTAACGTCATTCTCCCCACCTCGAGCAACGCTAATGTCTATTCATCTCCTTTATGACTTCTACATATGGAAGGACAATCTTTCTCCCAAGTTTGCTTGTACTTCCAGCTGTACTTCTATTTTTTTGCTTTTACTTGCCTCTTCTTTCAACCCTCGCTGACCATCTCCCTTGCGCTTATTAGTAACTAACACTTTCTCTGATTGACGCCATTAAAAAAGCTCAGCTCTTTACAACAACTACAATGACCGATATCAAAGACTGCAATTTGTGCATGCCATTGCCAAATGTTACGTCATCAATTTTTAACAATTGGAATGGATGTTATCCGTTATATGAAAGCAAGATCACACATTAATTTTCAAATCAAAACTCGTGAAAAATATAAAATCAGTTCAAAGGCCCTCTAATGCTGGCAGAAAAAACGTCTAGAAAAGAGATCTCGTGATGCCCGTTGAGGTACCTGCTGAAAAACTTTTTACAAATAGATTTTTAATGCCTGATTAATGATTGAAATGTCTTCGATTGCAACCCGAAGACGTTTTTAAGATATACCGCTTTTAATCGAAAGCGGATGAATATTTTAAAATCGTACGCTTGAATAATTTTTTTTACTATTAGTGTTGCCGTTAAATAATCCACAAATTACAACAATGATATTTATTATTATCATTATTACTTTATTATTATTACTTGTTTATTTCAGACACAAGCGGCAAGCATAAACAGCATGAAGCAAGGTCCATAGTAAACACAAACACGCACACCAAAAAAAAAAAAAATCAGCATAAATAATGGCCAAAAAGCATGACCAAAAGGCAATTTTTGAAATTCAATTATTGAAAGTTATGCAAAAGCAAACAGCAAGTTGTTGTAATTGACATAAAAATTTGATTCATATAAGCAGCCAGATGTCATTAGAGAGTTAATTAAATTGTTGGAAGAGCTTTGGCAACGTTGGATAAAAGAGAATGTAGTTTTGCGTGAAATAGCATCAAATGTATTGATATGGCATTCAATTTGAGATAAACGAGCAATGATCCATTGAGGAAGATTATGCAAAATACGGTAACTATATAAGCAACACAAAGCCAATATATTGCATTCTTAGAGTACTTGCACCATAGTTGACTAGAGTAAAACGAAGTACAATAAGATCGAAATAAATGGTTTTTGACAATCCTGGAGCACCGATAAAATCGATATTTTAAAATATTGGCACAGCAATACATGTATCGTACTTGTCTTGTGGTATCATCGTCATCATTCAATGTACTACTCAAATAAATCCCCAAATATTTAACAGAGTTAACAAACCTAATTTTGTAATGATTCGAGTTCAGCGTCGGACAAACGAAACAGTTGAAATTTACGAGGCAAAAACATTACACCAAAGGATTTTTTGCAATTAAAAAGTAAACCATTCTCCAGAGCAAATTTAGAACATACATCAACAATAGATAGCAAAACACCAAGGCTAGCAGAAAAGCAACATAAATCATCAGCAAATAGAATATGATTTATTAGATTATTTCTAATACAACATCCAGCCTGAAGTTTGTTAAGTTCCACCGACAGATCATTAAATAATACATTTATCTTTTTTTGAATGTAAAAATTTTAAATACCATAATTTTAAACTAAATAATTAATGAAGGGTTAGTTTTTTGTTAAAAAGTTTGCATAGTTAGTGTTTTATCGTGAATTTTTTTGTGTTGAATTTCAAATGGAAACTTGCTTCGAAGTTACGTGATCGACGTCGCTTTGCAGCTGATCGCTACGAATGCAAAACTTTAAAATAATTTTTCAAGATTGAATACCGGTATCCCTAAAAATTAATGAGGAAATTATTTCTTGTAAAAAGTCGAAAAACAAATGATGTACCTAATGAATTACACCACATGTCTGTTATGATGATAGTCTACCCTTAAAAAGCAGCCTAATACAATAACTGCTTTGAGAAATACCGATAGGCTTTCACTCCTCGAAACTAACTAGCCTAGCCTAGCTGGTTGGCTTATCAACTCTCGAACGTCTGTTCTGCCACACTTAAGCACTTGAAACAGTCACCGGAGTTAAACCAACAAATAACCCAAAATAAGAGATGACTCTCATGAAATTGCTGAAAAGGAGCACAGTATATTCAAGCCTTATTTTGCAATATTTGCGAAAGTGTAGCCCAGAGGTGGAGTCGAGGACACAACACTCAAGCCCAAGGACACAAAAAAATTTCGAGGCCAAGGACACAGACGCAAGAGTTCTCCAAAAAAAAGGGTCTTCAAAAAATTTTTTCAGGCGATCTCAAAAAAAAGGTCTTCAAAAAATTTTTTCAGGCGAAAAAGGTCTTCAAAAATTTTTTTCAGGCAACCTCCACTTGAGGAAACCAAAAAAAAAGGTCTTTGCAGATTTTCCGCAAGGTTTCTGGCGTTTTCCAACGAAATTTCAACGGTTCAAAAAATAGTGCTGTCCTCGAGCCAAGGACAGGGCAATTTTTGAGGACTTGAGGCTTCGAGGCCAAGGCCAAGGACTTCAAAATGTGTCCTCTAGGCCAAGGACGTCCTCGAAGACTCCACCTCTGTTAATCAGGCTTTAAAAACGTATTTATAAAAAGTTTTTCAAGAGGTACCTCGATGGGTATCACTAGACAACACAATTCTGTCAGCGAAACAAGGTCCAAGCCGAAGCAGGGGTGGAAATGTAGTTTTTCCCTTTCAGAAAAAAAAAGATTCGCAAACAAAATTGATCAATGTTTCAAAAAAACTGATTAATTTTTAAATTCAAAATATCTTGAGCTAAATCGTGATATCGTGAGATTTTTCGCTGAGATCAGGTCATCGGGAAAAATCCTCGAAATCGGGAGAGTTGACAAGTATGATCGGGATCCTAATGATGAAATTATGGCCTTAAAATTGACCATTTCTATGTTTCTAATTTAGCTATCTTCAGCATATCAACTGTGAAATATCGCATGGGGGGACGCTTAAGCAGCCTGACCAGACGCATTCGCAATAGACTACGTAGCAGCTTGGTGTGAATTTTGCCCCGAAATCAGTAGAAAAATAAAAACAATCGTCTTCTGTTGCGATTTTTTCACAGCTAAATTTGCATGAAGACCAAAAAAAAAAGGCCTTCACCCCAGTTTGTGCTATTTTTATCCGCCTAATCAAAATGAAGACCTAAACAAAAAGGCTTTATTTGACGATTTTATTGTTTGTGGTTTTATTGTGCGGTATTTGTTTCATTGTGCGATACATGCATTTTTGAGCGATATTTGACCGCCGCAAGCAAATCAGAAAAAGAAGGTATTTCCCGCTTACCCTGTGGGAGGTACGCTAAATTTTTAATAGGAGGAGGCCAGATCTCAATGGGGGGATGCTAACTACCGATGGGGAGACGCGTCCCTCCTACAATTTAAGTACTGGCTATATTTCCATTCACGGGTTTTGGCCTTGTTTATACCGCTACGGTGCGAAATCAACATCAGCTGCTAATGTGTCAAACTTCAAAATGGCATTCGTTATTATTTTAAAAACTATTATTTTCGAATTATCATCAAAAACTTAACGAAATGAAATATCCTAAGCACTTTTGCACTTAAAAAATTATGTAATATTTACCGACATTAATTTAGAAAAATTGTGTTCTCGGTCCTTGGCCTTGGCTTCGACCATTCCTGTACTTGGCCTCAAGAGGGTCTGTCCTTGAATAGTCGGTCCTTGGCCTTGGCCTCAGATTGTTTTTTGAGACCTAGGCCTTAGCCTTGGCCTCGAACGTTGTGTCCTCCACTCCACCTCTACTGTTGGAAGTCAATGGGGAAAATTATATCGCATGTTAAGGGAGGTATTTTTAACTACCAAGCGGTAATTCACTCTTTACATCCATGGAACTTTTTTTGCGCTCCTTCGGTCACTATGTGTACAATTGTACATTTTTTTGGCGTTGTTTTTCTCGTCCAGCTGTAATAGTAGAGCATTTGAGTCATTTGTAGTACAATTGTACTGATAACACCATCATGTGACAGCAGATACGGCTTCAAGCGTGCAGCGTTAAAACAATAGTCATCCGTCAAACACGATGGCTGCCAGCATGCTTGCGGCAAGTGAAAGTAAGCAAAATAAGTTTGAAAATACGTCAAAACCAAATAAGTTAATAAACAATTAGGCTTGATTTTTAAATTAGTTAGTCTTTAAAATTGTGTAGGAAATATTTTTGTTTCGATTTTTGGTATAGATTAGCCTACAGAATTTTTTGGTCAAATTTATGTACAATTGTACGTTTCGTGTTTCAAAGTAGGTTAAAAGCAGCAAAATCTAACGTAACCAAGATAGATTTATTTTTGGCAAAATAACTGCAATTTTTCAGCCACTTGCGATCTAAATCATTGCAGAAACGTATCAAACTAGGATTTCAAGTTATAATCTCGCTAATTGGATATTAAATTTGAATTTTATTGGAAACAACCTTGGTTTGCAAATAACCGAGAAAATAAAACATATAACAAACAGCGAATAAATAACAAATTTATTACACGTTTGATAATTTAATTTCTATTTGACTCTACTGTGCATAAAAAGAGGAAACCAAAACAAGTTTCTATCAAAAAAAGTTTCTATCAAAGAAACTTGGTTGGCCGAGCCCACTCCAATCGGCAGCAATGAATACATACATCAGTGTATATGTTTTGACCACGTGAGACACAAACCGCACAATCTTACAACCAAGTCAGTCAAAATTTGTACAATTGTACACCCCCCTAATTTGCATATTTATAAAACAAAATTAAAAACTATATATTTTTTGAGTTTAGTGGCATATAAGACCTATAGGACGAAAAATAGAATTTGTACATAAAGAACTACTATATCGTTTCCGAAGGGGTTAGATCGCTAGTTGTAGTGAATATTTTTTAAGCGGTTAGTCCAGCGGTTAAACTAAAAACTTTGAAAATGCTGTTACAGTCTATTTGGTGAAAGGCCTCAACCAGTGGTTCTTAAACTGGGTTCGATCGAACCCCAGGAGTTCGATGAATCAGTAACAGGCAGGGCCCGAAATTAACTTTTTTAACAACTTGCCCGTCGGGCAAGTGATATTAAATGTCCACTTGCCCGAGAAAATTTTAACTTGCCCGAAAAAGATAAGCACAATAAGTTTTGAGGTTGTACCTTTGGTAAGAAGTTTGTAAAATGTACTGTAGGCCTACTACTTGGCAAATCGCTGAAATTGCATATCTGTATCCTAATTCGAGAATCAAGTTTTAGTGCGCGATTGTTACAGTAACGTGACGTAATAAATAACTTTTTCGAAATGCATTACCCAAAAAATGATTTTTTGATTGTAATACATTTTCAACGCGAATATTTTGGAAACTACACCAGCTAGAAAGCCTAAATTTTTTGGAAAAGTAATAAGAGCTAAACCATCTTCAAAATAATCATAACAAAAAAATTACAAATTCTTGATGTTGTCTTCATGCCGTGCAGGGTATAGCTGCAGCTGCGCTTGTGATATTTGAAACAGCGGTTAACGCGGCAAGCGAGGGAAATTTTTCTTAGAAAAAAAAACGTAGCATTTTGAGCCACAAAGTTTCAAAGCGTGTCTGAATGTCGAAAAATTTGCGTGCGATTAGTGGGTGTTAATTGCGATTAATGATGGGTGTACGCAGTAGCGTAGCCAGGGGGGCGGAGGGGCTCGAGCCCCCCCATTGGCTTGTGAAGTGTGCAAATTTGCACGTTTTTGGTGCTTTTGAGGCCGATTTTTTGTGAAAAATCGAAAATAGCCCCCCCATAGGAAAACAGCACCCCTCAAACGTTTGAATTTCCGAATTTGGCCGAAAAATCAGTCTCAATTTCGGTGAAGACCTTTTTTTCTTTTCTTTTTTTTTTTTTTTGGAGACCACCTGATTTTGGGCGCAAAAAACCTTTGAATTTCTGAGCTCTCCGAAAAATTTCGTCTCAATTTTCGGACAAACCGTGTGAAACTGATTCAAGAACAATAAAAATTCGCGTCAAGGTCGTTTGCACTTTTCTCACTCTTTCAAAAAAGCCCCCCCCCCCCCCTTTCCAAATCCTGGCTACGCGCCTGGGTGTACAATTGCACAAAGTGTTCATTGTGATGATTGCAAAGTGCTAAAATAAACCAAGCGACAGCTTTCTCTACTTATACATCTTATTTTATTGCAACAGAAGCGGACCCAAATTGCATATCTAAATAACCTTGTTTGATGTTGTTTAATAAGCTGTATTTTGTTAGCTTGCCCGTCGGGCATGTTAAGCCGCAAAATAACTTGCCTGAGGCGATTTCAGCTTGCTTCGGCAAGCGTTAATTTCGAACCCTGGTTACAGGAGTTCAACGGTGATTAGGACTTCGCAATTACAATGCCCTCGAGCCTCGACAACCAAGCGCGTCAATTGATGCATACAGCTCATGTGCAACACATGAATGGTTCACTTTCAGCCAGGACAGCTCATAGTGCCGCCCGCGACTAGTCCCGAGATTTACGACAAGTTTCTTTCGATTTTTGAAAGTTTTTCACCAAAAAATTGTTTTTGTCAAATTAGTTAACGAAGGTTTTCTAAACATTAGTTTCAAATAAATTTTCGTGAATGTTATTTGGTAGAAAGCGCAACCACGAATTAGAAAGCAACAAATTTGCGTTGCCTTGGTCTCTACGTAAGCTGAAGTGTGGCTATCTTTGTTTCATTATTTTGATCACCGCGAAGTTTGCATTTTTGAACAAACGGTCGCAGCAACTGTATCAATGTAAACCTCATATTTCGTCCAAGATGCGTTCAGTAGTGCTTCTGTAGGGGAACAGGCGTTGCAGGGCTGATTAAAAGCTTCCCACTTAAGGCAAGTAATTCAAAAACTTTCAAAATTCAAAAATTCCAAACATGCTATAGCTTTTAAACCTGTTTAAGACGTGACCAATAAGTTGGGGATGAAATGACTTAGCAATGCGAGTCATCGAAGTCGCTTTAAAAATAGTGCAAATTTTTTTTTCGAATAGCGCTGGAATGGCTATTTTTTCTATAAATTGCAAAATCGCTTAGTGGGAGAGGGCTTCGCTCCCAGATGTCGTCTATGTCGTTTACTGATCAGTGGTCGAGTGGATAGAGCGTCTGCTACTGAAACGGTAGACACGGGTTCGATTCCCGGTCGCGGTCAAACCAAAGACTAGAAAAATTGGGATTCAGAGCTTCCCTGCTTGACGTTCAGCAATTAAAGGGACAGCTTGAAGCCTCCACCGCGTGTGGTAGACACGTGGCACCTCGACTCGAAGACCAAAAGGTCCCTTCGCTAACTCCCGACCAAGGTAACTTGGTGAATAAAATGTAACTACAATTATGATGCATTTTGAACGTGCATCAGTTTACACAACGCATCGGATGCTGGGTATTGTACAACTTCGGCATGGAAAATCTTAAATTTTGGTTCAAGCAACTCCTGTAGCAAAATCCTGGGTATGGAGTTGTGTAATAATGCATAGGGTTATTTTTCTTGTGTAATACAAAGTTCTTTCACTCACTATAATTCAACTAACTTTAATTTTTGGTGAACACAAACCGAAGTTTAACTTTATTAAAGGTTAATTGCGGTTTAAGAATTATTTAATTTGATGGAAAAATAGGAAACTTACGTGAGCAATATTCGGGATAAAAATCATCCAAACTTTTTATGAGCATTGTGAGGCCCGCTAAAGCTAAAAAAGCGTAATGCAGCCCGCCTCTCAAAAACTTTGCGCACCCCTGTTTTAGGCTGAAGATCACATACTGTATTTTAAAACCGGTCAGTTGGTCTAGCGGTAACGCGTTCGTCTCCGGAACGGGAGGTCTGTGGTACAAATCTTGGGCCGGTCAAATCGAACACACTGTTGCCAACGACTCGGCACCGCTGTGACATTTTTTTGACAGAAGCTGTGTTGCCAAGCGCAACGACGCGGAGATATGCCCCGCAAACTCGTTACACGCTTCGGCGCAATACAGCGAGTACATACCTGTCAACATTGGAAAATGACAAATCGGGAGATTTCTTACCAGCAAATTCAATAGCTGGAAAGCATCTCCCCCCAGACCTCCCTTCTGCTTCAACTGCTTGAATAATTATTGTTATCTTTCAGTGTTAGTACACATCACCAAAATTTTGACATTCCCATTTCAGGTTCCAGCAGTTCTAGCTACTAAAAGACACACTAATTAAACCAATCAGTCTTTTTATTTTGGATACGGTACCAGGTAACCGGTATCATCAATACTGTTTCATACACTTCACTGACACACAGCGTAAAAAGTCATGCTACATTCATCGCAGCAGAAGCTTTCCAAAAAATAGTGAACGATAAAAGTGAAATATCATTTAACCACGTCTACTTTAACCAGACCCGCAACCCCCCCCCTCTTCACTAGCTTTCGCCCCCCTCACAGCACCCTTACCTTAAGCATTTGCTTCTACAGTACTTGCTGGTCTGACTTAACTCTTGTGGGCTTGATTATATTAGTGAGCGGCTTTTTTTGCGGCATTCAACTGTACTTTGGAAGGTTTAAAGCCAGCTGCAATGCGGTCGTAATTTAATTTGCTACTTAAAAGCGCGCACACAGTGTCATTGTGCAAACTGGTTCTGCTTTCGTTTACAATCTTCTGCACCATGGAAAAGGTTCTTTCGCTAGATGCGTTTGAGTGAGTTATGCACAGGAGCGATTTCATTGATGCAGCAAGATTGCTGATAATTTGTTCACCGGCTATTTTCTTCCGCCCCATAAAGCTACACTTCTTTTTTACTTTTACCCGCCTCTTCTTGTAACTCTCGCTGACAATCTCCTTTGCACTTATAATAACGCTTTTTCCAACAGACGCCATTAAAAGAGCTCAGCTCTTCATAGTAGCAATGACCGGTAACAGAGACTGCAATTTGGGCATGCCATTGTTATTAGTAGGTTCTTAACAATTCGAATTGATGTTACCTGTTTATGTGAAAGCAAGATCACACATTAATTTTCAAATCAAAACTCTTGAAAAATATCAAATCAGTTGAAGCAGGGGTCGAACTGTATTCTTTCCCTTCCAGAAAAAACAAATATTTGCAAACAAAACTGAATAAGTTTTCGAAAAACTGATTCATTTTTAAATTCAAAAATCTTGAGCTAAATCGTGATATCGGGAGATTTTTTGTTGAGATCGGGTGATCGAGAGAAATCCTCAAAATCGGGAGTCTCCCGACGAAATCGGGAGAATTGACAGGTATGTGAGTATAATGAAAGATTTGATTTGACTGTATTCTAATTTCCAACAAGAGGGTTCGGTGAATCCCCGCATAAAACTTGCGGGGTTCGGTACCTTCAACAAGTTTAAGAACCACTGGCCTAAGCAGTAACGTAATCACTGCATATAACTGCAATTCATGAATTCAACACGAATATTACTACGACAAAGCACAAAATCAAGGATATTTTCGTTTAACTTTAAGTTACTGAAACGAAATTTGCAGGAAAGTTAGTTAACGATACGAATCAAGTGTGGACAAACTTTTAATGTTGGGCTCCTGCTGCGAACATAACCCAAAGTAACTAAAGATTGCTTATGTAAGAAAATTTCCGTTTTTTCTCTTTTTAGACGTATTACTTTGTGACGTCATCACAAAGGACGTCAAGATTATAGCCAGTCAAAGTCCGAGCTTTGAGGGTTCCATCGAGACTAATTTTGATTCCATACGAACACTACAAAAAGAGCTACTGTAGAACGCGGTATATCTGGAGTAATGCAGAGGGAAAAATGCTGCCCTCTGACGTTTAAAGGCGCAAAAAAGGATAAAGACGGTAACGTCGTAAAGTCGAGAAAACAAACGTAAAATTTCAAAACAAATCCTATTTTTTGGTGTTATCCTCATCCGCTCACCATGTCACTATTATGACGTCAAAAAAACTCAGCTCTGCTTTTACCTCTCAAAAAATGCGGAACCCGTCACAATTGAATGAACTACTGTATGATATTTATACAGTGTCCAAACTTTGCTGTTGTTTGTTGCCATAACAAGTAGAACGATTTCCACTTGAAGGCGCAGTAACTTTTTTCCTAAACTTTTTTTACTCGAGCGAATTCAAAATTTAGGGTTAATTTTTGAAAAGCAGTTAACTCAAATCAAGTTGATGCGTGGTAAAAAGCTTTTAATTGAAAAGATTCATTACAAAAATACCAGAGAGGCATTTTTGTTTTTTGATTGTGCTACGTGCTGTTGTAATAACTGACAAGTACTCGGAAATGTTTTGAGTCCATGCGATATAATTCTATATTATCAACTATACAGTATCACCTATTAATAGAGATCACCCGTTTTATACTTTCAAATCAGTGGTTCAGGTGGTCAACAGTTGCGATATTTATTTCAACCAAAGCAAACAGCAATCTTACAGTGAAATTTCCTTTCTATGATTTAAAAAAAAGTTTTATACAAACGTGGATACGCCGTTTACACAATAATTACAATACTTGAAGTGAGAATAAAATACTATCATATTATTGGGCATTATTCAACTTAAAACTGGCAACATCATTGATAACCAAACAAGCTAAAAAATAACGCAGATAAATTAAACTAACTCAAAAACAGTGCACTTCAACGCAAACAAAGCAACAATAACAAAAAACGTGCGAGTCAAAGATTGAACGAAGTTGCGCTTTATGTAAATCAGATGCACGAGCGCATTTCTTTACACAACAATACTAAAGAAGACAAAAAAAAAGAATAGATGACACCGTTAATGGCATAATTTCGTGATTTCTCTAGAACATCTCGGTTTACATGCACGCTACATGGACTGTTAAAGTTATCCATGGATATTGACTTTTTTTTCGGTAAACACGATCTATGTGTCCAATGCTCAAGCTCACTAGCGTACGCAGGATTTTCGAAAGGGGGGGGGGGGGGGCAGAAAATTCGAGAATAATGAAGATCAAACGAAAAAATTCTGTACTCAGATTTAGTCCGGTTTTTGGTCCAAAATTAGGTGAAGACCAAAAAAAACAGGTCTTCACTCAGATTTAGTCCAGCTTTGTAAACTTCCTGCCCAAGTTACAAAGGGGGGGCCATGCCGCAATTTTGCATACTATTCTAGGCTAATCATAGTACACTGGCGATCCAGATGGGGGGCCATGGCATCATGGCCCCCCCTAAATACGCCCCTGCTCAAGCTCACAGTAGGTTATACAGCAAAAAGTTTTTCGTTCTGCTTTTTTCGGTTTGTACAAAATTGACGTCATTTTGATTGGATTGTTCATGTCAATTGGCAATGTTAAGCTTAGAATCTTAAGATACAGTAATTTCATAATAAAAGCGCCACTCTTCGCTTCCAAACGAGAGGGGGATAAACAATAAAAATAACAATAGTTCAATGAAATAATTATTCGATGGAACCCGTATTGTTAATGCAGTGTTGTTAGTGTATTTTGTTGACGTTAGTTTGCCTAAAAAACAACGAATAATTAAACCTGATCCACATTTCGGTGTACAAACTGCTAGCGATCTAGCACTAGCGTTTCTTTTGTTTGTTTTAACGATCTGCAGCTAGTAAGCTGACGATCATAGCCGAGTGTAAACCAAGTGCAAGACGTTGATGCTAAATTGCGCAAAATCGATGCAAAGTAATTCATACCTCACAATGCTTAAAAGTTCACCACCTGTCATGGAAGTTCTGGAAATATGTGATCATCTTTTCGCACAAAGCGCTGTTTTCCGTGTTTTATTCCCAGCAGAATACTGTGGACGACCGGTCAACGGGCACCCATCAGAGGTGGGTGGCAGTGTGGTGATAGTGGTGTGGGTGTGCCCACTTTCCGGGTTCTCCAGCTCAGTTGTGGTCCTGTGGTGTAGCATTTGGGCTCTACCATAACAAAGCAGCGATATTGCGATGTAGTACGAGCGAACGAAGTTTGCTTTGATAAATAACTGACCCATTCCGGTGGGTAGAGAGTTTGCAAAATCCTACCGTTGCCCCGTTGCGGATAGAAGCAGCAACATTAGAAAGTCAGTGTAGTCATAACAAGGTTGATATTTATAATAAAATAAAACCACTGCCGAAACAGCTTTGAGAATTGAAAACTACAACAGCTTAAGACAAAAAAACAAGGACACATAAAAACACTGCTATCAATTTACTGTTTTTTTACAATTAATTTTTCCATGTAAAATATAGAGGTGACTGCTTGACTCGAAGGCTCGATGAGATCAAATCCCGGTCCACTTTTCGCAGCGGCGGCAAATACAATTAGTGGTAGATCGTCGCGCTAGTGATGGAAAGGTTGCTGACCCCAGGCTCGATCCTCAAACTGCCAATGCGTCGTTGTGCCCTAGGGAAAGTCACTTTACGCTTATTTCTCATCGAGGCCAAGTAATCTATCTACCCGTTGTGGTGGCCTAACCCGAAAGGCTTGCGAACAGAACCCTAAATAATGTTCTTCGTTGGTGTGGTTTAGACAGACGCAGAGTGTTTGGTTAATAAGAACGAACTTTTCATTGTAGAGAGGTAGGTACTCTTAGAACAAACAACATTATACCAAAAGCGCAACATATTTTAAAAGTACAAAATTAAGCGTTGCGCAAAAAGCGCAATTATAATATTTCAGCTACTGAAACGCAGCGCAACATTCGCAACACTTCAAAAACTTTCAACCGCAACGCAATTTCCGCAATTGCGAAGGTTGCTGAAATTGCGCTTTACCCACCTCGGTTGCTGTATATGTTCATTTTTCGTGTTATTTGCTCTTGTTTAACAAGCGATAAATAAAGTTGCTTACAACATGAAAACCTCTTTTACACACAGTGGAAGAATTACGCAAAACCTGCAACAGTTTCAAATAATTTATCAAGTTCAAGGCTAAGCGGAAATGGATCTAAGATTAATATTACATTTCGCGTCATGCGAAGAGATAGAATACTTTAAGTAGGGATTTTAGTTCCGCCAAAACGGCTGGGATCAACAAAACCACGGAAGACGATAGATAACAGTTGCACCAAAAATTATCAATGAAATATCAACCAAAGCTATCCATCGAATAGCCCATGATTTTGAAATCGTTCAAATATTTCTTTTTCAGGCGCTCCATTATTCGCTTGCCGACGTCATTGAACGCTGCAGCAGTTCGATTCTCGTTTATTAACGCTGACCGCGATTCGTCAAAAAATACTTTTTTACTTTCGGGGTCGAACCGCTGCAAATATTTTAACAGGTGATTGGAGTCTTTAGCGAGAGACTCGAATCGCACCACGAAGTCATAGTTCACAGCGCACGGGTTGCATAGAATGTTTTGGGGGCGCCAGTGCACATCTTCACCATATAATCCATTCTGATGCCTCTTATCGAAAGCGATGTGCCTAAAAAATATACAAAGTTTGATTATAGCAATTTTGCGAGTAGTCAAGGTTTTGAATATTTTACCAGAAAGCACTGAATAGGTCTATTCAAATCAATCAACCACCAGCCAATTGGTAGAGCGATAACGCGTTCGTCTCTGGTGCTGAAAGTCTTATGTTCAAATCTCGGGCCGGTCAAATCGGACGCAGAGCTGGCAACGGCTTGCCACCGCTATAACATTTTTCCAAAAGAAACTGTGCTGCCCGAGCGCAACGATGCTGAGATGGGCCGCAGAAACTCGTTACACGCTTCGGTGTAGTGCAGCGAGCAAATTAAAAGATTTGATTTGAGGTCGACAGCTGAGGAGTCTTTGCGAGACAAACTGATCAGTCATCACAAGGGTTTCCAATCAGAAGTTACGATGAAACTACTTTTGGTGCTGATGCCTCGACCTTGTGCACAACAACATTTGCACTTGTACAATGTACACCCCACTGCAGAGTACTCTGCACCTGCTTGGTGCCATAGTGCTCGATGTCCATTCTTAACTGATTGATCCAATCATCAACAACGCGCTACGCGCTGTGGTTGGATGTCTGCTTCCCATGCACACTAACAGAAATAATATCTACCAGCTTTAGTCGGTATCTTGCCATCTAAGCTCCGCTTCGAACAAGCTACACTCTCACTAGTCTGCCAAGCTATGGGGGCAGGACACGTGCTCATAGCAGGATCCTAGCCCCAAACTACGGCATAATTGACGCTTGAAATCAAGACACCCCTTTTTATATGCCTGCCGCTGTAAATATCTAAATGTCAAACCTTGATCAGATTGGGCGAAACATTCCTGGAATACTGAACAGAATAATCGTATCACAAAACTTCATTAGTTTTTTCCCAACATTGACGCTCTGCCGTCAGAAATGCATCTTCCAAGACGGTTCCAGGTCCGGCTTAAACATTCTACACACTGGTGTTAGGCGTTTCCGTTCTTACCTATACAACTGAAGCATGGCTACAACTGCAGCAGGTGAGAAGCTAAGAACCAAACGGAAAACCACACGGTAACAGATTGAGCGCTCTTATTCTCCACTTAAAGATTAAGATGGATGGATCAGTACGAATGAGGATGCAACCAGTTAGCTGCCAGAACTTTTGAAGCGATGCCAGGACTTTTGAAGGGATGTTGGCTGCCAGGACTTTTGACTTTTGAAGGGATGCTAAAACGGCCAAACGAACGAAGCAAACACTGCGTGTCTGTTTATAACTTCACTAAATCAAAGCACCCTTTTTGGGGTTCTATTTGCAAGTCTTTCGTCAGGCTGGACCATAACAAAGGGTAGACTGCTCGACCCAAATGTAAATATGCCTAAAATCTCAAGGTCAAAACGACACATGGTCATTTCGATTATCGAACGGGAAGCCAGAACTTTTCCATCACTTACCCGTACCCGACGCTTTACCAAACTAAACTATCGTTGTAGCAATATTTTTCGTAACACAAATGAAAGAAATACATGAATTTAGATACAGCTAATGTACAATCTCAATAAATATTTGGGCGCTCCGCTTCCCCGAAAATTAAAGTGAACTTTTCTGCCGAGTCAGGCTGCAAAACAGCTAAGTGAGATTAAAGTTTCCTACTATCAAATCAAATCTTTCATTATACTCGCTGCATTACGCCGAAGCGTGCAACGAGTTTGCGGGGCCCATCTCTGCGTCATTGCACCCAGGCAACACAGCTCCAATTGAAGAAGTATAACAGCGGTGGCGAGCCATTGGCAACACTGTGTCCGATTTAACCAGCCTAAGATTTGAACCTCAGACCTTCCGCTCCACAGACAATTGCGTTACTGCTCGACCAACTGGCCGGTACATTTTTTCCTGCTATTTATGTTCAAATTTACCGTTTAATGCTGAACGTCAAGCAGGGATACTGTGAATGCAAAGTTTTATAATTTTTGGTTTGACCGGCCGGCATCACTCAAATCTGCTGTTTCACTAGCTGACACTATACCCACTAGACTACTTGGTCGACAGGTTCTTCAAATCAAATCTTTCATTATACTCGCTGTAACACGCCGGACCCATCTCCGTGTCATTGTGCCCGTGCAACGCATCTCATTTCGAAAAAGTTGTATGAGTGGAGAGTTGTTGGCAACATTGTGCCCGATTTGACAGGCCCGAGGTTTGAAGCTCAGATTTCCCGCTTCAGAGACGAACGCGCTACCGCTCGGCCAACTCGACCAACATCAAAATTAAGTGCTGGGTTCGTTACAAGAATAGGAGTTACTAGCTAACAATTTTACAGCAAGAAGCATTTTCTGATTTCTCCAAAGTGTATGCCTCAGCCAACAGCTGTCCAGTGACAGGAGAATAAATATGCAAACAACAACAAATAATGTTTATATTGTACGGTAATAACATCCGTTAGTTGTCGGAAATACAGGGTTGGCCAAAAAAAATTGCACCCTTGGACAAAATGTCATAACTTTTTTTTGGAATGAGATAACATTTAAACATTTTTACCATTGCTTTACGACAATATATTGCGTAGCTGTGTCAAATTTCATTACAAATTTCCATAAAATAACAAAATTACAGGTGTTTAAATAGTGAGTATCACAAACTGCAATTGCATGAAAATTTACACGGCACAAATAGTAAGCGATTGTTCATTCGTTCAATATTTTTCGATATGTTGTCCGTTTTCTGCAATCACCAACCGCACACGAGATTTCAAAGTTATTATCATTTAAAAACAGATTTGTTAGCATTCAGGCATTGTTACGTCACAATGAGTATAGAAAGTTTAATTATAAAAAAAAAAGTTACGTTACCTGCGAAAAACCTTTCAATGCACTTTGTGAAAAGAGATTGCAGTCTTTAATGTTTAAAAGGACGTTGTTTTATAACTTTTTGGAATTTCATTGTAAAATTTTAAACAGCTACGCAATATATCGTTGTAAAAAAATGGTAAACATTTTAAATTGTTATCTCTATGCAAAAAAAAGTTATGGCACTTTGTCTAAGGGTGCAATTTTTTTTCACCAACCCTGCATATCCAGTAATAATATAGTAACTTACTCCATTAGTTGTCGGAAATATATTTTTCCGGAATTCATAACTTCAATATATTTCAAGGCTTCTTTTTGTTGAGTGTCGTTTAGGTTGTAAAAATTAGAATCTTTGATCAAAACCACATCGTCCCTTAATAAATAAATAAAAATTAGCACTTGCACATACTGTAGTAAAAACAACTTATGCAGTAAATAACCATAATCGCACGATCTGGGTTTTATTGTATCTAGGCCTTGGATAAAAGCTGCGTCCTTGGACAACACACTTTACGATAATTATCTCTGCTTGGTGGCTTCGAACTACCAGCAAATTCAATGAACAAAAAATTGAAGAAATCCATAGATACAATCATTGATCACTAAAAGCTCCTGAGCAGGTGCGGATTCCTCCAAACCCAAAGTAGTAACCGCAATGAAAAGTGTGTGGATTGTCCAAGACTGACGCTGTCCGATGAAGGGATAAATATGCAAATACAGCAACGACAATTGTAGAAACAAACGTTTTGGTGCATAATCTAAATTTTTTTTCTGACTTTATCACTTATTCAAAAACACAAGCATAATAGAAATGATCTTATTAAAATCTGAATACGATTGGCAAAAATTTTTAAAAGCAATAAACACAAACGATATTTCAGTTTAAGCTCACAGGCCAGGGCAGTTATATTGTTTCAGAGTGCCACGTCTTATTAGCTTAATTATTCGCAGTTCATTCGCAGCTTTCCTGCTTAACGTTCAGCAACAAAAGAATCAGCAAAAAGCTTTCGCCACATGTGTTGACAGGCAGACTGACACAAAAAACGCAATGCCCCTTTGCTGCCTCTTGACAAAGGCAATTCGGTGACAGAATTGGCCCAAAAATAAAGGTAATTCGGTGTAATTATACTCAAAAGCTGTAAAGCGGAAATGATCCGCACAAATAATTGAGACAGTGCATAACAGAGAATTGTAAATACATATTTTTATTCACCAAGCTTTCTCGGCCAGGAAACAGCAAAGGGACATTTCGATCCTCAAGTCAAGCTCCAACCAGATCACCTGTTAACCACACGCGGCGGAGGCTTCACACCGCGCTTTAATTGCTGAACGTCAAGCGGGGAAGCTGTGAATTTCAATTTTTATAATCTTTGATTTGACCCGACCGGGAATCAAACCAGAGTCTACCCTTTCAGTAGCAGACGCTTTATCCACTCGACCACTAATCGGTTAAATTTGAGCTTTCTAGATCAGGGATTTTCTCTTGCTGTTTCAAGCAATCATTATGTTCAACAGTAGCTTTAGATCAGATTATTACAAATGTACAGTGTGGTGCTTCGCATTTCTAAATGTTTACATATGGTCGCATTACGTTGCGCAATACTCGCAGAAATACGAGAGCACCTAGTAATGTAGCAGCAGTTAGTACCGACTAATTTCTTGTAATTGCTAAAACAATAAATAACCATAACGGACGTGAAATAGAACTTTACCAAATAAATATGAGCTTAAAAAATCCAACCTGAGTCAAAACTTAATTCGTTAACAAAAAAAGGTAACAGTAAGTATTCAAACTACCTTAAGATCTTGCAATAGATTTAAGGTGCGTTTACACAGGACGCGAAGCAATCAAAATGTGACGTCATTGCCAATTTGCGAAAGATTGTTCACATGAATGGTTAGCATATTTTGAACAAGTGACGTGGCGACCTCTTGTCAAGTTTGCCAACCTTTGCTCGGTGTTGCGTCGCGTCCTGTGTAAACGCACCGTTACAGCGCAGAAACTTGGAAAATCGCGACGTCGTGGTAAACAATTTCAAAACACTTAATTTGGGCCACTTCAAAATAATTAATAACTTGCAGCAGGTCAGTGGTTGAGCTACAACTGCCAACCAAATTGTACGTGTTATTTCATAAGAACATTACACCCAGTTGAGCTATTCAAGCTTAGTAGAAACCGGATCTGTTATCGGTTCTCTAGAATGGCGACCGATTCGTTCGGGCCAAAAGTACAGGATATTTAATTAGTGAATTTTCAGCAACTGGATCTCTAAATTAGGAACCGGTTTTTACACACTGTCTGAAAAGCACCACTGACAGGCGCGCAATCAGAATTTTGCTAAAAGGGGGTTGGGGCTTCTTTGTAAAAGAAAATTTCAATTTGGGCGAAACTATCACAAATGGGGGTCTGGGAGCAAAGCCTCCAGCCGCTGAACAATTGTTGTAATTGTTTTTAAAAAAATAGCCATTTTAACGCCATTTTGATCACATTTAGCACGTTTTTGAAGCTATTTAAGAGAACTATTGTTAAGCTTTGGAACTCATTTGAAGCAATTAACTTGCCCAGCTCCTATAGCCCCCTACTTAAATAATAGGTCAAGTCCAAAACATGTTTAAACGCTTGCAATTTTGGGTTAAAACTTTCTACGTGACTTGAGTTAAAGCTTCTTAAGCCTCCCCTAGTTGCATCACTGACCACTGATTACACTCCTGTGCGCCATTACCGTAATGGACTTCACTACGTGATGTAAATATGCCCATTGCCCACTAGGCATGGGCGAAGATGCTTAAGGGCTACGCAGCCCCCAAAACTTTTACCTGCGTTGCATGGTATTTATATTTTTACTCAACTTTTTTATTTTGGGCATACTAAGTCTAATCTATCTAAAATTAGTCTAAATTTTCTAAGTCTTAAAATTATATCCCCATTCTAAGTCGGAGACTATCGCCGCTTATACGCCACCAGGAAAAAATGAGCTTTTAATCTTGAGTCAATAAATAGATCACTGCAACCACTAAACGTTTTCGAGTTCGACCATAATCACATTTCAACAGCGAGATAATCAGCGCAAAATTAAAGATTTTTTTTCCCGATGAATACCGTTCTACATGAATTACACGGTGGGCAAAATACTGCGTGCTTTAGTACTATTTATCTTCATAAAGAGGGTGAAGCATCCAGTCAATTCGAGTAGTGTACAATGGCTAAAATCGATTGTCGGTGGCGGTTTGACTCGAAGACTCCTCGTGGACCCTTCACAGTCCCCAGTCGGATATTTTTATTTAAACTATTTATCTATATTTGTTTTTGTTATTCAGTTTACGACAAATAAACAATTGAATTAAAAACTGAATTGAATATTGTTTTTGAATGTTTTGTTGTAATTTTGGGACTGCGGTTGCGAAGATATTTAACACATAAAGAAGATATTTCCTAAAAAGCTTTGGAAACCCAGAACCTGTTTTCTTAGCCTGAACTTACAGGAAAAAGAGAGACTAAACAATATTTACACTTCCAGTAACATCAGACCTATCCAATTATTTTGATAAAATTTTCTCTTTTTCTAAAATTTTGGGCTGGGAGAACAAACTCGGGGTTTCCAATAAGTTTTTGACGGGGATATCTTTTTCATTTGTTGAATATTTTTTAAGCACAGCCACAAAATAAGACAAAAAATTTCAATTTTTTTTTTTCAATTTTAACTATTGTACACAACTGGAATTGGCTCGAGGCTTCACCCCTTTTATTTACCTAATTTGTTTGTATTGAATCCCAGGAATATAGAACTTGGCTTGCTTGAAAGCAATCTTTCTTCCAATGCCTTTCTTGTAATCAATCGATAAGGAACGATCCGTAAACTTGCTCGTGTAGGCTGACACTAACCGTTCGTACGGATTACGGGTAACAAAAAATGTAGTGTAAGTCAGTAGCCGCTTCATAGCCTCTCTTTTTGGTAAACTGAAAAGAAAAAAAAAACGCTGTAACAGTCATTATGCTGTAATTTGACCTGGGTAATAACTAATTATGACTTATTTATCGAAAATAACCAGTTGGTCGAGCGGTAACGCGTTCGTTTTTGGAACAAACGCCTGTGGTTCAAATCGAACACAGTGTTGCCAGCAGCTCACCAACGCTGCGAAATTTTTTCGAGAGAAGCTGCGTTGCTTGCAGGTGCAATGACGCGGAGATAAGCCCCGCCAACTCGTCGCACGCTCCGACAATGAAATATTTGATTTAAATTATTATTTACCTAGTACCTTCACCAAAAAACAACGAAAGGAATAGGAGTTTTCGAAGTAAACCGACACAATTTAGATGCCGGCTAAACTAAATGCTTCACACAGCCCATTCCATACTGATTCTCAAGCAGAAAAACTTAAAATACCAATTTGATAATGTTTATTTTGACTATCGTGGGAAGCAAACCCAAATCTACAGTTTTAGAGGCAGACTTTCCATCTACTAGTCCACTGATAAATTATGCGAACATTTCATTAACTTTTCGCAAGCAAAAATTGCAAGATTTACATTTTGTGAACTGTAAAGTTTCGTAGTCCTACGGTTGCATCTTAACGTAAATCTTACATCTACACGAGTGTAGTCCACCAAAAATCGCGTTTAGATAGGATAATGTCTAATCTTCTTTCTTTCTGAGTTTTATTTTGAATGCCAAGTCACAACGTTGACACAAAAAAAGGAGGCGCAAGAATAACGCAAACTCACGTTATCACACGACAAAAACAAAATCTTAACAATAAAATACAATATACTTACAATAGAGAGACTGCCATGCTCACGCTACTCGGCAATCAAAACAAACAAAACAACAAACAAAAACGAACATTTAGACACGTTAACATGCTCTACACTGCCGTGGTCCATTTTCAAAAAATAATGCTGGCCCAGTCGGCATCAAAAACATGACCGAGAGAATAGAGGCGTTGATTGCATGATCTGGTTCAATCAACGCCCTGCTACGTGATCACGTCGTTGCAACATCCTTGGAAAAGACGCTTTAAGATATTTATCCCTGCTTGGTGTAGCTTCTAACAAGTAGCAAATTCAGTGGACAAAAATACGAAGAATTTTGCAATAACATTGGATCACTAAAAAATCCTAAGTCCTAATAAGAAGGTGTGAACTCCGACAAGCACGAAACAGTTTTCGAAATGAAAAGTGTGCGGATCATTCAGAAATCAGCATATGGTGCAGTCCGGTGAAGAAGGACAAATATGCACTTCAAAAAATGACGCTAAATCGGGAAATTGGCAACTGTGTCAAACTGCATGTGTAGTTCAAGTCCATGATAACAACTTCTGTACGGTCTGAAGCTTGCGCTCTGGATGCGCAATTTGTGTAAATTGACGTCGACTGCGAGCAAAATTTAATTATAGGCTAAAATGGTAGGCTGTCAACATGCAGCCTAACTTGTACAAATAGATGTAGCTTATCAGAAACGTGATGGTGATTAAAATAATCGGCTATCAGGCCTAAATTTGCTAAAATAAAAAATAATCTAAAAGAAGTAGCCAGGCAGAAGTAGTAGTAAACAGGTAAAAGAAGCCACTAAAATTTTGTGGAAGTTAGCAGTTGAGCTGAATTTACAGCCTTACAGGCAGACCTAGTATACATAGGCGTCGATTTTTTGTTGATTAAGCAAATTTCGAGGGGGCTAAATTATTTTGCGAATTTTGGTTAAACATAATAATTCTAATTCAGTTCGGAATTTTGCCCCCAAATTCAGGTGAAAACCAAAAAAAAGGTCTTCGCAGCATTCTGGTTCAATCTCGGTCCGGAATTTCGGTTTTCTTGATTACATCTTAATTTTTGAGTACCAAGTGGTCATTATTTGCTAAAAAAACGTGGGGGCCAGACATATTTCGCCCCCTTGAGTGTCAGAACCGAAGGGGCGCTGCCCCCCGGCCCCCCTGAAATCGACGCCAGTGGTATACAGCATATACTTTTTTTGTTTTATTCATTCACTATTCAACCTAGCCTATTCTCACTGCTGCATGCTGCAATAGCTGACAAATTTAGGCCTGATGGCCGATTACTCTAAACTAATTGGACACATTGCGTTTTAATTTTAGGCATATTTCTTTTTACTTTCTTTTATCAACAACTTCATGAAGAAGTATTTAACTTATGAACTGAGACACTGACAGGCATCTAAATCTTTCATCGTGGCAATTATGCATTAACTTGGATTTTTTTTTCGTTATGTTAAAAATAAAAGTGACTCGAAGGTTTTATTACTGAAGGTGTAATCTTTTACGTATTATTATTACGTATACATATTTTTATTTTCTTGCATGTATAACGTATATACATCGTTTTGTTGCAATATCCTTTTTCTGGTAAATTGTTGTTTAAACTGTAACTTTTTATGTTCTAAGAATTGCCAGAAATAAGCTAAACATATTTAGCTAAACATGCAATTTGGCATGTGTCATTTTGCATATTTGCTTATATATTCAATTTGGCACCAAAAAAAGCTTAAAAACACGCATTTTTATTACTTTACATTTGGCGCCCCATACATTATATAACACCTAAAATAAATTTTGTAGGTACTTCAAATTGGTGAGTGGCGGAAGCTTGACCCGCTGATCGTAAGGGTCATTTCAACGTCTCCTGGCCATTGAAATTTGGCAGGTATGTGGTGGTTCTTACGAATACTCAACTAGCGCTATAAAATTTATATTTGCAAAGTGATGGCGGAATTAAACTACAGTCATTCCTCGCAAAGATGCTAATAATAAACTGCGCCTAATCACTTCAATGTGATTAATGAGCAATATTAACCACAAAATTGCCAAACACAAGTTGAAAACACTTGGCAAGTGGCAGCAAATCTGCTAAACGAATGAAGGCAAGCTAAAATCATTAGCACTTGAAAACAAATTTAAACGGAGAGTGTCCAAAACTGTCGTTGTAAACACCCTAGTTCATGCAGAAGCTCAATAATCGGGATTTGGTTCTGAAAAATCTATTCTTATAGTGCACGTCGCGGAGCCATTATCTATTCCGGAAATATAGGCTACCAGTTATTAATTTATATTTTTTTTTTTCATGATTTTGATATAACTGCTCAAATCCGTACTTTACATTCAAGACTCATGTGGGCAAGACAACTAATAAAGCAAAATGACATATTGACGTCATCAACTACAATGTTCATGTTGCAAATTTGCGCAAAAACTAAAAAAAAAGCTAAATGAGCAACACAAATCGCGGAAAAACTAACAAGTTACAATAAGCTTAAGCGGCTTTTACCGAAAATCCGTATTTACGCATACGCGAATAAAATACGCATATGAGTATAATATACGTGTACGTATTTACGCAGAGTAATTTATTGATATGCGGAAATGCGCGTATGCGTATTTCAGCTGCGTATCTCAAAAGCATGAAATAAACGGCTTGTAAGTTTGATTTTTTTTGTAAAACAAAATATAAATTACGTCGAGTGTGAGCGTTATGTAAAGGAAAGTAAAAGCACAATATTGCTTTTAATGAGTTGTTTCTAATACTCTGGTCTTCTACAATTTTCTTTGCTGTCAGTCGTTTCTACTTTGCATGATACCGATGTTTATTACTGCAGAATACCGATCAGTGACGGGGCCGCAACTAAGGGGGGGCCAGAGGGCGGCACCCCCCAAAACAAAAAGTTTGCTCCCCCAAACTCCTTTTACCCTAGCGGTTCTTTCAAGATGGTGGCTTTTTTTATTGAAGATCCACAGTGAACTCGGAGAAAATCAGACCGAGTTGCGCGATGACTTTTTTGTTTTTTGGAGATCAGCAGAAAACTAGGAAACATTTAGACCAATTTGGCGCGATTTTTTTTTGAGATCAACCAACCCAAAAATTTTGGCCCCCCCAGAAAGAAATTTTGCCCCTCTTAGAATAGCGTTCAAGTTGCGGCACTAATCAGTGGTCGAATGAATAGGCCAAGAGCTTCAGCTACTGCAATGGTAGTCTCAGATTCGGTTCCAGTGTAACGATAGGTTAGATTATCACAACAGAATGACTGACATGACGTTACAATATGCCAAAAATTGTACTTTTCTTGATTAATTCTCCCTAAAGTTGCTTCATCCTAATTTCAAAGATCTTTTTGAAAACAACCTTTTATTTTCAAAAACTCAGGAACTAGTTTTAAAAAAGCTGTTGCTCTCGGTGGTATTCGAATCGAAAGACACACACCAGAACAAAAGTAAATATACACGGTGACTTAACCGATCGTCCAACCGAACCATACCCAACCTCTGGCACAATCGCGTATTTTAAATGTTTGCAACAGCATAGGATATTTACAAACGCAATGATAGCATTTTGCTATGAATTGTGGCTGATTTATTTGTGGTTCGCTGGACAACTGAAACTTGGAAATGTCTAGTTTGAAATTTTCCATAGGAGCAACTACCTTATCTCAAAAATCGAAAGATCGACTGAGTTCCTTCCATAGAATTCAGTTTGATTGGTCGAAAAAATAAGGTAGTAGTGCTAGTAACCCTGCATTGCGAAACATAAATAAATGGGGACATCGCAAATTCAGCAACCGTTTAAAAAGAAACAAAATTTAGCACGACGAGAAGGAGCGGCCGCCCAATTGGTCGAGCGGTAAAACGTTTGCATATGAAGTGGGAGGTCTGAGGTTCAAATTTCCGGCCGGTCAAATCAGGCACAGCGTTGCCAACGGCTCGCCATTGCTGAGACATTTCTTCTAAAGAAGCTATGTTGCCCGGGCGCAATGACGCAGAGATGAGCCCCGCAAACTCGTTACACGCTTCGGCGTATTACAGCGAGAACGAAAGATTTGATTTGTTAAGGAACTAAAGACCAAAAAAACGTCGATTAATCAAGTACTTTAGGCCTAGTTTTAGAAACTTTGTAGAAATGTCCACACAATAGATCCCAAAATTGATTGTAAAAAAGTTTATTACGTTTGTGTAAAAATATAGAGTCTTGATTTTGGTGAGAACCGAATCCAGATTAAACGTTTTATAGGCAGGTAACATAACCACTACACCAAGCAACCTTGTGAGGTCATATTGCAAAAAAATTTCTTTAGTCAAATTTCTTTAGCAAAAAAGTCCATATTTTACTCTTTGCCTAGCGTAAAAAATCAGCGTGCTACAAAACAAATCATATCAAATCTTTCATTATACTCGCTGTATTACGCCGAAGCGCTTAACGAGTTGACGGGGCCTATCTCCGCGTCATTGCGCCCGGGCATCACAGCTTCTTTCGAAAGAAAAGTCGTAGCGATGGCGAGCCGTTGGCAACACTGTGTCCGATTTGACCGGCCCGAGATTTGAACCTCAGACCTCCCGCTCCAAACACGAACGCGTTACGCATGCTGAAATACGCATGTTCAGTAAAAGACAATATAAAACAAACCAGCAAGAGTAAAAGTTTTATATGCGTATGCGTATTTTCTTTACGCTTATGTGGAAGGAAATACGGATGTTCGGTAAAAGCCGCTTTAGTGTGTAACGCAAATTCCGCAATTGCACAACATGCGAACTAAAGATGCAAAACTTTTGCGTAAAACCCACCAAACAACTGTTGTTTGCAAAAAAAAATTCCAACAACCCGGTCTGTAAAACTAGTGTTAGCAGAAAGAAGAAAACTAGTTTTGATTAAATTATTCCTGAAGTGAAATAGGCAGAACTAATTTAATAGTTCACAGAGACATCATGTCTTACAATTCTACTTCATTTGACAACACCTTAATGCTGTCTCCGCGTCGAAATGGGTAATCATTTTAACCCCTAGTGACGTAGGTGAGGCGGAGCCCCCTATCGCGGGAGCATTTCCGTGTTTCGAAGTCAACTGACTTCATCATCAGTGTGAAGAGGAGTCGACACAATGCAAAGAATTTTGATCCCTGAATTAGGCTATCAAACGGTAAATTTGAATAACCAAGCTATCGGTATACGCTATCGTCTTCAGCTGCTAAAAAAGCTGACCTATTTTTTTCCCCACGTACTGTTCTGGACTCGAGTTTCGCGAAATACCAACGCTCATCGGCCTAGCTGACGTTCAAACCGACATTCAAAAGCTAAACTAAGCTGGCCTGCAAATCAATATTCAAAATCTGAGTAAACTAACCCATAACGTTAAAATCAAAATATGATTGTGAAGCATAATCGCAATTGTGACCATGGTAACTCGAAAAAAAAAAACTCTGGACAGGAGACCAAGTGTGCTCATAGACAGGGAAGAAAAAATAATAAAATAAAATGGGCAAGGGGACCAAGTGGATAAAGGGGTCGGTGAGTTAAAGGACAGAGACAAACGATTCACCCAGTGCGAATACAATATTTTTAATAGGCAGAACTAATTCAATAGTTCACAAGACATCGCGTCACATATCCTAAATGATATTGCACCCGTGCTGTTTATGCAGTGAACATTCTCTCAACCACAAACAACGATCTAGTGAAGTGAAATAGGCAGAACTAATTTAATAGTTCACAGAGACATCATGTCTTACAATCCTACTTCATTTGACAGCTCCTTAATGGTTTTCATTAGTTGTTTGGCACGAATGTGTATTAGGTTGCAGACTGAGATTTTTTCGAGTCAAGCGGTGCAAAACGGTTTTAAGCATTTTTAGGGGGGGTGCCACTCTTCGATGGAAAGATATCGCCTTTCCTCAATCTACAACCGATTCCTGCGAGATGAGCTACTAGTCAGTGTTTGGTTCTTACCAATTATCGAGCTCATAACTCAGTTAATAAACGAATGACTTCCGTTCTTGCAACCTGCGAAAAACCACTTATAATGATTAAAATATTTTCTTGATCAGGAAGATTGACCAAGAAAATATTTACATCATTACATTTTAATCATATCAGGAAGGGATTCTTTCTCCGGAATGCTTTATGATTGTTTTTCATTTGTGGAAAAATTTCGCTTTGTAATTGAGGACGCAAAATATCAAACACAGCTTTGCTAAAAAACAAAAACGAAAGACTTAAAATAGATGATAAATGCAAGCATGATATAAAAGTTAGCACTCACTTAATCAAGAGAGGCATTTTTGAATTTTTTCCAAGCACCATCAAACCTCCATTTGTGTTCATTACTTTAGTCGGATCCTTCTGTTTACCATTTAAATACCACATGTATTTCTTCCACGTTGTACAAGCAGCCTAAAGCAAGGCATCCAATATCAGATACCAATTTATATTCAACTGCATTTTAGCAATAATATAACGAAACGGGATAAACATTCAGGTTAAAAAACCTAATTTACAGCTAAACTCCGACAAAAATAAAAGGGTAGCAGAAATGTACGGCAGCTGATCAATAAATGCAATCCGGTACCGAAACAAACAGAAGTCCCCTCAACCAACTGACTATTTACAGTAAAGAATCCCGCAGCCAAATCCGATGAAAAATTTTAACCGAAACAATTTATTCTCAAAGCACTGCCCAGAAATTTGTTTTTGAGCGTACAACAAACAAGTAATTGAAACAGTGCACGCGTTATAACTTTCTTACTTTGGGCACGACGCACATCACAACTTTATGTCGATCATCGTAAACCATTCGCGTCAAATCTATGCGAGCTGAAGCATTAAAGTTTTCGCACCGATGTCGCTGCTCTCCTCTCAAGCTCAGGAAGGGGTCTTTTGTCCAGAGTGCTATATGATCGTTTTTCATTTCTGGAAAAAGTTCGCTTGTTTATAGAGGATGCAAAATATTAAAAATGTCTTTACAAAAAGTTTAAAAATCCTCTAAATTGTCTTTCTCTTTCTTCATTATCCGCTTTCCCGCAAGGTTTGACGGAGCAGCAGCAGTTTGAGATTAAGTCGCCACACTTCACGGTCGCCCATCACCTCTATCATTTCGCTTGGGTGAAGTCCCAAGAGATTCTATCCACGGTCTTCAATGTAGTGATAGGTGAAAAACAGTAGCATACCGCAATATTCGCCATACGCAGATATAATTATTTTAAGCCGAATCAATTTCAGGAAAAGTCAGCAAAAACGGCAACAAATAGGATTCGAATCCGTGGCAGCACCAACCAAAAATACGATTTAAAATTTAGGACGCCAGCCCTTCAATAGCATTGTAACTCAACAGTGCATGTCTCTAGGGCGGTTTTGGCTCGCCAGCAGGCCGAAGTGCGACCCTCCGCAATACTACATCAAAATCGAGCTAATCTAGCATCTTAAACGGTGGTAATATTTCCAGGAACAGGATCTGTAACCGATTCTCTAGTCTTTGCAACCGTTCGAGCCTAGAGCGCAGAATATTTATGCAAGCAATTTTAAAACAAGAACCGGTTCTCTAAATTCAGGAACCGGTTCACGCAAACGGCTGAATTACACGATTGATCATATCCTATTTGCCAAGCATTACAGTTTTGCTTTCGTTTGAATAGTATCTGCAAGCTGTTAACAAAAACTGTCGGCGACTTCAAAATTGTGGTTAATTACTCGCACATATTCTGTGAAAAAACAGAAATACCGACGCTTACACAAATGACAAAAAACAAAAAACGATAGTTGATGGTTAGAACTATAAATCAGTACATTTATGAATTAAATCTACTGTGCCTCTTGCATCTGCGGTTACAAAATAAATTCATTAAAATTGAAACGTCCGAGTATTAAACCGGGAGCCAGGAACCTTCTGATCAGTAGCGTAGGCACGGGGCGGAAAGAGGGGGGGCTCAAAATCGACGCCCTACTAACTCAATTACCGACTGTGCTAGTCATGATATTGCTAAATCGGGTGCTGTTGAATATTCGTTTTTTATTACTTTATTTTATGTGCATCTGCTGCTTCAACTTTTGCAATTACGAATTGCGTTTGATTTGGTTGGCTCTCGTAAAACGTTTTAAGAAGCATTTCAGAAACTCACCCATATAATTGCGTCCTTTTTCAGTCAGAAGAAGAAAGCGAGAACTTGAATTTGGATAATACAGCGAATTCAAAACATTTTTTGAAATATCACCGAACGAAATTGGTGACTCTTGTGACGGCATGAAAGCAGCGTCATCTTTCGCAGTTTCGCCATTGTTTGTCATCCCTCCAAAGGGTTGAAAAGCAACCGAAAATCCTCTAAAATAAAATTGCTGCAAGGAACACCAAACTATATCGCTCTATTGTTTAATTGAAATTGCAATAACATTTTTTATACACCAAGCTGTCTAGGCCAGCAGAGAGCAAAATAATCGTTCGTTCTTCGAGTCAAGTTTCCACCTGTCCAGTGTGTCCACCATACGCGGCGGAAGATTCACACTTTTTTGTTGTGGCTGAACTTCAAGCAAAAAAGCTGTGAATACACATCCACTATTGCAGGCCCACAAAGCTGGCTCTTTTCGATTAAACAAAGTTAAAGCAAATCTGCTGCAGAAATTTAATAGAAAATTGAAATAGTGAAAACAACCAAGGATGAAACCAGTCGAGTAAGTGACTCAACTCGAGTAGGACAAGAATCGCATTTTTTTGACGACTCGGAATCAACTCGAGTCGTTTTCGTTGTTTTTGGAAATGACTCTAACTCAACTGGAGTCACATTGATGTAAAAGACTCAATTTGAATTTTGTCCAAATCAGGGATGCCGAAACCCGGGAGGGATACATTCCCCGAATAGTTTGACTGCTTTTCCCCTCCCCCCCCCCCCCAATAATTTGACTATGGTCTGCATCTGAGCGCTGGATGATGTTTGGATCTTTTTTTTTGGTCTTCACGTGATTTCGGGGACAAAAACTCTTCAATTTTCGGTAAAGACCTTTTTTTAGTCTTCACATAACTTTCTTACGTGAAAAAAATTGTGGTCGAGCTTTATCCCCCCAATGTTGAAATAGGGCAAAACTGGGGTAAAATTGCAAATTATCCCCCCTAATGCTCAACATAAATCGGCACCACTGGTCCTAATGACTCAAATCATAGTTTTAAAATATATTCGCAACCAGAAATCAACAAAATCGATCTCGCTTCTTTTTGTACAATACGGATTTATAGTTTTATTTATATTAAGTAAATTTAATTGCGGAAGTTTTTTAATAACAGCAAGCGGAGTCCCGAGTCCTGAAATAATTTCTTTATTTAATTATTTTTTTATTAGTGACTAAAGACTCGACTCGAGAAGCTTTTTTTAGCGACTCGACTCGAAGTCTTTTCTCTTTTTCCGAAAATAACTCGAGTCGACTCGAGTCACTTTCGTGCAAAAAACTCGACCAGAGTTGACGTACCCAGTGATTCAACTCCCTTCGAGTCACCGAGAGAGACAAGTATCTAGCCTGCAAACAACGTTGAGATATTCAATCTAAAAACCACTTGAAGCCACAGTCCATCAGTTTAGATGCCATATTTAGACAACAACGTATAATATCAAATAAAAACAATGACATCGTTTTATGGTGTTCATTGTACATGTCACTTTTTGGGCCCGGTTTGTGGTGCTGGTGCCAATTTGATGCTAAGCCACGCCAAAAAGTGCCAAATTAACTTAGGACCAAGGTGCCAATCAAAGAGCTGATATAACCGAAAAGAATTCGCTGATATAAACTCGTTGGTCGAGATAGCTCTTCAGAAATTTGGCACTTTTTTGGCATCACTCAGCAATAATTGGAGGCATAGGCACCGGAAGCAAGAACTGGAGCTAAAAAGCGGGCATGTGGAACGAAAAACGCTACATATCGCACGACGCTTAAAGGTTTCTAAGCTGGTAAAGTTATTCAGTCGAGACCTTCATGTCTTTTGAAAAAAATTGTATTTGCGATTGATGGATTTTTGGAAAAAAAATAGAAAACAAAAAACAAAAAAATGAGAAAAAGCTATATACTTAAGAGCGTAATAACAAAATAGGTTACTGTACATTATATTCTAGAAGAACAAATAGGCCTACCAGATTTTACTTTTAGAATAGGAAATTAAATTTCATCGCGAGCAGTTACTCATTACTTTTCTTAGACTAAATTGTTATTTAATGGTTGGCTTTTTTTTGAGGAAGTGACGTAAGCGACCGCTCGCGTTGACAACTTTCGCTTCGCGTTGTCTTGCGTCCACCGTATACGCACCTTTAAGCTACAAGAGGTCGAGACCAAGTTCAGGTCTTTATAGAGTATACGCAGTATTTCTGCACCGCAATTCAAGCTCCTGTACTATTAGTTTTTATGATATTAATTTTCCACCAATGAAAGACCAGACTAATTATTGTTGGACATTTTATAATTTCCTGCCTGCAGCAGCTACTTTAGATACCCACCAGGGCCGGTTCAGTGGCGTATTTAGAGGGGACGGGCATTGTGTCATGCCCCTCCCCTCTTTGGGGTGCCAGTAATGCATAAATATTTCAAAGCGCGCAAAATTGAGTCATGGTCCCCCCTTCAGAATTTGAGTAGAAAATGTGGGCAAAAAGACGGGGTAAATCTGATTGAAGCCTTTTTTTTTTGTTGGTCTTCACCTAAAATCGGGCAGAAAAACGGGCTAATTCTAAGTGAAGACCTTTTTTTATTTTTGGTTTCACCTATATTTGGGCAGAAAAACGGGCTAATTCTGAGTGAAGACCGTTTTCTTTTGGTCGTTATTATTCTCAGATTACCTGGTTCTCTTTCGAAAATCCTGCGTACGCTAGAGGGCCGGTTATCGCTTACTTGGTTTCTTCAACTCTTCCTGCATTGTTTCTTTGCACGAGAATCCAATCAGGAATATAAAAGTTGTAATGAAGTATCATGAGCAAAATCCAGGCACCAAACAGAGCGATGATCGCCTTTTGTCGACGCATTGCAACTCGTATTTACCCCTACACACACATCCTCTGCTCGCCATGAAGCAGCACCGCGAGTTAACAAAACGAAAATGGTAAGTTAGGTCTGAAAAAAGTAAATTACGTTATAATAGAATCACTGCTGCAAAAAAACATTTGCATTTATTAAAGAAAATGAAAAGTAAGCCGGATTTACACAGTATCCGTTTTTGGTCCGTTGTCGTCCGTTTTTTTACGTTTTTGCTTCTTCATGAAAAAGTATGCGCTTTTTCATCCGCATTTTTATATGTCTATATCCGCACTAACCAGGCTGTTACATACTGGACAAAAGTTTTCCAAAAAATTTTTTTGGTAAAGGGGTACAGCGCTATTTTGAAATATCGCTCTTATCGTTCATACACAAAATTTTTATCCAAATGTAACAGTCTACATAGTGCGGATATGGACTCACAAAAATGCATACGAAAAAGCGCATACTTTTTCATGGAAAAATAAAAACGTGAAAAACGGACAAAAACGGACGAAAAACGGATACTGTGTAAATTCACCTGCATTTACATATAAAACCGAATGTTTTAGATTATAGTACATCATGTAGGTCCTCGTCAGGATCCAAAAAAGTATAGCAGACAAGGGCGCAACCAGGAGCGCTAAGGAGGCATAGGCCCCCTCCTCTTTAGCCAAGTCGCTCAAAACATTTACACCCAAAAATAAAGAGTTTAAACGCGTTTAGAACTTGACCTGTAGGTAAAGTTAGGGGGCTGAAGCAGAGTCGTAAACGGGCCGACTAGTTCAGGCCCGAACCCGAAAACTAATTTCAAGCCCAAATCATGCCCGAAAAAACCCGAAACTTAAATAAGGTCTGGAAAGTTTAGCAATGTTGCCAAGTCATTTTGATTATATTTTTGTGCATCTAAGACAAAAAGCACGTCTAAGGCCCGAATTAAGCCCGAAACTTTTGTCAACTTTAGGCCCGAACCCGGTCCGAACCCGACCCGACGAGCCCGGCCCCACTTACAACTCTGGGCTGAAGAGCTTAAGCAATATAATTCTTTCAAAATGACTTTCAAGTGGCTTCCAGAATGTGCGAAATGGAATCCAAGTGGCGCTAAAATGGTTATTTATCCGAACAATCACAAAAACAGCTTAGCAATTGGGAGCTTTGTCCTCAGAAGAATTTCCATGGCATACAGCGGCTTTTTTGCTGACCCAGTGATCTCTGGCGGCCTAGGGCTCCGCCCCCACAACCACTTCTGTGATACGCTGGGGTTGCACCAGTATGCTTATCACCCAGCCTAAATGAAACATCTTTTAAAGAAAGTATTTCAACTTTTAGTTCAAGCCCTTAGCAAAATCCTGGTTGACATAAAATCCAAAAATCCCTCAGCAAAATCCTGATTGTACGCGCCTGATAGCAGAAATAACATTCTATACTTCGTAACCAAGATGCGAGTTAACGTAAATAAACTTTTTTTAACGTAAACATTTTTACTTCAATTGAACAAATGAACAGAAAATTGACACAAACACAGAACGTTATTTTAAAACAAAAATAAAGTATTTAATTTGATTTAGGCCCAATATTACATGAGGAATTTTTACATTACACGAGGAATTGACTCTTGCTGTTTTGCATTTTTTCGTGTGCATTCTGACGTAAATAGACAAATCTACAACTGTTATCCGTAGAAGATTCGAACTTCCAAACAAGCAAGTCCACTATCACATTAAACCCTCAAATTAACAATTTTCCCGGCATACTGGGCACCATCAAGCCGAACACTAACGTGCCGCGACCAAGCGGTTGAAATTCACTCTTTTTGTTTCTACATAACCTTTAACATTGTGCAACTAGGGAGGTGGCTGAGAGGGCCATAACCTCTACTTCCTTCTTTAGATAGCAGAGTTACTTCGATAATGTAATCCAACAACGCAAGCTTTAAAACGTGTTTTTAGTGGGGAATGCTAAATGGCAACAATAATAATGCCATCAAATAGATTCCAAATCTTAGAAATTGCGGTCTTTTAAATGACTCAAAAAACGTGCAAAATTTCTTCCAAATGGCGCTAAAATGGCTATTTTTTCCAAAAGCAAAAATATACAAGAACTGCTTCGCCCCAAACTGTGATAAACTTGATACATAAGTTGACTCCAAATGCCGCCCGTTGTAACTTTACAACACAAGTCGACATGCCGTTACTGGATTCAAAAGTTTAAAGTTTTTTTTCAAGCTTTCTCTTGGGTGCAGTGTGGTGGTGGGTACAAAAATTATCTATAATTTATTAATTTCTCATAATCTTTTTCCGATTTCTTAAAATTTTCAAAGCTGCCTTAAATCAAGAATCGCGTTCACAGCATCTGAATAGCATTTTGCTTTACAGTGCAGTGCGTACGTCTGTTTAATTAAAAGTTTCATACGATCAAACCATCAACCATGAAAGTGGAAAGTTCTATTCTGTGCATCCAACAGTTAACAAAAATTTAAGCATTCATCACGCTTCGGTAGTTTACCGAGCCAAATATTCTAAACTTTGCTCTCTAGAGCAATAGCATCAAACCCATTAATGCAGAATGACATCAGAAAATACAAATTCTCGGACAGCGGTAATAAAAAGGTCTTTCTTAGTTAAGTTTAGGAACAAATTATTGCTTGCTTGATAGTTTTGTTTTCTTCCTTTTTTGGTTTTTGTATTTGTGCTAAGAACAAGGTTAAGCAGCCGCACCATAGTATTTTTCAACTTTGGTCGTATACCTAACACCTAAAGCGATTTATTGTACTCTCTTAACGTAGAACGTTTTGCTGCTTTTTCTTTTTATTCGACCAACACTTCAAAAACTTGTTTTAGTTCGTGCAATAACTTTGGTCGATAAAAATAAATTACTACTAAACAAAAATTACTAAATTTAACGACGCATTGTGCCGTTTCTAGAAAGTTTATCTCTACTCATCCTTCTCTAGTCTCTGGCCATCTAAATATTGTAGCTAGTCATTGACGTCATTAACTTGTTTTAACTTTCTCTAAAATTTGCTGCTGTAATTATGCATTATCAACCTGCCATAACAGAAGTGACGTGCCGCGAATATACTGAAACGCAAGCAAGATTATGCTGTGTCAATGTATCACGCGCAAGCTACAGCTGGCATACACTCAGAACGGAAAGAATGATTTTAGTAATTAAAATAAGCGAACGATTTCCTCTAGCAGCGCCCTCCAACCAAATTCACTTTAAATTAAAAAGAATGCCAAAAATATACCAAAGACATACTGTAGTTAATTCGATCGATGATTGGCTATACTGATATGGCAAGTCTCAGGTGTAGGGATATGGGTTAGAAGAACCCCGATCTTAAGTCGAGTTTCTTTTCGAGTTCGCCTTCTCCTCTATTACAGTAGCACAACCTAATTTGAAACAATTCCCCGTCTATTGTTCAGTAAAAGAATTATCATAAAATCACGGTGCTTCCTTAAGGACCACGGCAAAACCTACACCAGTTCACGCTGTTGCAACTTAGTGATACCTAAGCAAGAAAATTACGTGATAAAAATGCTTCCTAACAGATTATCGCAAAATTGTAAATTTCAATCAGCGCGTGTTTAAAAAAAGAACAAAGCTGTAGCTGCACGCTGAAATAAATTTTGCGCAAACACGATGTGACACGAATTCAGTAACTCGCAGAGTCACAACACTACACAGGCTACACAAAGTTAGTCCTACATTATGTTTTTCAATTGCCCATGATTAACACTTGAGCCTACATTAGGTAAATAATCAAATACGTTGCGAAAATCACTTAATCACTCCGACCCAATACTCCGCTACTCCACGTTGAAAATGCAGAATACAAACTGAAAGAACCCTCTTGTGCTCTACCGCAACGTTGTTGTAGTGCACCTTTTATCCTCCTTCACCGGACAGCGTCAGACGCTAACTATTGGACGATCAACACACGTTTCATCGCGACAACTACTTTGTGCTTCGAAGAATCCGCACCTGCTTAAGAGTTTACTGTGATTTATTAATGTTCCATTGGATTTCTTCGAATTCTTGTCGACTGAATTTGCTGCGTGTTTGAAGCTACCAAGCAGAGACAATCATCGTAAAGCATTTCATACAAGGACGCAACAACGTAACGAGGTTGCGGGTAGAACCCAGATCATGCGATGTAATCTCAACCAGCTCAATCTTTGTTCTTGATGAAAACCGAAGAGTGAAGCGTTATTCTAATCTCATTCACTTTGCACTGTACAGTATTTCTTGTTTTTGCTGTGTTTAAAAATTAAAATCTTTAAATCGCTGACAAAAAAATGTCCTAAATAGGCTGGTTCGGCGTTAAATGCTCTTCAGTTGATGCGAGGCTAGAAAAAGTGAAGAGTTCTCACACTCTGAAAAGCATTGCGGTGAAACAATAGGTCGGTCGGAAGCTTTATTAATAATGCTAGATTTTAACTTTCAAAACCCGCTCTGACCAAATGCAATCAAGCTCACTAACTAGTCTACGGCAAACCCCAAGAATTACAACGTCGTTAGCTCTTTAAAACAAACCGCAACTCTTCAGAAACGTTGCATAATATGGCCCCTGACCACTGCAAACTGACCACAAACCAACTGGCCGTAAACCATAATGTTGACGGCCAGTTGATTTGCGGTCAGTGAGCGATGGTCATTTGACTTCGTTCGCGACACAAAGCCCTTCGTGCCAAATAGAACGATTTGCATATTTTTGGTAAATTATTCAATAAATCGTTTAGTAGTTCGTTTAATTAAAGATCGGCAATAGACATTGACCAAGAGAGTCCTCTTTTTGATGTACAAAACATCCTTGTCTGATTAACTAAATGTTCTGACGTGCAAGCAACTACACGATCTGCGCTACCAGTATTTGCACGTGTGTTCATCTTGATCCTAATACTAATAAGCCTTCATCACAATCTTGCTCAACGCCAGGGGCGTTTTAATTTCGAAACTCTATTTTTTCAACTTTTTAGAACAAATCGCCTGGCATATGGGTTCCTCTATATTAAAAAAAAAGAATAATTAAGCAAAGCGCGTCTAAGCAAAATTTTAAGTAATTCTTTTTTTAAGTAAAATTCCTATTAACAGACATGACCAGGCATAGCCTCCTTTTACTGAACAAAACGCCCCTTGTATGCTTTCTCTTCATCAGGTCCTGCACACCAACGTAGCTAATTGCTTGAGCAAGCAACTCGATCTTTAGTTTTGCTTGCTAACTAATACTGTATTTTGGTACTGGTAGTGGCACCATAAATATTGTTGACTTCAGAAAAAGGAGCTCCGTGGGATTTTGAATTCATCATTGATGGGAAGATTAGGCGTAACCTTTGCTGGTAAGTCAATTAATTTTAGACTATTTACTACGGAGAGTGAAAATGTATGCAATTTTTTGCTTAGCCAAAAATTGAGCTATTTTGCAATCATAAAAATCGCTTGAGCACAGGGGCTGGCGCCGTCAAAACCTAAAACTGCTAAGTGCTAACTTCCCATAGCCTGCCGTCCTACGCAGTAATCGTATGATTTATGTTTGCATAAATTTGTTTGAGCTACTTTAACTTAATCCTATAATCCCAACCTCTGCAAGTGGGTTAGGGCCCAAGCTCTTCAACTCTACAACGCTCACTAACTAAGAAAAAAAACAAGAAAAAAACTTTCGCCATTAAATTGCCTTTTATGGCAAATCGACACAATTTAAACTTGGCTTGAAAATGTCGGGTATATGTTTGACCCCTAAGGTCGCATCAGGTCAGAGACCACAACATAACAGAATAATTTATAAAGAGTGACAGCTGATGATGTAACAGTGCCAACTTGCTTGTCCCGCATCAGACAGTGTTCTTGATTCAATAAAAGTTGATTGGAAAACTTAGCAAACACGCATACGGTAATTCTTAGACAATCAGTCAAATGTATTTTTACCGTATATAGATGAATAGGGCTGCAGGCTGCACCAGTGGCCCTATTAACCTTACCAAGGGCGTACACAGGGGGGGTTGGGGATTCACCCCCCCCTCATTGGTCTGTCGACTAAAATGCACAGTAAAGAAAATATCACGTTTTTAGCACTTCTGAGCCTGTTTTTTTTTTGCAATGACACGGACTCCAACATGATTTAAAGCAACTTTTGAAGCATTTAGAGTTACTTAGGGAGGGGTTAATTTGCAAAGATATGGCTTATAAATCAATAACAACTTAAAAATTGCCAATATTAGCAAATTTAACCGCTAAAAACTGGCTTCATCAAAAATATGGAGATGGAGTTTCAGTATTAGTTAATTATTAATCCACTCAAATCTCGTTCCATTCGCCCCCCTCCACCCCCCCTTTCTCCAACTGTCTCACTCTATAAACTACAGAATATAAATGCTCGTGAGTTTTTTCAAATTATGATTTTATGATTTACCGGCTTGTAAATTAGAGGACTGAAATGTTACTATTAGCCACGGCCCACATAGCTCACTTGAGCGCAAAGGTGTACACAGGGGGGTGGGGGTCTAAACCATCCTCCCTATTGATCCGACGTATATCATTCAAAATATCGCCTTATTGCGCGAAACAAACAAGCTCCTTCTTTACTCTCACATTAATACGAAATATTTAATTATAGTAAATAATTTTTTTGTTATTTAATGCTACATTGTAAGCGATTCAGTGTAATACTAAAACTCTGGAAGGTCGTGTTACTAGTCAGAGTAACTTTAAGTAGCGTAGGCGAGGGGGGATATAGACCCTCCCCTTTGGCCTGTCAGCCAAAACGCAGAATAAGAAAAATAACACGTTTTTGGCACTTCTGAGACTGTTTTTTGCACTGGAATGGACTAAAAAGTAATTTAAAACATCTTTTGAAACATAAATCTAGCGGGGGGGGGGCTAATTTGTCAAAAATAAAACCCACAAATCAATGAAAACTTTGAAAAATGGCCAAAAACAAGCAATCAAATTTGATCGCTAGTGTAAAAATGCTAGGTTTCATCAGCGAACATATTATAAACTTAGGAATAGGGGGGGGGGCTACTTAGTATTAGTTAATTACCAATCACTTGTCTCAAAATTTTTCCGTTAGCCCTCTTCCCCCATTTATTTTTCTCTATAAAACATAGACAAAACAGATTATTCTGTGTGAGTTTTCTTGAACTATAGGATTTTATGATTTACCAGTATGCAAACAAGAGAGCTAAAATTTTACCATTAGCCACCTTCCACATAGCCCATTTATGCAAACAGTTTAATCAGGTTTGCACAACCAATTTCTATGCCACGTTTTAAAAGCATTATTTTTTATCAATATAGCCCTAAATTAAGTTATTTTTGAAAAAAAATGCAAAATTTTCAAGCGCTGGGGGCGGAGCTCCTAGACCCCCAAAACAGCCCCCCTCCAACTGCGAATTTCTGCCTACGTGCCTGCCACGCTTTGCTCTGTTTATAATCATATGGGTTTTCGTTGCTTTTGTTTTGAACAATTTTTTCTTCATCGTTCAGTTGCAAACCTTATGATGTTAACTATAGATGTATGCTTAATGCCTAATTGTTTTTTGGTTGAAAAGTTTTATTTGCATTACGCATTGTGTGACTTTGACTCCATCTTGTTACATTGCGCTAAGTTATTTATTCGCCAAAGTATAGATCGCGAACAAATTTTTGATGTCACTGCTGAAAACCTCCCCTTCCCATTGAAAAACCCTGCGTACGCCACTGAACCTTACACTATATTTCTTCGAAGGCTGGTGCCTCTTTCTTGCACTTTTTTAATCTTATCTTGCCATCAAATTATACAAAGACATTATACTCTTTTTTTCATTTAAACAATTTTATAAAAACACGCGGCTCAGTTTTGCTCAAAATTTAGGAACAAATTAAGAACAATGCCATCCTTAGCAGTACAAAAATTATTACAAACCTAAAAAAAGTAAATTTCAAACCTAAAGAAAAATCAATCCTGTAACGATTTAAAATCGTAAAATTTGGTGATTTTCCAGTGTTTGAAACCAAAATTGCAACGGTTCCGAAATTATCTAGTGCTGCTGAGCATTGCGCAGGCAACAAAAAAAATTTTAAGTTGTTCGTTCAAATTGAAAAATCTCGTTTTTTCGCTTTTGCCATTTTACGATGCTGCAAAAGCATTAAAAGAGCCTTCCCCCACCAGATACAGCATCGGGAATTAAACAGTTTCACAAATTGGTATCGATGTCTTGTTGAAATTGGTGTCGATGCTCTCAAAATTGAAGAACAAGTCAAGAACAAATGAGGCTGAAAATTGGCAAAAAATTAAGATCAGCCAGTCTCAACTCCAAATTCACTGGTATTTATACCATCAAAAGAATGTATCGTAAATACTGCTATTTGCTAGTTTTGTAATTTAAAATTACACGTTTTTGCAAAAACCAGTAAATTTTGAGTCGAAGCTAGCTGTTCTTAATTTTTCGCCAATTTTGAGCAGCATTTGTTCCAAATTTTTGAGATATTTTTTCATATGCGAGGTAAGTGCTACCTCACAGTTGCGAAAAAAGTTTATGCTTAAAATCTGCTATGTAACTTCTAAATTTAGAGATTATCAACGTCAATATTAATGACCAAATGACCATGTCTGTAAAACTGCCTAATTTCGAATGCCCTGTCAGCTTTGAGTAAACGCTTTTTTTGCTGCATTTACAGCATCGCAAAATTCCAAAAGCGGAAAAAAGGCTAATTTTTTCAATTTGAACAACAGCCAAAATGGTCTGCCCAATGCGCAACAAGCACTTTACAATCTCGGAATCGTTGCAATTTTGCTTGCAAATACTTGAAAATCACAAAAATTTTATGGTTTTGAATCAGGATAGAATTTAGTTTTTTGGGGGGTTTGGAAATTCATTCTTTTTTATTTGTTCGTAATTTCTTTTACTGCTGACGTTGGCATTGTTCTTAATTTGTTCTTAAATTTTGAATAAAAATGAGCCGCGTGTTCTCATAAAAAAGTGTAATAAGTGCGCTCCAAATGTTTAGTTTTTGCTTGAGGCAAACCTGCCTTGACTACCTATTTTCCATAATGCATTAATTTCCTTAGGTTTTCACCAGCAACCACACGAGAAATAAAAGGCTTAGATTTACAGTATAGAAAGGCTCTAACGTGATGGGTTACTTTAACTAGTCGATTTGCTCCTACAGCATGGTCAATCTATATCCGTAAAAACAACTTTTATAAAAAATCATGATATATCAAAAAAAATCTTGAAACTTAATTTAAAGCAAACAAATTTTGAGAAAACGAACATATCGTTTCTGCGCATCAGTCCAGTCCTTTAAACACAAATTATCATTATCTTATCAACTCACATTCTACTGCACAATAAAAAGCGGAAACGTAAAAAAACAGCCGAGAAAATGCTGTAAATAGCGACTGGGTTTGGTTAAAAAAAATCTTATAATTCGCTGAATATTCAATGCACGCCAGAGCGTGTAACGAACTTGAGGGCCAATTTCCGCGATATTGTGCGTGGACTACGCAGAACCCAGCAGCTTTGGATGAAGAAATGTCGTAGGGGCGGCAGAGCTGTAAGTCGGGCCTGGCTATTCGGGTCGGGCTTGAGAATTGAGACTGACAAAACATCGAGCTTGATCGTGGCCACCGAAACAACAACAAGGCCTCACGCTTGGTTTGTGACGTCACTACTTGAATCCGATTGATTGTCCTACTTTTCCGCGCTGTTGTTTTGTTCGCTGACACAAGTGAGAAATCGCGGGGATTTGCATTGGTTTTTAGGGCAGTTTAAAAGCGTTGCAGTAAAAGGTAGCAGTTTAGCAAGAGTGTTTTTGTTCAGCTTACAGTATCAAGTTAAGAAATACTGTATGTTGTTAATGTTTCCAGTATTTTGCAATATGGTTTAGTAGTTGACGTGTTAAGAAATTACCAAATTATTTACAGTAACTAACTTGATTAGTGTCAGTTTATAAGTTATTTGCAGCGTAAGCAGTCTCATTTTATATAAAAACACAAAAGGAACCACAAGGGTACCAGAGATATCACACCTCCCGGTGAGAAACTATAGCGATTCAAATAAAAAAAAGAGAAAACAACGTCGGTTGACAAGTATATTAACGATCACAACATTACAGAAATTATAGAAGTGAGCATCCGCGACCGGTTTCGTCCTTGCTCAAGGGACTCATCAGGTGGAAGAACTTGCTTGCTCAATGTTTTCTCGTTGATACCCCTGACTGTTTTTGTTCTTGCGTCGGACGAGTCCCTTGAGCAAGGACGAAACCGGTCGCGGATGCTCACGTGCGCAATTTCTGCAATGTTGTGATCGTTAATATACTAGTCAACCGACCTTGTTTTCCCTTTTTAATTTCATTTTAGTATGAATGCTTAGTAAAAACAATGACTAAAAAGACAATGTAATAGGTAGCGTACAATATTTTAAAAGTAACTTGAAGCACACTGAAATAATTAAGAGTTGGCAGAACCGCTGAAAATTGTGAAACCATGATTGCGTAAAGTTTCCAATTAATTAGATCACGTTCATTTATCGCATTGTGTAAGCCGCTTGCAATAAATGCTCATACCATCTTCGCCTGTATCAGCATAACCGCAAAATTTTGAAGGTATGAGCAAAGACAAGAACAGTTACCAATTGTTGTTAAACTGAGTTTTTTTGCAAATTTAATACTCGCTTTGTTATCAGTTTACTAATGTAGTTGTCGCAGGACAGAATTTTAATCTATGCACTTAAAATCTGCAAACTGTGAATAATTATACTTTTCGTAGGGATGCCTTATAGATGTACTGTACGTATAAGTTAATCATGGGCCAATTTTCAAACTGCTGGAAGAAAGCTGACTAAAAAATTTTGGTGCTTTGATACATACCACAGATGCTCTTCAGAAATATCTGAGTATTGCATTTATGAACTCTGAGCAAAATAATTATGCTCTACTTGGCAAATTCCAAATCGACTCATTAGAATCCTGATTTGGACAGTACAGACAGCTTGTTGGTGCAAAATATGACGTATCTTTGCGTCAAGTTTATCATTGCGAAAAGATTCAAAGTCGACATCAATTTGTCCGCTTTTACGATCAAATTAGAGCAATAATGATGAAACATCTTTATCCACTTCCTTCCCATTCCCGATTGCTATTACGGAAAACGACATTAGTTCTGCCAACGACACCATTCCCGTGATTGCTTAAATTGGCGGTTATTGTTGTTATTCTATCAACAAAAAATTAAAGTGCGAGGAGTGTAAACTTGCATTAGAGGCCGCAAAGTTGGCAAAAAGAAGAAAAGTGGCAACTCTTCAATAACTTAGATGTACTGTATAATACCTTGCAATCGCTCAGTATTCAATGAAATTTTTTTCTCTAATTCGATTTTATGTGAAATAGCTGCCATCAAGTTCTGTAAATGCGTTAAAAGGAGTGATGGTCGAAAAACCAAATGCGCTTTGAAAATCTAGAAGCTATATTGAAAATGGCACGGGTGTAGTTTTATTTTTTCTTGCTAAAGTAACTGGAAATGAAGGTGTAATTTTGTTTTGGATATGGAGATCGGCAAATATTATTACCCTTTTTTTGTAAGAACTGGTAAATTTTGAGTTGAAGCTGGCTGTTCTTAATTTTTTGCCAATTTTCAGCCTCATTTGTTTTTAAATTTGAGAGCATCGACGTCAATTTTAGCGACTATATTACTTTGTTAACCGGTTTAATTCCGAATGCTCTGTCAGGCTGAGTAAATGCTTTTTTTTTGCTGTTTTCACAGCATCGTAAAATTGCAAAAGCGAAAAATGAATTATTTTTAACTGGAGCAACAGTCAAGGCCTTTCTCGATCGCAAAAGGAAATATGCAGCAGCACTTTATAATCTCGAAATCGTTGCAATTTTGCTTGCAAATACTTGAAAATTACTAAAATTTCATTATTTTGGATCAGTACTGCATCCCATTAAGTTCCTTTTTGTTTGAAATTTATACTTTTTCATTTGCTCTTAATTTTATTACCTGCTGAAGCCGGTATTGTTCCTAATTTGTTCCTAAATTTTGAGCAAAAAAGAGCTTCGCGTTGTTTTTAAATTGTTCTTACAAAAAAAGTGTAGTTAAGTAATTTCAAAAAAAAATAGCAGCTTAGGTTCGTCGCTGCGATCAAGGTTTTTGCTGTTATATGCTAGGTTTATTGTTGCAAATCACAATATTATATTATTTCTACTGCTAGCGGTATTTGGTATAAAAGCAGTATTTGTTGCTACGCAATGATTCTTCAAATTGTGATTTTCGTACTTCCATTAGTAACACGAGTTGATGTAAAAATTAATACAATTGCACAAATCATTATGTATTTCACTGTGCTAAGATCAAAAAACACTAGAATGAATGTTTGTTTATGTAAATATTTCAATATTGCAAGAATATGGTGTATCATTATATGCACCCATAATTTGCTGTCATGCATAGTGTTCATAACATTCTTAATGTAGTTTTTCACAGCAGACATCCAACGCCAGACAGACTACACGCCTTGACGTCATCGTCTTCAAAGCAACGCGAAAGGCATTGTTGTTTCGGTGGCCATGGCTTAATTCGAGCTTGACATACGTACTAGCCTTGTGTTTAAACTTTTTTGGTTTTAAAAAAGGGTAATTAAAAAAACTTTGCAACCCTGAATGACGACTTTGTTTAGGCATTATGCGATGATTATTACACAATTTATTATTATTGCGTCGCAATTGAGCAGCAGTAAGTTTATAGTTTTATTTCAACCGCATACGAGCAATAAACGTACATATTTTTTAGACGTAACTTAACTTTCGGGCCTCTACAAGTCGGCCCGTTTAGAACTCTGAGCTGTGGCGAGCAATTGGCAGCACTGTGTCTAGGTTTAGCTTTTAAACAATAAATTGCACTTCATCTTTTAAAATGAAAAACAGAACACAACGAAACCTTGAGAATGATTGGTGATTCTAATTAAATTTTCAGATACAGTACTAACAAACCGAAGCCTTGAATTGTAATAGTAATTACATTTTATTCACCAAGTTGCCTTGGCCAGGAGACAGCGAAGGAACCTTTCGGTCTTCGAGTCAAGCTGCCACCTGCCCACCTGTCTACTACACATGGCGGAGTCTCAGGGCCGCAACTAGGGTGAGCAAAAGGGGCGGCGCTCCCCTAAACAAAAATTTCGCCCCCCTAAAATGCCCAGCATGCCCTGCCAAGCTTCCATTTCCCTTGCGGCAGTTTCAAGATGGTGGATTTTGTTTTTGGAAATCAACAGAAAACTAGAAGATACGTAGAACAATTTGGCGAGATGACCTTTTTTCTATTTTTGGGGGGGGATCAGCAGAGAACTCGGACAAAAGTGGACCAAATTGGCACGATGACCTTTTTTTTTTTGAGATCAACAGAGAACTTGGAGAAAAGTAGACCGAACCAAAAATTTTGGCCCCCCCCAGATACAAATTTTGCCTCCCTAAGAACGACGTTCTAGTTTCGGCACTGCGGAGGCTTCACACTGTCCCTCTAACCGCTGAATGTCAAGCAGAGAAGCTGTGGATACCAATTTTTAGAGTCTGTGGATTGACCCGACCGGGAATCGAACCCTAGTCTATCACTTGAGTAGCAGACGCTCTATCCACTCGACCGCCGATCGGTTAAAAACATTGTCGACTTGCAACAAATTTCCAATAATGTAAATAATAACAGACGAGGCAGGGCATCGGAAGCTTTTAACAATGCAAACGAAGTGAGGATTTATAAGCAAACACGACGATGCAACTTCGAATCGATCGGTGGTCGAGTGGTTAGAGCTAACTAGTTAAAAAAGTTTTTTTTTTGTTTTGTTATTGCAAACTATTTTAATGTAGTGTGTCATTTAATGTATCTTATAGCGACAAATAGTAAATCGAACTTGAATTTATAGGGAAATGAAATATATTTCGGTAGGCAACGCACCCATACATACTGTACTGGTAGCTGCATAAAGGAACTTTTTGAGCAAACAAGTGGAAACGCTTAACGAATCTACGAATAAACGAACACAGCCAAAAATACTACAAAAAGTAACTGACGTTTACGGCTAAAATTTTGCATTCTCAAATCATCATCTCAAGCATGCTCTAAATATTGAGTGCTGCAAAAAAAAGATAAAGTTTTGAAAAGTATCCTCATTTTCTCAACTAGAAAATTTGACACAGTCGCTGAAAATTTCAAAATTTTAAACAAAAAAAAACAAACGATTAACCAGGGCCATGCCAAGGCAGCCCCAAACCCCTCCGGTCGGGGAAGGGGCCCAGCCAAAATGGGGGCCCCACTTTTTACTTTACTACTACTACTTTAAAAGTTGGTATTGTCGATCAGTGCTAGTATTTTTTGCAATATTAGAATAAATTAAAACGTATTGTCAATTTAAAATTGCATAAGATACTGAAAATACGCGCTCTGTACCTGTATGTCTCTGCTGCTGCGATACAATTTCATCTATGATGTAATAGAATTACAATCGCTTTGTCTTAGCAGAAAAACAATTAGTTAATCGATTCAGATGTTCAGCTTACCAGTCGATTGCACAACAGCCAGTCAGAGTCAGTCCATAGGGTAGCCAGGGGGGCCCCAGGGGGCCCGGGACCCACCAATTGAAATGCTACCAATGATAAAAATGTCATAAAAAAGACTATTGTTTCTTCAGTTTTTTTTAGCGTCTTCCCGTACAACAGTAATTAACAATTGATCTAGGGGGCCCCGGGCACCCTCAATTTAATTTTTACCAACCAATTTAAATGGGCCCTCTACAGCAATATTTAAATGGCCCCCAATTTGAATGGGCCCCCAACAACAATATTGTTCCAGGGGGCAGGGCCCCTTCAATTCAATGTTCGCCAATCAATTTAAACGTATAACCCGAGTTAAATTAAGGGTTTTTATCCTAAAAGTTGTTGAGGCCCTCATCTAACCTTTTTATGAACGTAATGCAATAACCAGGGACATATTTAACATACGGCACAGTGCCAGGGGTCCCGCGCTCAGAGAAGAATTTTTCTGGCTTTCACCTGTATTTGGCAGGAAAATATTGCGAAAAATCCAAAGTGCCGTGAGCCCAACTCAATGTAAATCCGGCCCGGGTAATAACATGGTTCGTAGGCGTAACTACGTATTGTACATTTTTCAATAACAATTCACCTCCACCTAACCAGTTTTTATACAACAAAATACTTTTGAAAAAAATTAGCTTCAGTAAGGAAAATGCTCATTGAACAAATTTTGGAACTGAGAGAGCGTGGGCCCCCTGGCCGTATACGAGCTGGTTGTTTTCATAACAAAACAATAATTTCTAAGGAAAATCTTCGATTGGATTGTTATTTACGGCTAAAATATTGCCGGAGGCAATGTACTTTACTTCCACCTACCTGGGCCAAATCACTGACAAAATTTAACCTCAAAATGCAAGATTTTAAACGTGTTTTGGACTTAAATTGCAAGCAACAGGAGGACAGAACAACTCAATTTTTTCAATTGGCTTTCAAATGTTAAAAATCTAGTACTTCCAAAGGCTCTGAATACGTGTGAAATGTGATTCAATGGTATTAAAATAGCTTTTTTTTCCAAAAAATTGCGAAAAATCGCCCAGCGTCTGTGATACGTTTGAATTACAGTGCACTTCTTTACTCAAACACGTCTCCCAATTTAGACATTTTCGCATTTTAACTATAGGTTTAAGCAGGGGTGCCGAAACAAGGGGGGATGGGGAGGATACATCCTCCCAATAATTTGGCTGTATCCCCCCCTTAATAATTTGAATGGGTGTACGTCTGAGCGAAAGTTGGGGAAAAAAGTGTTCTATGTTTGATGAAGACCTTTTTTTTTTGGTCTTCACCTGAATTTGGGGAAAAAAGTGTTCTATTTTTGATGAAGACCTTTTTTTTGGTCTTTACCTGAATTCGGGGAAAAAAGTGTTCCATTCGCATTTTTTTTGGTCTTCACTAAATTTCCAAACCTGAACAAAGTCGTGGTCGAGGTTTAACCCCCCAATGTTGAAAATAGGGCAAAATTGAGGTAAAATTGCAAATTATCCCCCCAACACTCAACAAAGATCGGCACCACTGGGTTTAAGCCCTCTCCCTTAAACGTGTTCCCAGTTACGTGCCAACACCAGGCCACGGCTTCTGATCATCCATTCTACGATATCTTTCCCTCCACAAAAATTCCTCTTTCGAAGTTTCTGATGACGTCATTGCATGTGGTTTGAGCCCCACTCCAACCAAAAATCCTGGCTACGCCTATGAGTCAGTCTAGTTATAGTTACAGTCAGATTGTCTTTAGATGTCAGCAATCAAGTTAAATTAAATCAGTAACTCCTACGTTCCAATAGAGTTCAGTATAGATCTTTTCAGGAGGTTCGGGTTCTTCTACTACTTAAAAGTGGTTAATCGTTAGGCTAATGTATAGTTGAGAAAATTTTCTGCAGGGCTTTGGTAGTCTTGTCTTTCTTGACAACTTTGTGACGAAATATTGTTTAATTGCTCAAGTTTTATATTTCTGATTAATAATTATATCGTTATAGTAAGCTATCAGCAGGCTCAGCACTTGGGCAGATCTAAGATGCTTTGAACCTTATCCGGATAGCCTACGATCTCGAATGGGTGTTAACCGAAAATGAAAAAGCACAATGAACAAAAAATAGGGCGAAGGGCTAGGGCAGCAATGATGAAACAATTTTCGGGATAGGCAATCTCCTTTACGGACCGTGTACAGGATCCCGATTTGTAATCTGTGAAAATAAGCCCACTAAGATGCGGATTAAGATCTGGTCACCCTTTTAAAGATCAAGAATGGTAACCAATACACTAACTACCAAGTTATCAAATGATAAAACAACAACACAGGATCATTGATGCTTTTGCCTCTGCAAAAGCTCGAAAGAAGAATTTTTAAGATTTGCAAGAATATCATTGATGTCACTGCAGCAGCTTACAAGAATTGCATCTTTAGCTCTGAATTACAGCTCCAGAAACCAAATTATTTTTTTACGTAACATTGTAACAATATAGTATTAATGGTCTTTAGAATTAAATAAAACTCACTCTCACACGATAATTCTTATGATGTTTGTAGTTAACACGGAGTGGCAGTTAATAACCGGACTTGTATGCTGCAGCTGTACCGGTTTATTTTATATTTTGGATATCATTAATGTATATTTAACAGTAAATTTTCGTGCTGCTCTACAATCCTGGTTTTAGATAGGTAGTTCGTCTTAGATATGGGAAAGTTAAGTTACTACTTAAGCCGATTGTAAAAATGTGCAAATTTCAACGATTCGGAAGGGGCCCCTTCTTGAATTTTCGGATGGGGGGCGGCGAACCACCTAGGCACGGCCCTGTGATTAACCCATGTATAGGCAAAGAAGCAAAAAAATGTTTTAAAGCGAAATAATTCACTCTAGGGGACAGAGGTAATCGCCGTATCTCCGCAAACTGCTCAAACAATGCTAACCCAAATAAATTGGAGATCTTATTCATCTTTTAGCTCACATTTAAAGTCGTTAGTTTTTTTGAGATTGGTATATATTTTCTAGTGAGGATGGTAACAACTTCCAAGGTTTTTGAAGCTGCCATTCTACACTTGTCTACCGCATACAAGTATCTCTTGACTGATGAATTTTGTTCTTTTTTTTTTTTTCGAATTTTGTTACATTTGATGCAAATTTTCGGAATCGTAGTTTTTGCATGTTAATTATTAAATTTGAAATATTGTTTTGATTGTTTATTTTACCTTTTAAAATGTTCAAATTTTCAGCATCTGTTTCAAGTTTTCTATATAAATTATGCACGAAGTTTCAGAATTGTAGCTTTTATGGTTTATAAAAATTTCAGCATTCAGATGTACGCGGTTTTTTTGCTTCACACAATACGGGCATTGTGAGGTAACTACTGCTGAATTCTGCCACCCCATCGCATACAGCTAGACTGCTCTAAAATATCCGTTGCTTCTTAAGCTAAATTTTTGAGAAAAGAACTGCATTGCTGCTTTGATTTTCGGCTTAGTTGATCATGCAACGTTCTTGAACAGAACTCAGAGCTCATTGTAACCTGTCGTCGTTCTACGACTAAGCCGCTATAATCCTGCAAATACCATACACTATACTTTATTTCTCAAAACTTACGTTCATAGCGGCGCTAACAATAACAACATTATTTTATCACTGCTTGTGAGTTGTGACTGCATCGCTTGTGCTGAAATCTGATGCTATGCCCTGTCTCGACTTAGCGCGCTTGCCGCGCAAGCGAAAAGAAACATGCTTTGACGCTTACATACATGACTTGACGCATTTTACTGGTCTGTGACGCTACAAAATGTTTTGCACGTTTTTCTACTGTGACAAAAGCTCTTGTCGTCTTTTCTCGTTAGCTCCAGGGATTTTCAAATCGTGTGTCGCCTTAGGATCGCAGCTCGTAGGTGTGCCATGAAAATTTACCCACTTATATAAAACATACATGAAAATGTTATATTGCTGGGATTCGATAACAAATTTGCTTCTGTCCTTTTACTGTTAGATTTAAGCGCTGCTTTTGACACTGTCAATATTGGTATACTGTTAAACATCTTGCAATCGCAAATAGGTATTAGAGGAATTGCTTATGATTGGTTTTCATCATTTTTATGTGAACGGACAATGTCAGTAAAGGTTAATGATTCATATTCCGAAGTGCATGTGCTTAAATCGGGGGTGGCTCAAGGCTCAGTTCTTGGGCCGGTGTTATTTAATGTTTATATTCGCTCATTTTATAAATTTATTGAACGCGAAGGTTTTGAGATTAAAGGCTTTGCAGATGACCACCAAATATATGCATCATTTGCACCTACTTACCAATATCAGTTTTTGGCTACCAAACTTAACTGTATTTTTGCAAGTGTTGATTTATGGATGTCTAAATTTTTTCTCAAGTTGAATCCACTAAAAAGCCAAATTATTGTATTTTGTAATGATGCTCTTAAACGACAGCTAAACATCATTGGCTTTTTCTTAGGAAATTCCTGTATACGTTTTTGTGATGCTGTGAGAAATTTAGGTTTTACGCTTGATTCTCATTTAACATTAGAACAACAAGTTAAAGAATGTGTTTCGTCTGTATTCGCATCTATCAAAAGTATTGCACGTATAAAACATCTTCTTACAAGAAATGAGGTAACCATCTTAGTATCCTCACTTATTCTTTCAAAGCTTGACTATTGTAATTCTTTGTATTATGATATTAGTTACTCTCTTACAAAACAATTGCAATATGCACAAAATTGCGCAGCAAGACTGATTTACAACAAGAGAAAATATGACCATGTCACTGAGTTACTGATTGAACTACACTGGCTTCCGATAAAGTATAGAATTTTGTATAAAATATATTTGCTGACGTATAAATGCATTTATCCCACTTCATTTGCACAACCTGAAGAATTAAAATCTTTACTTTCAGTTGATTCCAAGTCCACTCGTTTTATTCGTCTTAAAGTGCAACGCAACAACTTTAGAATAAGTGATCGTGCATTTTCAATTTATGCTCCTAAACTTTGGAATCAATTACCAACTGCTTTGAAAAATGAGTTAAATATTTCAAGATTCAAAGGTGACTTAAAAACTTACCTATTTCGTGAAGCATTCAATCTATAGGTATAAGTTAGTATTGATTCTCTCCTTAATCTATAGCATGCAACACACTCGAATTTGTTATTTTTTGATTTGGGTTTTGTTATTTTCGTTTTCTGTAATAACTGTACGCATTTACTTCTCTTGCTTGTTTCTATGCTGCATGACTTATGTGTTGTCGTGTTCGTGTATATAACTTATGAGACGACTTCAGAGCGAAAGAACTGCTTTCACCAGGTCTAGTTGAAGTCGATAAACCTGCATTATTATTATTATTATTATTATTACTATTATTATTAAAAACAACAGGCGTGCAATACCTTAAAAATCTGTAAATGGTAAAAAATTTAAATAATATGCATTAATTTATTAAACACCGTTAAACTGAACCGCAGATGATTACCTCCTGCAAAGGGTCCATTTAATGCGTAAAATATCGAAATTCTGGAAAACTTGAGAAGTTGGTGGTTTTGATTTTGAATTACAGCCAGTGCCGCAACTAGAACGTTGTTCTAGGAGGGGGGCAAATTTGTTTCTTGGGGGGTCCAAATTTTTGAGTTGGTCTAGTTTTAACTAAGTTCTCTGTTGATCTCAAAAAAAAAAAATCGCGCCAGTTTGGTCTACTTTTCTCCGAGTTCTCTGTTGATATCCAAATAAAAAAGCCACCATCTTGAAATTGCCGCAAGGGAAAGGGAAGTTTGGAGGGCATGCTGGGCAGTTTTGGGGGGCAAAGTTTTGTTGAGGAGGGCGCTGTCTCCTTTTTCCCCCCTAGTTGCGGCCCTGGTGATAGCTGGAAAAAAATTTTTTTGGCGGAGTGCTGGCCTGCAAATTTGTTTGATATACACAGTCATCTATGCCGCGTTTACATGCAATCGACTTGGAGGTTGGGTCAATCAGTAGCGTACGCAGGATTTTCGAAAGGGGGGGGGGGGGCAGGAAATTAGAAAATATTGAAGACCAAAAGAAAACTTTCTCCACTCAAAATCAGTCCGTTTTCCTACCCAAAATTAGGTGAAGACCAAAAAAAAAGGTCTTCATTCAAAATTAGTCGATTTTTGGCCCAAAATTAGGTGCAGACCAAATAAAAAAAAACTGGTCTCTACCCAGATTCTGTCCTTCTGTGTACTCAAACTTTCTGCCCAAGTTACAAAGGTGGGGGCCATGCCGCAATTTTGCATTCTCTTCTATGCTACTTATACTATCCTGGCGACCCAAAGGGGGGGGCATGGCACCATGCCCCCCCAAATACGCCCCTGGGGTCAATGTGTGCTTTGGTTTGTTGTGTTTGGCCGATCGGTTTTCTAAAAAACGATTGAAATTAGACTAGACATTTTTTATAAGAACACTAGGCTCATTTTTGCTCAAAATTAAGACCAAATTAAGAACAAGGCCAGTCTCAGCACTAAAAAATAATAAAAGAATAAATTTCACATAAAAAAAATTACTAAATTCTGTACTGATTCAAAACGATAAAATTAGAGAGATTTTCTGGCATTTAGAAGCAAAATTGCAACAATTCTGAGACTATAGACTGCTGTTGCGCACTGCGCAGACAACTGAAAAATTTTTTGGCTCTCGTTCAATGAAAAAGCTCGTTTTTTCGCTTTCTAATTTTATGATGAAGCAAAAACAGCAAAAAAAGCGTTTACTCGAGCTGATCAAGCATTGGATTAAAACAGCTTTGCAAACATGGTCGCTATAATTGACATCGATGCTTTCAAAACTTAAGAACAAATGAGGCCAAAAATTGGCAAAACAATTGAGAGCAGCCAGCCTCAATTCAAAATTTACTGGTCTTATAAAGAAAGTGCAGCTGAAGAATGAATTGATATGGCTGTTGGATTGATCAGTGTTTCTTGAAAGGGTTAATGGTTCACCCTCATTGGTTCACCCCAAGGTGCATAATAATTTTGCAAGGTCAACCAACAAAGAGGGGTGAACCAGCAAAGACAAAATGTCAAAATATGCCTGGAAGTAACAATAAATTACGTATCGCAAAGATTTTGATTCTCTTGTGCCGCAACAACGTAATACTTGTGTGCTCAGTGCAACGTCACACTTCAGTAATTGCCCGTTTCTTTTCGTAGTTGCAATAAATGGGCTTTAGCCCCCGTCTTAGCCAAGTCACTGCGAAAGTTAACGCAAAGTTGCAAACGTTTAAACAAGTTTTGGAGTTAGGGTGATTTGATTGGAACAAACTTTGATTCTGAACAAATTTGATTAGATAAGAGTTAGGAAACAAGTTTTAATCTGTGAGAAGGAAAGAAGAGGGCTGTGAAGGGCCTGGGCAATAAAATTCTTCAACTAGCTTTCAAATCGTAGCAAATTAGTTCTTTCAAATGGCTCCAAAGAGGTACAAAATTTGATCCAAACGGCGCTAAAATGGCAATTTTTTGTTGAAAAATCACAAAAATCGCCCAGCGGCCGGAGGTTTCGCCCCCAAACCCCTATAGACTTCAGTGGCTAGCTGAGAGCTCCGCCCTAAGCCCCCCGAATGTGATACGCATGAGTGGCACCAGTTTGCTCCGCAAGCTACCCAACTGAGACATTTTTCCGGCAAAAAAAATTATCTTTGTGCTCAAGCTTTCACAAAATCCTGGTTGCGAACCCGGTTCTATACACTAGAAATAATATTTTCATATCACGGGTGAATGATGTGTAGAAATCCGTGGAGGAGGTGAACAAAACCAAAAAAGTTTAAAGAAGAACTGACCTTGATTATCCATTTGTATTTTTTTAGTTGGGTAAATTGCGTGGAGAATTTTGTTTTTTCGAAGTTCGATGTTGCCGACATTGTTTCTTCTTGATTACTTGACTTTATTTCTGCCAACCCAAAATATAGCAGTTTAGTGCAGTTTTTAACATTGTTGTATATGTATACATGTATATGTATACATATATATGTATAATATGTACATATATATATAAATTTTGAGAAAGGCTAAGACAAGGGTCATAGTCAAGAGATTCCTAAACCGAGAGTGCTCAAACCACTAACTTAGTGAGCGTAAATCAAATTCAGTGAAGGGGGTTCAGGACATGAGCACTTGGGACATTAGTAGTATATGCTGCTCCTTTTCATGTACGTTTGCGGGATGGGGAGGGTTTGCGGGATGCGGGATTGCGGGATGGGGGGTTTGCGGGATGCGGGATTATCTAATTGCGGGATTTTCGAAATGCGGGATTAAATCCTGCATTGTTTCAATGCGGGATTGTGGTACTCTTAACCCTAACCCTAGCTAATTGTTTGAAATTCGGTCCTGCCTGAGTACCGAACCACCGCAGGTGCCTGACTTCAAGTCTAAAGCTTGAAGAGTGTCTTGCTCGAGTACCGAACCACCGCAGGTGGTTTGCCTGGCTTCAAGTTCAAAGTAGTAGCTGGTTAAAAGTGAACAACCCAAGATCTAACCCTAGTCTTAACTCTAAGTTTAGTGTAGTTGTAAGAATGGAAACTTAGTGTTGACCTGAAGAGTGCCGGAGTACCGAACCACCGCAGGTGGCTTGTTAAATCACCGCAGGTGGCTTGCTTGGCTTCAAGTTCAAACTAATAGCCGGTTAAAAGTGAATAACCCAAGATCTAACCCTAGTCTTAACTCTAAGTTTAGTGTAGTTATAAGAATGGAAACTTAGTGTTGACCTGAAGAGTGCCTGAGTACCGAACCACCGCAGGTGGTTTGTCAAATCACCGCAGGTGCCTGGCTTCAAGTTCAAAGTAACAGGTTAAAACCGAATAACCAGAGAAGGCAGTTTCTAAAAAGATTTTCTAGTTAATGCTATGAAGTCTATTTTGTACGTTTGGGAATAAGCTTCGCGTAACTTGAAACGATTCCTGTCGCGTTGAATTTTCGCTGCCGTGTCGAAATCGTAACAGCTGTTAACCTATCCAAGATTTAGCTGTGAATCACTACCTTTTGTTACTTTTTTTTAATCTTCGAATATGGAACGAGCAAGGCGCAACAGAACTTGTGTTTTAAATTCCAACCCAATTAGTAATTACCAACGCAATAGTAGGACTCTCCTGAAAGTCGAATGCAAATAGTCTTCAAAGCTACTTGTATTTTAACATTTTTTCTAAGTTCGAATCCAAATATCCTTAACGTTTAGTTTTGCCTAAGATTCAAACCCAGTGTTAAATCTCTTTTGCTTAAAACCTAAGTGTATTTTTTGTCTTTTCCAAGATTCGAAATTCTCAAAGAGATCTACCTCACACTTTTCCGCTTTAACTCGGTTGGTATTTTAAGTTATATGACGGTATGCAATCTACGAAAACTGTCTTTTGTTAATTACCCAAAGAGGATACCCAAACCTAGGCGCAAATTTTTCACACAGTTGTTTGAAAAGAGCTTAGTGATCTTTGGCTAGTTTCGAAGTACGTTACAAGCATAGTTTATTCTTGAAAATCTCACCAAAACTCACAAGCATTTTCATCTTTGACTTACCCGAGGTTTGAACCACTGCAAGGTGTTTTTTCAAAGGAAAATCTAAAGTTCAATAATTCAATGAATATCTTGTGCAAGAGTCGAACCCAGATATTAAATTATCAACGAGATTAGAGCGTGGCTCACCTGAAAATCAGTTTTCAGAAAAAAAAAAATTTATAGATTACTCGTATTTCAATTTAGGGTTTGACCCGAGTACCAACGAAGTCGCTATATTTTGGAAATTATTTTATAAACCGTACAGCTTTTATTATATTTAAGACTTCTTTTCAGCAAAAAGTTTATATTGCATCTGTCTGGAAGGTATAGCTTGCAAGCGAAATATAAAACACAAGGGACGTTACGTGTTTCCTTGACACTTGTATAACGTAAAATTAAATCTACTCGACCGAGATTGAAAGTTTAAATCGCGGCAGAATAACTTGAATTTTACCGGTGTTATTGTACCTTGAAGTGTTGGATTTCACCTCAAAGAAGTAAAGTTGTATTTGACCAAAGTCACCTCATTACATACGTCCAGCATTTCGTCCCAAAATCTATCGAGAATAAAAACTTCCATAATCGCGGGCGTGTTCAGTTTTACAGGGTTTAATGCATTGCAGATACCTTCAATTTTCACCCCGAACCATAAATCTTTTTTTACCCAAGATTTAAAACCTGCATCACACTAAGCGTTTTTTTATTCGCACTCTTAACTAGTATGTAAATTCACCTGTAGTCACACATTTTTCATATTCTATCATCATGGGTGATTGCTGTGACTTCGTTGCACTACCCGTTAGTTCTACTACTTCAAGCAAAAATCCGAAGTTTCAATGTCTATTTCCCAGAAACGGGCATCTGAAAAAGTACGCTGACCGATTGGAAACTTTTACCGAATCGATCAATTGGCCAAGTGGACGAATTAAAGCAACCGGTCGTGAATTTGCTGACGCTGGTTTTTACTACCTCGATGATCGAGATAGAGTCAAGTGTTTTTACTGCAACGGTGGTTTAAAAAATTGGGAACCGACTGATGACCCTTTTCAGGAACATGCAAAGTGGTATCCGTTGTGTGAATACATTTTAACAAAGAGAGGGGTTGAATTTGCCAAAAACGAAGTTAAAAAATACCTTGATTTGAAACGTCCAATTATAACAAATCCCGCTTCAGTTCAACTCGTTGGCGATTTGATGAAATATCTGAAACCTAAACCAGAACTTCAGACTTCTCCGGCTTTTACTAATTCCAGAAAATTGAAAATGTGGCAATCAATAAACAATGAAATGGATCATGGAGAAAATGCGAGAATTCTGAAAACGCTAGGATTTGGGGAGGCAAAAATCAGACGCGTTTTAACTCAAAGATATGAAGAACACGACAATAATTTTTATAACTTTGAAGATTTTCTTCAAACATTGTTGGATACCCCTGAAGATCGACAAATGACTCTGGCAGAAGCAAGAAAAATAGTGGAAGAAGAAGGAAAATGTAAAAGATGCAAGAAAGAAGAAAGGGATGTGGTCTTTAAACCGTGTAAACATTTGGGTGTTTGTTTTCGATGTAGCGAATTTCTCACTCGATGTAACATCTGTGACGTAAAAATTGATAAAAAAGTGAGAGTCTATCGATCTTAAATTACGCCATCAATACTCAAACACGTTAACTGTCATGACCTATTCATTCTAAGTTTACTATGATGTTTTAATTGTGAAATTCAGAAAAAAAAAAGCAGAAGTTCAACAGGAGGTGGCAGTAGACAGCTATCAGCTATGTTTCAAAATGGAAAACCTGACCTCGACGTTGTTTTTGTATCTTCTCAACAACTACAATTCGCTGGTTATTAAAAAGATGAAACTTGACATCTAACTCTCCAAGGTCACAAGCGACTTTTGTGACTGTTTATCCGCTGTGCGAAACCGACGAACAACGACTGGCGCGGCAAAGCGAATAAAACGCTGAAAAAAAACGCTACCGAAAATCTAAACATTTTTTATTCAAAGTTGTGTTTTGTTTGCAGTGTTTTTATTGTAATAAATCAACATTGGTATATTTTTTGTGTTGAACAAGACGAAAAAGCGAGTTTTTTATTATTTCTATTCACTCGACGAATCCCAAATTTGCGACATAAGTCTATTTTCAAGCTTTGCATAAATTATAGGTAACTTGCTTCTCACACGTCTGGATTTCTTTATCTCTTCCACAATCCTTGAACAAAAAAAAAAATTTGAAACCTTAAACTTTTGAGGTTAGAAGCCTGAAGTACCTCAGACATCTCTGATTTCACCTCGAAGAAGTAAAGCTGCAGTATAGTTGACCGGGGTGAAAAACTTTTACCATTACAGACATCTATTGAATTTCATCCAAAAAATAAATCTATCAAGATTAAAAATTTCCATTGCCGCAGAAGTTTTACAGGACTCGATGCATTGCAGACACCTTCAATTTTTACCTGAGATTGAAAGCTGAAATTGCAGTAAGTCTCTCAATTGTGCTCGAAGAAAAAAACCTAGCGTTGTTTTTAAACAATTTGATCGACATACTTTTGTGCCACTCCAAAACGAAATCCCTACATTTTAATTGATATAATAGTTTTACAAAATTTTTAATTTTTAAGTTGAAGTTGGAAGGTTTCAAATGTCTCTGATTGAATCATTTCTACAAAGACCAGCAAATTTCTCAAAAATTTTTAAGGTAAAAGCAGTATTCAGAATAAACAGACGATTTTCAATATTTTGATCAAATCACTCTGACATCAACACAAAGTTTATAAAAATTTAAAGTATCAAACGAGTTTTTTGGATTAATTTTTGTTGTACATTATAAAAAAATAAGAATTTTTAGTTAAAAGTTATCAAATTTTTGATTTGTTTGTATGAACCAGGCACTGCATTTGTCTAACCACACCAACACAGAGCACCGCTTCTTGAGTTCTTATCGCAAGATCAAGCTGGGCCACCGCAACGGGTAGACTGCCTGGTCGCAATGAGAAATTAGCGTAAAGTGTCTTTCCCAAGGACACAACATTGCATTATCAGTTCGAGCCAGGGGTCAGCAACCTTTCGATCACTAACCCGACGCTCTACCACTGAGCTATTGCCATCGCCTTATCGAATAATACGGCAAAATCATCGTTAAAAAATTGTAATACTTCAATTATTTACACAAAACTGTAAGAATATTTCAAACTTGTGAGATTTTAAGGGAGTTTTTGGTTTTTTTAGAAAAAATTCTTTATTCAAGTCAAAGAAATTGAACTTTGAATGTCTTTTGTGATCAAACTATTCTTATGTAAACAAGAAACTTATAAAAATTTAAGATTTTAGACCAACGCTTTTCATTGTTACGTTACAGTTTTTGCTCACGACAGAGAAATTACAAGGACTGAAGAGAATTTATTGAATTTGTTCCCATAAAAAAAACAATATTAATCGATAAAAAACAAAATTTTAGAGAATTATGAATTAATTGAATCATATTCATTTTTTAGAATTACTTTTTTGCAACCTCTATGTAAACACGATTACTCAAAAAACTCGCAAAATGTTGTTTAATACAAACAAATTGTATAACGTTGACATATCTTTTAAACAAATTACCACAACCAAGAAAATCGTTACAATATTTAAGAATTTAGAAAATATTTGATTCAAAGTACATGTTTCAGGTAAATTTATAACCGAGATTATGAAAAGAGGTTTAATTTTGAACGATTCTCCGGAATAACTATAAAAAATATCGCTTTCAATTAAGACGTCAAGGTAAATTTTTTGAAATATTTTACAAAATTATCAACATGTTAAATATTCCAATAAAATATATGATGAGTGGAGTTTGAATTCAACCGATTCGAAAAAAAGTCTTTGACAGCGTAGCTCAGAGTGAATATCATAACATAGTACTTGTCAAAAATTAAAGATTTAAGACCCTGCAGTCTGTTTCACCCGTAATCGTGATCATCAAGATGTCTTAATTTTAGGCGAATTTTCGTTTTTTTTACCAAAAACTCTTATTCAAATCAAGAAAATGCAAGTATTTGAATGTCTTTGATCAAACATTTCTCACAAAAACATGAAAACAGTTAAAAATTTTAATATATTAGGTAAAAAGTAATAACCATCATGAAGAAACCCAAGATTTCGACCAAACTATCGGTACACAATGAAAAAAATTAATGAAAAGTTTAGGTTTTAGGCAAGCTTTTCAATTATGTCAGTTAAAATTTAAACTTAGGACAAATAAAGCGTTAAGTTTTAAAATATTTTAATGAATTTATTCCTGTAAAACAAAATTAAGTAATAAAAAACTCAACTTTGTGTAGACATTTAGATTAAAAATTCGTCAAACAGTATTCGTTTTAAGATTGAATTGTCGCTTGAATAAAAAAATTGTAAGATTTTGATTTCTGCAAAAAAACAACATTTTGACGCAAACAAGAAAATTGCAAAAACTGACGTGAATTTGAGACTACAAGACAAGGTTCGATAGCGAATAACACCAAAAAACCAGCAAAAGATCTTGTTTTAACTCAAGATAGAGTGTAGTTGTATAAAATTTTACGGTGATTTACTAAAAAGATCACTGTAAAACTAAAAAATTGTTAAAAAATTTAAGATGTTAGGTAAACTTTCAGTTTCAAAGTGCAAAATAGTTCATTTTTACTGAAACTTTCAATTTAAAATGATGAAATGTAAGATTTTTTACAAAACTATTGCTACAACAACAAAAAAAGCTGTGGTTTATTGACTAAAATTAATAAACATTATCTATTTTGGTTAAATTTTATTGCTGCTTTTTAGTAAAAAGATCAGTGTAAAACTAAAAAAAATTTAAAATGCTAGGTAAACGTTTTAGTTTCAAAGTACAAAAAAGTTCATTTTTACTGAAACTTTCAATTTAAAATGACAAAACGTAACTTTTTTTACAAAATTATCGCTACCACAACAAAAAAGTTGTGGTTTATTGACTAAAATTAATAAACATTATCTATTTTGGTTAAATTTTATGGCATTTTAGTAAAAAATCAGTGTAAAACTAAAAAAAATTTAAAATGCTAGGTAAACGTTTTAGTTTCAAAGTACAAAAAAGTTCATTTTTACTGAAACTTTCAATTTAAAATGATGAAATGTAAGATTTTTTTACAAAACTATTGCTACAACAACAAAAAAGTTGAAATTTATTGCCTAAAATTAATAAACATTATCTATTTTGGTTAAATTTTATGGCATTTTAGTAAAAAATCAGTGTAAAACTAAAAAATTATTAAAAAATTTGAAACGTTAGGTAAACGTTTTTTGTTTCAAGGTAGAAAAAATTATTATTTTAAATTAAAGTTTCAATTTAAAATGAAGAAATGCAAGATTTTGAGTGTTTTTTGCAAAACTATGGCTACGAAAACAAAGAAGTTTAGACTTTTTGAATAAAAATAATAAACATTATCTTTTTTAACTAAGCGATTACTAGACATTTTAATATTTTGGAACATTTTCTATCAAATTTAAGGTCTGAGAAAATTGCTTGGGTAAAAATTATTAAAAATTACCGTTTTTTAAGGAAAACATGCAATTCAAAACAAATAAAACCGAAAGAATTTAAGTTATTTTTTCACAAAAAGACTTACTTTAAAATATGGAAATCAGTAAAAAGTTGCTATGTTAAACAGATTTAATGCTATTTATGGTAAAAACTTCGTTTAAGACAAAGGAATCATACAATTTTAAGGTAGCTTTGACAAAATTATTCTTCACAAATGCAAGAAAGTTAATCAAAGGTTACGATTTATTAGAATGTTTTTGTTTAAAGTAGAAAAAATAGCTGCTTTTTACGTTAAAACAATTATACAAGTCTCAGAAACTTGAACTGAAACAATAACAACAATAATTAACTCTTCAGATTTTGCATATTTGTGTGTCTAACGTCTAAAATACCGATACTTTGAAACTTACAGAAGGATCAACATGTTGCTTTTTAATATCTTTGAACTTCGACTTTGTTTAACACATTATCAAGTAAAAAATCAAATTTGAGCGACACATCCTTGCGGTCAAAACACATGATTTGCTCTAATATGTCCGTATTTTCCAAGCTATAGACGCTTGTTACTTGAAATTTCGTATCGTAAAATTTGCAAGAAGAACCCATTCTCGCATTTCTTTGCATTTGAGTTTCTGTGTCGCAATCATATAGTGGCGTAATTTTTTCCTAAGTCGAAGCTACGCGACTGTACGATTTGAGGTTTTATGAAATCTTTCACCGCTTTGATTTGAAAATGTTTAATTGGAAGCACTTATTTAATAATAAGGTTGGGTGTTTACCTTGTAGATAGTAGAATCTAAAGTCAAAAACACGCTGATTATTGGATAACAAAAAAAATTTTGAGACATTTTTGTTGAGTCATGATCAAATACACCCGGGACAAGACCGGAAGTCGTTTATAAAATTATTTCAAAAATTTTATTTTAAATAAATTATTAATTTTAACAATTTTCAATTCAAAAAATTTAATTCACTTTATTAATTTTTGCAATTTTCAATTTAAAAACTTTAATTTCAATAATTTTATTTCAAACAAATTATTAATTTTAACAATTTTCAATTTAAAAAATTTAATTTCAATAATTTTATTTTAAACAAATTATTAATTCTAACAATTTTTAATTTAAAAAATTTAATTCAATTTATTAATTTTAACAATTTTCAATTTAAAAAATTTAATTTCAATAATTTGAATTTAAACAATTTAAATTTTTTAATTTTATAAACGACTTCCGGTCTTGTCCCGGGTGTATTTGATCATGACTCAACAAAAATGTCTCAAAATTTTTTTTGTTATCCAATAATCAGCGTGTTTTTGACTTTAGATTCTACTATCTACAAGGTAAACACCCAACCTTATTATTAAATAAGTGCTTCCAATTAAACATTTTCAAATCAAAGCGGTGAAAGATTTCATAAAACCTCAAATCGTACAGTCGCGTAGCTTCGACTTAGGAAAAAATTACGCCACTATATGATTGCGACACAGAAACTCAAATGCAAAGAAATGCGAGAATGGGTTCTTCTTGCAAATTTTACGA